>OU744790.1:40955942-41643442 GCA_916614155.1 Mesoligia furuncula
GGCTAACGCTGACACTATACGGTTTAATAAGGGAAAAGCCCGGATTAAACCTTTTGCAGTAGGTGAATTTGTTTTCGTAAAATGCGAAGAAAGACATCAAACTAAGTTGGATAATAAATTTAAGGGACCTTATAAAATAGTCACTGTGTTAGATAACGATCGTTATGAACTTAGACATATTAACGGTTCTAACAGAATTTATAAATTTGCTCATGAAAATTTAAGGGAAGTACCTAAAGGACAAGAAGGTTATGTAGAAATTTGCGAAAATTATAGCGATGAGAATGATGAAAATGAACGGACCGTGACGGCAGATGATGAGTTCAGTATATCCGATGTGCCTGTAAATAATAATGTGACCTCGGATTCGGAGGAAATCCGTACTGTAAGCTCTCGTACATTGACTATAGATGATTCTGAGGAAACACTTTCTATAAGCTCTCGTAGATCGACTACAAATGATTCAGAGGAAACACTTTCTGTAAATTCCCGCACCTTAAGTGCAAATAATTTAAATGACTCTGAAGAAACTATCTCCCTTGGCTCTCGAACATTAAGTGTAGATAATTCCGAAGCTATGATTGAATCTTTGGAATGATCAATTGGTATGGTCTCTTCTGCTTCTAAGAGAGATGATCATTACTGCAAATAAAATATTAAAATCACTCCCGCTGGTGTGAGTGATAATCTGTGATATGCTGTAGAAATCTCACCTGCTTTAGTGGGTGACGATTTAGACCAGCATGTTCGAACTGTGAGGATTTTCTAAAAAGGTCTCTCCTACTGTTGTGGGTTATGATCTGTGATGCGCTGCAGGAATCTCACCTGCTTTAGTGGGTGACGATTTAGACCAGCATGTTCGAACTGTGAGGATTTTCTAAAAAGGTCTCTCCTTCTGTTGGGGGTTATGATCTGTGATGCGCTGTAGGAATCTCACCTGCTTTAGTGGGTGACGATTCAGACCAGCATGTTTGAACTGTAGGGGTTTTCTATTGTAAAGAAATACCTAGTCCAGTGCTATATTGATATGTAACGATGATGTTGATTAAGGAAAGTCTCTTTTTTTGTTATAGATTAATGAAGGCACTCGAGGACGAGTGATTTGTCAGAATGGCCGTGACGGCAGCCATATTGTTAAGCAGCTGCGAGAGACGGCCACTAGATGCCGCTAGTGGAACGTGCACCGGACGCATCATTCACTCTATCGGTCATTTGGATTAAAAGGCTGATACCCAAGCCAGTAAAATATTGTAACGGTCTCCCTCCACTAGCGATCGCCTTTATAAGGCGCCGCACCGTTGAGTCGGCACGCATTTCCAACGAATGCGTCTTGGTGCACGGACCACTGTCTCTCGACAGTCAGTACTGCCCGGTTAGTGGATGTGGAACATTGTTCTTGACAATTAGTACTATCCTTATTGCGGTGGGTGCACGGACCACTGTCCCTGACAGTCAGTACTGCCCTACGTGACCGCCCTCACTGTCATTATTATTTGCTGATTACTTTATTGCTATATTATTTTAAGTTAATTATTTTATTGCTATAGTTTTAAGACTATTGTTTGATTGAAATAAATTTGTGTAAGCCATATCTGAGTTTTACTTCTGATGTCTGGGCCAAGCCCGACATATTATTGAACCTGTGTTTGAATATAACGTTAAAACCTGGGCATTTTCGTGTTGTTTATAATATTATCAATAACATTTGTCACATTTTAAATCTTATCTACACTGTGTGTGAAATTTGTGAAAAGTAAAAATGTAAACGCACACGATTGTCGCGAAACTTCGACATTAGATATCAAAAAAACTTCATTACCACTACTTATTTATCTTAAACTATGGATAAATTCGTCAAATAATTAAATGATGTATATTCACAGCCCCATATGGTAAAGTCAGGATGTTCGAAATCCCCAATTTTTATGTTTTTTAGCCTCGACCACAACTGACATCAAAATGGTGATTATCGTACTTAAGTATGTTGAATTTATTCAAGGTAAATTATTAACTTGTGCGCTTATCCAACTCTCCTAGTTAACGCACATTCATAAGATTTGATGGGTAGCATAATAAATATTTACATAATCAATTAAGGGTGTCGTATGGTCTGACTGAGCTGACTACCTAACTAAATTTAGTTCTATTTTCAAATTTCATTCCCGCCTTAGGGAGGGAAGCAATTACTATGAGAATTTCCCGCCCAAGGGTGGGAAGCTGCGTTTTCCACCCGCTATTCGACTCAAACAAACACTACTTTCCGAGTATGAGATATGAAAAATTTATTCCGATTATTGAGTTCAGAGACCATATTTAGTTCCTATTTATTTTAACCCTTTTAGGTATTTTAATGTCTAAATCCAACCATGTTTGTACATTTTAAAAGTCAGTGTGTGCCTACATTTTGTTTTCAACAATTAACCAGATTTTGTATTAACTAGTTACAGACTACTTATTCCTGTAACGCGTGCAAATATGTATATTAATATTGTAGATAGATACCTACTTAGGTAACTCGTCGATGCCAAGTATTAAAAGAATATTAAGTATTCAAATTCAACGGTTCAACTGACACTCGCTCAGCTCGCAATCAGTGTCTCCCGGAAAAATTACTAAGACGCGTATTTTTGATGCTAGTAACCCCTTAAATGAAGAAGTGGTTGTGGTGGCAACCCTACGCCGAAGTGATGTTGCCATTGGTTACGAGATTCAAATTCAATTCATTTTTCGCCGCGCGCCCCGGAGCAAACCGGTTGTCCAGTCGTTCCTCTAGCGGCAAACATTTTTAATCACATCTGTGTGTGCGTAACCATTTTTGTGTGTTCTATAATAGTTGAACTATCGGCAGTCGATCGACTCGCGACTACGTGTGTGATTCACTCCGCTCGACACAGAGTAGTGTTGCTGTCAGAGACTACACCTAATCTTGAAAACTATAGATAATATAAATACCACCTTTGACTGCACAAGTGACTCCGACCACCCAACCAGGTCCGGTGATATGAGTGTGGACGGGTCACTCATAGAAAAAGAATCCTCACCACCTTACGTAACATTCCGCAAAGGTATATCACCCATCAACGATGCTAACCTGCGTGAGACCTACCGCGAAGATTTCAATAAGCTGCAAAAAGACATAAAAGGCATGCTTGACAGCTGGTTCACAAAACAAGATGAGAAATTCACCGTGCTCCTCTCCGAATTCGAAGGTGTGAAGTCCTCCATTCAGTTCATGAGCGACAAATATGACGACCTGGAGAAGAAATCACGTGACGTTGCCTCACGCGTATCCGCGCTTGAAGATAAACTTTCCTCTCCTCTGGCCAGTGAACAACGCATTGCTGTGCTCGAAGCAAAACTAGAAGCCATGGAGCAAAAATCCCGCAGTTGCAACATTGAAATTAGCAATCTGCCAGAGAAACGCGGCGAGAACCTTATGGCCATCATTGAGAGTATCTCGAATGTCATCAAACAGCCGCTATCGCCTCGTGATATTATTACAATTCACCGGGTTCCGCAAATGAATGCTAACACCAAACGGCCTAAAAACATCATAGTAAAACTCACAAGTCAAGTATTGCGCGATAACTTCTTAGCAGCGGCACGGCTAAAGAAGGGCATCACGTCCGAAGAGTTACAGGTCAACGGAACATCGAATTTAGTATACATCAATGAGCATCTTACATTCAAGACTAAAACATTGTTTCGTCAAGCCAGAGAAGCTGCTTGTTCGGGCAGATGTTCCAGAGCCCGCATTCACCAGTAGATCCGAGCATGATTTATCGAAAATCAAACCATATTCAAAATCCGGGAATTAAGAATATTTCTCCTAACGTATACCGAATATACAATATTCTAAGGTTTGTTCCAGGTAACGTTATTAGTCCACGCGCTCTGTTTCGTTCACTACTCTGTACACATATTATTATGTTTTGCATTTGTTTCCAAGTTACCCTCACATTTCTAACTTTTCGCACAATGTACCGCGAAGTTAATTGTTTTCATTTCATTTATCATTTTATTTCATTTATCATTGCTTACGCCTATGCAGCATTACAGACAGTCACTAGTTACAAAACATATACTTATATTTTAACGTTACAAGTCAATTACGCCTTTTGTTTACCGCTATCTCACATAACATCGCAAGTTATTGTTAATTATTTGCCTGCAGCTGGATTCCAAGTCCGTGTTAATTGTATTTCATCTTACTGCTTATATTTTACACCTCACTGGTGGTTCCTGCGTTTGGTTGTTTATATAATTAAATAACAAAAATGAACAATAATAAACGGTTTGGCCTCTAATCACTATTAAGTATTATTGTATATAAATGGATAATTATAATCTATCTTTCTATTATCAGAATTGTCGCGGGCTGCGTACAAAACTACACACACTATTCATGAATATTTTGTCTTTTTCGTATGACGTAATCATACTAACCGAGACCTGTAGCTCTACCATGAGTTTGCACAGCCAAAACTCGCTAGCGTCTACGTAAATAATATGTATGAAATATTGTACAGCGCCCCAAGCGGTCACCGGAAGAATTAAAATTCGTACCATGAGCACTATAGATTTCGATAGGTAAGAAACCTAACGTAATCTATTCGATAGTCACTAACGTTTTTCAGCTGTCGCCATACAAAACGGCACCATGAGTTAATAATTTGACAGACGCTATCGAAAAATACGCTTACGATAGTAGTTACGTCACTCACTGGCATTTTGACACGTGAAACATATGTTTACTTTGAAATTATATACGTTTGTGAGTATTTTGAGTCAAAATAATGTCTGGAAGAGCTTATTTAGCATAGAATATGTTGGCGGCCACTGACTTTGAAGACCAACGACATAAACAACGTGAATTTCAAGCCAAAATTACAGGAAAATGAAAGTCTAGCTTACCAATGAGCGGGGCATTACGCAACTACCTAGGAGGCTTTCTGTGATGAAAATTAATTTAAATTTAAATAAAAGACATTTTACTTAAACAACCTTTTCATTTATTTTATTATTAACTATATGGGAAACATACAGCATATTTATCAAAATAAGGAACACAAAAATTGACATAAAAACACCTACTTATTATCGATTAAATACACAATTTTTTCTTTGAACATAGAACACTAGGATTTCCCCTGTATCGTGGGTGCATTTACAAACACAAATCTCACATGTACAAATACCCAGACCCGGAACAATTAGGTATCTTTCTTTGGAAGATTGGATCACAAAACTTTTTGCTCCATGCGACAAATGAACCGGCGATTCTTAGCGCAGAAGCGACAGGATTGGTGCAGTTTCTAAAAATTGTGCCACAAAAAGTGGTCCTCATTGTATTATTGTCATTTTGTAAACTTATTTCATTGAATTTAATTAAAAAACGCCGTGAACACAATGTCAAGAAATACAAAATTGAAAATTGAAAATGAAAATGACACTCGATGACACAAGTGACATATAAGGAATAAAAATTCAACAACCACTAAATACTTTAACAAGATCACTAACCGCCAACCATTCTATTTAGTCGGATTATTGCCTATCGTAACATTTTAAGCATAGGCGATAGCACTAAATTTTGAGCATATATAATGCCGTTCTCTCTCCTTATTACTGAGAAAGAAAGAAACAAAACTTAAGGAAGTGACGTTACATACGACACGATCTATCGAGCTCACCTTAGCGCCTGCGTAAGATACCGTAAAACTCATGGTGCAAGCATTATCGAAATCTATTCGATCCACGTTAATACGCGAAGTAAGTTAGAAGAATAGCGAGTAAGTTTTCGATAACAACTCTGGTAGAGGTACAGTACCTCTACCATGAGTTGTTATCGAAAACTTACTCGCTAGCGTCAAACTCGCTAGCGTATTAACGTGGGTCGAATAGATTTCGATAATGCTTGCACCATGAGTTTTACGGAGTTTTACGCAGGCGCTAAGGTAAACTCGATAGATCGTGTCGTATGTAACGTCACTTCCTTAAGTTTTGTTTCTTTCTTTCTCAGTAATAAGGAGAGAGAACGGCATATATTATGCTCAAAATGTAGTGCTATCGCCTATGCTTAAAATGTTATGATAGGCAATAATCCGACTAAATAGAATGGTTGGCGGTTAGTGAACTTCTTAAGGTATTTAGTGGTTGTTGAATTTTTATTCCTTATATGTCACTGTTGTGTCATCGAGTGTCGTTTTCAATTTGTAATTTTGTATTTGTTGACATTGTGTTCACGGCGTTTTTTAATAAAATTCAGTTAAATAAGTTTACAGAATGACAATAATACAATGAGGACCAGTATGGCACAATTTTTAGAAACTGCCTGTCGCTTCTGCGCTAAGAATCGCCGGAGCAAAAAGTTGTGTGATCCAATCTTCCAAAGAAATATACCTAATTGTTCCGGGTCTGGATGTTTGTGCATGTGATATTTGTGTTTGTAAATGCACCTACGATACAGGGGAAATCCTAGTGTCCAATGTTTAAAGAAAAAAATGTGTAGTTAGTAGGTAACAAGTATGTGTTTTTTATGTCAATTTTTGTGTTCCTTATTTTGTTAAATATGCTGTATGTTTCCCATATAATAATAAAATAAATGAAAAGGTCGTATAAGTAAAATGTCTTTTATTTAAATTTAATTTAATATTCATCACAGAAAGCCTCCTAGGTAGCTGCGAAATGTCCCGCCCATTGGTAAGCTAGAATTTCATTTTCTTGTAATTTTGGCTTAAAATTCACGATCTTTACGTCGTTGGTCTTCAAATTCAGCGGCCGCCAACATATTCCATGCTAAATAAGCTCTTCCAGACATTATTTTGACTCAAAAACGTATATAATTTCAATGTAAACATATGTTTCACGCGTCAAAATGCTAGTGAGTGACGTAACTACTATCGTAAGCGTATTTTTCGATAGCGTCTGTCAAATTATTAACTCATGGTGCCGTTTTGTATGGCGACAGCTGAAAAACGTTAGTGACTATCGAATAGATTACGTTAGGTTTCTTACCTATCGAAATCTATAGTGCTCATGGTACGAATTTTAATTGGCACTGATTTAAAGAGGCAGTTGTAAATAGCGGTTTTGGTAAGTTAAAAATTATAAATGGCACGTTTAATAACTTGTTCAGCAGTTAAAACTAAGCAGTAAAGTAAACAAAAATGAGTAATAAAAAATAATGAAATGGATCAGTGAATATATAATTGAGTGGGAAAATAATTAAATGGGCTGTAAAAATGAATGAATGGGCAGTTACGTGTGGGCAGTAATAAATCGGAATTTGTCGGTAATAAATCTCATTCTAAGCAATTCTATAAACAATGAGGTGGTAAAGTAGTTTGGGTGTGTAGTCGACGGAGCCCCGCTTCGCGGGGCCCCTATTTCTGTCTACAGGGTTTAAAGGAACCTAACACGAAGGGGATGACGGGGGCTCGTTCGCTCGCTTTGCTCGCTCACTCGAGCCCCCGTCATCCCCTTCGAACCTAACCTGTCCGAGTCGGGGTGCCCCAATTCCCGAGCTCGCTTCGCTCGCTCTTGCATCCGCTATGATCTGCCGAACTATTTAGCGAACCGCCCATTCCATCATTTTTACCGCTCATTTAGTTATTGGACTGCTCAATTATTTTTAGAATTGACATTGTATGATAAAATAACAGTCTAATTGATCTTTTATTACTGTCCATGTTTTACTGTCGCAATAATTAATCAACCGCCATTAAATTAAATAACTGCTCAATATGTTTTTCAACTGATCATAATAACATCTCGAATATTTAAATAACAGCTCAAAAAATTAGTTCCCATTTTAATTCTTTCGGTGACCGCTAGGGGCGCTGTACAATATTTCATACATATTATTTACGTAGACGCTAGCGAGTTTTGGCTGTGCAAACTCATGGTAGAGCTACTGGCTAACACCTAACATCTCAGACAGTGAATTTATCGACGACCGCTACATTGTTTTTAGATGTGATCACGACCGTTGCGCCACAGGTAAGCGTAAGGGTGGGGGTGTGCTAATTGCCGTTTTACGCTCATTAAGCCCTTCGAACCTATTGATGTGACCCGGCAGCAGAGACATCGAGCACGTCATGGTGCAGTTGCCCGCGTCGTTTTCTAACAAACGACATATTATAAGTGCGGCATACATACCACCTCGCTCACGAGACGACCTATATACCTCACATATTGATTTGTTAGCGGACGTCATTAACGACGCCAGTACTGATGCATTCTTTGTAGTAGGCGACTACAACCTGCCCGGCCTTGACTGGTCCAACGCGAACGGTGGTGATCACACTTATGTTATTCCTCAACCTACAACCTCAACAAGTCATCTTTTATGTAACTTCATGTCTCTTACAAATGCCCTTCAGTTTAATACATTAAGAAATAACCTGAGCCGCATATTGGACCTGTTTTTGTCTAATGTAGGCTGTCAACCTTTGACGTGCGTGCCACTGCTTCCAATCGATACCCACCACCCTCCTTTCTGTGTTTCATCACAATTAAATACTAACATTACTGCCTTGAGACGCCACTCAACCAAGAAACACAACTTTTATAAAACAAATTACGAAACTATTAATAGCGAACTTAACAAAACAGACTGGAACAACTTACTTAGTAATCTTCCCGCCGAACAATCTGTTAACGCCTTCTATGATGCTATCTACAGTATAATAAAATCACATGTTCCTCTTACTCGTCCCAGGAATTCCCAGTTTCCGTCGTGGTTCAGCCCTGCCCTTATTCGTATTTTTAAAAACAAAGAGAATGCTTGGCAAAAATGGAAAAAATATGGCAATATATCTGACTACGAAATATTCTCAATGTACCGCAAACGGTTCGGATCCGAGTCTAGCAAGTGCTTTCTGATGTATATAAAGTCAGTCGAAGACAGCATTCCATTGAACGTCAAGCACTTTTGGACATACGTCTCCAAGCGGAAGGGTCGAGCTAATATCCCAGCCAGCATGTACCTTGACAACAAAAACTCTAACGACCCTACTGAAATATGCAACATGTTTTCTGTCTTCTTCACCTCTGTCTACGAACCTTCTTTCCTCGACCCCAAACTTTGGCAGACACCTACCACATACGCGGATAACTCATTGTGCATTTCGGACATTTATTTAGATATGGACGATATACTCATGGCATTAAAGAGACTGGACTCAAACAAAGGGTCTGGTCCTGACGGTGTGCCTCCAATTTTTATAAAAAACACCGCAGATAGCATCTGCGTCCCGCTCCACATTATATTTAATAATTGCCTTCGTTACGGTACATTCCCTGATATCTGGAAGCGCGCATACATCACGCCCATACACAAAAATGGCGACATAAACAATATACAGAACTACCGTCCCATCTCCTTGCTGCCCGCCTTGTCGAAGCTTTTTGAGAGACTAGTGTACGGCAAGTTATACTCCCACATACACCACCTTATAATACCAGAACAACACGGGTTCGTTAAACGCCGCTCTACTACTACTAACCTTATGTTATTTACAAATCACTTATTCGAAAACATTGATAACCAAACCCAAGTAGACACTGTATACACCGACTTTCAAAAAGCATTTGACAAGGTGGACCACAAGCTGCTTCAGGACAAGATCGCCTTTAATGGCATTCGGGGTAATTTACTGCGGTGGTTCATGTCCTATATTTACAACAGAACCCAAAGAGTGGCCATCAACGGCTTCGAATCGGATTCCGTTATCGTCACTTCTGGGGTGCCTCAGGGCTCTATTTTGGGCCCTGTGCTTTTTATTTTGTTTGTGAACGACATAAAAAGTTGCTTCATTAACTCCCATTTTTTAATGTATGCCGACGACATGAAAATCTATAAGTCGTGCCAAAACACACGTGACTGCTTGCTGCTTCAGGAAGATCTCAATAGACTTTCTAATTATTGTTCACATAATAAACTTCACTTTAGCTTACCTAAGTGCACTGTTATATCATTCACAAAAAATAAAAATCTAATTAAATACTATTACACTTTACAAGGCACCACTCTTAAAAAAGTTGACCATATCCGTGATTTAGGAGTTACACTTGACTCAAAACTGCATTTCAACCTTCACATTGATAACATTATTAACAAAGCCTACAGTATGTATGGTTTCGTTATACGATCCTCAACTGATTTCAAGCGACCGCACACGTTTATGGTCTTGTATAAAACCTTAATACGCTCGCAATTGGAATACGCAGCCCCAATATTTATTTATTTATTTATTGCATTCATGTTGTTTACAAGATGTTACATAGTATAGGTTTCAAACATGAACCCTGCTAGGGCACAGCAACATATTTGTAGATAGATAGAACTAGATTTACTTATAGCTATTGCATGCATAAACACAATAATAAACTAAACATTAAATTTACTGACATTGTTATTATATTTAACATGAATTCTTAAGAAATGGGATTTTTACATTGAGTCAATATATTATATTTAACCTATTATTAAAACAGTACAATAAATTATTATTACATTGAATGATTGTTGAATAATTACAAGAGATTAATATATTATTTTTATATTCTACATACATTATTATTGTTTTTATGTCATTTTTATAATAATTATCCATCGCATAGCTTTGTTAAGTCAAGAATTCTTTGAGACTATAGTAACACTTCTGTATAAGGTACTTTTTAAGCGCATTTACAAATTTATTTTCATGTTCTATATTTTTAATGTCATTTGGTAATTTATTGTAAATTTTTATGCACATTACAAGCGGTCCTGAATGATACATAGCAAGGTTTGATTTTGGCTGCGCTAGTTGGTTTTGAGGTCTTAAGTTACGTTGATTCGGCCGTTGGTTTTTAACTAGTGGGAATAGTGACGCATGCTTTCTGACAAACTTGCCTACCTCCAAGATGTACATGCTTGTTAATGTGAGCATTTCATATTTTATAAAGTATGGCTTGCAGCTCTGCATTTGGTCAATGTTAGCTAGAATCCTTACACACTTTTTCTGTAGAATGAAGAGCTTTCCTATTTCTACACTATTTCCCCACACTATAATTCCGTACATTAACCATGAGTATGCGTAGGCGTAGTATACCGACATAGCTATTTTTAAATCGGTTGATTTTTTTAATTCATTTAGAGCATATGTGAAACTTGCAAGTCTACTGGATACAGCCTCAATATGGGCCTTCCAATATGGTGTCCTCTATATGATAAATATAAGCAAAGGCTCGAGATGGTCCAAAAAAAATTTTTACGCTCCATTCACTATAAATGCTACCGTTCAAAACTATCATACGCACAACTACTAACACAATACAAACTCCTAGGCTTGGAGTCCAGGCGCACGCTACTTATGGCTGTGATGCTGCATGGCATATGTAATAACAACTTTGACTGCTCTGATATCACCAATAAACTTTGTTATATTGTACCCAGAACTGTATTACGGCGAAAGGCGCGCGTGCCCCGGCTGTTTCACACTGTAAAGTGCAGAACCAATGCTGGCGCAAGGGCGCCCCTCCGTCGTCTCTTAGAAATATATAACACACACTTTTTCGATCTTGATATATATTTTCACTATCTCAAACAAAATTTAAAAGAATGGCTATTCAATCGCTTGCACAATGATTATGAATTCTTCCTAACCTAAACCGCCTCTAGTGCATTGATGTATAAATATTTTTTTTTTTATATCAATGTATGCGTGGTTTTGTTTCTTTCTCCATAAAAGTTTATTCCGCGGACATTGGTGTGGGTTACATGTTTACCTCCATTACCCTAGTTTATTATTTACCAAAATTGTAACGTGTAAAACTGTTTTTTGTCCCTATAAAATAAAATAAAAATAAAAAATTCAAGCGATATATATTATGGTACATTCCGAATTGCACTGTAATCGATTACAGCGTGCGTACAACTTGAGCCCAATTCTGCTGTATTGTTACGGTTATTCGCCAGCTGTGAGCACGGGAAGCCCTTATCTACACATCACGCACCGTCAATAATACAAGCAACGTCATCTACCGGCATTGAAAGCAACTAGTATAACAACAGTCATCAGGATCTAGTGATGCCTTTGAGTATTAAACCAACTGGAGGCGCCATTGTCAGACGATCCCCGCTGCCAAAGGTACGAGACCGCCGGTCATAGCGATTATATACATGTGTGCGTATAGTTTAGGCTTGTGTTTGTTTTTTGTTTTGTGTGCGTGCGTAACATCGATCGAATTGCATTAGTGTATTATTGCGTTCCCTCGTCCCCCGCGATAAGTGACAGACTTATTTGCATAGATATTACTACTCGTAGTGTCTCCGGTTGGTTTAATACTCAAAGCGTGATACAATCTAATTAACATACTTACTAACGCCATCTGTCGCCTCATAGAGAAACTAATATGTTATAGTCATTACAAATATTATCAACTTGTCCGTAATTCTTTGAGCATTCATTTCATTGTCTTGGAAATAGTCATGTAAATCATATTCAATTATAAAATTGTAGTTTACATAACTGTAGCTTCCATTATTATAAGTTTTGTTATAAACTTTATAATTATGTCAATTAAGTAAGTGCTTCGAACATTTTAAAATAATAATAAAAAGGGGATGGTAGTTGACTTCCTGCCGGGACGGTAACTTTTCTCGAGTTATTCCGGTCTGATCCCCTGAACCCCCCCTCCACCCACCCCCCCACCTCGATCCCCTCCTGGATCGTCTTCTGTTTTAATCTTTGTCTTATCCACATTATGTAAGTTTGCTCTTTATGACAAGTAAGTACAGTCAAAAGAAATTAAAAGTTTCATGATATACGAAATTAAATTAAAAATTAAAAAAACCCCCGACACAAAAAAAATAATAAAATTAAATGTAAGTAATCGGAAAAGGATCAAATAATTTAAAAACCCCCAACTTAAAGAATCTAGGTAACGAGACTAAAATAGATAAATTCATGTGGCAGTCGGGGGACCTTATACAATGTGTTGATTTGCATCCTAGTCAAATTCAAGGACGTAATTATGCTAATGATTCTCGACCCAAATCAACAATAAAATGAGTAGGTATTTTTTTATATTTTTTTCTTATTTAAGGAAATCCGTAAGTGTGAACCAGCCGTATTTAAACGCGGCCCGTCTGTTACTAGCCCTATAACCGCGCTTCACACACACACAAATGCAAACCATTCATGCAACTCTCATTCGATAAATTCGTAGGTAATCAATCCCATCCTCCAATCACACTCTCCCGCGCCGCTCCTAGCCACGCCCCTTTTCCCCGCCGGCGCCGCGCGTCGCGGCGCCGGCGCCGACAGTGTGATTGAACTCGCCGAAGTGTTCGCGAGTGCGCTTTGCGAATTTCCGTACATCGAGACGTAGTTACAAAGTGTGATGACGGACAATTACTCAAATGCCGAGTTGGTGGAGATGGTCGCCATCAGTGGAGACAGCCTACGTGGAGCCATCCGGATGTTCGTGGAAATGTATCCCGATCGGGAACCCGGGTTACATTTTGGTCGCTGGTTCCTGGAACACCAAGACGCCAACATCCTGTGGATGGACGAGTGTTTACCTAAGATTTGAAAGTAAGTATACCACGTACTTACACTTAACTAGCACGTCTTTCCATTTCATCAAACGTAGAAAACATCATTTTTAGACTTAGTAGATCGGTACACTAACTAAGGTAGGTATTATTGCCGGCCCTAAGCCCGTTATGTAGGAAGGAAAGTTTCAAATCAACCAATTTAATCCACAAATAAAAACAAAATCTCTACGAAAACTTTAGGTTGAAGGATATTATTAATCATCTGATAACAGGTCAGTGAACTTTTCTTTGGCGCACTAGTATTACTGTCATTAGTAAGATTTCCGTATTCCAATGATGCTCAAAAATGAGTTAATTATCAAGCGAAATTTATGACAATAATGTAGGTGATTTTCGAAATAAAATTAGGTAAAATTATTGCTACCGGTCGGGTCATTGCTACGCGGCGCGACGGCGCTACCATTTCGGGGAAAAACAGCTGCATGCATTGTCGCTGTGTGCGTAGTCGGGTGATTCTGTTTTATTTATATTGAATTAAGGGTGTAATTCTGAAATACTGTTAAATTTCAACAACAAAAAAAAAAGCAGCGCTTACTAGTTATTGCCCCATAACGTACTTCAAATGATTATTTATGTATTTTATGACAACCTCCTGAACTTTGACGAGGATGCAAATCAACATATTGTAGAATAGAAGGTGTTCCACAGAACGGTCCCCCGACTTCCATATGAATTTATCTGTTTTAGTCTCGTTACCTAGATTCTTTGAAAAATTGTAACATTTTTATCATCCGCCATCTTGGATTTTCATTTTGACCTCACCATCGATTTCAGCACCCTCGAAAACCACGAAATTGACACCCATCATGAAAATTTTGAAACTTTACACATCCGCCATCTTGGATTTTCATTTTGACCCCACCATCGGTTTCAGCACCCTCGAAAACCACGAAATTGACACCCATCATGAAAAATTGTCATTTTTCACATCCGCACTCTTGGATTTTCATTTTGACCCCACCATCGGATTCAGCACCCTCGAAAAACACGAAATTGACATCCATCATGAAAGATTGTAACATTTTTAACATCCGCCATCTTGGATTTTTATTTTGACCTCACCATCTGTTTCCGCACCCTCGAAAACCACGAAATTGACACCCATCATGAAAAATTGTAACATTTTTAACATCCGCCATCTTGGATTTTCGTTTTAACCCCACCATCAGATTCAGCACCCTCGAAAACCACGAAATTGACACCCATCATGAAAAATTGTGACATTTTTCACATCCGCCATCTTGGACTTTCATTTTGACCCCACCATCGGATTCAGCACCCTCGAAAAATACGAAATTGACATCCATCATGAAAGATTGTAACATTTTTAACATCCGCCATCTTGGATTTTTATTTTGACCTCACCATCTGTTTCCGCACCCTCGAAAACCACGAAATTGATAAATGATAATGATAAATGATTTATTTTCTGTAAGTAGGTTTTTACAAACACTTTTACACGTCATCATATTTTTTAAACTAGATGTGGTCGGCGTTTCCTATCTGACTACTCTGAGAAGAAAGGCCGAAACAAACTCAGAGGTCACAGTCTCTTTTAAAGTCCAGACAAAATCTTGGTCAGATCGTGTGAAGACCATGTAGATTGATGTCTGAAATGGTCTTTTGAGGAAAGAACCACACAGATTGAGCGGACCTGTCCAATCAGTGCACGCATTTGTCGAAAATCGTGCAGCTCAACTCAGAAATTGAGGAGCTCAACGATTCGACGAACAATACCAAAGAAAGGACATTTGGGTAGGCCGCGTAAATTACTCAAACTGCCAGATCATGATTAAAACTAAGAAGGAAAACAGGAAAACAGATAAAAAATGACCCACATAGTCCTCACATTCACAATAATTAAATGAAAAATAAAAATACTTTACAAAGTAAATATTCATGTCATTGTCTAAATAAAATTCATCAATGTCAATGTGTATATAAAAAAATCCGGACATAATCTTTGAGGACCATGTAGATTAGTGTCTGAAATGATCTTTTGAGGAAATAACCACACAGATTGAGTGGACCTGTCCAGTCAGTACACGCATTTGTCAGTACCCGTGCAGCTCAACTCAGAACTTAAGGAGCTCAACGATTCGACGAACAATACCAAAGACAGGACATTTGGGTAGGCCGCATAAACTACTCAAACTGCCAGACCATGATTAAAATGAAAACAATGACCCACATAGTCCTCACATTCACAATAATTAAAATAATATAATACTTTATACAGTAAATGTACATGTCATTGTTTAAGTAAATAGATACTTAAAAAAAAAAATATTAAAGTGTAAAATAGCAAAATAACATTCACTGTCTAAACCTATTGGAGCAGCTCAATCCTAAGCCTTTTTGTCCTCAATATAGTCTTTTACAGTATAATAGGCTTTCTGGCATAGTTTTCGCTTTATAAAAGATTTGAATTTATTAAGGCTTAGTTCTTGAATGTGGCTAGGAAGTTTATTATAAAAACGTATACATTGGCATCTAAACGAGCCACCTATTTTCTTGAGCCTTGTTGTAGGAACAACAAATTTGTGTTTGTTCCTAGTATTTATATTATGGATATCTTTGTATTTTTTAAACAGATTAATATTTTTATGTGCATACAAAAGATTATCATAAATGTACTGAGAAGGCACAGTCATTATATTAATCTCTTTAAATTTGTCTCTGAGGGAGTGTCTGGGACTTAATTTATAAATGGAACGAATTGCCCTTTTTTGTAAAATAAAAATTGTCTGAATATCGGCGGCATTTCCCCACAACAGAATACCGTACGACATCACACTATGAAAATAACTAAAGTAAACTAAACGGGCTGTCTCTAGATCAGTCAAATCACGAATTTTCCTAACGGCGTATGCTGCAGAGCTAAGCTTTTTTGACAATTTATCTATATGGGGGCCCCATTGAAGCTTGGCATCCAACGTTATGCCTAAGAATACTGTGCTATCTTCGGGTTGTTTTAACTCTTCATCCTTAATGAGAACACTAGTTTCTACTTGTCTAACGTGGGGTATCGTAAACTTAATACATTTCGTTTTTTTTCCGTTAAGAAGTAGGTTATTTACATTAAACCAGTTAACTACTTTTGCAAGGGCGTTATTTACATTGTCAGTAACCAGCTGCTGACGTTTGATTTTAAACAAAAGAGAAGTGTCATCTGCAAACAACACTATATCATGATTATCCTTTATGAGGTACGGCAAGTCATTAATATAAATAAGGAACAAGAAAGGACCAAGAATTGAGCCCTGGGGGACCCCCATTCTTACTACAGATCCGGGTAACCTTTTTCCGTTAACATCAACTCTCTGAATCCTATCACTCAAGTAAGAAGTAAGAAGATCCAGAGAGGCGTTCCGGATTCCGTAGTGGTGCAGTTTCCTGATTAATGTTTCATGAAGAACACAATCGAATGCCTTGGAGAAATCGCAAAAGACGCCCAAGGCATCGCATTTGTCCTCCCATGCATTATAAATACACACATCAAAAGTGTCTAGGGATCAACATATATTTTTGCAATAACTTTTCTCCTGATTGATATTAATTAAAATTTTCTTTAAGGATCATCAAATAAAGTGTTTTCGTTTGTCACAGTAACGATAAACCAAGTCACCTTTGCATTAATAAAGAAATTTGCCATTTTCCTAATAAAGGGATTTTTGACATTTCAACCACTAACACAAAAGTTCGAAAAAAAGACTGACATAACAGTTTTCTTTAAAATTTTATTGGGTAACTTAAACAATTAATAATCCGTGTTTCTACCGCGAACACTAACAACACAAGAACATCGGTTTGGCATACTCAAAATGAGTTCATCCAAATCACGCTTTGGAATGGCCGCCCATGTTCGTTGCAACAACAAAAAAAGGTGTTCTTGCGACTGGATACCCTCCATATTCGGCAGAGCTCTTCTCTGTAGCATATCCCATGCATGCTCAATCGGGTTCAAGTCTGGCGACTGAGCAGGCCAGGGCAGGACATTGATGTTAGCTGCGGCGAGAGTCTGTCTTACAACTCTTGCGGTGTGCGGTCGTGCATTATCATGCATTAACTGAAATAAGGGACCGATTTGCACTTGTAGAGGAACGATGACGTCTGATACAATCGTCTCAGCATAAATTTGAGCGTTGAGGTTGCCTCTGATCCAAATCAACTCAGTTCTTCCGCCGATCCAAATACCCGCCCATACCATGATGGTTCCACCACTATAAGGATGGACTTCCTGGCAGGATTTTAATCGCTGTTGGCGTCCAGGGGTTCTCCAGTGTCGTATACGTCTTGTATCCGGTCTCATACCAAAACGAGACTCATCAGAAAAGCACACGAAACGCCATTGTTCTTCTGCCCAATTTCTGTGTTCAAGAGCCCATTGATATCGAATCCTACGATTGTGCATTGCTATAGGTTGTACCCGTAGCGGTCTTCGGGAATGAAGGTTCACTTCATGCAAGCGGTTTCTGACTGTTTGGTCGCTAATTAAGTTCCCTGAAGAGTGATGAAGCCTCACGGCTAACATCATGGCGGTTATTGTTGGAGCTCTTCGAGTTAAGATTTGAATGTATCGGTCTTGTCTCCGTGTGGTGCAGCGATACCGTCCTCCATGGCGCTCAGCCACGGTACCAGTGCTTCGGTAACGTGTCCAAAGTCGACTGATAACACTCTGACTTGTATTCAGAGCTAAAGCCACAGTACGTTGCCGGGAACCAGCTTCTATCATTCCCACGGCTCTGAGCATTTCTTCCCTGCTTAAATGACGTCGCCGCTCCATAATAACGTTGGTTTTAATCAGTAGTAGGGAAACAGTAGCACTAATAATGTCTTCAATGCGTTGTATGTTTTTATAGGGAAAATATTGACAGCTGATTTTCATCTTTTACTCGAATTTGATTCACAGTTCCTGATTCAAATTATGAAATGCACCAAAAAGGATCCATATAAATTTATAAAATCATAAATTTATTACAAAGCCACATCTCAATCTCAAGAAATCCGCATAAAAATGCTTGATCCCTAGACACTTTTGATGTGTGTATGTCCTAAAAGTTCAACTCCGGCATCGGTAGTCGAACGACCCCTTGTAAAACCGAACTGTTTGTTATGCAGTAATTTATTTTTATAAAAAAATCTTTGCTATTGATTTAAAATAAGTTTTTCAAAAATTTTACTAAAGGTAGGTAGTACTGAAATAGGTCTATAATTAGTAGGGTCTGATGTACTACCCGATTTAAACAACGGTATTATTTTACTGTTTTTCATAAGATCAGGAAACTCACCACGGTCAATACAATTATTAAATATAACAGCTAAAGTAGGTGCTACAATGTTTATAATCGACTTAGCAACATCCACAGAATTACCCCATAGATCTGCGGTCTTTTAAACATTTAACGTGTGAAAGGTTTTAATTATATCGTTACAGGTTACATATTCAAAGTGAAATTCAGAGTCACAAACTGAAACGTTTTCTTTAAGCAAAGACTCTGCGGCAGCGGGTGATGAGTTAAGAGATTTAGTAGTTGATACTGGAATCTCTGCAAAGAAATTTTCAAAGGCCGCGGTGACTTGAGAATCTGATTTAATTATATTGTCATCAATAGCAAGGCTGTAGTCACTACTTCGGGTGCATGACCTTCCCGTTTCACCATTAATGACATTCCAAGTCGTTTTAATAATGTTACTACTATTTTTAATTTTTGAACTCAAATAACGTGACTTGGCAATACTACAAACTTTTTTAAATATTTTTGAATAATTCTTAACATATAAATTAAAATCAGCAGTGTTTATACAAATCCGTTCTTCATATAATTCATAAAGCCGTTTTCTACTTTTATGTATACCAATGCTGGCCCAGTCACTGAAGGAAGCGTTACTATTAACCGATAATGTTTTTGGAATAAAAGTGTTATCAAATTGTGTGCAATACATATAAAAAAAATCATTATATTGTTGATTAGGGTCATCATTAGTGAACACCATCATGAAAAATTGTAACATTTTTAACATATGCCATCTTGGATTTTCATTTTGACCCCACCGTCGGTTTCAGCACCCTAGAAAACCACGAAATTGACACCCATCATGAAAAATTGTAACATTTTTCACATCTGCCATCTTGGATTTTCATTTTGACTTCACCATCGGTTTCAGCACTCTCGAAAACCACGAAATTGAAACCGATCATGAAAAATTGTGACATTTTTCACATCCGCCATCTTGGATTTTCATTTTGACCCCACCATCGGATTCAGCACCCTCGAAAAACACGAAATTGACATCCATCATGAAAGATTGTAACATTTTTAACATCCGCCATCTTGGATTTTCATTTTGACCCCACCGTCGGTTTCAGCACCCTAGAAAACCACGAAATTGACACCCATCATGAAAAATTGTAACATTTTTCACATTTTGGTGGGCGTGAAGTGAGCACTTCACCCGAACCACAAAATTTTAATGTCGTGATTCGCGTGAGGTGAGCACGCCGCGCAAGCGCGTTAGTCACTGTCATTATCACATTGGAGAAGTGAGCACTTCACCCGAACCACGAAATTTTAATGTCGTGATTCGCGTGAGGTGAGCACGCCGCGCAAGCGCGTTAGTCACTGTCATTATCACATTGGAGAAATGAGCACTTCACCCGAACCACGAAATTTTAATGTCGTGATTCGCGTGAGGTGAGCACGCCGCGCAAGCGCGTTAGTCACTGTCATTATCACATTGGAGAAGTGAGCACTTCACCCGAACCACGAAATTTTAATGTCGTGATTCGCGTGAGATGAGCACGCCGCGCAAGCGCGTTAGTCACTGTCATTATCACATTGGAGATTGCGTGATCACTCGACAAACTATCTACGTGGGATTAAATTCTATGATCCGTCAGCCAGGCACACCGTTAGCACTCGATGACTTGACACACTCGGTTATCTCTTAGAATTGAATAGATTTGGGTTAAAAACAACGCTGAACATCGTCGCAGTCTTTACTAGACTCGATCTACAATCGCTCATAATAACAAACAAACAATGTCGATGCGTATTTTCATCAGTCTAGCTGTCCTATACGTGAATTATACGTACCTACATATATGTTTTATTTTATTTACTGTTCGTGCGCGACGCGCTCGCGCCTTAGGCTATAATAGGACTAGTTTAGGGAAAAAAGAAAAAAACAACATTGAGTTTCTGACTAAGTTTCTGTTTTGCTATTTTATTTAAAATCTCCCTAAAATAGTAATGTTTTGGCAACTAAAATACTAGTTTATAATATAAAATGTTCTATTAGTAGAACTAGCATATAAAATATGATTAAAATCTCGATTATGCTTGGTCAATCCCTAGTATCAGGTGTCATGAGACTGATAGCTCACTCCACGCTCACTTCACCTAAGTTTTCACGGTGAGATGGTTACAGAATCGCACTGGTGATATAGGAAAAGGTATAATGTGTCTCGTTATTATCAGGCATATTTTAATTAATGTGGGCGTACTAAGTGGGTAGTGTTGGTTATTGCGCAATAGAAAAACGGTTTGCAATTCAAATCAGATTATAATTTCATGAACAATTAAATCACATTAGTAAATCATACACTGTAGGTACACGATACAACCAGATACGGAACGCGAGATAGTTTCTGAGCACATGTTGTCAGTACGATGTCCAATGGTGAAGTCCCCCGCCGCTTCGCCGCTCGCTCCTTTATACTGGTAGCAAAACAAGTCGAGCAGTGGGGCGGTGGGAGAAGTCGAGTGACGTACTTGTCGATGGCGTGATCGGTGCTCTTGTTGTTCACAGCTTAGGGAAATGACGTACGGCAACGCCGCCGACAAGTACATAATCTAGGCGTTGACATATTATGACCGATATAAACACTTTTCACTGCAAGTGTTTAATAGAAGTACATTGCCGACTAAGTTTCCCGATTGCTTGGACCTGCTGGCAACTGATCCGGACAGTCATTCAGTATCGGTCTCAGCCCCGTTGGGAACGTGGTGAAATCCATATCGACTTGCTCTCCTCCAGATGAGAGTCCTAGAGGCACGAGGCGAGTATGGCGATATGAGTCAGCAGACACTTTTTTGCGTCTTATCCATGGCGGCAGGTGTGGTTTTCCTCGGCTGACCCCTCGTGCTGTGCTGACGTGGTCGCTAAAGTGATTCAGCAGGGGATGGAGTATTTTTTTCCATTCTCCGACATCCCGCTCGGTCGCAAATCCCGGCCTTGGTATAATGTCCAACAGCTTTGTTCGTCCTTATACTTTTAGTTCCGTGGCGATTTATCTTTGTGATAATTAATTCAAAGACCAGTGACGAAACCAAGACCATGGTCCAAAAAATCATATTATGCCCTGGAGAAATGAAGCTGAAAGTACGAAGCGTACGCAAAATAGGATAAAAACTTTTTACAAAAAAAAAACAACCGACTTCCAAAAAAAACACTATAAATTGAAAAATAACTTTAATTTCGGAAGTCGGTGTCTTTGGTTCCGCATTTTCGTTTATTGACACCCCTCTCATCATATTCCAATTTGATGATAATGGGACCAACCACCTCGAGAGTATACCCTTTCAAACAAAAAAAGAATTTTGAAAATCGGTCCACAATGGGCGGAGTAATCGCGTAACAAACACACAAAAAAAAAACATACCGTCGAATTGAGAACCTCCTCCTTTTTGAAGTCGGTTAAAAAGGAGGATTAATAATCTGCACTGAGACCAAAGATGACCTAGATAAGCTCAAGCACACAGTCCAACTCGCTTCGTCAGGGCTTACCGTCGACGAACCTCAAAAACGCAAACCTCGCATTATAGTTCCCACATCCATGTCTGAGAATGAGGTTTATAAATGTATCTATGAACAGAACTTGACCGATAAGCTGCCGACTATGTCCCTAGATACATTTTTGACCTCAATAAAACTGAGCCACAAATCTGGCAGGAAGGATACTGAGAATTGCAACTATATTATAGAAGTTCCAGCCATCATTCGCAAGGCCCTCGTTACACAGGACAGATTGTTTATAAATGTAACAAGTGCCAGCAGTATGGTCATGCAGCCAAAACATGCAAAATTGCTGGCCCCACATGCGGCCATTGCGGTGAAGAAGGGCACACAATCCAAGACTGCGCAAAGAAGGCCAATCCGCCAAAATGTGCTACATGTTCGCGCTTTAAAATACAAGCCAACCACAAGACGGGAGATACAGATTGCCCTGCTAAAAAAGCTGCCGAATACAGGTACATTAATTCGATAGATTATGAAGGCGCCTAAGAGCGCCACATACTAGTTTATATTTTAGACTTAATTTATTGTTTTAGTTTATTTTAATATGGATGATAACTTAATTACCGATATAGATAACACATTTTTAACTAGATCAAAGACATGTGACGTACATATTAAAAACGTCACTAATATGTCTAAACAGCGTGAATCAAATTCGAGTTTATTGCTGGCTAATACTTCACCACTCTTATCAGCTAACAATGTAAATAACTTCTTTGTAAATGTTGGGAAAACTCTTACCGATCAGATTCCGAATCTCAATCAATCTTTCCAAAAATCTAGCAATAGCTGTAACCTGAAATCTTTTGCTATGTTGGATACCGATGAAGATGAAATAACCCGAATCATTTCTGGGCTAAAAGATAACTGTGCAGTTGGATGGGATAACATAAGCAATAAGATCCTTAAACTCTTTAAGAAAATTTTGGTACCTCCCTTAACGCATATATCTCGAATCTGTCTTTCCGAAGGAGTTTTCCCTAGATGTCTAAAAAAGGCAGTTGTAATCCCTATTTTTAAATCTGGAAGTAAGGACGTAGTTAATAATTATAGGCCAATATCATTACTCTCCTCAATTTCAAAAATTCTAGAGAGAATTATAAACAGTAGACTAGTTAATTACCTCGAAAAAAACAACATCCTATCCCCTGCGCAATTTGGTTTTAGAGCCAAACTGTCGACAGCAGATGCGGTGCATAGCCTGACTAATTATATTTCGGAAGAACTCGGCAAAGGATACCAGACCTTGGAGTCTTTCACGATTTAGCCAAGGCCTTCGTCGACACGGTGTCTATTTCTGTTCTTCTGAACAAATTAGAGATCATAGGAATAAGGGGAACGCCGCTGAAACTTTTTACTGACTATCTAGACCATCGGTACCAATGTGTTAGAATAGATAATATTACGAGCAGAAAAATATTGGTTTTGGTGTTCTTCAGGGGAGTATTCTGGGCCCCACCCTCTTTCTTATTTATATTAACGACTTGTGTAATCTAAATATTAAAGACGGCAAAACAATATCATATGCCGATGACACGGCGTTAATATTTAGCGCCAAAACCACTAGCGAACTGTTCGAAATCGCTTAACTAGGTTTTAATACTGTGACTAATTGGCTTCATAGCAATTTACTAACATTAAATGCTGACAAAACAAAATAAATTCACTTCTCCATGCGCAAACCCCAACTTAATATAATCAACTTAATCATCATCATCATCATCATTTCAGCCGAAAGACGTCCACTGCTGGACATAGGCCTCCCCCAAGCACCTCCACTTCGACCGGTCCTGTGCTTCCCGCATCCAACGGGTTCCTGCGGCCTTCACAAGGTCATCGGTCCACCTTGTGGGAGGCCTTCCAACGCTACGTCTTCCGGTACGCGGTCGCCACTCCAGAACCTTTCGGCCCCATCGGCCATCTGTTCTGCGAGCAATGTGCCCTGCCCACTGCCACTTAAGTTTGGCAATTCTTCGGGCTATGTCGGTTACCTTGGTTCTCCTGCGGATCTCGTCATTCCTGATTCGATCACGCAGGGAAACTCCAAGCATAGCCCTCTCCATTGCCCTTTGGGTGACTTTTAGCCTTCTTATAAGGCCCATTGTGAGCGACCACGTTTCCGTTCCATAAGTCATCACTGGCAACACACACTGGTCAAAGACTTTCGTCTTGAGACACTGCGGTATGTGGGACGAGAATATATTGCGTAGCTTCCCGAACGCTGCCCAGCCGAGTCGGATTCGTCGATTTACCTCTTTCTCGAAGTTAGACCTACCTAACTGGACGGTTTGTCCTAGGTAAACGTACTCGTCCACGACTTCGAGTGTAGCGTCTCCGATTTTTATGAGAGTGGGTGTTACATGGGCATTTGACATGACCTTCGTTTTGTCCATGTTCATTTTAAGACCCACTCTTTCGGAGGCTCTACTGAGGTCATCGAGCATTGTACTGAGGTCCTCCATAGTCTCAGCCATGACTACGATGTCGTCGGCAAACCGAAGGTGAGTTATGTACTCGCCATTGATGTTGATGCCAGCCCCTTTCCAGTCCAGAACCTTGAAGACATCCTCCAGTGCAGCGGTGAACAGTTTCGGAGAGATAACGTCTCCCTGTCTCACACCTCGCTGCAGAAGGATAGGTTTCGAGGCCTGATCCTGGAGTCTGACTGACATAGTGGCGTTTTCGTACAGACACTTCAGCACTTCGATGTACCGATAGTCGATCTGGCACCGTTGAAGAGACTGCAGCACAGCCCATGTCTCGATCGAATCAAAGGCTTTCTCGTAGTCCACAAACGCTAAGCAGAGAGGCAGGTTATACTCTTCGGTCTTCTGTATAACCTGTCGCAGCGTATGTATGTGGTCTACAGTGCTAAAGCCTTTACGGAATCCGGCTTGTTCGGGAGGCTGGAAGTCGTCAAACCTGCGCGCGAGACGGTTCGTGATGACTCTCGAAAACAGCTTGTAGACATGGCTCAGGAGTGAGATGGGCCTATAATTCTTATAAAGGGCATTATCGCCCTTCTTAAAGAGAAGTATCACCACACCCCTGTTCCATGCCTGTGGTGTTTTGCCCTCGAGTATGACGGAACCAAACAGCTTCTGAAGGGCCTTCAGGACGGGTTTTCCGCCAGCCTTCAGCAACTCGGCCGTAATTCCGTCATCACCCGGTGCCTTGTTGTTTTTGAGCTGCTTCAGAGCCATCCTAATCTCGTACAGGCTGACGTCCGGGATGTCTTCGGTATAGTGCCGGGTCAATCTGGCTCTTGATCAACTTAATAAACCAACTTAATATAACTAACCCTTATCTATACGCACATCAATGTGGAAACCGTACAATCACCATGTGTAATTGTCCTTTTATCCACAAAACGAGCAACATAAAATACATGGCGGTAATAATGGACGACACTCTCTCTTTTAAAAAACATATTGAAAGCCTAGTTAAAAGAGTGCGCAAACTAATATATGTTTTAAAAAAATTGCGAACATTAGCAGATTCAAAATTAATCCTACAAGTTTATTTGGGCCTATGTCAATCTATAATTCAATACTGTATCACTTCTTGGGGTGGCGCACCAAAATCTAACTTGCTTCCTCTTGAAAGAGCTCAGAGAGCAATTTTAAAGGTAGCAAACTTCCATCCCTTCTTTTTTCCCACTGATCTGCTATATAAATCCTGCAACGTACTAACTGTTCGCCAGCTTTTCATTATGCACTTAGTATTAAAACAGCACACCATGCTTGCCTACAATGCCGACAATACTAACAAGAGACGGAATGATTTAGTATGCATATCTAATGCTACCTCAAAACATGTCTTTGTAGAAAGGTTTATAACTTTCTTAGGCCCATTCTTGTACAATAGATTAAATAGAAAACTATGTATTTATAAACTAAATTACTATAGCTGTAAACAAATTATTCTTAAATATTTATTAACCAACAACTATGCACAGACAGAGGACCTACTTATTGTCTGCAAATAGAACTGCTAACATGCTATTTCACTTTTACTTACCTATGTTTTAATTTAGTTTTTACGTTATACTGATTGTTAATTTATTACATTAAATACTTATATGCACTTTCTAGCCTGAAGCACAGGTTCAACCTAGTTCAGGCAAATTAGCAACTGTGCGCTATTTTATTTGTTAAGCAATTCATTGTAAATGTATCCCCATTTTATAAATAAACGATTATTATTATTATTATTCCCTTTATTTCATTGTATGTACATATAAATTATATTTTTAAATATTGGAATATAAAATAAACATAAAAAATAGTAGCCCACCGGCTACCGGCGGTCAGGGCTCCAGAGAGAGGAACCTTCTGACAATGCGAGCCGTGTCCAGAAGTACTGCTTTCTGAATCAAGCCCTTGATCCAGCTGCCAAACGAGAGCCTCTTCAGGTGTTGGTCGAGGCTCTTGGCTATTAGTCCATTGGCTGTTACGACTATCGGCACAGTGATTGCTGAGTCAACATTCCACATGTCGACAACCTCGCGAGCTTAGTCAAGATACTTGACTTGTTTATCTTTCTCGGCTTTCACGAGGTTCTCATCATGCGGGACGGTTATGTCAACAATCATTGCGCGTCGCTCTAATCGATCCATCACCACTACATCAGGTTTATTGGCAACAATAGTCCTATCAGTGATGATGGAACGATCCAAGTACAATGTGATATTTCCATTTTCGAGAACTGGGTCGGGCACATACCTGTAGTACGGAACCTCCGATTCCACAAGGCTGTATTTCAGAGCAAGTTGCTGATGGATTATCCTGGCTACTAGGTTGTGTCTATGCAAGTACTCTCCGTTAGCTTGACGAGAACACCCGGAGATAATATGTCTGATTGATTCTCCCGGCCGGTGGCATGCCCGACAGATGTCAACTGTGCCGTCTTTGACAATAAATCTCCGGTAATTGTTCGTCATCATAACTTCGTCCATAATTGCACAGACAAAACCTTCGGTTTCTCCAAAGAGGTCACCGAAACGCAGCCAGGCTACGGACGCTAGTAAATCTACATCGGGTCCATGTAGGGCCCGGAAAAAGCGTCCGTGACGCTCCTTACTCTGCCATACCTCCATGCGATCATTGCAAATTGTTGAGAGCAAAGAGTTTTAGGTCATTCATGTAAAGGAGGTGAGATATAACCTAACCACCTCTCCTCAGCCGATAGCCTAGACCTGAATCCTCCAGCAGTGTGCTTAGAGGATTCAAGGCTAAGCAGACCCAAAGCGGACTCAAGCTGTCGCCCTGGAATATGCCTCGCTCGATCCTTATCGGCTCGGTATTCCTCTGAATATTTCGACATCCTGGATAGCGAAGGACCGTCCTCCATTGCCCCATACACGACATCAGGAAGGTGCGTAGAGTTGTATTAATATTATTATATTATTAATGCAGAATGCGCCTTCGCTGAGGCTCGTAAAGAGTCTGCGTACCAAGCCTGGGTCAAGGCCTGCGACCGCAAAGTTAGAGCGCGTAGGGTTCACGCGAGGAAAAGAGCTTTTAATTCTGCCGTTAAGTTCTACAAGCGGGTCTTACGTAGGGCACGTTTTGACCATGTCGGACGTATTGGGACCAAACTAGCATCGCACCCTCCGGGTAGTAAACAGTTCTGGTCCCTGTCTAAAGCGGTTGAAACGAATTTATGTCGTCCCACTTTACCTCTAATGGTGAAACCTGATGGGTCGCTGGCTCACTCTGCAAGTGAGAAAGCAAATTTATTTGCATCTCTCTTTGCAAGCAATTCACGTCTGGATGCTGGCTCCAAGAAACCACCCACTGAACCTCATTGTGACTCCTCGATGCCGGAGATCGCAGTTCACATTAAAGAGGTCCGAAGAGTATTTTGCAGTCTAGACTTGAACAAGGCAAGCGGGTCTGACGGTATTCCAGCGAGAGTGTTGAGGCAGTGTGCGCCTGAACTGTCTCCTGTGTTGACACGCTTGTTTCGCCTCTCTCTTTAAAATAGAACGTTGCCAAAATCCTGGCAGCTTGCAAATGTGCCCAGTGCCCAGTGCCCAAAAAGAGCGACCGTGCAGACCCTGCCAGTAAGTTGCTGACCTACCTTGAAGACAATGATCTCCTCAGTGACCGTCAATATGGCTTTCGCCGGGGACGGTCAACTGGCGATCTTCTTGTGTATGTCACGCACTGTTGGGGCGAAGCCATCGAGAAACACAGCAAAGCACTTGCTGTATCGCTTGATATCTCGAAGGCCTTTGACAGGGTCTGGCACGCTGGTCTACTCAGCAAGCTTCCTGCTTATGGCATCCCCGCTGATTTTTGAAGAGGGCTTAAAACTAAAAATTAGGAAGCTGACGGACGCAACGCGACCTTCGGTGCTCCAAAACCCGCGACATTAAGGACGCGATTGAGCAAAACCGAGGGTCGAAAGTGTTCGCTCAGCAATTTGGGAGGTCCCGTCTGACGAAACTAAGAACTGCGGATGGCAGAATCGTGACTTCGAAGTCCGAGATTCTCGAGGAAGTCGAGGATTTTTATGGGCACCTATACTCAACACGGACGATGAAACCAGCGGGGCATAGTGCAGACGACCATCGAGCCGAATTAACACAGCACAACACGGAGAATATCCCGGATATCGACAACAAGGCACCTAGGGATGATGGAATAACGACAGAGCTCCTTAAAGCGGGCGGGGCTTCAGTCCTGAAAGAGCTAGCGAATCTCTTTAATTCCGTCATCCAAGAGGGATCACGCCCAAGGCGTGGAGCAGAGGTGCGGTGGTTCTGTTCTTAAAAAAAGGTGATAAATCCTTGCTGAAGAACTATAGACCCATCTAACTTCTGAGCCACGTATAAAAGCTGTTCTCGAGGGTCGTCACGAACCGTCTCGCCAGGAGACATGACGAGTTCCAGCCGCCAGAACAAGCCGGTTTTCGAAAAGGCCGTAGACCACATTAAAGTACCGTAGACCACATTCATACTGTTCGACAAATTGTACAAAAGACCGAGGAGTACAATCAGCCGCTGTGTATGGCATTTGTGGACTACGAGAAAGCCTTCGACTCCATATAATATGGGCAGTTCTGGCCTCTCTGCAACGATGTCGAATTGACTGGCGCTACATCGAAGTGTTGAGATGTTTGTATGACGCTGAAACGATGACTGTCCAGATCCTGGATCAGAAAACCAGCCCCATCCAACTGCTCAGGGGGGTGAGACAGTCGGATGTAATCAAAATCAAAATATTTTATTTCACATAAGCCTACATGGGCACTTATGAAACGTCAGAAGCTAGGTGCAGGTTCCAATTGGTCGTTTCCTATGGAAAAGAACCGGCAAGAAACTCCACGGTAACTCTTTTTCAAAATAATTGGCTTTTGGCTTTTATTATTATTATTATTTACAATGTTTTCAAATTTCAGTAGGTATTTAGGACAGCGGAAGCCTGTTAATAGGTACCAGGTAAGTACTTGTTATAATAATAATAGAAAATATATATCTACAGACCTAAAGTCTACAAGGCCTACAAGGTCCTCACATTTACAAAATAAGAATCTATCAGAAGGATAAATAAAAAATAAAATATGAAAACCTACTAAAACCAAGTGATATGGTTGCCATTACAACCACTAATAAAGAGGTGAAAAATTAGAAATATGCTTTTTTGATAAGGACACGTTTGATGAGGGTTTTGAACTTTCCATCGCTAAGTTCTGTAACCGGCTTTGGCAACTTGTTATAAAAACGGATGCCGTTTACAAGAAATGACTTGCTAGTTTTAGTTAATCTGAATTTGTGTCATGCTCTGCAGCAGAGCCACCATCCTAGAATCCGATCAATTATATCTTAAAATGATGTACGTCAAACGTACATAATGTACGTATTAGATAATGATAAAATAGACATTGATTGTGGCTCTGCTGCAGAGCATACTCCCTAGCAGAGCTACAAAGTACATGTACTCAGGAAAGATAAACGCCACTGTTTTTTAATAAAAACTGTTGTACGAATACTGTTTATTGCGTACGTGTTGAAAAATATAATTATTAGACAGTGGTTTTATTAGGGTTCCGTAGCCAAATGGCAAAAACGGAACCCTTATAGATTCGTCATGTCTGTCTGTCTGTCTGTCTGTCTGTCCGTCTGTCTGTCTGTCCGTCCTTATGTCACAGCCACTTTTCTCCGAAACTATAAGAACTATACTGTTGAAATTTGGTAAGTAGATTTATTCTGTGAACCGCATTAAGATTTTTACACAAAAATAGAAAAAAAAACAATAAATTTTAGGGTTCCCCATACTTAGAACCGAAACTCAAAATTTTTTTTTTCATCAAACCCATACGTGTGGGGTATCAAAGGTTAGGTCTTCAAAAATGATATTGAGGTTTCTAATATCATTTTTTTCTAAACTTAATAGTTTGCGCGAGAGATACTTCCAAAGTGGTAAAATGTGTGTCCCCCCCCCTGTAACTTCTAAAATAAGAGAATGATAAAACTAAAAAAAATATATGATGTACATTACCATGTAAACTACCACCGAAAATTGGTTTGAACGAGATCTAGTAAGTAGTTTGTTTAATACGTCATAAAACGTAAACAGCAATTTACCATTCATTCAATCAACTCAAAAATAAAAATAAAAACATTTAATTTCATAAACATAAACCTTATGCATAAACCCGGATGTTACGGAACCCTCGGTGCGCGAGTCCGACTCGCTCTTGCCCGGTTTTTATTTTAGCTTACTAAAATTTTCATAGTAAGCGCCTGATTATTTTGTGTCAGCAAAAGTTTTTGTAGACAATCTGTTACCGTCAGGATGGTTGGACCAAACTAGATATATACACGAGACTATGTGCACTATTTAATACGTCGCTTGTTTTTATCGCTGTACGTGCATTAGATAATGATAACATAGGTTATCATTATCTAATGCACGTACAGCGATAAAGGCAATACGTACATTATGTACGTTTGACGTACATAATTTTAAGATATAATTGATCGGTTTGTAGGATGGTGGCTCTGTTGCAGAGCATGACACCTAAATTTAGGTATTACTATTCATTTTTACTACGAGTATTAATATTATGGAAATCACTTCTTATTTTGAAAAGTCCTAAGTTTTTGCGAACATACAAAATACTTACTAAAATATAATAAGAAGGCAGAGTTAGTATATCTATTTCTTTGAACTGGTTTCTAAGAGACTCGCGAGGACTCATTTTATAGATTGCGCGGATTGCCCTCTTTTGTAAAATGAAGATTGAATCTACGTCAGCTGCCGATCCCCACAGCAGAACACCATAAGACATAATACTGTGGAAATAAGCAAAGTATACACAGATAAGTGTATTATGGTCAGTAGGTATCCCAAACTATTTATAAACTATCATAAATATGTTCTCAATATTGTAATATTTTATAATTAATTTAATTCAATTTTATAATTAATATCAACTTCTACATCAAAACTTAACCTCTTTATAATATTAATAAATTATAAATATACATACTCAATTTTGAGAAAATAAGTTTGATACTTAAATATACTTATTAAAAATGACTACCCGCACAATCAGTGAAAAAATACAAAAGTTATAATCAGCTATAGTGGCGCTCGAATTCGAGGCCGACATTACGAACTTTAATATTTCTAAAGTCGGCCCCTGTTTTGTGTACCTTATTTCTCGAGATTCAACTAATATCACCCCGCCCGGTATTTGGCGATTAAACGTAAAATAGAAAGCTTTGCAAATTCTCCTATTATGCCAAAGGAATTGGTAGAATTGTAGTTTATAAAACAGACTGCGTTTACTTTAAGTCGGCCCCGGTCGAGAATCCGGTTTTTCTGCCGAAACTGGTATTGAAATGGTGGCCCCCTATTTTTAACTTAAACCAATACGCAAAACATTTAAAAAACCGGGCAAGAGCGAATCGGACTCGCGCACCGAGGGTTCCGTAACATCCGGGTTTATGCATAAGGTTTATGATTATGAAATTAAATGTTTTTTTTTATTTTTGTGTTGATTGAATGAATGGTAAATTGCGATTTACGACTTATGACGTATTAAAAAAAAACTACTTACTAGATCTCGTTCAAACCAATTTTTGGTGGTAGTTTACATGGTAATGTACATCATATATTTTTTTAGTTTTATCATTCTCTTATTTTACAAGTTACAGGGGGGGAGACACACATTTTACCACTTTGGAAGTGTCTCTCGCGCAAACTGAATAGTTTATAAAAAAATGATATTAGAAACCTCAATATCATTTTTGAAGACCTACCCATAGATACCCCACACGTATGGGTTTGATAAAAAAAAAAAAAAGAGTTTCGGTTCTAAGTATGGGGAACCCTAAAATTTATTGTTTTTTTTCTATTTTTGTGTGAAAATCTTAATGCGGTTTACAGAATACGTCTACTTACCAAGTTTCAACAGTATAGTTCTTATAGTTTCGGAGAAAAGTGGCTGTGACATACGGACGGACAGACAGACAGACAGACATGACGAATCTATAAGGGTTCCGTTTTTGCCATTTGGCTACGGAACCCTAAAAAAACTATCTCAAAATATAATAAACTAACTTTTTAATGATATGCAAAACTTAAAAAAAAAAAATGTTTACCATTGTAATATTATTTATTATTATTATTTTGCTATGGAAAGAGCGGGGCCTCCTAACACAGGCAAAAATTGCTTAAAAGGAGTCCCCAAACACAACCACCCATTGCTTTAACAAATTTCTTGAATAAAACATTTGTATTTGTAATATCAATCCCCGAACCGTGGGTATTCACAACAAGTAAGCTATTTTAACTACGAACTTGAGGCTTCAACGTCGGCATCGCTGCTGACGCTCAATGTGCGAAGAGCGAGTGACTTAATCGGATAGTAACGGTTTGTACGTATAGAGTATGAACAAAGCATGCAATTCGAGTAGAGGTGGGCAATCAACCGGGCTTAAACCCGTTTACTGGATTTAAACCCAATAAAAACCCATTTATTCCCTCCCACGGGATTTTTATTCGGGTGTTTATTGATTTGGGGAAGTTTATCAATTTAAACATGGTAAATGTAAATATTTGTGAATATTCTAGTAGTATTCACTAATATTTACATACAGGGTAATATTTATTTACAGGGTGAATTTTCCAAGTCGGCGTGGATGGTAAATCCGAAACTATGAGGAATAGCGAAAAGTACTCAAAGGAGTCGCGGGCTCGATTTTGATGAAAACTAAAACTGCATCATTGGATTTTTGAAAAATCAATATTTCAAGCCAGGAATCGCACCCGTTGATTTAGGAAAAAAAACACACTGTATTATTACACCATTCGATAGAGTCGCTGATAAGGATCGAATTCTGGGATTTCTGGGAAGTAATGAATGATGAGATGAGAGTGGCCAGTCTCTCCGCAGTGATTGCACGTCAGGCTAGTTTTACGGCAGAACTTGGCCGCGTGACCGAACTGCTGGCAGTTAAAGCACCGAGTAACGATCGTGAAGTCTCGTACTGGGCATGACGTCCAATTGATGAATATTCGTCTATGATTCACTAGAATCTTCCTGATGCTAGCTGGCACTTCTAGTATGTAATTGCAATTAGGGAGGTCTTTTTAGGGTTCCGTAGCCAAATGGCAAAAACGGAACCCTTATAGATTCGTCATGTGTCTGTCTGTCTGTCTGTCCGTCTGTCTGTCTGTCCGTCCGTATGTCACAGCCACTTTTCTCCGAAACTAGAAGAACTATACTGTTGAAACTTGGTAAGTAGATGTATTCTGTGAACCGCATTAAGATTTTCACACAAAAATAGAAAAAAAAAACAATAGGTAAATTTTAGGATTAAGTAGTAGTAGAGTAAGTAGTTTAGTTAGTAGAGTAAGTAGTTTTTTTTAATACGTCATAGGTTTATGACGTATTAAAAAAAAACTACTTACTAGATCTCGTTCAAACCAATTTTCCGTTCGTTCAAAATAAAATTTAATGTTTTTTTTTATTTTTGAGTTTTTTGAGAATTGAATGAATGGTAAATTGTAACCACAATTTACCATTCATTCAATCAACTACTAATAAAAAACAGAGCTCGCTCGCTCGCGCAGTCGTTTTACTTAACGTTTGTAAATCGAACTGGTTTGCAGTGTGCACCCAAATGAAAACAGAGCTCGCTCGCTCGCGCAGTCGTTTTACTTAACGTTTGTAAATCTAACTGGTTTGCAGTGTGCACCCAAATGAAAACAGAGCTCGCTCGCTCGCGCAGTCGTTTTACTTAACGTTTGTAAATCGAACTGGTTTGCAGTGTGCACCCTAATGAAAACAGAGCTCGCTCGCTCGCGCAGTCGTTTTACTTAACGTTTGTAAATCGAACTGGTTTGCAGTGTGCACCCAAATGAAAACAGAGCTCGCTCGCTCGCGCAGTCGTTTTACTTAACGATTGTAAATCTAACTGGTTTGCAGTGTGCACCCTAATGAAAACAGAGCTCGCTCGTATTATTTAGTGTTTGTTTATGACTTCACCCACACATGTAAAATGTAAACTAATTACTTGAGTCGACTGTACGTGTTTTATGCGCGCCTCAAAGTGATGTCAGCAGCAGAGAAGGGCCTTTAGGGCCGAAGCCTGCCGGGTCAGCGGGATTGTCCGAAAGGGTTACCGCTGGCCTGGAACTTAAAGGGGTAAGGAAGGAACACGGGTGGGTTTTAGTCAGTAAGAGTCTGACACTCCCTTCCGCTCCACCCAGAGCGGGAAGGGTCATTTGATGATTTCTACCCCAAAAAAAAAGGAAAAAAAAACCCTACCCACACCGTCTTTGTACGTCGCTGGATCGGGATCTACATTGATGTACACGTTGTTACACTTATAAAAATAGTATGGTTATGGTTACGTTATTATCAGTACCTTTTATTTAATCGCTACAGGCACACATACATACCTCGAATGATTCTGTAAACGTGTAACTTGCTGAGTTGTTGAAATACTGCACTCTGATTAACCAGCAAATTGAGGTTAGATTAACACCGCAACGCCATTACGCCACGTTGTGCAGGAAGGCAAAGTAAATAAAAATAACAAAAAAGGAAAAGCATCTTGGGAGGCGTATTGATCAAGATGAGCAGCAGTCAACATTTTTTGAAGCTGTAAGGTTCAAGGCACTGGAACATTTGGAAATTCCAAACCAATTCCAATTGCTGTTGCGTGAACAAGGTTGGCTGGATATAGTAGAACGCCGGCGCCAAAAACAAAAAGTAGCTGGGGAGAAAACTGATTGGGAGAACCACGACGACACGAAACCTCAGACTTTAATAATCACGAGGATGACTGAAGATATCATGTTACATATTTTATCTTATTCAACTTCAGCCGAAATGTGAAGGAAGTTACAGAGTGTGTATGAACAATAGACCGAGACTAGCATTCACATTGTTCAACAAAGATTCTTCCAGTATAAATATGAAAAAAAAGTAATTTAAAAAAATAAAATACCCGACTTCGGTAAAAAACTGAAAAGTTAAAAACAAGCCCATTTTAAATTAAATAAAAGTTGGAAGCAGGCGGGACCCATTTGAATTTGAAAATATAATAAAAATGATATGGGTCCCGCCTGCTTCCAACTTTCATTTAATTTAAAATGGGCTTGTTTTTAACTTTTCAGTTTTTTACCGCAGTCGGGTATTTTATTTTTTTAAATAACTTTTTTTTATTTCCAGCTTTTTAGTTTACAAAATAAATGTGAAAGATTTCGCAGAAGATTTAGTTCTTGGTACGTGTTTTTTACGATTTTTCACCTCGAATTACTTTTAACCGTGTAAGTTGTATATATTTTTGTAATCACCTTTTAAAACCGTTTATTTTGATACCCCGCTCGATAGGTTTGAGAGAAAAAAAATTTTTTTTGAAGACATAGTATTGCGCAAAAAATCGGCCATTTTAATTTTTTTTCAATTTTGATATACCCAGTGTCACTCTCACAATAATTAAGACGAATCTAACGGCACCTCTCAAGCTGAAATCGATCAAGCCGTTTAGGCTACAGAGCGTGCCAAACAAACATACATACATACACTCGAAAAACAGAACCCTCCTTCTAACGCAGTCGGGTAAAAAGGTATTGCAATGTCTGTATTCCTGTCACATATTCAAGAATTGCAGAACAATCTGAAACAAATGGGTGAAGAAATCTCTGACAAGCTTGTTCTCTTCTAACTAAAGTACTTACTCGTATGTCGCTGCCAGAAGATTACAAACATTTTATTTCTGCATGGGAATCAGCGCCTGACGACAAGCAAACTTTGAAAAGTATAGTGGCCAGGTTGCTAATGGAAGAAGAAAGGTTAATGGAAAAGAACGAAGAATCACAGCAAACTTCGTCGTCTGCTTTTGTGGTGAAAAATAGAAACACTGGAAAATGTTTGAAGTGCGGTAAAATATAATAAATAATTTCCAAAGTGAGTGTAAAAGTGATAAAAAGAACAGTGAAGAGAACGTAATTTATAATAAATGTTTTTAATGTGGTAAGTCGGGACATAATACATCACAGTGTATCACAGCACCCTGTCCTCCGCCTTCCGCATCCAGTCTACCCCAGCCACCTTCTTAAGGTCGTCCGTCCAACTAGCTGGGGGCGTCCCACACTACGCTTACCGATACGCGGACTCCACTTCAGGACTCGTCTGCTCCACCGGCCATCTGTCCTTCGACAGACATGGCCAGCCCACTGCCACTTCAGTTTGCTTACTCTGCAAGCTATGTCGGTAACTCCGGTTCTTTTCCGAATAATTTCATTCGTGATTTTATCCTTCAAAGAGACTCCGAGCATAGCTCGCTCCATAGCGCGCTGAGCAACCTTGAATTTGTGAACCCGCCCGACCGTCAGTGTCCACGTTCCAGCACCGTATCATGACGGACAGGACGCACTGGTTGAAAACCCTAGTCTTCAAACACTGCGGGATAGGCGTGTTAGCATCACAGTGTTGGTTCACGAAGAATAAGGAAAATAGTAAACGCAAGAAAAGTAATGCGTTCGTGATGTTATACTATACAGTATATGATCTGTATCAAAAATCAAAGTGGCTGGTGGACTCTATCCACCACCAGTGCATATGAGCACATGTGTTGTGATCACGAATTGTTTACACATTTTAAAGACATTTCGCAAAAATCAGTCATAATTATCATAGTCGGTAACGATGCGGCAATTAGTGTGTTAGGCTGCGGACAGATGGCGGTACCTACAGGCACGAAACGGAATAGAATGGGTTGAGACTACCATAAATAATGTGTTGTTCGTTCGTGGGGGTCTACTCCGAAGTGGTAAATTTATCGTATCGGCCGAATGTTCGGTCATTTCCTACTACGAAGTTCATTGTATTGGGTTCAAGGTCCGATATTGGGTCCATTCCTCTTTTTAGTTTGTATTAATGATTTACCCCAATTACTTCAAAATCAACCGAAGATGGTGTTATTTGCAGATGACACATAATTGATCTTTAAAATAGACCGACGGTCACAAAATCTTGACGACGTGAATGACTCTATTCTTCAGGTCCAAGATTGGTTTACGGTAAATAATTTAGTACTTAATGAAAAAAAAAACCAAATGCATTAGATTTAAATTACCGAATGTTAGAAGTAGCGAATGTGAAATCATATTGTATGTCCAAAAACTAGAATTTATTGATAAGACAGTTTTCCTAGGAATCACGCTATACGAGAAATTACATTTAGAATTTACATTTGGTTTTCGTTATGTTATAGTTATTTTTCATGCATAGTATTTTATGATTTTCTGAAAATCCGCCAAGCGTGTAAATGGAACATTATTATTGTATTGATATCTAAAAAGTTTCAAACACAAATTACTTACAATAGAATTGCAAAATAAGGTCGGTGCGAAAAAAGATGGTTTAAAACTTGGCGTTGGTTTCGATTTCAACTCTTTTGCTGGTCAAACATCTCCATGAAGTAAGGAAGTTGGCCTTTTTTTTTCAACATTATGTTTTTGGTAGGATTTCATTGCTCTTTTCTTAGTGGGTAGATACACGTGTAGGATTTAATTGTATAAACTAAGGTTTTCTTTTTTTTTATTATTGTGGTTTTTTATTATTTTTTCTCTTAAGAGGTGTTTTTTATGAAATGATGAGCGCGCTGCAGTCTGAACTGCGGCAATGTTTGGACGTGTAGACCATTCCCTATCAGCTGTTTTTTTTAACTTATTCTTTTTCTTCACACATATGTTTTTTAAATCCGGTATATAGAGCGACCTTAATCTGTTGTACTTAACAATAGCACTTTCTTGTACTTTGATCTGGCTAAGATCGATACTTATTAAATATTCACCACTCAAATTTTTTACCCTAGATAACGGCACGTAGGCAATTGAACACAAGTGAATATAGAAGAACCAATATCAATTAAAGCATTGTCCAAGCTCAAACCTTGACTCTTATGAATGGTGATTGCGTAAGCTAAACATATCGGAAACTGCTCCCGGTAAACAAAAGCAGGGCTCAAAACTTCAGTTACAATTTGAAATATTAATGATATTAGTTTTATTTAAAAAAAAAAAACTTTTAGAAATAGAAATATGAATCTGCTTAACAAAACAACTTAAAAGGGGTTAAATAAGTTCTTAAAAAATATTCTGCGTTTTATAACATTTTGATTAACTCTAAGTGAGTGAGTCAGTCAGTCTGTCAGTGACACTTTAGCTATTTTGAAAAGTGCATAACTTCGAATCTATGAAATCTACAGTTATGAAATTTGATATTCGAAGTAACAGCAGTCATGGTATTATGTATGGGAAGTTTGATTCAATTTCGTGTGCCAAATAGTTAAATACGGGGTGGTCAAAAGTAGCTCGAAGCGGTTCGGGTAAATTGTGCACGGGCGGCGTACGTGCGGCCTCTTGCTGGAACTTGGCCTGCGCACTGCCGTGCGCTTGGATTGCAGATGACTTCATGACTCCTTCAATACGAATTAAGTGCCTGACCTAGAGTTTTTGGCTAATTACAGACTTAGTCAATCACTTTGCCAGGACATAGTGCCGCTGTTACCCCGAAAGCGTAATAGCCATGCAATTGAGCCTGCTACAAAGCTACAAGCGTGTATCGTGTATCTGTGACATGTAAGATATAAGTTTTCAACAGCAGTCCACTTACTATATAAAGAGATTTTGTTTAGTTTGATGTCTATCTATTTGTAATTAGTTTATCTAGCTTAGTTTTATTATTGACATTTTTTGGAATATGTACCTAACGATTCTCTTAAAAGTACGTAACTTGAAAATGGGATTTTTGTTTATGTAGATATTGAAATAAATTTTGTCTCAAATTATAGAGTTATGTATAAAACTAATATTCCAATTGAATTTATGCAAATCGGACCACGCATTCGGAAGATATTAAAAGATTTGTGTAAGGAAAATGTACCAACCTTAAGGTTTATGTTCTAGATTTTTTTTATTGTAGGTAAACAGCGGGCCCGCTAATTAAGGGTTGCCGAAAGTGTCTCTTGGCAGTGAGGGAGGTGCACTGGGATGTAGATAAAGCAGGCAGAATAATCTTACCCTGCTGAGTTGTGCATAATAATTATGTGCATTGTGCATAAGGGCTGGAGTGAGAGCTCCGGAGTTAACCCGAGATAATTTTGAATTGGAGAACTCCCAGCAGGTGACATATCAACCTGCTACATTTGCCACAAATGCTCTGAAAAGGGTACAAAGAGAGAGGGAAAGACTGATACAATAATTAGAAAATGAATAAAATATATTTTTTACAATACTAAACAACTAGAACTAATCTTCAATTTGTAACAAGTAAAACTAAAAATAATATACCATTCAGCGTGGTGAAAATTTCTTCCCATAGTCGATGATTCAGCGTACGACTATCGATTCAGCGTACGACTATCGATGCTCCTCAAGTTGCATTGAGCCAAATCTCGATGAGGAGAGCATCAATTTGTGCCGCTGTCGGACTGGACATGGTGACTTGTTCATACTGAGTCAAAGACTACAATATAATGTGTACTGAGTGTTTGTTCATAACTTTCATTTGCAAACTTTGCAAACTTCCAAAACACGAACATGAGAAAACAATAAACCCAAGGGGTACTTTATCACGTGTAAAGTGAATAATTTATGTAGTTATAGCATTGACTTTATTACTAGCGTATTTTGCAATAATAAAAATTTGCTTGTCATCCTTTGACTTTTATTTTGACAATCGGCAAAGCAATCTGTATGCCAGCTATGTACAATATATTGTTTTTTCGAGAAATATTACAATGTTCATATGTATAAATAGTGAGTATTATATATATATATATATGTATATAATATATATAGTATACTCCCTTCGGCGTTAATATTGTTTGCTACGCAGACGGTACTCTGATATTGGCCGGCGGGGACACCTTCGAGGAGACCATCGAGCTTGCCGAGCTCGGGGTGGCAAAAGTCGTGGCGGCAATCCGCGGGCTGGGTCTGCAGATAGCGCTTCAGAAAACTGAGGCGTTATGGTTCCATAAACTGCCGAGGAGCAGAGAGCCACCCAGCTCGTTGGTCCATGTCGGAGATGCTCAAGTCCAGGTGGGACGATACATAAATTAACTAGGCCTCACCCTGGATGGTCGGTGGGTCTTCGAAGAGCACTTCGAGCGCTTAGTTCCCCGGATCGGAAGTGGGTGCTTTGCATAGACTACTGCTCAATCTCGGGGGACCTCGGGAGGAAGTTCGCCGCCTCTATGTGGGTGTAGTGTGATCGATGGTCCTTTGCCCCTGTTTGGTCAGGTAGACTGTCAGGCGTCCGACGCTGCAAGACTAAAGTCATTCATATCGCACGAGGATACCGAACGATATCCTTTGAGGCGGCAACTCTCCTGGCGCGCTTTCCGCCGCTGGACATCCTGGCGGATATGGACGCGCAGGTCTACTATCAGATTCACGATATCCGCCAAAGCGGGAATAGTGTGCCAGGAAGCGCATTCGTAAGGCTGAGGCTGCAGGAACGGCGACACGCACTCGAGCGGTGGCGCGAGCAGCTACAGCAGCCGCAATATTCGTGCAAGCGTGTTGTCAAAGCAATTCTGCCGCACTTCGAAGCCTGGCTGAAAAGAGGGGAGCGCATCTCCTTCTGGCTCACTCAGGTGCTCACCGGACATGGTTGCTTCGGTGAGTACCTGAACAGAATTGGGCAAGAGGCCACGGCAAATTACACCACTGCGGAGGCAGCCTGGATTCCGCACAACACACGCTCGAGGAGTGCCCTGCGTGGGCCTCCGAGCGGCAGGACCTGGTTGCCAGGGTCGGGCGTGACCTGTCTCTGCCGGCAGTAGTAAGGTCTATGCTGGCAGAGACAGAGAATTGGACGGTGGTAGCCTCCTTCTGTGAGACCGTGATGATCAAGAAGGAGGCCGCCGAGCGGGATCGGGAGAGGACTGATCCTGCTCGGAGAAGGAGGCGTCGGGGTGGCAACCGCCTTGGCGCCTAATACGCCGAAACCTGCTTACCAAACTACCCTTTGGGGTCGCGGGCGCACAGAGTGGAGACTCTGTCTGCTCACCAAGTGACCCCAGGGAAGATGGTGGCATAGTTTGACAAAATTGAATTAAAGGCAAAGTTCTATTTTCTTACTTTAAAAAATAATTTTACTCTGTAATTCAACAGTTCAATTATATCGAAATGAATATTGTTGCGCGCCACAATTAAAGCCTCGTACATGGTGACATTAGTTACCACTAGCGCCATCTAGTATCGAGTAGCAGAACTAGTCGAGTCAAGTTCGTTCTAGAAATTTCGATGTTAGAGCTTTGTGGAACTTTCTAGAACTATCGACATCTGGTCAGTAGGCGCCGGGTATGTACTCGAACATTCTAGATGTTTCTACATTAGACGGTCCTAGAACTACCTGAGGCAATATATAAGGCCGGGATGAGCCACGACCGAGTCAGTTAGGATAAAACGATACAAGCGAATACATCGAAAGCGATCTTCAAGTGCGACTTAGAGCGATCAGTAGTTCGATTGTGTTTTATAATTAGTGTTTTTAAGTTTTTAATAGTGTTGTTGATTAATGCGTCATTTTTTGGTTATCAAATCGGTAGTTTTTAGGGTTCCGTGCCAAAATGATAAAAACGGAACCCTTATGGTGAGACTCAGTCTGTGTGTCTGTCTGTCACAGCTGGATATCTCAAGAACTACTAATGCTATCAACTTGAAATTTGGAATAGTTTTAGATGACGTTTGCCTAACTATTTTGCAAATAAGAAAGAAATAAAAATATATGTTTGTCTCTGCATCACCCAAAGGTTGACTGGTAGAAAATGTCTATGGCATTAAGTCCGCCTCTGTACATTTATGTGCTTGAAGTATTAAATAAATTAATAAATATGTATATTTATTAAGTTTTAGAGTGGTGACTCGAAACTTGTGAACAGCGGTGTGCAGCGGAAATTTGTATTGCCGTGTATTACACTCAGTCAAGAATAAACCAATGTATTAGAGCCGAACTGTGTATTATTTAGTAGAATAATTAATTATAGAAATACATAAAAATGCAACATGAAGAATTGTGACATGAGCAAAAATTATAAACAAGAAAAAATTTTTAAAAACCCCCCGACACAAAAAAAAATTAAATGTAAGTAATTGGAAAAGGATCAAATAATTTAAAAACCCCCAACTTAAACCATCTAGGTAACAAGACTAAAACAGATAAATTCATATGGCAGTCGGGGGTTTTTAAAAATTTTAATTTAATTTTGATTTCATACTTTTTGTAGGGACTCCTTAATTTTTGTATTTCATTTCTTTTATTTTCTTGCGTTTTAAGATTCAGGTAATTTGGTGTTTAATCAGGTTTTTTATCCGTCAAAAAATAATTATTAATTTATAATTGACTAAACAGATTTTTTTTGTTTTATTATATGCTTTTTCTAGTTCTTCCTTTAGTTAATCAACTTTCGTACAAGTATTTCATAGCTATTAGATCTTAGGTATTTCAGATCTGGTTTATAAAATGGGACTGCGACACTATCTGATGTAGAAATACCTACGCTTTTTAAGTAGGATAATTCCATTCGTAATAAAAACAGTCAAACTCAGTGGTCGTAGGTACCAGTCATCACTCCAGTTTCCTCATCATTCTAGAGCATTGATCAGACAAAAAAAATGTTGAAGTTTTTAGTTTTGATTTCGTTAGTTAATATTCCTCATTCCCTTTCAATATAGTGTACATTATTCTACTTGTCAAGCCCTTACATTTGATACCTATATTGAAGGAGCTGTGAAAAAAATATATAATTCGCCATTTTGTGGTAGCGGCCATCTTGGATTTGAAATTTGTAATAGCGTATAGTATTCAAACAGTCAATCCCTTTCATTTGATACCCATATTGAGGGCGTTGTGAAAAAAAATTTGTAATTCGCCACTTTGTGGTGGCGGCCATCTTGGATTTGAAATTTATCATAGTGTATAGTATTCTACTATTCAAGCCCTTTCATTTGATACCCATATTAAGGGAGTTGTGGAAAAATATGTAATCCGCCATTTTGTGGCGGCGGCCATCTTGGACCGATTTTTATCAAACATAGCTAAGAACACTTCCGACTAATTCACCTTTCAAACAAAAAAAAAACAAAATCAAAATCGGACACACACACACAGACACGTCATACTTATAATACCCCGTCGTTTTTGCGTCGGGGGTTAAAAAGGTTGCTTGCCAAAGTCACGTTAATCAATGACCATATACAGTCATAGAGTAGGCTATACAGTCTTCACACCCTCACAACTTTTTGCAGAATTAAGGGATTCTGTTCAAGAAAATCCAGTCCAGAAAAGTCTGGGCCCATAGAGTGGTTTCGTCAGCATGTCTGCTAGCTGCAGTTCTGAAGATACTTGCTTAACTTCAAGGTACCTTTGTCACTTGTTCCTTTTAAGTATCGAAAAATCCGTTTAACAAGCGCAACATCTCTGTTCCTTGGCTTATCCAGGTTTCTCGATGCTATTCCTACTGCCTACTGCATAGGAGATATCGGGTCTAGTGCCCACGGCCAAGTATGTTAAGGCACCTACGGCTTGTCTGTAAGGAAAGCTTTTTTCAGCTTGTGTTCCTTCATCTCCTCCCATGTCTTCTTTAACAATAGGTGTTGGTACAGACTTGCTGTTGTTCATTGTAAATTTTTCTAAAAGCTTCTTTACGTATGATGTCTGACGTAGTGTGATCATGTCGTCTTTCCTTACAATTTCCATGCCTAGGAAATATGTAGCAGGCGACGTTCGAATCTTCAATCGTTTTTGTAGTTCATCAACAAACTCAGCTTCAGCTTCTCGTAAGTTGCTTGCTACAAGCCCGTCATCAACATTAAGAGCTATGAGGACTCTCTTTGTCCCTTTTGTCCTCGTGTATAGACAAGGATCAGCTTCGGACTGTTTGAAACCTGATTGTAACAAAAAAACATTTATACAGATATTCCAACAACGTGGAGCTTGTTTGAGTCCGTACAGGCTTCTTTTCAGGCGACATGCTCGGTTTGTGCCATCGTTGAAACCTTCAGGTTGCTTCATAAAAATTTGTTCTTCTACTGTTCCGTTTAGGAACGCTGTATGTCAAATGTGACGTCAAATTGTAGAAGCCTTAAGTTTTGTTTGACATCAGTTGCGAGAAGGGCTCTGATAGTACTGAGACGTGCTAGCGGACTGAATGTTTTATCGTAATCGATACCAGCTTGTTGTGAAAAACCTTTATTTACCAGTCGTGCTTTGAAGCGTTCAATACTTCCGTCGGGGTTTGTTTTCATTTTATACACCCATTTGCATGGTAAGGCTTTTCTTTGGTAATTCTACTAGTTCCCATGTTTCATTCTCGTGGAGTGATGAAATCTCGCTTAGCATTGCTTCTAACCATTTGTCTTTGTTTGGTGAGTCAAGTGCTTCTTTGTAAGAAGTTGGTTCTTTTTGTTTGATAACATCATCTGCAGTTGCCAGTAAGAAATCGTCAAATTTTTGTGGTGGGTGTAATAGCGATCTGTCTCGAAGTGTCCGTGTTTCAACACGTTCATTAAGTTCAGGTTCATCAAGTTGGTGTTCATCATTATCAGCTCGAGGTTCGTCAGGTTGTTGTTCTTCGTTTTGTGGAAGAGTGCCCTGAGGAATGTTGTTTTCCTGATCTTGTTCATTTTCAATCTCAGGCTGTTGTTCAGTGTCTTCATAGATGCTATCGTTTTGATGATTGTTATTTATTTTATTTTATTTTATTTTATTTATTTTAGGAAAACTTACAGCTAAACAAATACAGTAAGTAATAATTTATACAAAATAAGGCCAATTACAAGTTTCCACATGTAATATTTAAATCATTATGAAACAGAAAAAAAAAACATAATAAACTCTATGGCAAAACAGAAAAAAAAAAACTACTATTTACGCTCAAAGAAGCAATTAGATAAAATTTTCTTCAATTTAGCAACACTAGTATTGAAAATGTCGATATTAGCTTCCTGGCAGGTTGCGTTGTACATACGACTCGCTCTCACCATGTACGAGTTCCGTCTGTATGTGGTGGCTACCACCGGGGTGTGCAATAAGTTAGGTCTACGTAAGAACACAGACGGCACTCGCAACCCGATTTTGTGTAACAACTCGGTAACACCAGTTGTTCCATTGGCAATTTTGAAAAGAAACACAAGATCTGATATTTTTCGCCTTTCATAAAGTGGAAGTATATGAAATTTTTTGCAACGGTACGTATAATTCGATAAAAACATTTTAGACCGATATTGAATGTGCCTTAAAAACCTTTTCTGTATGCTCTCAATACGATTTATGTAGACATTATAATTGGGGTTCCAGACTTGAGAGGCATACTCCAAGTGACTGCGAACAAAAGAACAGTATAATATTTTAATAGTCTTTATATTTTTAAACTCTGAGGACAGCCGTAAAATGAAACCAAGGGCTTTTGACGCTTTCTTTACTATATTGTCTATGTGTGCATCAAAAAGGAGCTTAGCGTCAAAAGTAACTCCCAGATCCCTAATAGTGTTGACCCTATTCAGTGCTGTATCCAATAGCATGTAGTTGTGGATGATCGGGATAGGTTTCCGTGTAAAGGAGCAAACATAACACTTGGAGACATTCAAGTCCAACTTATTATTAATACAATAATCCTGAAAATTATTAAGGTCTGTCTGTAATAGATGAGCATCTGCCACGGTACTTATTTGTCTCATTATCTTCATGTCATCAGCATATAGTAACAATTTTGAATACCGGAAAGAAGAAGAGATATCGTTAATAAAAATATTAAATAATAGTGGCCCTAGCAAGGATCCTTGGGGAACCCCCGAAGGGACATTTATAGGTTTAGAGCGGTATCCATTCAGGACTACAGTCTGACATCTGTTCTCCACATAGGACTTGAACCAACGGTAAAGGTCACCCCTGATGCCCACCGATAAAAGTTTACGCAACAGGATCACGTGATCTATCCGATCAAAACATTTGCTGTAGTCGGTATATATAACATCGACTTGGGACCTCTGTGACATACACTCGGAGAGGTAGTCGCTGCAGACAGTGAGATTAGACGAGGTCGACCGACCCCTTACGAAGCCGTGCTGGCTTTCACTTAAACTGTGCTTGAGTGCCGAATAAACCTGTGCGTGCACAATTTTCTCCAGCACTTTAGCAAACACGCACAGCTTCGAAATAGGTCGGTAATTCTCGATCAATGTCCTTGACCCTTTTTTATGTATCGGTGTTATATATGCCGACTTCCATATCTTAGGCACCACGCCAGTAGCAAGCGATTTTTGAAACAGGATGGAAAGAGGCACAGAAAGATCTCTGGCGCAGTTGACGATGAATATGGGCGAAATGTCATCTGGACCCGCAGATTTATTTAAGTCCACTTGTTTTAGCAGTCGACACACCTCACTTAGTCGAATTTCCACTTGACTTATATCGTGCGTGTTGTCATTGGGTCCATCAACCATATTATAAGCCGAAGATTGACTGTTGGCATTACTTGTATCATCAAGAAAGTTAGAGTGAAAACAATTACTGAACATATCACAAATTACGTCACCATCACTGGAAGTTACCTGGCCAAATTGCATCACTGACGGGTAAGAACAAGATTGTTTTTTAGACTTGACGTACCTCCAAAAGGCCCGTGGATTGTCGCGTATGCCAGATTCTATTTTAGCAATGTAATTATCAAACATATCCCCCTCTAGGTCTTTAGCCCGTTGCCGGAGTGTAATGAAAGATTGATAGTCAGATAAGTTCCTGTACTTCTTAAATTTAGTGTGAAATTTAGCTTTTTCCTTTAAGATTTTTATCAATGGACTTTTGTACCAGAGAGGGTATTTAGATTTGGGGACGACAGTTTTAGTCGGTATATACGTGGAATGCAGCCTACTTAATACTCCATAAAAATATGCTACCGCTTCTTCCATCGACCTACTACTTAACTCCGACTGCCAGTCTACACGATTTAACTCGCCTTTTATACTTACATAATCGGCAGACTTATATAAAAATTTTACGTAGGACCTACCTGGTAGTCGATGTAGTTCAACGAATTCCGCGGTAACACATAAGGCTCTATGGTGAGGATCTTCAGGCACTAGTGGATCATCACAGCAGCTGACGATAACTTCATCATTAGAAAAAACCAAATCGAGAATTCTACCATTTATGTTGGAGTGACTATTATATTGCATTAAATTAGACGTATGAAGATTATCAATTAAAGTAGTTTGAACATTGCCATGAACATTTGTAGGGTATAATGATTGTCCGTCACCGGCCCGCTGCCATACGATATTGGGTTGATTGAAATCGCCTAAGACAATAAACTTATCGGACGGACGGTTGAGGGTAATTTCGAGTACTTTGTCCGAAAAATTGCTCAGTTGAGCCATTAATGAATTTCCGTGATTCTGACAGCAAATATATACAACACAAATGTGCATTTTGTAAACAACTCTTGGTTTTTTATGATGCAGCGTCAACGTAACCCATAAATCCTCTGCGGACGAGCACCAATCGCTGCAGGTGTCAGCGGCAAGTTCACGCTTAACTGCAATTAAGACCCCACCTCCCATCATTTGGCCAGTATGAGTGTAATTCCGGTCACGTCTCCACACAAGATACCGGTCATCAAACAATTCCAGGTCAGATATGCCATCCACTAGCCACGTTTCAGTCAAACAAATAACATCAAAACCTTTACTGCACACATTCCTAAAGAAAACAGCTGTCTTTGTCCGCAGTCCCCGTACGTTCTGATAGTAGATATTAATAGGCGCCATAATAATCATTGAAAGGTTTATTATTTAATTGAATAGTTAAAAATATATAAAGCACATTCAAATTACGGTAACAGGACATGTAGACGAAGTTGCAACAGAAACAGGCATAAAGAAATGACTCAAAATTGGTAGAAGATAAGCAGGTTTCGAACAAGTAGCAAAACGCAACGTTATCAGACAAAAAATAAAGCATATAATCATAATAGCAAGTATTTACAAACCATTTGTCACCAAGCGAGCAGCGAACAAAAGGCAGGCGAGAAAGGAATGCGTATAAAAAACAGTTACCTGTGTTTCTCAAGCTTAGCGAATCGATATTGGTAAACAAAATACCAGAAAGCCGCATCGACATTCTTAACATAAAAACTTTTTGATATCTTGCTCTGTCTTGACGTGATGCTTAGGAGAAGTGGTGTTATTACGTAAAAATATTTTGCAACCAGTAACCCACACAAATTCAAATCCACGCTCTTTGGCTCGAGCTTTAGTTTTGTTTAGGAGAATTTTGTTTTCTAGTGTAAGATGGTCGTTAACATAGATCTTGCTGTCTCCTTGAAGCCCCAGATTACCGGTGTTTAGTTTTCCATGCTTTCTTGCAGCAGCCACGAAATCACTTTTCATGTAACCATTGACCACGGAACAAATTATATTTTTACTTTGTTTATCGTTACGCGTTGGTACCCTCGCAATGTAATTGATCTGCTCCCTAGGGATATGACAGTTGATGGCCTCCCCGATCTTGGCCACAACAGTGAACAGGTTTTCATTGTTTGACATAGGCACACCCTTAATCTCGATGTTATTTATACGGGACCTTTGCTCATTCTCACGTTGCTGCTCCTCTAACTTAAATATACGATCTTGTAAGGCGGATAGCTCTTCTTTGGTCTTTTTCATAGACTCAGCTTCTTTCTCCAAGATCGATACCCTACCAGTCAACGCTTTGATCTCGTCGCAGGCAAACTCAAAGGAGTGCTTCACTTCTGAGAATTCGGCCCTTATAGCCTTCAAGTCCTCGAGCTCACTCTGGATGGCCTTCACAGACTCTACTAACGCTGGCAGTGACTCCATTTGGGCCGACAGCCGCTTCAACTCTAAAAGAATGGTCTCATTGTTCGCTGGAACTGGTGATATAACTTTAATGCTGGGACTGGCTATCACTGGTGCTTTACAGCTAGCACATTTCCATGTAAGCTTGCGTTCACCGAGCCTACTATATCCACGCTCCGTAATACCCGAGCAAGGAAAGTCGAATTGCCCTTCACATACGGAGCAAGTTACGCCGTCCACGGCTTCATCCCCGCAACGCTTGCACTTAAACATTTTCGAGTAAACTGGAGTTTGAGAAACGCTGACCGTGTGTCGGTAGCAGAGTAGCGACAGTTGTACTATTATACTTGGCCGTAACAGTAGGTAGTCAATACAAGTTATATCTTCTCACAATATTAGGTGCTCTGTGACGCTGCAAACACAGGGTCTCTGTGCAAAAGAGTAAAAAAATAACAACTGCACTGTTTTCGCGGAGGTGAAGCACGTTACGGGCAAACGCGGAGTCACTGTGCAAGCGAGATGAAAAATAACCACTGTCTTTGTTGCGCGGAGGTGAAGCACGGTGAGCGCGCGGTGTGCCGGCGCAGCGGTACGGCTTCCTTAGTTTACTCAGTATTGGACACAGTGGCGGAACGGTGTAATTAACAACCACAATCTTTACAATTTGAGTTCTATGTTTAACTGCACTAATAGTTATTTTTGAGGGACACTGATTTAAATATCTGTAATGTAAGCGATAATACGTCTGCTTCAAGTGAAGTCGATCGTCGAATGATATCTCATATCGTTTGTATCTTCGTCGTTTTGAAGTTCAATTTCGATAGATTGTGAATTGTTCCTATACGCTACTCCTTGCTTATTCACAGCTTCAATTTCAATCATCTCCGTTTGTGTTAGAGGTATTGGTTGAGTATGAATGTTTTCATAGAAGTTGCTCTTTAAGATTTTCACATCTCTCGAAATGACGATCTTATGTTCAGACGGAATGTAAATTTTATAGGCTTTGCTTATTTCTGAATATCTCACAAATACACCAGGTGTTGCTTTTGGAGCTTTATGTCCTCTGGGACCTTTCTTCAGAACAAAGGCTTTGGATCCGAATGCATGTAAGTGGTTGACGCAGGGCTTTGTTAGTACCCATCTTTCAAATGGTGTTTGATTGTCAATAGCACTGTTGATACTTCTGTTTGCTAAGTAGTTAGCTGTGTTTATGGCTTCAGCCCACAGATGTAATGGTGCATTGGCATCAATAACCATCATTCTGCCTTTTTCCACAAGGGTTCGGTTTTTCCGTTCTGCAATACCGTTTTGTTCAGGCGTATTGGGTGCGGATAGTCGTTGTCCAATCCCAAAAAAATCCAAATCCAATCCCAAAATTGGGGGAGGCCTATGTCCAGCAGTGGACGTCTATCGGCAATCCCGTTTGCCTTGAGGTAATTTTGAAATTCTTTATTAATGTACTTAGTTCCATTGTCAGTTTGTAGGAACTTTATTTTATTTCCAGTAGAGTTCTCCATTAGTTCTATATTCCTTGAACTTCTCAAGTACATCAGATTTGTTTTTTAGGAAGTATACGCGGCCATATCTGCTGTAGTCGTCTATAAACGTCACTAAGTACTTGTTATTTGCAGTGCTTGGAGTTCTTATAGGGCCACACACATCACTGTGTACAATTTCCAATCGTTGAGTTGTTCGTGGCGTAGTTCTATGTTTGGGGCTTTGCACTCGTGTCATTTTTGCTTGAATGCATGCTTCACAGTCAGATCCTTTTTCATATTTGTTGAACTTTAACCCAATCAGCGTCTCTTTTTTCAAAGATAGAGGTCATTGTAGTTCACGTGTCCCATTTTTCTATGCCACTCTCCAATGGAGTTGTCTGGAGTCGTCACCATACTCTTTTCTGGGTTTTCAGTACAGTCATTAATAACTTGGGTTTTGACGTAGTAGAGAACAAAACTCTAATGACTGCAGAGAAGAAATACCTTCTCTGCAGTCATTAGAGTTTTGTTATTTTTTATTATTTTAGCTTCATTTCCAGTAAAGGTGACAGTTGCACTGTTTTGTGTCATTTTGGAAACAGAAAGAAGATTCGCTGTGAGGTTGGGTACATACAGTGTTTCTAGTAGACTTACTGTGTGGTCTGTATTTGTTGCGACTCGGACTGTACCACGTCCTTTAATTTCAGCGGTTTGTTCCTTCGAAGCTAGGTTAAGTTTGCGTGAATTTGCATTCAACGTGGTGAAGCTTTCTCTTGCGTAGGACATGTGAGATGTGCATCCGCTATCCAATACACAGTCCTTGCGGTTTCCATTGTTGGCAGTCAAGAGACATTCGTCGGTATGATGTGTCGTTTCATTTTGACCCTTGGATGTCATCTTCTTAGATTTGTTTTTCTTCGACCAGCAGTTTGAACATATTTTGTGATGGCTTTTCTTAAAATTGTGTGCTCCTGTTTTTTTGTATATTCTGCATGAAGCGTAACAAGATTCTTGTTGAGTATGAGTACTCGTGCTTGGTTCCATTTGTGAGTGTCGAGCCTAACTTTCCTCAATAATCTTCGTTTTGAGCTCATCGGGTTTTGGTAGTGTGAATTGCGATTCTGAAGTTATCGTATTCGGGTGAAAGGCTGTACAGCATCATTATCGTGAGTAGATCATCATTGATGCTTATCTGCATGTCAGCAAGTTTATCAACGGTGTCCATAAATTTGTTTATATGCTCACGAACGTCATTGCCTTCTAGTTTTGTTAGTATCAACTGCTTTAGAAGAGATGCTTTGTTAGAGGTCGTATATCCATCAAAAAGAATTTGTGATGTGATTCACTGGCCGCTAAATTCTTTTTTCAAAATGTGAGTGACAAAAATGTCACGAAAACTGACTTCTGAAAAATATCGTAAAAAATAGCTAACTAATATTTGAATGTAATCTATTTTAATAGAAATAAACATTTCAATAAGTGTTGAGTGATAAAAACAGTTTATAAAAGTGTAGGCTCTAATATAATAAATAAAATTAGGTCTATGAACTCTAATAAATTTGAGTAGACATATGTTATAAACTTTACTTAATTGTGCGCTTATAAATATCCAAATTATTCGTCAATACTGCATTAGTAAGCTTCCGAACACACACCTGCGTCTCTGCTACCAGTGTTACACCCGGATACACCAGGTATTATTCTAACAGGTTAGGGGCCCAAAAACTAGTGACAGAGGTAATACATAATGGATTTTGCACAAGTAAAGGTTGGCAACCTCCAAGGAAAGGCAGATTGGGCAATGTGGAAATACAAGGTCACTCAAGTCCTTGATGGGATACCCGGGGTCCTTGATATAGTTGAAGGCAACAAACAATTGCCTGTCATGCCTATAATCCCTGAAGGTGCTGCAGGAGATGCTGAGAAAGATATCAGAGAGTTCAAGAAGTTACACAGCACTGCTATGATAATTATCACCACCAACTTGAGTAATGCTATTATAGAGAAGGTAATGCGCTTCAATAAAGCCAATGAAGTGTGGTCGGAGCTACACAGGCTTTTTGCAGGTAACTCTGAAGACAGAGCCTACAGCGCGTGTCAAAAGTTCTTCAACTACCAGTATCAAGCAGAAGATGACATGGCAACCCATATGTCCAAACTAAAGAACATTTGGAACGAGATAAATCTACAGTTAAAGGATAAGCTCCCTGAGATATTGCTAATGATTAAGATCACGGACTCCCTCGACGACAGATACTCGGCCTTTAAGTCAAGCTGGCTGCTGCTAGGTGCAAAGGAGACTATTGAGGCACTCACTGAAAAACTCTGCGCTTTTGAAAGTTCATTGAAGTCACCTTCCGAAGACAAAGAAGAAACTCTCACTGTCAACAATTCGAACAACAAGTCTAAGAAACAGTGGAGATGCAATTACTGCAAAGAGAAAGGACATGGAGTCAAGACCTGCCCCAAGTGGATTAAGGATGGGAGACCTCCAAAACCCAGCACCAGCAAGTCGGGTCAAGTACAAAATATCACCTTAATGACTTGCTCTTCACAGCCAGGCATGAAAAATGAAGACTTTTGGTATGTAGACAATGGGGCCACAAGTCACATCACAAATAATAAGGCAAATCTAATGAATTTTCAAAAATTTGATCGTTCGGACCACACAGTAACTACTGCTGATGGGACCGTAATTCCTGCTCTAGGGAAAGGTTGCGTCGTAGTACAATCTGAAACAACCAACGATAGGATCACTTTAAGTGATGTTTGGCTAGTTCCATCTTTAACTAAAAATCTTTTTTCAATGTTAGCTGCACAAGACAAATTGCCGAATAGTGTATTCACATCAACGTATCGCGAATGCAAATTAACGTTCAATGATCAAGTCAAGCTTTTAGGTACCCGCAAATCAAATGGCGGACTGTATAAGCTTAGGATGAAAGTCTTAAAAAGTGATAAGACGAGCCAAGTCAATGCAGTAACTGAAAATGATAAGCTTCAACTCTACCATGAGCGCTTTGCGCACCAAAACAAAAGGCACGTGATTGAACTAGTCAAACAAAAGCTAGGCATTCAACTTAAGCCTGAAAAAGGGAAAGAGCAGAAGCACCCGGTGAACTGATTCATACGGATGTGTGTGGACCCTTTCCAAGCAGTCATCGCAAGTTCAGGTACTACGTCCTGTTCAAGGATGATTATTCAAGTTACCGTATGGTCTACTTCCTGCGGAACAAGTCAGAAGTGCAAGACAAGTTAACCCAAATGCTACAAGAAGCAAAAGCAGCGGGTCATACCGTAAGAACCCTCTTCAGTGACAACGGTGGAGAATTCGACAACGAAGCCGTACGTAATATATTACGAAGTCACGGAGTACAGCAGAGGCTGACTATGCCCTACACACCCGAACAGAATGGTTGTAGTGAGCGTGAAAACAGAACGCTTGTCGAAGCAGCAAGAACTATTTTGCATGCCCAACATGGCTTACCAGAGTTCTTGTGGGCAGAGCTAATAAACACTGCTACATACGTGCTAAATCGGACAGGCCCAACAAGAGTCCAAGGAAAAGTTCCATACGAACTGTGGAATGGCAAGGAACCCAAGATCTCACACCTAAGAGTCATTGGCAGCACTTGCTTCGCGCACATACCCAAACAGCAACGCAAAAAGTTGGCTAAGAAAGCCATCAAAGGTAGACTGATTGGTTATGAGAATGACTATGGATTCAGGATCTGGACTGGACAAAGCACGATAAGATCGAGGGATGTAACGTTTCAGGAAAACGTCGAAATAAGAGCACCTGAGAGCTCAAACCCGGCAGAACCTGAGAGGATTCAGTTAGATCCAGGAGACGAACCCTCTATCATAAAGTTACATCTGAGAAATGAGACGTCAACTGAGAACACGACATCTATTGAGTCACGGGGGGAATGTGCAGCGACCCCAGAAGAGGTAAAAATACCTGAAAACGTGAACCAAGGTGAAAGGGAAAGTAGTGACCCAGAAGTGCCCCCTAACGTGTCAAACTCCGATGACATCGAAAATATTTCAGATATTATGGATTACCCAGAAGAAAACGAAGTCAGTCATGAAGAGTTCTTCGATGCAAACGAAGAAGAAGTGACTCCAGAACCTGACAGAGCACTTGAAGGACGCTACGACTTGAGGGACAGGACCAAACTGAGGCCACCTGTGAGACTCAATGATTACGTAACGTTCGTTGACAGTTTCAACAGCAAGTTTCCCGAAACGTATCAAGAAGCTACTCTGAGGCCTGAAAGTGCACAGTGGCGATTAGGGATGCAAAAGGAAATAAACTCGCTAAAGGAGCTCGAAGTCTGGACACTGACAGATCCATCTCGGGATAGAAAGGCTCACCTTGCAAAAACATGCTTTACGAGCTGGACCTTTGCTCGCGTATATCGCTTTCAGTTTGTCCCTAATTTCTTTTGCGGTTTTGCATTGCTTTATTTGTTTTAGCTCTGAAGGAGCGATTAGAAGAATAAGGGTTGACTTAGCTTCTTTCTCCTTGTCGATTTCTTCAATACCTGCTTTTTCAGATATGTTTTCTTGCACATATTTCCAGAGTTTATCTTTAATCAACACAGCTTCTGCCTGTATCGCCCAGGTATCATAATTCTCCTTGTTTAGGGGTTGTATGTTTACCTTAGACATTTTTGGTTCGTTTTTCTTGATGCGACGCTACCATATTAAGTTTTAGAGTGGCGACTCGAAACTTGTGAACAGCGGTGTGCAGTGGAAATTTGTATTGCCGTGTATAACGCTCAGTCAAGAATAAACCAATGTATTAGAGCCGAATTGTGTATTATTTAGTAGAATATAGAAATACATAAAAATGCAACATGAAGAATTGTGACATGAGCAAAAATTATAAACAAGAAAAAAGGTTGCTTGCACCACAGAGTACTTTTTGATAGAGTGATGGCAACGTCACGTTAATCAATGACCATATAGAGTCATAGAGTAGGCTATACAGTCTTCACAATATTTTTTGCAACAGGGACTGAAAGAGGGTCTGAAAAATTCGAAGTAGCCACACAGAATGGAGTGGACACACTTCACTATGGAATGTGGGATATCTTAGGAAAGAGCGCAGTTTGCACATTCTCAATCATTTTTTTACGAAGCATAGATTTAGACTTTTGATGAAAATGTAAAAAAAAATACCGTTGAAAAAATCTGAGAAAAATCTGAAATCATTCTGTGATAGAAGTTTATGTAAAGATTACAGGAAAAATAAAACGAAGTTTCTAAATATTATTATACAGCCTCAGCATTGAGCATCTGAGGTACGCTGGAGTTCACCTTCCGAGGGTGCTGGCTTTATTTTTTAATTTGTGTCTATCACATGCTTATTTACCGGATAAAATGATGCATACCATCGTAGTCCCTGTTATTAAAAATAAAACAGGTGACTCTTCAGATGTCGCAAATTATATCTGTGCGTTGAGGGAGCTCATAAACATTTGTGAGACTTACGCGAACACTCATGGCCTAAAATACAACTCAACTAAATCTGAGCTTATGATATTCAAATCAGGTACTAAGCACTATGAAAATGTACCTGATATAGTTTTGAATGGAATCCCTTTAAAAAGGGTTTCTAAATTTAAGTATTTAGGTCATTGGGTCACTGAGGATTTAAAGGACAGTACTGACATTGAGAGAGAGCGCAGGTCGTTGGCTGTTCGATGTAATATGCTGGCTCGCAGGTTTGCACGCTGTACAACACAAGTAAAGGTAACGCTTTTTAAGGCATACTGTCAATCCTTTTACACGTGCAGCCTGTGGGTTGGCTATTTGCAGAGGGCATACAGTGGCCTGCGAGTGCAGTATAACAATGCGTTCAGGATGCTGATGGGGCTGCCGCGATATTGCAGTGCCTCCGGCATGTTTGCCGAGGCCAACGTCGACAGTTTTGCGGCAATCATGCGTAAACGTTGCACCTCGACCCTAACTCGCATGCGAGCTAGTTCCAACAGCATCTTGAGCGTATTGACGGACCGGTGGGATTGTCCGATGCTTGAGCGCTGGATGCGGCTGCACGCAGTGAAGTAGCATACATGCGTTCTGGTGTCGGTTTTTCTTAAAATCTATGTTTTATTATATTTGTTTGGTTTACTAACATTAGCTCTTAAGTATTCTCGTGTTACTAACAATTTATATGGAGAAATCTGAAATAAATTATTATTATTATTATTCCGTTTATTCACTTACATTCCTTATTTATTACATTTTTAAATATTTGAATATAAAAAATAACTATAAAAAAACATTTAAAAATATAAAAAACAGTGATCCGCCGGTGTCGGGAGCAGGGTCCAAGCTACCGGTGGTTAGGGCTCCAGAGACAGGAACCTCCTCACAATGCGAGCCGTATCGAGGAGTACTGCTTTCTGAATCAGGCCCTTGATCCAACCACCTAACGAGAGCCTCGATAGATGTTGATCGAGGCTTTCGGCCATCAGTCCATTGGCTGATACGACAATCGGCACAATGATAGCCGAGCTCACATTCCACATGTCAACAACCTCGTGTGCTAAGTCTTGATATTTAATTTCTTTCTCTTTCTCAGCTTTCACGAGGTTCCCGTCATGTGGAATGGTAACATCGACAATCATTGTGCGGCGCGCTAATCGATCTATCACCACTATATCAGGCTTATTGGCAACAATAGTCCTGTCAGTAATGATAGACCGATCCCAGTACAACGTGACATGGTCATTTTCAAGAACTGGGTCGGGCACATACTTGTAATACGGTACCTCAGAATCCACAAGCTTATATTTCAAAGCAAGTTGCTGGTGAATAATCCTGGCCACTTGGTTATGCCTGTGCAAGTACTCGCCGTTAGCCAGACGAGAACAACCAGAGATAATATGTTTGATAGACTCACCCGGACGGTGGCATGCCCGACACACGTCAACCGTCCCGTCCTTCATAATATGTCTCCGGTAGTTATTCGTTAAGATAACTTCGTCCATAATTGCACAGACAAAACCTTCAGTTTCCCCGAAAAGGTCACCAAAACGTAGCCAGGATACGGACGCTATGAAATCTACACCGGGCTCATGAAGAGCCCGATAGAAGCGCCCGTGAAGCTCCTTGCTTTGCCATACCTTCTTGCGGTCATCAGTAGAAAGTACTACAGGTTTGCGCCAGTTCTCTTTAGCCATGGAGAGCGGGGTGAGCCCCTTGTCCACTGCGACCACATCACGGTGCATACCCACTTCGGCTTTTAAAAAATATTCCCTGAGACTGCACACCTCGCGGTTGTGGAGGGTCTTCGCATTTAAAAAGCCTCGACCCCCGCACTTCCGCGGGATATACAGTCTCATCACCGATGATCGTGGGTGATGCATCCGGTTTGCGGTCAGTAGTGTACGGACTCTTCTATCCAGGGCGTCGAGTTCGGTCTGAGTCCATTTGAGTATGCCGAAAGAGTACATCAAAACCGGCATGACCCAACCGTTGAAGGCGCGCACTTTATTTCCGCCCGAAAGAAGACTAATTAATACCTTCTTCAGGCGACAAAAGAAGCGCTCCTTCAACGATTGCTTCATGTCAGCATCGTTGATGCCTAACGCTTCCGACATACCCAAATACTTATAGCTTTCGGATGAGGAGAGGGATCTGAGGCTTATGGAGTCCGAGAGTTGAATTCCCTCGGATTCCATAATCTCCCCTCGCTTTACATGCATGACTGCACATTTGTCGACACCAAATTGCATCCTGATGGCGCTACTGAAAGTTTCAGTTACCTTCAGTAGCTCCATCAGACGCAACTTGTTGGGAGCAAAGAGTTTCAAATCATCCATGTAAAGGAGGTGAGATATGACCTGACCACCTCTCCTCAACCGATAGCCTAGACCTGAATCCTCCAGTAATGTACTTAGAGGATTCAGGGCTAAGCAGAACCAAAGTGGACTCAAACTGTCGCCCTGAAATATTCCCCGTTTAATCCATACAGGTTCATCATTTCCCTGGATCTGTCGACATCCTGGATAACGAAGGACCGTCTTCCATTGCCCCATACACGACTCAAGGAAGGTGCGTAGAGTTGCATCTATTTTGTACAACTCCAGCACCCTCATGAGCCATGTATGTGGCACCGAGTCGTAGGCCTTCTTGTAATCTATCCAACATGTCGACAGATCCTTGCGGGATCGACGAACCTGTTGGCTAATGGCCATGTCTATGAGGAGTAGCTCCTTAGTTCCGCGGGATCCATTCCTACATCCATTTTGAGAGGCAGACATAATCGAGTTACTCTCAATGTGCGTATTAATTTTCGCTCTCAAAATGGATGTAAGAAGTTTATAAACCGTCGACAAACACGTAATCGGTCTATAATTCTTGGGTTCCGCGGGACTACCTGATTTATGGAGCAGGTGGGTAACGCCTGTTGTTAGAAACTGTGGTAGCGACCCAGACTCTAAGGATGACTGGAACTGAGATGCCAGGCAAGTGTGTGAACTAATTAGCCATTTCAGCCAAAAGTTGTGCAGTCCGTCCGGTCCCGGTGATTTCCAATTCGGTAACGGACGGACCGCTCTGGCAACGTCTGATGGCATAATTAATACTTTTTCCATTTGTGGTATAGATTCACACACTCGCTCGACATCCTGCATCCAGCCAGCCTCAGTGTGACAGACGGGTACTGACCAGATGCTGCACCAGAATGCACTTGTGGCGGCATCATCCGGGCGGCATACGTCTGTCACATTTTGTTCAGGTCGCTCCCAAGCTCTATACACCCACCTTTCATCGCTCTGGAACATGCGATTCTGCGTGTATCGATCCACCCGCCGTTTATACCGCCGAATTCGGCTCGCCCATGCACAAACTTTCTGCTTCAGGAAGTCGATGCGCTCTGTGAGACGGGACATGTATTCTCGAGGGCTGATTCCAGTCCCCGAGAATGCCCGCCTTACAAAGCGCATCACTCGTGGTCGTGTATTGCCCTCCCTGAAGCAGTATAGTTTGCCGATGAGTACCCTGGCCCCATCGATACGACGCTCGATCCTGCGCTGCCAGGCTGGTACGGCTGGTTTTGGTCGAGTAGCTCCGTCACAACTTGGAAATTTGACGTTAGCTAAACGACATGCCGCCACAGCCGCACAGTACAGGATCGAGTGTGTATCAACGAGATCCTCGCTGCTCTCGAAGAAATTCTTGAGTTGCGAGTCCAAGGCACACACCAGCGCCCTATTTTTTTTGTGTATGGGTAACCGTGGTAAACGGGGCCTAAGTTCGGTTGGAGTGGACCTATACTCGCGTAATGCATCCTCCAGTGCGCTCCTCAGTCGGACGTTGCACTGGCTACTTACTGTGTCAACCCTATCATCCTCTTCTTCAACATGATTGAACCGCGGCGGGATGGCATCAACGGTTGATGCTTGTGCCGCAGTTTGTGCCGAAGTCGTGACGATATGGTTGCTCAGTACCTCTGAGCGCAGCCTATCAAGTGCGATATCGTCCAACCTATGATTGCGTTGGATGACCCGCACCTGATCCGACAGTCGTTGGGCCGAAACGTTGACGGTTGGTTCCAGTTCCTGGAACAGAGACAGCATCCTATCGCGGTACGCAGTGAGGTTAATTCCCCCCTCTGTAGACCCGTAATATGCGCGCATGACGTTCTCGTTCATAGACTGAGTCCATCTCATGCGCTGCACACAACCACCGGTAGCGGGGACCCGACTCGGGGCCGGATGGCCCCTAAGTCCCAAGCTGTTCGGCGGCCGGCCTCTCCCCTGCCGACGTACGGGTGTTGGCGACGTCGGCGGGGAAAAATATTCGTCGCTCGAGCTCGACGCAACTGCCACGGCCGGTGTCACAGCACTCTCGATGGGGCTGGGTTCCGGCGGTGGCGGGGCGGAGCTGAGCGACGAGTCCGGAGGTGGTAGGCGTGCACGGCGAGCTGCTAATCTCGTCAACATTCTTTTTATAACAATATTGTCACTTTCATAGTTTTATTTAACGGGGGTGACATGACAGATGTCACCTCCCCGGTTCGGCAGTTTTTGATGTAGTTTATGATCTTTCATTGTATTTTTTTTAGATAATTTTTGACTATTTCGATTTTGGTTTCGCATTAAATACAAAAATGATAAATATGACTGGTGGTACTGCTTCTAAGAATTAAAAATCTGAATATTATAAAAAGATGACAAGATGTTACGTGTTGACGTTTTTGGTGTTGCTAGCTTATTATTATTATTTCTTTTATTTCACTAAATACATATAAATTATATTTTTAAATATTAGTATAAAAAATATAAAAACATTTAAAAATATAAAAAATAGTAGCCCACCGGTATCGGGAACAGGGTCCAAGCTACCGGCGGTCAGGGCTCCAGAGAGAGGAACCTCCTAACAATGCGGGCCGTGTCCAGAAGTACCGCTCTCTGAATCAAGCCCTTGATCCAGCTGCCCAACGAGAGCCTCCTTAGATGTTGGTCGAGGCTCTTGGCTATTAATCCATTGGCTGTCACGACTATCGGCACAATGATCGCCGTGTCCACATCCCACATGTCGACAACCTCGCGAGCCAAGTCAAGATACTTGATCTGTTTATCTTTCTCGGCTTTCACGAGGTTCTCATCATGCGGGACGGTTATGTCAACAATCATTGCGCGCCGCTCTGATCGATCCACCACCACAATATCAGGCTTATTGGCAACAATAGTCCTGTCAGTGATGATGGATCGATCCCAGTACAATGTGATATTACCATTTTCGAGAACTGGGTCGGGCACATACCTGTAGTACGGCACCTCCGATTCCACAAGGTTGTATTTCAAAGCAAGCTGCTGATGGATTATCCTGGCTACAAGGTTGTGTCTATGCAAGTACTCTCCGTTAGCCAGACGAGAACACCCGGAGATAATATGTCTGATTGATTCTCCCGGCCGGTGGCATGCCCGACAGATGTCAACCGTACCGTCTTTGACAATAAATCTCCGGTAATTGTTCGTCATCATAACTTCGTCCATAATTGCACAAACAAAACCTTCGGTTTCTCCAAAGAGGTTACCGAAACGCAGCCAGGCTACGGACGCTTGTAGATCTACATCGGGTCCACGTAGGGCCCGGAGAAAGCGTCCGTGAAGCTCCTTACTCTGCCATACCTCCATGCGATCATTAGTGTCAAGCACTACTGGTTTGCGCCAGTTCTCTTTAGCCAAGGAGAGCGGGGTAAGGCCCTTGTCCACTATGACTACATCTCGATGCATCCCCACGTCGGTTTCTAGGAAATATTCCCTGAGACTGCATATCTCGCGATTGTGGAGCGTCTTAGCGTTTAAAAACCCTCGACCTCCACATTTTCGCGGGATATACAGCCTCATTACCGATGACCGTGGGTGATGCATTCGATTTGCAGTCAGCAGTGTACGGACCCTCCTATCCAGGGCGTCGAGTTCGGTCTGAGTCCATTTGAGTATGCCGAAAGAGTACATCAAAACTGGCATGACCCAACCGTTGAAGGCGCGCACCTTGTTTCCGCCTGATAGAAGACTATTAAGCACTTTTTTCAGGCGGCCAAAGAAGCGCTCCTTCACCGATTGTTTCATGTCAGTAACATTGATCCCTAACGCTTCCGACATACCCAAATACTTATAGGTTTCGGATGCGGAGAGGGCTCTAAGGTTTGTGGAATCCGAGAGTTGGGTTCCCACGGATTCCACAATCTCCCCTCGCTTTACATGCATGACCGCACATTTGTCCACACCAAATTCCATCCTGATGGCGCTACTGAAAGTTTCAGTAATTTTCAGTAGCTCCATCAGTTGCAAATTGTTGGGGGCAAAAAGTTTTAGGTCATCCATGTAAAGGAGGTGAGATATAACCTGACCACCTCTCCTCAGCCGATAGCCTAGACCTGAATCCTCCAGCAGCGTGCTTAGAGGATTCAAGGCTAAGCAGAACCAAAGCGGACTCAAACTGTCGCCCTGAAATATGCCTCGCTCAATCCTTATCGGTTCGCTATTCCTCTGAATATTTCGACATCCTGGATAGCGAAGGACCGTCCTCCATTGCCCCATACACGACATCAGGAAGGTGCGTAGAGTTGTATCTACTTTATACAACTCTAACACCCTCATGAGCCATGTATGTGGCACCGAGTCATAGGCCTTCTTATAATCTATCCAACATGTCGACAGATCCTTTCGGAAACGACGAACCTGTTGGCTAATGGCCATATCAATGAGGAGTAGCTCCTTAGTACCGCGGGACCCATTCCTACATCCATTTTGAGAGGCAGACATGATGGAGTTGGTGTCTATATGTTTGTTAATTTTAGTTCTCAAAATGGATGTAAGAACTTTATAGACCGTCGGTAAACACGTGATCGGCCTATAATTTTTGGGTTCCGCGGTGCTACCTGATTTATGGAGCAGGTGGGTAATTCCTGTCGTTAGGAATTGGGGTAGCGAACCAGACTTCAAAGCAGCCTGGAACTGAGATGCCAAGAGAGCGTGCGACCTTGGAAACCATTTGATCCAAAAGTTATGCAGCCCGTCCGGTCCGGGAGACTTCCAGTTAGGCAACGGACGGACTGCACGAGCTACATCTTGGGGGCAGATGGTGATAGCCCCCATTTCTGGTATTGGGTCGCAGGCTCGCTCGACTTCTCGAGTCCAATCACCTTCGGTGTGACTGACAGGCACCGACCAGATATTGCGCCAGAAGGAACACATGGCATCATCATCTGGTAGGCACGTCTCAGCCACACCTTGGTCCGGTCGTTCCCAACCCCTATAAACCCACCTTTCATCGCTCTGGAAGGTGCGATTCTGAGTGTATCGCTCTACTCGCCGCCTATACCGACGAATACGGTTTGCCCATGCATACACCTTCTGCTTCAGGAAGTCGATGCGCTCTGTGACACAAGACATATTATAGTCTTGAGGACTGATATCAGTCCCCGAGAACGCCCGCCTCACAAAGCGCATCACTCTAGGGCGAGTATTGCCCTCCCTGAAGCAGATTAGTTTGCCGATGAGCGTCCTGGCCCCACCAATACGGCGTTCAATCCTGCACTGCCAAGCTGGTACGGCTTGTTTCGGTCGTGTAGCTCTAGAATCGTTGGCAAATTTGACGTGAGCTACACGACATGCCGCTACAGCCGCGCAGTACAGAATCGAATGAGTACCGATGAGGTCTTCGCAGGTATCAAAATATTTTGACAACTGCGAATCCAGGGCCGCCACCAGCGCCCTATTTTTGTTATGCATGGGCAAACGAGGTAAGCGTGGCCTAAGTTCGGGCGACATGAAGCGATATTCTTGAATCGCATCCTCCAAAGCACTCCTCAATTCCTCATTGCACTGGGTACTTACATTTATAGCCGTATCATTACTCCCCTCGTCAGCATGACTTATATTAGGCTGCGGTAATATTACAGCGGTCTGCGACTGGGGGGCGATGACATGGCTACTCTGCATTTCACTTCGCAGGCGATCAAGTACAGTGTCATCTAACATATGATTACGCTGGATGACCCGCACCTGATCCGATAGTCGTTGTGCCGAAACGTTTACAGCTGGTTCAAGCACCTGAAAAAGAGAGAGCATCCGAACACGGTACGCGGTCAGAATGTTTCCCCCCTCTGTAGCCCCATAGTATGAGCGCATGACATTTTCATTGATGGATTGTGTCCATCTCATGCGCTGCACACTACCGCCGGGAGCTGGGACCCTATCAGAGGCCGGTGGGCCTCGAAGTCCTAAGCCGTCCGGCGGCCGGCGTCCTCTCCGTCGACGAGCAGGTGGTGGCGTCGTGGGCGGAGAGAAATACTCGTCGCTCGAGCTCGACGCAACTGCCGCAGCCGGTGTCATCACAGCGCTCACAGTGGGGCTGGGTACCGGTGGCGGCGAGGCGGAGCTGAGCGAAGAGTCCGGAGGTAGTAGGCGTGCACGTCTTGCGGCTAGTCTTGTCAACATTTCCTTTTCTTGTTCGTTTTTATCGGAGGTGACATGACAGATGTCACCTCCGGTTCGGCAGTTTTTGTTTATAGTTTATCCAAATATGGTTCATTGTAAGTACTGTTTTGTTTATAAAATGATATTATATTGGGCTATGGCTGTAGTATTTCAATAACACAACAAACAAACAATCAAAAATGCTTTTAAAAATAAATTTCTGAAAATTGTTAGAAATGACGACTTGTTGACATTGGTGTTGCCAGCCTTTTTTTATTATTATTATTTTTTTTTTTCTTTTTTCTCGGAACCATTGGGTCCCGGTCCTTTGGAAGGCGTACGAGGGGCCGAAGCCAACTCGCAGAGGCCCCTTAGGAAATTTTAATGAAATGCGGCACCAACCGACGATTATCCCTGTATGCGCTATGCAAGTGCACCCAAGGATAACCCCCGGTTGGTGTAGGACTATTGCAGGATATGGAAAAATAAAAAGTTGGACTATGGGTTTGGGTGGCTAAAGTGGACTGGTTACCAAGAACTATGGAATAACTACGACCCCTGCTTGATCAATGTTTTATATATACACGGATAAAATGGCAGGGGGTGACTTGCACACTCAACAATGGGCCCCCGGAAACGGTCGCTAGCACATAGTGACGTAGCAACAAGGGGGCAACATGTCCTGAGGTGCTTATGAGGAGTGGAGAGGTATTCCACGGCTATCAGGACAATCCCGGAAGTACGGTCAAGATCCCTACCAGCATCTTACTGGAATACTTCCTTCCTCCGAGCACGTTTGCTCTTGCGAATCTCCACTCAAGCCGGCTAATAAAGGCAAGAATGAGGTGGGAGCTCTGTTCATCGTCATTGTTCACTCCAGCCGGCCAATAAAGGCAAGCCAGAGGTGAGGAACAAGACTTCTCCCTGAAGATAGGGTCCGTGGGGTCGCTACTGCCCAACAGTTCGCCACATGCTGCCCTGCGGATTTCTGTATCTCTCTTGGTCTGGCTCCTCACCTTAGACCTATTCCAGCATTGTAAACTCTTCCGGCATAGGCCTAGAGTTCGGAGCGCGCAAGCCCCACCACGGCGTCAACGTAGAGATACGGCGGCGGGGTTAAAATTATTATTATTATTATTATTATTATTATTATAAATAGCACACTTTTTCCGAAATCATCACCAAAAGTTACATTAGTTTCACTATCAGTCAAAAGATGGCGCTGAGATGAAACTGCAATATTCTACACCGCAGAGCACAGTGTTAAAATTTTTCTGAAAAATATAGGCATCGCTGATGAAAATTTAAAAACATATGATGGTACGGAACCTTCGGTGCGCGAGTCCGACTCGCTCTTGCCCGGTTTTATTGTCAGCAACCCCAAGCTCATAACAATATGAATGACTAATAAAAACATATCGATGAAACGTTCACCGGCACTACATTTTGTTCGGTCTGACACTCTTTTCGAATTGAATATGATCCCGACCAAACTGAGCCAATCCGAAACTTTTCGTAGTAGGACAACAATACTCGGATCGAGGGTGTGTCGGATCGTTCCGATCATTCGAATGTGTCACTTCGGAGTAGATACCCCTTGCCATTTAATCTGATACTTACTAATGCCATAGCTTCCGCCTTATTTTTGGTCAAGAACACGGACCTTTATACTACAATTTGGCACACTGCGTTATAGGTATACAGCGAGCAAAGGCTCTTGAACTAAAAATCAATGAACCTTAGTCGCACTAATCCTATTTCGCTATTGAACTAAACATCAATGAACCATAGTCTCACTAAGCCTATCTCGTTATTGAACTAAAACGGAATTGACCTAAGCCACAATACGCCCACATCTTGTTTGCTCTAGGCATAACGCGACTTGGGCACACCGCGTTATAGGTATGCAGCGAGTAAAGGGTATTATAGACGTCAGTGGTCAGAGCACTTACTAATTTCATATTTTTGCTAAACTTATAATAATTAACAATAAACTGACAGATTACCCTGTTGCCATAGATCTGTCTATGACACAGCACAGACATAGAAGAGAAGTTACCTTCTGACACAGGGTATTTTATAGTGAACAAACCACAGAATACTTTTTGATAGACTGCATTATATTGTAGTCTTTGGAAACGACGAACAGTTGCAGATGACCAGAAAATAATTCATAGTGAAAAAACGCATCGATCGGATCACGGCTCGAGCCGTGTTACCATTACTTTGTGGGACAGGAATTTAGCAGAGTGCGCCTGTGAGACACGGCAGCAACATGATCCACGTGTACAATGTGGCCCGGACGCCCGTGCCATCCAGGACGCCGTCCAAGGTGGTCGCCAAGGTGGCGTCCAAGGTGATGTCCAAGGTGGACCTCACTTCTACTAAATCTGCAATACTGTCGCCTCTGACAACATTTCTATCCGGTGAAGAGGAGGAATACGACCCGCATAAACACCGCAATGTGTTGAAACCCACCTCGTAACTATTATTGTTATTATATGCATTGTTTGTTTGTATACCAAGGGGTACCGTATTACCCAGTAACTGGGTTGTGGAGGTCAGATAGACAGTCGCTCCATGTAAAATACTGGTATTCAGCTGCATCCGGTTACACTGGAAGCCGACCCCAACATAGTTGGGAAAGGGCTAGGCAGATGATGATATGCATTGTTTACTTTTTGTAGGCTAGAATGAACAAAACTAAACTATACTTATGTCTCACATATCGCTTTATGTCAGTATATTATGAGTGGCGGCCTGCGAACAACCTCTGAATTAGATGATTCTGAGTGAATTCGTGAAAAACCTTCTGGATTGTATTAGTTATTTGAAATACATAGTAAAAAAAAATTATTTAGTTTTTGATAACTAATTAGAAATACTTTTTCTGAGAATTGTTGTTCCGAAACCGTTGTTCAGTTACAGTCAAAGTGAGAAAACATCGCGAGACAATAGAAATGAAACCCATTAACACGTTGAACGCCGCTTTAATTTTTAACCGACTTCAAAAAAAAGAAGGAGGTTATCAATTCGTCGCGTATTTTATCTTTAAGAATATACCTACCTACACCGATTACTCCGTCAATTGTGGGGAAGGTATTTAAAAACATTAGCTACATAAGTATTTACATTTTAGGGATTTTGAACGAAGGTTATTTTTCGTTAGTTCTTTTAATTTTATTTTAGATATTGCAATACGTACCCATTTTTTATAGTAACTCGTGCATTTGTTCTCGAAAAGCAAAATTTGGTGAAATGGATTTGATGATGGAGACCACAGATGGTCATCGGAACTACTCAATTTTTTTGTGTTGGTTTTCACTTTAATGTTAAGCAATTTATGCTCGTCATAACGATAACTCCTCAACAATTAACTCCCTGCATCGGGAAAAGCAATATTTTGTGTGTGGTGTCCCCCACGACACGCCCCAAACAGAAAGACTGAAAAAAACTTTTTTACAAAAAAAAAAAACCGGGCAAGACCAAGTCGGACTCGCGCACCGAGGGTTCCGTAACATCCGGGTTTATGCTAACCTTCTAACCTTGGAATCAAGGCGTCTGTTGTTTCAAACCATGATGCTTCATGATCTGTTGCACAACAAGATTGACTGCTCAGACTATGTTTATGAAATTAAATGTTTTTTTTAATTTCTGAGTTGATTGAATGAATGGTAAATTGTGGTTTACGATTTATGACGTATTAAAAAAAACTACTTACTAGATCTCGTTCAAACCAATTTTCGGTGGTAGTTTACATGGTAATGTACCTACATCATATATTTTTTTTAGTTTTATCATTCTCTTATTTTAAAAGTTACGGGGGGGGGGGACACACATTTTACCACTTTGGAAGTGACTGTTGCCCAAACTATTCAGTTTAGAAAAAAATGATATTAGAAACCTCAATATCATTTTTGAAGACCTACCCATAGATATCCCACACGTAAGGGTTTGATTAAAAAAAAAATTTGAGTTTCGGTTCAAGTATGGGGAACCCTAAAATTTATTGTTTTTTTTTATTTTTGTGTAAAAATCTTAATGCGGTTCACAGAATACATCTACTTACCAAGTTTCAACAGTATAGTTCTTATAGCTTCGGAGAAAAGTGGCTGTGACATACGGACGGACAGACAGACAGACAGACATGACGAATCTATAAGGGTTCCGTTTTTGCCATTTGGCTACGGAACCCTAAAAAACAACAGACTTCCAAAATACATATACTACAACGTGAAAAATAACTTTAATTTCAGAAGTCGGTGGCAAAAAACTAAAACACAGATATAAAACCACCTACTTCCAAAATTGAAGTTATTTTTCATTTTGTAGTACAGTCGGTGACCAACATTGTCTGACCCACCCAACATTGCCTGACCCTCCGGCATTTATCTTGTTTAGCCATTTTAATCATTATCTTCTTGTCGTTAAAGTTGAAAAGCTTTTAAGTAACACGGCAATACATTTTTTTGTTTTGAAATGGGTTTGCTCTTGACTCTAGTCTAGATCAGAGGTGACAGAGACAAAGTCGACGATGGAGTGAGCTTACCCAGAAGAAGCCTGTTCACTCTTACTTTGAAGAGATTCGGGTTGTATGCGCTCGGAAACACAGACGCAGGTAAAAAGTTCGACTCTTTTGCTGTGCGCATTATAAAAAGCATTTGGAAACGCTTATAGTGCGAATTGGTGGCAAATAGCAACTAGGCAGGGATGGTAACTTGCAGTGCGTCTGGATGACCGAAGGTAGAAGGGGGCCGGTGGAATGAGGTCGTGGAGTTCTTGGGCACACTCACCGAAGTACAATCTGTAGAAGACCGACAAGCAGGCAACCTTGCGGCGATGAGCCAAGCTGTGAAGCTTGGCATCCACCAGTTCTACGTCGCCAATGAGCCTCTTAGCTCTGCGTTCCACCGAGTCAAGCACGGCAAGTTGGTATTTTTACTTACTACCTAATCTTTAATTTCACGTATTCTCAAACAGTTATTGTGGCTTCGCGGTTCGATACTGTATTGGCGACGAACAACATGTGGGTTCGAAAACACAATCCACCTGTTATCAATTTCTTTTCTTATTTAATTTCATTTATGATTTCTACAATATTCCTTGCATTATTAAAGAACGACCAATATGATTTTTGCCTAACCACTTTTCTGGAAAACAGGTGGGCAAATAAAAAAAAACTACCTATAAGTCCTCAAATGAGTAGGACGAAGTAAACGTTTACTTCGTTGGGTAGATGGATACTAAATTGATCTAAGTGACAAAAGTCAGTCTACCTACAGGAACAGTGCCTGCGAAAACGTTTGACGTAAATCGTGAAAAGTTTATTAAGTTTTTGACCAGTTGATTTTATTAACCGATTTACAACTTATTGAAGGCTAAAATTGTTGTTCTCTGGGAGCAGGAACAAAGCATAAAGGAAATAGCATGAGATATGGGCAAAACGGTAAGATTTACGTTACTACTTACACATATTACCTTTTTATTGTTGCAATAATGATGCATTATTACTTACAAGTTGGATTTTTTATGTATTTCTATTATTATTATTTTCATTACAAAGAAAAACAGTTCGTAGATGGATACAAAGGTATCAAGCGACGGGTGATGTGAAATGTGATCGCCAAGACCCTTGCCCAATTTATTGCTTACACTAATGAATTAGAGCGCCAATTGTTATTGTGATAGTTCACTTAGGGTGCCACCTTCAAAACTACGCGTTCAAGTGCTGACTTCAACACAAGACTGATACACAGTGACGGCCATCGCTCGGCAGATTGATTGTGTAACTTATGTGCAGTGTTAACCATTAGCCCAACACGCCATTAACGTTACATTACAAAATGTAACCTTAACCATAACCGTAGTATAGTCAGCTTCACAGAAAGGTTACTCACTTACTCAGAAAGGTTACTTAGTAACCTTTCTGTGAAGCTGACTATACTACGGTTATGGTTAAGGTTACATTTTCTAATTTTTCGGGGATAGTTTGATGAATTAAACTTCATGTTTGTAAATCAGAAATATAATTATTTATTTAAAGTTTTTAAATGAAACAAAATTAAATCAGAGTTCAGATTGAGAATATAGATAGGTATTTTAATGATTTTTTTTAAAACAATCAAAACAAAAACAAATGGGTTTTAGGGCAGGTTTCACAAAAAGTTACTACTTTTTACGTCTTGTTTTTGGCTAATACTCGTCGCATTACTTTTGTATTGTCTTTGTAGCACTGCTGACATGTTCGTCGAGTATTTTTGATGGTGCAAGCTTATGATGGTGCTGTCTTTCTTCGCAAGCTTATGATGGTGCTGTCTTTCTTCGCAAGCTTATGATGGTGCTGTCTTTCTTCGCAAGCTTACGATGGTGCTGTCTTTCTTCGCAAGCTTATGATGGTGCTGGCTTTCTTCGCAAGCTTATGATGGTGCTGTCTTTCTTCGCAAGCTTATGATGGTGCTGTCTTTCTTCGCAAGCTTACGATGGTGCTGTCTTTCTTCGCAAGCTTATGATGGTGCTGTCTTTCTTCGCAAGCTTATGATGGTGCTGTCTTTCTTCGCAAGCTTATGCGTCATTTTTATTGGTTTTGAAAACTCACTTGAGGCTTCATTTCTTATTAACAGGGCCATCAAACCCTGTTTCCTAAATTCAACAATTTGGATTTCCGTCCCGGTTACCTACTGCTTGATATAATATATGCCAGTAGGTAGTGCTTTGATACCTGCAGTGTTCAACAGCAAGTTTACGGCAACTTTTTGTACTATTTGACCGATTTCCTTAATGACGTGGAATAACCATTTGGTCGGACAAATCGACAGCTCCTTTTGCCCTATTATAGTCTACACGATTTTCGGCTGTGATACCGCTTTTATTACACGAGGGGCATGAATGACCGACACCCCGACCCCCGCGGCCCCCGCAGCCCCCGCCAACGAACAACGCGATATATTTCCGCGCGGGCCTCGAGGGGCAACTGTTGAGTGACAGTAATATAATAATAAATTCTTTATTTCGGACAAAATAAGATCCACTGTGTTAGTAAATTCCTTATAATTAATGTTAGAACTTACTTATTATTTTAAACTTGTTTATCCGAGATCGCTTCATGTGGACGACGCACAAGCGAAGGGAAAGCTCTTCACTCGTTCATCACCCCCACAAAACGTCTCAGAATAGGAGAGTAGATACTATCCACCACTGTCCTCAGAATACTGTTATCACTGTCCGGCAGTCTTGCTACTAAGGACGAAATTTTTTTTCGCATGACCGCTTAATAGTCGTCGGTTCGAACAACGGGAACATCTCAGATGTGCTACAAAAACGATGCAGTCCCAACAGCATTTTGACAACATTATTATATTGAATGCGCAGGACCTCCAGCGATCATTTGGTAAAGCTGACCCACAGGTTTCCCGTATACAGTATACATCAGATTTCCTTAAGCATAGTAAGAGTGTTTTTGCTGTGAAGACCGCCGCGCGCCGCTTGCCCGTACCTACATCTGTGTGTGTAAGTGATCGAACGAAACAAAAATATACCGTCGCTTTTACATACAGGGTACGTAATCTGGGGGCACGGGAGTGCCCCCGCCAAGACGAGCCAAGCGAAGCGCAAGGGCACTACCTACCTTTTCTCGAAGCACTTCGTCGTATTTTTCAACCCTCTTAACTTGGCTTTGGATTATACCAGATAAACAAAATTTTCGCGATATGATGTCAGTGGTTGACTTATTAAACCTATAAAGTTTCAATTGCATAGCTCTTATACTTTAGATTTTATTGATATCTAAAATACCCCGATTTCGTCACTGACTCACTGACTGATGATCATCAATATTCTTAAGGTTCTTCCTGAAGTCCTAGAAAGCTGAATTTCGGTATGTAAGCTAGTAATAGTACACAAACAACAAAAAAATCTTAAAACTTGAAACTTTTACCCCCCAACCCCTTAAACTAGGGGGAGAAAGTTTGTATGAGACTTCCGTCAATTTTGATGCTAGAGGTCTGAAAATTTATATAGGGGCTCCTTGTTATAAATAAACCCCAAAAAAAGAAAGAAAAAATGAACAACAGAAAAAATACTCGTATAAATATCATAAGCAACTTACAAAAAGAAATGAAATCCCACAAAAACATTTCATGTTAAATGTTGCCAAGACGAGACCATGTAGCTCGCACTGTCAAAAAGTAATCAGATCTCATGTAGAGCCAAACTTCTAACTCTACACGCCCTAACTCTAAAAGGCCTAACTTCGCAAACTCTACACCTTAGTCAAAATATATGGCTTGGCCATTTCGCTACATTCACATGAGCGTAAGGTGAAACACTCTCATACTGTTAATGGTTCTTGTAGTAACGAAACGGCCAAGCCATATATTTTGACTAAGGTGTAGAGTTTGCGAAGTTAGGCCTTTTAGAGTTAGGGCGTGTAGAGTTAGAAGCTTGGCTCTACATGAGATCTGATTACTTTTTGACAGTGCGAGCTACATGGTCTCGTCTTGGCAACATTTAACATGAAATGTTTTTGTGGGATTACATATGACCTTGGTCGGTTCATAGGATCACACAGCAAGTACACATAGCTAGTAACGTTACGTATTGGATTAGCAAACGCGGAGGTCTGGGTTCTAATCTCGAGATGAGACTATTGTTTTTCTTTCTCGTGTTTTTTATTATTCGATAGATTAATAAACGAGAATTATTATTCTCGTCTATTACATTATTATGTAATAATTATTATATTTTTATTATTATATTGATAAGCTTAAGTTATATGGGGTAAAAAAGAGAAAAAAAATGTTTTATACTTAAGTAAGTGATTTCAAAATGCTTATTCGTTATAATTTTAGAAATAAACTCCTAGTTAAAACAGTTAATTTTCTCATAAAGAACAATTTATTGAAGTAAAGCAGGTAATCAGTGAACTACGACCATTAGACTTAAAATATTGTATCTTAGTAATATAATAACATTGTGCTATAATTACTACTGTTACTCCAACAAACCACGACTAGAATCTACGCACGTACTTAAATAAAAAAAAAGTGCGGACTCCTTCACAATAAATCACAATACAATTAAATTACTCCGTGGTACTATTTTTTTTATACTGCCAGTGCACTATCTCTAACATCAAAGTTAACAATCTCGTATTTAATAAGACTTATTGCGGTTATAGCTTAAGTATTGATTTTCATTATGAAACTAAACCTCAAAATAATCCTTATTATAGATATGACACAATATTATTTTAATATTATAAAATCAATTTGTAATTTATAACTTAATACTTTGTATAACCCTCATTATTATCAATGCTATCAAGTTAACGCTGGCGCATGGATCCAATAATATTTAAACATAATATACACGCTATCGCATTAGGTATACACCTGTAATGATAGTGATAGGGAGATTATAAATGATAAATGATTTATTTTCTGTAAGTAGGTTTTTACAAACACTTTTACACGTCATCATATTTTTTAAACTAGATGTGGTCGGCGTTTCCTATCTGACTACTCTGAGAAGAAAGACCGAAACAAACTCAGAGGTCACAGTCTCTTTTAAAGTCCAGACAAAATATTTGTCAGATCGTGTGAAGACCATGTAGATTGATGTCTGAAATGGTCTTTTGAGGAAAGAATCACACAGATTGAGCGGACCTGTCCAATCAGTGCACGCATTTGTCAAAAATCGTGCAGCTCAACTCAGAAATTGAGGAGCTCAACGATTCGACGAACAATACCAAAGAAAGGACATTTGGGTAGGCCGCGTAAATTACTCAAACTACCAGATCATGATTAAAACTAAGAAGGAAAACAGATAAAAAATGACCCACATAGTCCTCACATTCACAATAATTAAATGAAAAATAAAAAAAATAAAAATACTTTACAAAGTAAATATTCATGTCATTGTCTAAATAATAATAATAATAATATTATTATTATTATTATTATTCGAATTCGACACAAACTGCGGCACAAGTGTCATCTGTTGATGCCATCCCGCCGCGGTTCAATCATGTTGAAGAAGAAGATGATAGGGTTGACACAGTAAGTAGCCAGTGCAACGTTCGACTGAGGAGCGCACTGGAAGATGCATTACGCGAGTATAGGTCCACTCCAACCGAACTTAGGCCCCGATTACCGCGATTACCCATGCACAAAAAAAATAGGGCGCTGGTGTGTGCCTTGGACTCGCAGCTCAAGAATTTCTTTGAGAGCAGCGTGGATCTCGTTGATACACACTCGATCCTGTACTGTGCGGCTGTGGCGGCATGTCGTTTAGCTAACGTCAAATTTCCAAGTTGTGACGGAGCTACTCGACCAAAACCAGCCGTACCAGCCTGGCAGCGCTGGATCGAGCGTCGTATCGATGGGGCCAGGGTACTCATCGGCAAACTATACTGCTTCAGGGAGGGCAATACACGACCACGAGTGATGCGCTTTGTAAGGCGGGCATTCTCGGGGACTGGAATCAGCCCTCGAGAATACATGTCCCGTGTCACAGAGCGCATCGACTTCCTGAAGCAGAAAGTTTGTGCATGGGCGAGCCGAATTCGGCGGTATAAACGGCGGGTGGATCGATACACGCAGAATCGCATGTTCCAGAGCGATGAAAGGTGGGTGTACAGAGCTTGGGAGCGACCTGAACAAAATGTGACAGACGTATGCCGCCCGGATGATGCCGCCACAAGTGCATTCTGGTGCAGCATCTGGTCGGTGCCCGTCTGTCACACTGAGGCTGGCTGGATGCAGGATGTCGAGCGAGTGTGTGAGTCTGTACCAGAAATGGAAACAGTCCTAATTACGCCATCAGACGTAGCCAGAGCAGTCCGTCCGTTATCGAATTGGAAATCACCGGGACCGGACGGACTGCACAACTTTTGGCTGAAATGGCTAATTAGTTCACACACTTGCCTGGCATCTCAGTTCCAGTTATCCTTAGAGTCTGGGTCGCTACCGCAGTTTCTAACAACAGGCGTTACCCACCTGCTCCATAAATCAGGTAGTCCCGCGGAACCCAAGAATTATAGACCGATCACGTGTTTGTCGACGGTTTATAAACTTCTTACATCCATTTTGAGAGCGAAAATTAATAAGCACATTGAGAGTAACTCGATTATGTCTACTTCTCAAAATGGATGTAGGAATGGGTCCCGCGGTACTAAGGAGCTACTCCTCATTGATATGGCCATTAGCCAACAGGTTCGTCGATCCCGCAAGGATCTGTCGACATGTTGGATAGATTACAAGAAGGCCTACGACTCGGTGCCACATACATGGCTCATGAGGGTGCTGGAGTTGTACAAGATAGATGCAACTCTACGCACCTTCCTTGAGTCGTGTATGGGGCAATGGAAGACGATCCTTCGTTATCCAGGATGTCGGCAGATCCAGGGAAATGATGAGCCTGTATGGATTAAACGGGGAATATTTCAGGGCGACAGTTTGAGTCCACTTTGGTTCTGCTTAGCCCTGAATCCTCTAAGTACACTACTGGAGGATTCAGGTCTAGGCTATCGGTTGAGGAGAGGTGGTCAGGTCATATCTCACCTCCTTTACATGGATGATTTAAAACTCTTTGCCCCCAACAAATTGCGTCTAATGGAGCTACTTAAGGTAACTAAAACTTTCAGTAGCGCCATCAGGATGGAATTTGGTGTCGACAAATGTGCAGTCATGCATGTAAAGCGAGGGGAGATTATGGAATCCGAGGGAATTCAACTCTCGGATTCCATAAGCCTCAGATCCCTCTCCTCATCCGAAAGCTATAAGTATTTGGGTATGTCGGAAGCGTTAGGCATCAACGATGCTGACATGAAGCAATCGTTGAAGGAGCGCTTCTTTTGTCGCCTGAAGAAGGTATTAATTAGTCTTCTTTCGGGCGGAAATAAGGTGCGCGCCTTCAACGGTTGGGTCATGCCGGTTTTGATGTACTCTTTCGGCATACTCAAATGGACTCAGACCGAACTCGACGCCCTGGATAGAAGAGTCCGTACACTACTGACCGCAAACCGGATGCATCACCCACGATCATCGGTGATGAGACTGTATATCCCGCGGAAGTGCGGGGGTCGAGGCTTTTTAAATGCGAAGACCCTCCACAACCGCGAGGTGTGCAGTCTCAGGGAATATTTTTTAAAAACCGAAGTGGGTATGCACCGTGATGTGGTCGCAGTGGACAAGGGGCTCACCCCGCTCTCCATGGCTAAAGAGAACTGGCGCAAACCTGTAGTACTTTCTACTGATGACCGCAAGAAGGTATGGCAAAGCAAGGAGCTCCACGGGCGCTTCTATCGGGCTCTTCATGAGCCCGGTGTAGATTTCATAGCGTCTGTATCCTGGCTACGTTTTGGTGACCTTTTCGGGGAAACTGAAGGTTTTGTCTGTGCAATTATGGACGAAGTTATCTTAACGAATAACTACCGGAGACATATTATGAAGGACGGGACGGTTGACGTGTGTCGGGCATGCCACCGTCCGGGTGAGTCTATCAGACATATTATCTCTGGTTGTTCTCGTCTGGCTAACGGCGAGTACTTGCACAGGCATAACCAAGTGGCCAGGATTATTCACCAGCAACTTGCCTTGAAATATAAGCTTGTGGATTCTGAGGTACCGTATTACAAGTATGTGCCCGACCCAGTTCTTGAAAATGACCATGTCACGTTGTACTGGGATCGGTCTATCATTACTGACAGGACTATTGTTGCCAATAAGCCTGATATAGTGGTGATAGATCGATTAGCGCGCCGCACAATGATTGTCGATGTTACCATTCCACATGACGGGAACCTCGTGAAAGCTGAGAAAGAGAAAAAAATTAAGTATCTCGACTTAGCACACGAGGTTGTTGACATGTGGAATGTGAGCTCGGCTGTCATTGTGCCGATTGTCGTATCAGCCAATGGACTGATGGCCGAAAGCCTCGATCAACATCTATCGAGGCTCTCGTTAGGTGGTTGGATCAAGGGCCTGATTCAGAAGGCAGTACTCCTCGATACGGCTCGCATTGTGAGGAGGTTCCTGTCTCTAGAGCCCTAACCACCGGTAGCTTGGACCCTGCTCCCGACACCGGCGGATCACTATTTTTTATATTTTTAAATGTTTTTTTATAGTTATTTTTTATATTGAAATATTTAAAAATGTAATAAATAAGGAATTTAAATGAATAAACGAAATAATAATAATAATAATAATAATTTATTTAATAAAAACGTTTACAAAAGTTGTACATTTAGCCAAGAGTAGAAAATTTTCCATACAATTATAGTGTCTAAAAATAAAGTAAAACTAAAATATTTCTTTTTTATTACATGTGCAAGTAGTGATGGTTCGGAATTAGAGTGTTAGATAGCGCCCTGCCCGAACTAGGCTTATTCAAACCTGTGTTTCAGGCCATCACTTTACATTTCAATTAAATTGGAGCGGTAATTTTTAAATAAAACTGATATAAAAATAATGAATTAAAAATTCTGAGAAAAAGCACATTGGTACATTAATACCTAATACTAAACTAGTGTAGAAAATACAAAGAAAATACATAACTAGTCTATGTAAACATACAAAAGTAAATACTTACAAGGGGATCAAATTATGATCATGACAAAATTTCTAGAAGTTTTTCTGTGTCTGTGTAATTGAGTAATGCTAAGTATTCTGATAACATTGAAGTACATTTTTTATAGCTAACGCTATAGAAGCTTAGTAACTTGTTCAGTCTATTATACAGAAAAGGTCCTAAGAACACATAAAAACGATTAGCAAACGCATGTCTGGTTTGAGGCTTTATGCAAACCAAGTCTTTCCTTCTCTTGTCGGAAGGTACTGGGTCAAAAGGAAGTGCAGTGTGCTGGTGTTGTACTATGCTTAGAATAAATAATTGCCTTACTGTTAGTACATTACATGCTATGTAGAGTTGGTGCGTAGGAAATCTAAAAGGACGAAAGGTAGCAACCTTTAGAATTGCTCTTTGGGCGCGCTCTAGAGGGAGTAAAATTGTTTTTGCAGCACCCCCCCAGGAAGTTATGCAATAGGTAAGTATGGATTGACACAAAGCTAAATAAACCTGTTTAATTAATTTATAGTCTGCTATGTTCCGTAAGTTCTTAAAAACATATATTAATTTGCGCACTCTGGTACAAAGTAAATCGATATGTTTACGGAAATTTAGATTGGAGTCAATAGTGACACCTAGGTATTTCAAATGGTCGGCCTTAGCTAAAGTGGGGCAAGAACATGCAGTGTCAGCGGCAGCGTTCGTGCTACAATTGTGTGCGTAAATGTTCAGATTAGTAAGCGGTATGTTAGTATTTCTCATTGTGAATAAAATGTATTTTGTTTTATCTGCGTTTAATGTTAGGAGATTATTATGGAGCCAATTAGAGACAATGTTAAAACCATTTTGAGCATATTCATAGACTTCAGCTCTTGATTTAGCCGAGAAAAATAGGGCAGTGTCATCCGCATAAGACGTTATGACTCCATTTTGGAGTGGCAGGCTGCACAGTTCGTTTATGTAGATTAAAAATAACGTAGGGCCCAAAATGCTGCCTTGTGGAATGCCAAAACAACTATTTTTAACTTCAGAACTTGTACAATGACCTATTTTTACACACTGGTGACGATCGCTGAGATAATCCTCAAAAAGTAGATGTTGTGTTCCTCTTATCCCAAGTGTTTCAAGCTTGTGCAAAAGTAAACTACATGAAATAGTGTCGAAGGCCTTGGCAAGGTCTAGAAAGATCCCAATTGTGTGCATACCAGAATCTAGATCGGTAGTAATATAATTAGTTAATTTGTGTACTGCTTGGCTAGTTGATCTTTTGGGCCTAAAACCAAATTGATTATCTGAAAGTAGTCTGTTATCTTCCAAATATTTTATCAATCTACTGTTAATGATTTTTTCCAAAATTTTTGAGAGGCCTGTTAGCACTGAAATGGGTCTGTAGTTGTTCACACAGTTTTTGTCTCCATACTTGAATACAGGTGTGACCACAGCTTTTTTAAGCAATTTGGGGAATATTCCTTGTGATAAACATAGCTGAAAAATGTGGGTTAAGGGAGGGGCAAGTAGGTATCTAAATCTTTTAAGTATATTATTAGGTATGTCATCCCACCCAGTAGCACATGCATCCTTTAACCCGTCTATTAATCTCACTACTTCGTTGACGTCGGTATCTAACAAAACGAAAGAATTTATTGTACAGGATGCCGTAGTCGGGTTTTGAGGGGAAAAATTGAGAGAATGTATAGATTTTTCAGCCAAGTTTTTTCCAACATTAGCAAAAAAATTGTTTACATTATTCACTGCTTCTGAAGGATTTATCTCTGTACATAGTAAATCAAGCGGAGGTTCGGGATTCTTTGATCTAAATGTGTTAGTTTTTATAAAAAAAATAATAATATTTTTCCCCGCCTTCTGTAATTCATTTTTATCATACTGATTTTTGAGTTTTTTCAAAAGATTATTACAGAAGTTACGATACCTTTTATATGTAACAGAAAGTATGTCGTTATCAGGTGCACGTTTCAATTTTAGGTGAAGTTTGTTTCTATGTCTTATACAACGAACCAGGCCGGGTGTAATCCAGGGTTTAATACAACTATACTTTCTGGGCAATGTTTTAGTAAATGTGTTTTTCCTTATTGCAAATTGTAGCGAAGTTATGAAATACTTTAAAGAAATATTTGCATCGTTTGAATTATAAACTGGGTCAAAATTAATACCGCTTATGTCATTTTCGAGGTTTGTCATATTCACTTTAGTGTAGCTACGCATGCAATTTATTCTAGGTGAACTTAATTGTAATGTTAGTAAAACAGCTTGGTGATCGGTAAGCGAAGAATTAGTAACCAATGTTTTGGATGGATTGTTCGATTTTAGAATGATATGGTCTAAGCATGAGCCGCTCTGATGCGTGGGGTGATAGTGAGCTGGTAATAGTCCATGAAATGAGCAAATATTCAGATAATTATGTACATGGGTATCGGTTTTCCCGGAAGCAATGTTAATGTTAATATCGCCCACAAGTATTATGTTTTTAAAAGAAGATAAGTTTTTTAAGTTTGTGTCAAGTGATTCTAAAAATCTGTCCACATTTTGAGAAGGAGGCCTATAAATAGCCATGACTACTGTATCGGGAAAATGTTTAATTATTAAGCAATTACTTTCTTGGGATACCGGTTCTTCTTTAATTGTACGAAGATTATTTTTTATATACACTACTATTCCATCGTTTTGGTTTATATTTCTCTCAGTTTTGTATGAATAATAACCGTCAAGAGATGGTAAGTTGACAGTCTGTTTTGACAACCAACATTCTGTTAGGACAATAACATCACAGCATAAGTCAAGGTTCTGTAATAGTACTTCAAACCCGGTGATGTTTCGATTTATGCTGCGAATATTCTGTGTGAGCAGAGTTAACGTATTGTCACCAGAAGGGACGAGATGTTTACAGTCTTCAACATTACAGATTTTGGATTCAGATACAGAAAAACTATCCAGATCACAAATTAGCTGATTTGTCATGATCGTTACAAACTAAATGGAAATAAAAATAGAAGATAAACTACCTGTCTAAGTGCTTACTAAATAAAAAAATTCGGTAGCGCTCTTAGGCGCCTTCATAGTCTATCGAGTTAATATAGTTCACCTCTGCATATTTGCGCGCCGGGCAACTAATATCTCCAGTTGGATGGTCACATTTCCTCTTGAAGCGTTTGCACGTCGCACATTGAGGCGGAGAAGATTTGCTGCTGCATTTCTTGAAGGAGTGTCCAGACTCTCCACAGTGGTTGCAAGTAGGACTAGTTTCTCGGCAAAACTTGGCTGCGTGTCCGAACTGCTGGCAATTGTAGCACCTGGTGACGATCGTGAAATCTCTCACAGGGCATGATGTCCAATTAATAAAAATTCGGCTTTGGTTTATTATAATTTTACGGATGCTAGCAGGTAGTTCCAAAATGTAGTTACACGTAGGAAGGTCTTTTTACCCGATTTATGGCTCAATTTGATACTCTCAAGGAAGGACTCACGGGTGATATTCGGCAACTTGTCGGAGAGGTTTTGCTCGTAAATACAGTCCAATACCTCCTTCTCTGTAAGGGCTACGGGGACACCAATGACAGCGACTCTCGGTCGGCGTTTAGTCGGTTCTTCTATTGTAAGGCCTGAGGATACTAACTTTTCCGATTTCCTAAGTTTGTCTATATCGCCTTTGTTTTCAGTGCTAATCAGAACGCCACCATTTTTCACTTTTCTCAGGCCACGGACATGAAGCTTAAGTTGTTCGGGGGAGATTATCTTTTGGACAAGTGACTTGGTGTCGTCACTTGTTTGGGTCTTATCGCTGGGATAGATGGCGACTGAACTCAAGTTTGCAGGACGGACGAAGTTATCAGAGCCTTTCTTCACCATGCTAGCATACGAAGAATTTTCCGAGGGGCTCAACTTAGTTTCTACGACCTCTTTAAATTGCTGTAATGAGTCCAAAACGTTCTGATGAACCTGAAGGTGCTGGATTGTGGTATGGGCCAGAATCGTTTTCTGCTTCAGCGCTTGGTATAAGATGGCCATCTGAGAAGTCCCACTTGAGACCCTCCTGCATAGAGTGGAGACACGAAGCTTCTGGTCCGAGTTCATTTTTCCTTCACCAACAATACTGCAAACTTCGTTTAGTAGGGCATCAATAGATCCTACCCACTTCTGGATCTCCGGCGTACTGATGACTTCACTCGGCAATTCATTCTCTGCGGGGGCTGGTGGATTTGGGTTGCTCGGGGGTAATGGTTCGGTGGGCGTCGGTGGGGGACTTCTGGGTAGTAATTGGCTACGACCAAATGGGCTTGATACTGGGTTAGACATACTACCAGAAACAATTTATTTACTGTTTATAAAAAATATTTAGATCATCTTGCACATGAAAAGTCGGTAAAAACGTACAAGTCACACGCGACACACTTTACTTTTATACTGACGGCGCAAATAATTATATTTATTTGGCGTAATTATTTATTTCATTACAATCAATACAAAACACACGTCCGCTTTGTCTCGCGTCACGTAAAGCGATCTCAACGCATATAAACCATCAAATAAAATTCAACAAAATTCAATAAAATTCAACCCAAATAAAATTCGTCAATGTGTATATAAAAATCTTTGAGGACCATGTAGATTAGTGTCTGAAATGATCTTTTGAGGAAAGAACCACACAGATTGAGTGGACCTGTCCAGTCAGTGCACGCATTTGTCAGTAACCGTGCAGCTCAACTCAGAACTTAAGGAGCTCAACGATTCGACGAACAATACCAAAGACAGGACATTTGAGTAGGCCGCATAAACTACTCAAACTGCCAGACCATGATTAAAATGAAAACAATGACCCACATAGTCCTCACATTCACAATAATTAAAATAATATAATACTTTATACAGTAAATGTACATGTCATTGTTTCAGTAAATAGATACTTAAAAAAAAAAAAAATATTAAAGTGTAAAATAGCAAAATAACATTCACTTTCTAAACCTATTGGAGCAGCTCAATCCCAAGCCTTTTTGTCCTAGTGCTAACGGGCACGCACTTTAATAGGGACCCGTCATATTTTGCCTATAAAGATCCCACTAATACGACACAGGCCATAATCCACCATACGGACCCAGTGCGTGTTGGAAGATGGTACATATGTTCGAATGATTGGTTCTAGGATATGCCCGTTTCCTTACGATGTTTTCCTTCACCGTGAGCAGTGGTAATGAAATAATTTACACAAAGTAATGCGCCTGTTTGTGTTCACTGGGCCACCACCGCTCTGGAACCCGTTCGCTTTAATGCAATAATCAACTGAACATGACGTAAAAGTGCCGAAAGATCTTTATTGTCTTATGAGTGAAGCGATCTCAGAACATTCGACGCTTTCATTCCTCTCTGTATCTTTCACACGCAACAGAGTATCATGCCTGTTGAGTGTTTGGCCGTGTAGACACGTTTCTGGGTGGAGACAGCAAATTGGCAAACGTTAACCCTAGCCTGAGGGGGTCGAGGGGTTTTCTAGTAGTCCCTAAACAGTTCCACTGTCCACCTCTTAGCTCCACCATCTGCAATATGTTGGACTCATCAAAACGAATCATATGACACGAAACGCGAGGAGTTTACTAGTAGCCTCTAAAGAGTTCACCTATGCACCTCCTGGCTTCATCATCAGACCCTCGACAATAAGTGCAATATAGGTATTGGACTCATCAAAATGAATTATACGTGGGACACTCAGAAAGTTTTGCGAAAATAAAAATAAATGTTCTATAGGTATAGTAGATTGTAACACAAGGGTCGAAAGGAATCTATTCCCATACGAGCGTAATTACTATTTATTAGTCTTTTTTAAATTTGAAGTATGGAACACACCGTGTCACCGCCACATGAGTAGATTCTGTGTCACCGCCGCGGGCCGTTCCGCTTACTAGGGCCCGTAGTATTATCATTCTGTCTGCATTCTTACTTTTCCCGTTTTCCATAAATTACTTAAAAAACACGATAATGTTGATAAAAATTACTAAAAATTGTGTTGCGACGTGACACTTTTTAGTGCTGACCGTCCACCCAACTTTCTGATTTCGATTCAAAACTTGCATACAGCCTAATCGATACTCGCAATAATTTTTTTATTTAAATGTAGAGACTGAATAAAAACTCTTTTAACTAACAAAATGTACTGAAAGGTAAAGTGTTTGCAGAATATCCAATTTATAGAATTAATTTATCATCATTCTCAAACAAACCTTTGCTAAGCCACGTTCAAGATCTAAGCCTCAATAAATTCAAATCATTCATTAAACGTAAGTTGTGCCAGAAAGCCTTTTATACCGTTAAAGATTATATTAAGGACAAAAAGGCTTGGGATTGAGCTACTTCAAATTTCTGCATTTTGAATGACTTTTTTTTATATACACATTGACATTAATGATTTTTTTATAAACAATGACATTTGCCTACTTTGTAAAGTTTTTTTTTTTCATTGTGATTTGTGAATATGAAGACGATGTGGGTCACTTTATTAATTTTTTATGTTTTATTTGTCTCTCTGTTCTATTACTTGTTTTTTTTTTCTCTCATGGTATGGCAGTTTGAGTAATTTATGTGGCCTACCCAAATATCCTTTCTTTGGTATTGTTCGTCGAATCGTTGAGCTCCTTAAGTCTTGAGTTGAGCTGCACGATTTCTGACAAATGCGTGCACTGACTGGACAGGTCCTCTCAATCAGTGTGGTTCTTTCCTCAAAAGACCATCTCAGACATCGATCTACATGGTCTTCATATAATCTGACCAAGATTATGTCTGGACTTTAAAAGAGACTGTGACCTCTGAGTTTGTTTCGGCCTTTCTTCTCAGAGTAGTCAGATAGGAAACGCCCGTTTGGGCGCATTATGTCCAATTAGCAAAATGTCCAACTGTCCAATTCTCAATTGGTCCAATTCGCAATTGGTCCAGTTCGTAATTGGTCCAGTTCGCAATTGGTCTAGTTCGCAATTGGTCCAGTTCGCAATTAGTCCAATTCGCAATTGGTCCAGTTCGTAATTAGGGGGTGAGAGGCAGTTTTTAACACTACCCCCACGTGAGATTCCACAGAAAGGTTAACTGTGTTCAAAGCTCAAAAGAGATGTGTGCGTTCTGTATTTAAACTTAAACCTACTGACAGCTGTATCCCATATTTAAAAAAAAATTAAACTCCTAACATTTCCTTGTACGTATGTACATACATTTTTGAAACTGTAGTATTTGTCAAATCCAACTTTCATATATTTAAAACACTGAAATCTAAACGTCGCAACAGAGAGATTTGTACCATTCCACACAAAACTGCATTATTTTCGAAAAGTCTTCTTGGAATGGCACCTAAAATCTATAAGTAATATGCTTCCTATTGAAATCAAAGAATTAAATGAAATACTTGATTTCAAAAAGCTTTATTAAAACTATTAATTAAGAAAGGTATATTACTCTGTTAATGAGTACCTAGATGACAGATTTTAATTTATTGAATTCATTGCATAATCGTTATTAGTTCTAGTTTTTTTATTATATCACTATTATTATGATTTTTTTCTTTTAGTTGAAAGCTATTAGTAATCATTTTATTAAACACTAGCTTCTGCCCGCGACTTCGTCCGCGTGTTATTTATTATTCCCCCGACCCCCCCGTCGCATCGCATCGCCTGCCCACAGTACTACTTCGTTTTCGCTTAGCGTTCTTTCTTAGTTCTTGCTCTGGCGTGAACTCCACTGCGGGTGACGTAAACAAACAAACAAACAAACTTATTATTTGCGGTTGGTACAGTAATCGGGTCTAGGGATCGAACCGCAAAATTAAGTTTGTTTTTTATTGTATATACTTTTCCGGGATAAAAAGTACCCAGTGTGGTGCCCAGGGTATTAAAGAATAATTATACCAAGTTTCATCGTAATCGAACCAGTAGTTTTTGCGTGATGCCTGAACAAACAGACAGACAGACAAAAATTTTTTTAATCACACTTTTGGGTTCGGTGTCGGTCTAGTAACACCCCCTTCCATTTATTTTTTTTGATATTTTCAATGTACAGAATTTTCACTTCCACAGATTTATTATAAGTATAGATTAATAAATTATTGCCTATTGTTTTAAATATTAACAAATTAATGACTACTATATCAATTACTATTAAATTATTGCCTTTTTTAAATTATTGATTATTATTATTACTACCTAATATATTAATTAATGCTAAATTATTGGCTAGGTGCAAAAGTCTTGAATTATTGTATGCCTAAAAGCGGGTCCTGTTTATAAACTGTAAAACCATATTTTTACCTGTGTACACCACAATAAATAATTTGAATTTGAGATTGGGTAATTTATGATCAATTCTTTTATTTGGGAAAAAATCACAAACCTGTAAAAATAATTTGAGATTTAAATATCGTTAATTAAGAACAAAAAGAAAAAAAGTTATGGTACAAGCATTGGTCACCACGCTTACTCAAGCCGGGTTGGTAATTTCATACTTAAAAAAATCACGTGATGTAGTAATGTCAGAAGTATTTTTTTAAATGGAATCAACATAATTATGGGAAGTAGTTCACTCAACGAATGACCCAAAAGGAGATGTAGAGTGTGAGCTAGGCCCTAAGCGATTTCTTCAGAAAGTTGTTCAGGGTGCTTAGGGAGTAAGCATACTAAAAGTCCCCGCGTCTAGGAGGTGGGCATGTGAGCGTATGTATACCTAATTAACGACTGTAATTTGAATTGGTCAATTTGCGAACTGGACCATTTGCTAATTGGACAATTTGCGATTTGGAGAATTTGCGAATTGGACAAATTGCGAATTGGACAAATTGCGAATTGGACGTTGTGAGAATTGGACATTTTGAGCGCACTGGACATTTTGCGAATTGGACATAATGCGCCCAAACGTGACCTCATCTAGTTTTAAAAAAACATGACTGACGTGTAAAAGTGTTTGTACAAACCTACTTACAAAAATAAAATCATTTATCATTTAAGCCTACCTAAAAAATGTTTACTGGGAATTCTGTAGTAAACTATTAGAAAGTATTAAAAATAAAATCCACAATAAATAATTGTCCAATAAATTAAAATAATTTTAAACAGCGAGCGCATTCCGAATATAAATTCAATTATAGAAACATTTCGGCGCGAAATTCAGTAAATGAGGTACCTATGGCCTGTCTGTTATTGACATGATATTAGAAGAGATTGAAATGATATTAGAAAAGCATAAATCATTATTATAGACAATGCTTATTGTATTTATTGCTTAAAATAATTTTATTTTATTTTCTAGTATCGATTACATTCGTCATATTAATTACTCGAGTCAATCGAAATTTAAAAAAAAATTGTTTGGAATAACCGCTTTCACACAACATTGCAATAAAAAAAAACAATAATGGTCGGCGATTTTGAACACAAATTGAGTAGTGGTAATGATTAATACGTATTATTGTTACGTAGTGTTTGAATATTACGTTAAAACCTGGGCATTTTCGTGTTGTTTATAATATTATCAATAACATTTGTCACATTTTAAATCTTATCTACATCTGTGTGTGTGAAATTTGTGAAAAGTAAAAATGTCGACATTAGATATCAATAAACTTCATTACCACTACTTATTTACCTTATACTATGGATAAATTCATCCAATAAATAAAAGATGTATATTCACAGCCCCCTATGGTAAAGTCAGGATGTTCGAAATCCCCAATTTTTATGTTTTTTAGCCTCGACCACAACTGACATCAAAATGGCGATTATCGTACCTATGTATGTTGAATTTATTCAAGGTAAATTATTAAAAGATTTCACATTCATAGGATTTGATGGGTAGCATAATAAATATTTACATAATCAATTGAGGTTGTCATATTGTTGTTGACTGAGCTGACTACCTAACTAAATTTAGTTCTATTTTTAAATTTCATTCCCGCCCAAGGGTGGGAAGCAGCGTCTTCCACCTGCTATTCGGATCAAATAAACACTACTTTCCGAGTATGAGACATGAAAAATATTTTTTTATTAAATCTTTTCAAAGTACTCTCCACTACCCTCTATACAAAATTTCATGCGTCTGAACCAGTTTTCGAAACACTTTTTTCATTCCGCCGCAGACACCTCGTTCACAGCCTGCTCGAGCGCTGACCCGTTGTCCTCGGTGAGCGACGGGACGCGACACGTAGCGACGCGACGCGACGCTACGTACGACGCGACAAACGCGGTAATCTCAGTTCATTATTGTTTTAACCATGGGCATGTATACTGCGTATGTATAGTCGGAAATTCATATTTTAAATACTTAGCCCCACAAAAACTTCGTATACAAACAAGGAAGACAACAAATATCATAATATTTAGAAAGAAATAAGTTTGGAGAGTTTCATCAATTATATCCGAAAGACCTAAAAGTAAATTAAAAAAAATGGTACTCTTTAGGTATATATACTCTACTTCTTCTAGAAAAAGCCTACTTCACACTGCGTCGCGTCTCGTCGCGCAAAAAACAAGTCCACAATTCGTCGCGTTTCATCGCACACTGATTAAGGCGACAACGTAGGCCATAAGTTACGACTGTTTGATATTTTCGAGTCGCGTCGCGTCGCGTCGCATAACCGCTTTTGTCGTTCACCTAGGACAACGGGTGACAGCGCATCTTCCGACGACGAAAATTGTATCCCTTTGAGCTGGTTTTTCATTTTCGGGAATAAAAAAAGTCACAAGGTGCTAGGTCAGGACTGTAAGGAGGGTGACCCAGGAGTTTGACCGGCGCGCTGTCCAGAAAGTCCCTCGTTTTGAGCGCGGTGTGCGAAGGCGCGTTGTCGTGGTGGAGCAGTAGCCTGCGAAGCCCTGTGTTTGGTCGCTTGTTGCTCACAACAGAGAAAACTTCTGCCGAGCATTTGGTAGTATACCGTTTAGCATTGATGCTTCTTAGGTTCCATAAAGGAATTGACACCAAGTAGCCAGTCAAATTGAAAAAGCTTGCGATCAAAATCTTCCCCCGCTTCTAGATCGCTTCACTTTGGTAGGCGTTGATTCGTTTTGAAACACCCAAATCTGGCGCTTCGTTTCTGGATCGTATTGATAAATCCAAGACTCACCACCTGCAGTAATGGTGTCGTAAACACGCCGAGACGAGCTTGCTTCAAAATTGTTTATCATATCACGGCACCATTCCACCGGGGCCTGCTTCTGATCGGTGAAGTTGTGCGGGACCCAGCGTAAAACTATCCTCCTCACGCGAAGATGCACGTGTACAATTTCGTGAAGGCTTCCTGATCCAACCTGCAGTATGTGCTGAATCTTTTGATACGTAACTCGCCTATAGTCTTGGATTAAATTTTTCACTGCTAGCACGTTTTCTTCCGTAACAGCCGTCAAAGGGCGATCACTTTTTTCTTCATCCTCCAAAGCTAGTCGACCGCGCTTGAATTCATTATACCAACGATACACGTTTGCCTTAGAAGGGCCTTCATGTATGAATGCCATTTGAAGTTTATCGTACGATTCGTCCGGTTTCAGGCGATACTTGAAATCGTAAACAATCACAGCGCGAAAATGTTCCCGCGCAGATCCATTTTTTAATGAGACACGATAATTTAAAATAGCTCGCAGACAATGTGGAGGCAAATTTTGAAATTGTAACGTACCTATTTTTACTTAAAAATAATCATATTATCAAAATAGATTTTAACTGGCCAGTCTCTCATACATAAAAACCTTTTTTCGCAATACTTTCTGAGTGGCCTGGTATGAGCATAAACTCGAGGGGTTTACTAGTAGCCACTGAAGAGTTCCACTATCCACCTCCTGGCTCATAACAGCTCCAAGATACCAAATTATAGTATTATCAGCCGAACTACAGTACACATACAAAGTTTAATAAAAACGAATCATGACCCGAAAGTCGAGCGGTTTACTAGTAGTCACTAAAGAGATCCACTATTTATCTCCTGGCTACGTCACCAGGCCCTCGTAACCAAGGTCATTCTATTGAACTTGTCAAATCAAATCATGAGCCCAAACTCGAGGGTGTCCATTGAAGAGTTGTACTATCCACCTCCTGGCTCCATCATCAGATCAGCCCCAAGATACTAAATTATACAGTTTGTCAATTTGTCAGTTTGATACGCCAATTAGAAGAAGGTTAAATTGACTTTTAAGATTTTCATACATTTATTGTTTATTAGTTACAAGTGAAGCTAAGTCACGGCAAGCAAACGAACACTCGTTTCATCTAACTGATTTTTGTTTTTGCTCCAGTGTAATGTTACTACAGCCAGTTTCATAATTTAAAGGCTAGAGCCTCGAGCGTCATCTGCTAATACATACGTACGCACTACCCGTACTAGCTAGTAGTAACAGGACGTGTGTCGCAGGTACTCGGAGACCATGACGCATCTGGTGAAGGCGTGCGTCGGCGCCGGCTTGCTCGCCATGCCCAATGCCATCTCACGCTTGGGCTTAGTGTTTGGCACTTTCGGCGTTTTCTTCCTAGGGTTCATCGCCACATACTGCATACAAATATTGGTAGGTTAACACTTTTTACTTTGATACATCTTGAAAATCAAATGGCAGGACTGCGTTCCTAATACAGAGGTCCAGCGGTGAACGGAAGCATAGTGGTTAACATTCTCGCGATGTGTTCAAAAGGCATGTAAGCGCTTGCGCTATTAATCCAAGAGGTTGGGAGAGGCTCGCTTCACAACCCCCCGGTGGATTCCCGCGTTGTCGAGGCGGGGGGCTCAGTACCCGTGGCTTGGTCACCCACGGTGAAGCGAAGAGGAACCCGAGGAGGAGCTGCTCGTCAGGGCTTTCGCCGGTAAGCCGACGACGTAGCGGCTAACAAGTAGGTTGCGGTGCCGCTTGGGCGACATCGCATCTGAGGCGGGCCGCAATGTCGAATGGGAGGCATCACGGCTGAGGGTTGGAGGCCTATGCGGGAGAGGAGTGCCGGTATTGTGGTGCGCCACTCTCCCTTCCTTCCGCGGCCTTGACGGGGTCGCCACCGTCTTATGGCGGACACGGTTGGGCCGCAGGGGAGGAGGAGTGTTGGTATGACGTTGGGCGCTCTCCCTGTCCTCTGCGTCCGAAAATTGGCATGCGGCGGGGCCAATGACCTGTCCCGTCGCAGGGGGACCAAGGGTCAAGCCACGGGGTCGTCTGGCGCCCATGTGCTGGTTTGGTTCCTGGGGTGGTCACGGCGTTGTATGTGTTCTGGTGTGCCGGTTATGGGGAGTACTACCCAGAGGTGGGTCCGGTGACGGACAGCCACGGCGGATTTACGAATGAGTGCTAACAGGTGTACGTGTTCCCGCCGTAAGCGGCAGAGGAGGACACAGTAGAGTTTTAGTGGGTTAGAGTCCCACATAACTGCACTATCTCTCCTTGGTAGTGCAGAATGCATGAGCATTTCTCCACGATAAAAAAAAGGCTCGCTTCACATAGGTCGTCCTGGCAGTAACCTCTCAGAGACGCGCTATTGAGGGTTATAATTGCATGAACACACCTAAGTCACAAAGTCAATGATATATTTTGTGATTTGATTTCACGTAGTCTCGGATAGACATTCTGCCGGTGGGGAGAAAAAGGAGAAACAGAAATATTCAGTATTTCTGTTTCTCCTTTTTCTTCGCAAATGCTCGAAGGAGTTTAACAATGCTGTTGTGTTATGACATGCAGGTCATCGGGCAGTACAAGGTGTGCAAGAAGAAGAAGGTCGGCTACTTATCGTACCCCAACATCATGAAGGTGGCGGTGCAGGAGGGCCCGCCATGCATGCGCTGGTCCGCAAATCTGTTTAGCGTTGCTGTTGACACGTTTCTCATGATTTGGCAGATCGGAGTCTGCGCGATCTTTTTGGTTTTTGTCGGCGAAAATGTAAGACAAGTAAGTGACGGCTCCTTTTTGCGTTGTGTTTGATTGGTCGCGCCTCAAATGAATATCGCAACTATGATTTAAACTCTTGCCTTATAGGTATTGAATGCTAAATCTGCGAGTCACTGTTTAAAAACGCATTAAACAGCATTTACCTTCACTTTTTCATCCTGTGGCTCACCACTATACTACATGTTATAATATCCATCAATCATAATACGAATACAAAAATCTTGGAGAATTTTTGAATTTATACAAATGGCAAACGACCGATATTCTTGTTACAATTTAAATTTATTTTTGTTATTGAAAAATATCACATATTTTTCGTTACATAAAAATATTAACAAAAAATGTTTAAGGCGGGGTAGAAAGGAAAATAGCCTAACTTCAATATGATTTTTCATGAAATTGTTAAGACTTAGGTATAAAATAAAAATAACATGAGTAACTACATGATATTTCTACACTTACTGTGGAACAGAAACAAGAAATTAAAATTTTCTAGTTAAAAAAACATCATGAAGTTACCTCCAAACACGACTTTTCGATTTGTACCTAATATGCTTATGACTACTAGAATAAAAAATTGATGATTAATGTAATAACGCAAGGCGACAAAAATTGTGGAAGCATTTTTTTTACACGTTTTATTTGTGGTTTTATTACGACGATAAGCTTATAGCACTTACGACGTTCTTAGTTCGTGGAAGAAGTCATCTTCCGTCGCACATTACGGGAACTTCAAACATATTTTTGTTTCACAAATCAGTCGCCGTCACTCTGTTGAGACGAGAGGACTGCGCTCAAATTTTCGGCTGCGCTGGTATTTAATTAATTTGCGTAAATAATATTTTCGTAATTTATCACTTTGTAGGAAAGACACTGTGAAATAGAAAACATGGAAAAATAACTAAAACCACTCCCGAAACGATTATTAAAAACAATAAGACTTGATAAACTAAATAAATACCGAGGCAAACTATACAACAAAAATATTAAAATAATTCAATGTTGATATTTGAAACGTCAAGATGACATACATTCTTTGACAGATTTTTTCTGGTATAGTACAACTAGCACCATTGCTCTCACTGACCTCTATAATACATGTATTATAGAGGTCAGTGATTGCTCTGCATTCGGTTCATTTTTTTGCGGAGAAAATTTGCAACATAGCCAATTTCGCATTCATTTGAACGTTCATGCTGGAGATTTTACACCTTATTACGATAAACTCCAAAACCAAATTCGTCTGCTCCTATTTTTCTTGACAAACTCCTTGTAAGGTAACCCTAAAGGTGGATACAGAGTTTGCGAGGCATGCACAGCGCACGGTGCTCATCGCATGTTTCGCAATGTGTAGACGTTCATATTCGTGGTGAGGCATGCGGAAGCACATGCCTCACCACGAATATGAACGTCCATTGCGACGATCCATTTCGAGCGACTTTTGACCATTCCCTAAATCAAGTTGAAACATAAAGGTATGTTATGGGTATTTTATTATTGGTGTTTACAAAAGAAATTAATCGGAAATTAAACAGGTAATGGGTTTATTGTGAACAAAAGTACGAAACGGTGGGCACATGAATTATTTCATACGGATAGTTTTCTCATGACTAGCCTTCTTTTTATGATGGGGATGAGTACAGGTGGTAACGGATCAAAATGTTTGGGATTGTCGACTTCGCCGATAAAAGAGTTGAGATCTATATGGGTGCAAGTTCTATAGAGTTGAAAGAAAGTCTAAAGTTCATAATGTAACTTGGAACTTGGCCTCTTTTTCTACAAATGTTTTCGGCAAGGATTTTATCCTACTTGCACTTCGCGCTGGAAAGGTTTTCATAACACATATACCATTTGACTTTTCATAATACAGTGCAAAATCCACCGTACCAATATTATTTTTTACTTGGGTATCACTGTTGTCATTTCATTGACTTTAGTACGATCGTGCAGAGCAAAATTCACGATATACTATTATAATTTTTTACTGGATAACACTATTTTCCATGAAAATGTCGTGACGTTCAACATGTACAAGGTTCTAAATAAAATTTGGTTACATTGGAATTTGAACTTTGTTACGCCAACATTGAGTTTCTAGTTCCAAAATATAACTATGATTATGATTCTTAGATTCTGAATTCAAACTTAGCGTATAGTAATTCTAAGCAAAATAAACAGATGTTTTTACGTACTGAAGAATTTTATTGAAAATGAAGAGAATGCCAAATCAAGCCATTTTCCGTTTAAATATTGTAATTTGAGAAACATTACGATACATAGGGTTGCTGATCACTTTGCAGTGCAACAAAATTTTGATAGATTTGTTCAATCATGTTCGTCCTTAATATGGCCATTATGACATCGTCATTCTAAATTGTTTAATTTCATTAGCTTAAAGTAAAAACCGTAAGGTAAGTGATTATATTGACCTATATATCATTAAAAAAAACAAATTTATTGAGTTTGTTTTCATCTTGATTCATGATCAGGAGTATGTAGTATAATACTTTGATGGAAGTGCTTTTACCCGACTGCGGCGAAGCCCAAAAGGAGGGTTATGTGTTTGACCTGTATGTATGTATGTATGTATGTATGTATGTATGTATGTCCGTTTCTTTGTTCCCTCGTAACTTCTAAACGAATGAACGGATTTTGATAAATTATACGTCTTTAGATTTGTCTTGGTAGCGCGAGTGTCACTGGGTATATCAAAATTGAAAAAATATAAAATGGCCGATTTTTGGCGCAATATTATGTCTTCAAAAAAAATTATTTTTCTCGAAACCTATCGAGTGGGGTATCAAAATAAAGGGTTTTTAAAGGTGATTACAAAAATATATACAACTTATATGGTTAAAAGTAATTCGAAGTGACAAATCGTAAAAAACACGTACCAAGAGCTAAATCGTCCGCGAAATCTTTCACATTTATTTTGTCAACTAAAAAGCTGGAAATAAAAAAAGTTATTTAAAAAAATAAAAAAAACCCGACTGCGGTAAAAACTGAAAAGCTAAAAACAAGCCCATTTTAAATTAAATAAAAGTTGGAAGCAGGCGGGACCCATATCATTTTTATTATATTTTCAAATTCAAATGGGTCCCGCCTGCTTCCACCTTTTATTTAATTTAAAATGGGCTTGTTTTTAGCTTTTCAGTTTTTACCGCAGTCGGGTTTTTTTATTTTTTTAAATAACTTTTTTTTCTTTTTCAAAAGGAAACATCGAAATCCATAAAGGATTGAGATCGTTGTTTGAGATCACTTCGTTGTTGACAATGTTTATCTGCCTGACCCTTTTTCTCCGGAATGCGTGGGGATACCTATTTGAAAATTAAATCAAATACTTAGATCTACGGTTCCTTGGAGCTGTAGAAATATCCAAACCTCTTAGAATTTGACTTAGAAGCTGGCATAAATTGCCATTCCTGTCGCATATTTTGGCACACCCAAATAAATAAAACCATATGAGTGTACCTTATGGGTTTTAATTATTTCCGTTGAGCTAGAATCAAGAAATTTGGCAAGAAGCCAGATCTCGCAGCACAAATACATACAGTAAATTATCCGAAAATCGTTAATTTGTAATTTTATTCGGAATCGCAAATTTATAGGCCGTATCTTGAATTTAGTTCATTCAACTCGGTTTATTCTCACAAAATATTTTTTTACTGCATACTAAAGTTTGTTCCTCAATCTGGAATTGGAAATTCATACATAGGCAATATGTATTACTTGTATGTCCGTGAATCTGTTGCCGGCGTCGGAACAGATTCACGAACATACAATAATATTGAATAATATACCTACTTGCACAGCGATCATACTTACATACTACATTGAATAGAGGCGTTTCATCTGATTATTTTGCGTATACTTACTACAGAAGATTCAAATTCAAACACAAATATATGATTTATTCCGGTCTGATCCCTGAACCCCCCTCCACCCCCCTCGATCCCCTGCTAGTTCGTCTTCTGTTTTAATCTCTGTCTTATTCACAGGCCGGGCGAAAACTTTCTGCATGGCGGGAAGGGATTGTGTTTTGTTTTCGTCGTGTCTGATGAGAGGGATAGGCAAGGACGCGCGGGTGAAATTTGATTTTTTTCTGGTTATATGCGCCCCCTTAATACTAAGTATTGAAAAATATAAAAGTAATGTCGTAGGTGTGACCTGGGAGTGTACTCTCTAAGCACGAAGTCCGTCGCTTCGGCCTCCGTTACGGGCGTTTCCTACCCCCTATGACCAACGGATCTAATCGGTTCGGACGGATGATTCGCTCGGGGTCCGAACGAAGAATGAATTTCAACGCGATTTGACAATTGTCCCTACTCCCGATCTGGGGGCACGGGAGTGCCCCCGCCAAGACCAGCCAAGCGAAGCGCAAGGGCACTACCTACCTTTTCTCGAAGCACTTCGTCGTATTTTTGAACCCTCTTAACTTGGGTTTGGATTATACCAGATAAACAAAATTTTCGGAATATGATGCCAGTGGTTGACTTATTAAACCTATAAAGTTTCAATTGCATAGCTCTTATACTTTAGATTTTATTGATATCTAAAATACCCCGATTTCGTCACTGACTCACTGACTGATGATCATCAAAATTCTTAAGGTACTTCCTGAAGTCCTAGAAAGCTGAAATTTGGTATGTAAGCTAGTAATTGTACACAAACAACAAAAAAATATTAAAACTTGAAACATTTACACCACCAAAAAAAAAAAAAAAAAACCGTAAATTTTGATGCTAGAGGTCTGAATATTTATATAGGGGGTCCTTGTTATAAATAAACCCCAAAAAAAGAAAGAAAAAATGAACAACAGCAAAAATACTCGTATAAATATCATAAGCAACTTACAAAAAGAAATGAAATCCCACAAAAACATTTCATGTTAAATGTTGCCAAGACGAGACCATGTAGCTCGCACTGTCAAAAAGTAATCAGACCTCATGTAGAGCCAAGCTTCTAACTCTACACGCCCTAACTCTACAAGGTCTGACTTCGCAAACTCTACACCTTAGTCAAAATAATATGGCTTGGCCATTTCGCTACATTCACATGAGCGTAAGGTGAAAAACTCTCATACTGTTAATGGTTCTTGTAGTAACGAAACGGCCAAACCAGATATTTTGACTAAGGTGTAGAGTTTGCGAAGTCAGGCCTTGTAGAGTTAGGGCGTGTAGAGTTAGAAGCTTGGCTCTACATGAGGTCTGATTACTTTTTGACAGTGCGAGCTACATGGTCTCGTCTTGGCAACATTTAACATGAAATGTTTTTGTGGGATATGTTTTTACCCGTCCGAACAGTTGAACTTGACATTGGTTTCGACGGATAGTTATGTCAGTTGATACGACATCAAAATAGTTCTCGTGCTGTAAGCGTGTGGATTTCGCGAGACCGGTGTCGCCAGTTGGACAAGGAAAGGGAAATACGCGTCGACGAAAGTTAAGAATTCAAACTATGGCTGTTTTTTTAATTATTGAAGAAGCTTTACAGGAAGAGCGGAGGCAACGTCGATATAATTTACGCCAAAACTTTAGGTTGGCGAGTATTCCCGGCGTTGAGTTCATAGGAACTATAAGTTATAGGTTCAAAGGCTCACTCGGGAATAATTCGAGGACTTATGTGCGGATTTAATTCCTCTTTTGAAGACATACATACATAAGTACATAAATATAGGCTGATAAACATATTACCCTCCTTTGCGCCGCGCAGTCGGGTATAAAGAGACAATGTTTCGGGATTTTACCATTAGAGTTTAGTACATGCTAAGTTTCAATATTGGATTTTTTTTGGAATAAAACAATGAATTAACTTTAATCGTTTATTTCATTTATTTTCATTATGCACCATCAAGAGTTGGTACATCTTAGGTTTTCCTCAGTGGATGTAGAGAGTTGCTCCTGGGAGAGTGGGTCGGCACGTGTAGGAGCATGAGTGGGTGAGGTAGCTACTGGCTCTGGATCTCTTACAGGTGGAAGCTGTACAACAAAAACTGAATATCATTGACGGATACATCAAAAAATATTTATTTGTGTAGTTATCTGTAATTTATTATTATTTCATTTAAAAAAAAGTCACGGGAAATACTCATAATTATAAATACAATATTGCTATTAGTTTTTTTTACCATTGAACAAACTTATCATAAACTATAAATGTAATTTTTTATAAATGTAATGTAACAATAATAATAATAAATAATAATAAATCATTTTATTTCAGGCATTGTACATTTCACCCATAGTGACTATATGTCATAAATAAATAAATAAGCATTACAAATTATAAATTACAAATTATAAATAAATAGATTAGATTACATTACAAAATTATTATGAATTCTATTAATTCGTCATTTCACTTGATTACATCATAGTCAATGCTGAGATTGAACAATTCGGTTCTAGTCACGAAAATTGTGCGGAATACATTTATTACAATATGATTTTTACAGTTCAACAATCGTGTTCGAAATGAGTGTCTCGTATTTCTCAGAACGGAAAAGAAGTCGCCCACTCGGTTTTCAAAGAACATACCAGACGCGCTACACCGCCAAGGCAGGTTAAACATGCCCCGAAACGCGTTGTTGTACTGTACACGAAGTGAATTGTAAGCTCTCCTCGTGTACTGGTACCAAAGTTGGCTGGTGTAGAACGCCCGGCAGTAGGCCTCGAAAAGCGTTGCTTTCACTTGCTTGGAACAATGTGCAAATCGTCTTGCAAGCATGTTGCTTCTACAAGCAATGCCCCTTCTCTGCCGCTCCAAATCATTGTCATCCGTTAACTTTTCATTCAAAATATGTCCAAGATACTTAAAGGTGCTAACAATTTTTAATGTAGAATTATTTAAAGTGATGGGTAATACAGTCTCAGGACCCTTTCCATATTTAAAAATCATAACTTCAGTTTTCTGAACATTGTACATCAGCTGATGGGCAGCTGCATATCGCTCACAAATTCCCACGAGTAATCTAAGACCATTGGCCGAGGGGCTGAGCAGCACCATATCGTCTGCATAGCTTAAGTTGTTTACGCTTATGTCGCCAACATTGCATCCGACTCTGGAGCGGCTCAGCTCCTCGATCAGCTCGTTGACATATAAATTAAATAAAACTGGAGATGTTACTCCCCCCTGTCTCACACCACAAGTAAGTCTGTAGGGTCTAGAATAAGCACTGCCCCATCTAACTTGGTTAACTTGATTGTTGTACCAATATTCCAGCACATTTACAATATCCCTGGGGACTTTAGTATCGCGCATTTTGTCCCATAGTATATCATAATTAATAGAATCGAAGGCTCGACTTAGATCCAAAAAACACGCGAACACTGAGGTTTTTCGTGATATATATTTATGAACAGTATTTTTAAGGGCAAATATGGCTAAGTCGGTTGACATGCATTGTCGAAAACCGAACTGCGCATCATTTAACGGTATGTTGTTTTCGTTCAAATGTTGAGAAATGAGGCGTTCAAATATTTTAGAAAGCACTGTTGCTAATGAGATTGGCCGATAATTAGACAGACTAGATAAGTCTCCAGTTCTATTCTTTATAATAGGTATTACTGTAGTCTTCATAAAATTATGCGGTAAATAATTGTGATCAATACAAGCGTTAAAAAATGTTGCAATCTTATCAAATAACAATGGTCCATACATTATCCCATAAAAGTTCCATACCTGAAAACATGCCCTAGCTATTTCATGGAGGCCCCTCACATGGTAGTTCAGTAACAACTATCATAATTTATAAATGTAATTCTTACCAATGGAAAAGCTGGCACTCTTGCCCTGGTTTCCTCTATAATTCCACTAGTATCTTTAATTCCACTTGGGAGAGGGTTGTGCTACCTTTGGGCCTCCATCTGTAGCACTTGCTGACCTTCTGGCAGCTCCAGCAGCCTTTTTGGCAAAGCGTTTTTTGTCAGACCACACCTAAAATTTTAATATTAAAATTTGGTTAATTTTATGAAGATATTTAAAAACCACTATACTCGTAATTACTCCTACAGATAAGTATTTGAGGGATGACTGATTATTATCATTGTATTCACTTTACTGATGACAAGACCTTAAAATCATATTAAAATTGACGAGTAATGTATAAAACTCACCCTTTGGCACTGCTCGGCGGACTCAAACTCAAACTCAAAATTTATTTCAAAAAACACGAAGAAACACGAGTGAGTTGTGTCGACGTTTTAGCTAAGGTGAAATGTGAATATCAACGGATTTTTGGGTCCATATTGGCTCACCTAAAGTTCTTTACCCGAAATTGTTCTTCCTAATGATTTGTAATCCGGATGATCAGTCTTCCTAAAATTTTTCATCCTAAAATTTTCATTCATACTATTTGTAGTGCTACCGGCGATGTTCATAACACTCATGTTTCCGAAAATTGTAATTAATAATATCATTAATGTAAATATATTTAAACTCCTACTATTTTTATCATAACGCTTTTATCCCTAAACATAATTACCATAATATTAGAAGATGATATTTATAGTTTTAATTTGATGATATTTATAGTTTTATTTATATTATTTGGGGGTATGCTTTACGTACTGAGTTGTGTCTATGGAACCACTGTACTTCCACATCCGGCGCTTTTTGATAGTAGCTATTTTTTTTGGATAGAATAGACTCTTTTTAGGGTTCCGTAGTCAACTAGGAAAACTTATAGTTTCGCCATGTCTGTCTGTCCGTCCGTCTGTCTGTCTGTCCGTCCTCGCTTAATCTCTGTGACCGTTAGCACTAGAAAGCTGAAATTTTGTAGGAGTACGTATATCAGTTACGCCGACAAAGTGGTAAAATAAAATTATGGAAAATATTTTTTTTAGGGTAGCTCCCCTACATGTGAAGTGGGGATAAATATTTTTTTCATCATCTACCCTATCGTGTGGGGTATCGTTGAATAGGTCTTCTAAAATGGCTTAGGGGTTGCTAAAATTATTTTTCGATTTAATGCTCCATTTACGAAATATTAAAGTTTAAAGTGCAATTTTTTGTTCCAGTAGGGCGTCCCCCCCCCTCTAAAAGCTAAACTACGGGCTTGAAAAATCTGGAAAAATTCTCGATGATAGTGCATTTCATGAACTTTAAAGGAAAAGTATAGCGGTTAAGATAACTTTATTAGTTTAGCAGTAATAGTCGTTGAACTTGGGTGTTAGATAATTTTGTACCAAATAGCCTCGCTAGCTTTTGTCCTTAGCATTAATCCTTTAAAGTGACTAAGATGAAGTAGTTGCTTGTTTATAATGGGTAAAGACTTGCATTGAAAACCAAAATATGTTTTTTTTTTTTACCTATTCAGAATAAAGAACAACAGAATCGTACTACATTGTGATAACGTGCTACTACGGAACCCTACACTGTGCGTGGCCCGACACGCACTTGGCCGGTTTTTTTATATAGATTTTATATAGATTCTTTTTTATAGTAAATTTGAAAACCGCAAAGTTCGCAAAATCATAGTGGCCGAGAAAAGAAATCCCAAAGTTTTTTTTTATCTACACAAATAGGCGTAGTCGTAGGCGTTAGGCGTAGTCGCCCGTTCGCTCGCTTTGCTCGCTCACTCGAGCCCCCGTCATCCCCTTCGAACCTAACCTGTCCGAGTCGGGGTGCCCCAAGTCCCGAGCTCGCTTCGCTCGCTCTTGCATCCTAAGTTGTCATTACAAATGTGTTACTTTTGTAAATTATGTTGGTTACCGCTATAAATAAAATCTAAACAAAAAATAAATCTATATAAATAAATCTAAACAAAAAAGATATGACTTTGAATAATAGTATAAAAGATGGTTATGTTGAGAAAATATAGGAAAACAAATAAAAGTATAATAGATGTTTATTGCTACTGACATTATGAAGTTGAATGCTTCGGAATTATGAACATTAGAGACAAAGTAGTTAGGAATTGTGATTGTTAGGATGAAAAATTTTAGGAAGAACTTTTTCGGATTTCCAACTATCGGAGTTGAAAATTTAGGTGAACTTTGGCGCACCCCGGATTTTTACGTATTATAGTGGTAAGTGTCTAGCTTGTATTACATTTTATTGTTTTATTCTATTTAAATCGAATTTTAATCTATATTTACAGAAATATTAGTTGTGATAAAAACCTAACCAATAAATTCAATATTGGGGGAAGACTGTCTAGTATTTTAGGGAAAGGCCGTCGTGTGCCGATCTTGCCCCAAGGCAGATGTTACAAACCTTTTTTTGGTTTAAGCATTTTCATTAAACATTATTATTTAGATGTACAGCCAAAGCTCCATATTAGCAACTCTTTTTTTGGGAATCACAGTATTCATAAAATTTATGAATACTGTGATTCTATTAATATGGTTCCTTCATTAGAAACATCATGATAATGTGATTGGAGTCTGGTTTCATATAATTTCTAAAATGGTCATTTATCCGATTTAAAATCATTTTTTTTTTCTTCAGGTAAGTACTTAAATAGTCATAAAATGACTCGAAATTACAAAAGGACATCAAACAAATCGTCTTACACCAAAGAAAAATTGCTAGACGCTGTGCGAGCTGTCCGGAATGGGGAATTAAGTGGATATAAGGCTGCTCGTATTTATAACATACCAAGAATGACAATCATGGATCATTTGAATAATAAAAGGTGGAAATCAACTACTCTCGGGAGGCCACCAGCCATTTCAGTGGAGACTGAAAATAAACTGGCGTCACATCTTCACACAATAGAACGGTACGGGTTTGGGCTTAGTAGAGAGGGGTTTTAGAATTAGTTGGCCATTATTTTAATCTAAACAAAATAAAGACTCCATTCAAAAATGGAAAGCCTGGCAAGGATTGGTTTGCGGCGTTTAAAGACCGCAACAATTTGTCAGTTAAAAAGCCGCAAGCTGTCGAATATGCACGAAAAAAAGCCGTAGATCCTTATATTATCTACCCATATTTCGACCTACTGGAAAAAACTATAAATCAATTAGGTCTAACAAACAATCCACGGGCAGTTTGGAATCTCGATGAAACAAGCTTCTCAAAATACCCATCTAAGACGAAAATAGTCGGCCGCAAAGGTCACGCAGCCACCAGAATGATTGTTAGTCCAGGAAAGGACAACACAACCGTCCTGCTAGCTGAATTTGAAGAAGACGTAGTGTTGGTTTTCCAAAGATACTTGGCTTTGTAAGCATTTACAGGATATAATTACTTTTTTAATATTAAAAAAGTTCATTTCGTATTTACGGTGTTGTTTATTTTATTCTATGAGCAATTTATTTCATTTCAATAAAAGAGAATCTTGGCTATTATTAATACCTTTAATTAATTTATTATCTGTTCAAACAGTACAAATATAACCAAGTATGTTTGTTAGTTACTATTTGGTTTTTCTATGGTGTAAAGACAGATAGTCTTTTAAATACCAAAACTTATCAAATTTCACATTGCATTTTAGATGAAACCAACAATCATACTTACCTACTATACCCTACAGTCAGAATATTAAAATTGTATTATACTGATTTAAATGTTGACAATCCCTTCCCTTGCGAATATACCGGACTTACCCCACTTCATGATTTTACCGCCATAGATTGTGATTGCTACCTTATGTCATGAAACTTAAAGCTTATATTTGATTAACTTTTATTTTGGAATATTTACTAGAGATGGGTCTAAAATTAATAAGCTGCTAAATTAACACTGCTATATTTTTTTAGTGTCAACACCTGTTAAATAAATTTTAAAATAGCTGTTAAATATAGCAGTCACATCTCACACGTAAACACTATTTTAGCCTACTAGGTAATGAAATTAAGTAATTAACACAGATAACAAATTAATAATAATGGCAGCGGCGCGGCGTCAGGTACTCTGCGTACTACTAAAAGGCCTATTAGACTAGACTACTACTAACCCGCACCACACAGTCCACACACAGATTGATATATATTTGTCTCGCTCTAACCCACTGCACTGCAGGCCGCAGGCAGACGGCTTTGTACAAAAGAAAGGAAAGGATACAAAATGTTGTTCCGTCTCTATTGAAATGTTATCAACTTAGCATTTAGCAATTTAGCAACTGTGAACTGTTTATTTTGTGTTCATTGTTAAGTCAGACATAAAGGAAATGAGAATTAATTTTCTTAGCAATCTGTCTGTGATTAAATTAACAGTTGCAAAATATAACTGCTAATAAAATTTTAAGTGTTGATTAATTTTAGCATTAGCATTTAGCAATGTTATTATTTTTTAACGTTTAGGCCCATCTCTAATATTTACTGAATATGGGTGCCGCAAATATCTATCCCATTACTAACAATTTATGCTTATGACGGAGTTGCCCCCAATTACTCGGGAAAGTCCGTCTACTTACTAACTTTTAAAAAAACGCGTTTATTTCATGTTGACAACAGTTACATTGGTGTTTCTAACAGTAACCGATAAATAAGGAATCTTTAGTCATCATTAATATTCAAAACATACAATTAAATAAAAAAAATCAGCCATAGGGTGTTATCAAATCAAGCTTGCAATAAACTATGACGGACTTCGCCACCTTAACCTTACATCATTAATGTTGAATTTACAATTATATGTGAGAACGATGTTAAAAACTGGCCAAGTGCGAGTCGGACTCGCACGCGAAGGGTTCCGTACCACAAGGCAAAAACGCCGAAAAAAACATGTTTGTTGTATGGGAGCCCCCTTAAATATTTATTTTATTTTAATTTTATTATTTATTATTAAAGTTAAAATACAACTGAGTATTTTGTGAATATTTCAAGTGCCTACCTGTTGCCATTTTTGATATCGAGCAAAAAAGGGCAAAAAAATCGCGTTTGTTGTATGGGAGCCCCCTTAAATATTTTTTTTTTTTTTTTTTAGTATTTGTTGTTATAGCGGCAACAGAAATACATCATGTGTGAAAATTTCAACTGTCTAGCTATCGCGGTTCTTGAGATACAGCCTGGTGACAGACAGACAGACAGACGGACAGACGGACAGACGGACAGACGGACAGACAGCGAAGTCTTAGTAATAGGGTCCCGTTTTTACCCTTTGGGTACGGAACCCTAAAAAATACGTACGCGTTAAAAGCGTCCAGAGTATAGCAAATAGTAAGAAGACAACAATCCAAAAATAAAATAATTAGGAAAAAGCCGAGGCAGCTGAGTGATGACCAGCCCCAACTGACGGCACCCGTTCACGAACATGACGCATAGATCAGCACCATTCAGCTCAACCATTTTGAAGGGAGCTAAATGATCCAACACACACGCCACCGTCAGTCAGCGAGACATTTATGTGAGCATGACATACTATCAGCCGCCATGGCACATTAAAGTCAATGAAAGACATATTACCCGGTAAATGGTAATTAAGGTATAGTACATACTTACCTACATAGAACTCACATCTGTGCTATGCAATTATACAATGCAAAGATAATCTTACAATCTTCAGCAGCTCCAACAGTATTTTCAAGTGTTAATCAATTAGTTGTGGTTGTGGAGCAGGACCAGCATTGAGCCAGGCATTTTTATCAGCGATGTAATCCCCTAACTTATAATATGCCTGACTGCATAGTGTGCGTTTTATAAAAGACTTGAATTTTGTCTCATTCAGTTGAAGAATGTGGGGAGATATTTTATTATAACATTTTAAACAGTACCCCATAAAAGATGAGTCTACTTTAGCCAGTCTGAAACCTGGTTGAACTAATAGGTCCCTATTTCTAGTACTATAATTATGTCTTTCACCTCTTTTACTAAAAAGATGTAAGTTTTTTCTTACATACATGATGTTTTCGTAGATATATTGACAAGGCACAGTCATGATGTTAATTTCCTTAAACAGTTCCCTTAGAGAATCACGCCGCAGAGGTTATATATGGCTCTGATGGCTCTTTTCTGCAGAACAAAAATAGAATCGATGTCTGCAGCCCGTCCCCAAAGCAAAATACTGTAAGACATGATACTATGAAAGTAACTAAAATAGACTAGTCTCGCGGTATCTACATCAGTAAATTGACGGATTTTTCTGACAGCCTATGCTGCTGAACTTAGCCGTCCTGCAAGAGATGTTAAATGAGGACCCCATTGTAGCCTTGAGTCGACCGTGATCCCCAGGAAAACCGTTTTGTCGACGAATTCTAGTTTCTCTTGATTCAATACTATCTCACAATCACTACCCTTTACATTTGGTAAAGAAAATCTCATGCACTTAGTTTTTAGTGACTTAGTGCAACTTCCCATTGAGTTATGGGAGTTGCACAGGTTTTCCCATAGCCGTTTTGAGCGAACTCTCCCGTCGGCACACCTCAATAACCCGCGAGCCAATTCATGGTTCTCACCCATAAAATCAAAAAGGGACTGGTCAGTGGGTTGTCTTAGGGGCGGATAGGTTATCAAAGGACGCCACGCCATTATGTCAAAGGCGCCGGCGCCGATACATCATACATGAGGCTATGGATCGACATTACTTGATATTGTTGAAATTGAATCGAGATCTTATTTATGATGGTAATGTGGTTATCTAATAACCACAATATTTTGTGACTCGTAAAAGTGCTGAGAAATGTTTTAAATTATGACACAACCTACCACAACTCTAAACTGGGTAACCAAGGAATATACTACATTATACTGTAGTCTGTGCTATACTCTCTAACGAGAGTAGGTAATTCATGACTTCTGCTCTTAGTCTGTGAGGTAATTAAACAATATGTTACACTTCTACCAAAAAGAAAGGTAATAGTAGATTGTTATACAAGGGTCGGAAGGAATCAATTCCCATACGAGGCATTTAGACGCCCGAGCGCAGTGAGGGCGGCTATAGTCCGAGTGGGAATTGATGACTTCACCCGCGTTAAACACTCTACTTTTCATTTCGAATTTAAGGAAAGTAAAAAATAGTAGTTTTTCTAAAATATTTATTGATAATAATTACATGAATAATAGGTACCTATTCGTTAGTCTTTTTTAAATTTGAAGTATGGAACTTACCACGTCACCGCCACATGAGTAGATTCTGTGTCACCACCGCGGGCCGTTCCGCTTACTAGGGCCCGTATTATTATCATTCTGTCTGCATTCTTACTTTTACCATTTTTCATAAATTACTTAGAAAACACGATAATTTTGATAAAAAAACATATATACGGTCGAATTGAGAAACCTCCTCCTTTTGAAGAAGTCGGTTAAAAATGACTAAAAATTGTGTTGCGATGTGACACTTTTTAGTGCTGACCTAACTTTCTTATTTCGATTCAAAACTTGCATACAGCCTAATCGATACTCGCAATAAAAAAAATAAAAAATAAAATTGTAGAAACTGAATAAAAACTCAACTGAATAATCATTCTCAAAAAAACTTCTGGTAAGCCTACCTAAAAAATGTTTACTGGGAATTCTGTAGTAAACTATTAGAAAGTATCAAAAATAAAATCCACAATAAATAATTGTCCAATAAATTAAAATAATTTTAAACAGCGATCGCATTCCGAATATAAATTCAATTATAGAAGCATTTCGGCGCGAAATTCAGTAAATGAGGTACCTATTGGCCTGTATGTTATTGACATGATATTAGAAGAGATTGAAATGATATTAGAAAAGCATAAATCATTATTATAAACAATGCTTATTGTATTTATTGCTTAAAATAATTTTATTTTATTTTAAAATATCGATTACATTCATCATATTAATTACTCGAGTCAATCGAAATTAAAAAAAAATTGTTTGGAATAATCGCTTTCACACATCACTACAATAAAAAAAACAATAATGTCGGCGATTTTGAACACAAATTGAGTAGTGGTAATGATTAATACGTATTATTGAACCTGTGTTTGAATATTACGTTAAAACCTGGGCATTTTCGTGTTGTTTATAATATTATCAATAACATTTGTCACATTTTAAATCTTATCTACATCTGTGTGTGTGAAATTTGTGAAAAGTAAAAATGTAACACATACGATTGGCGCGAAACTTCGACATTGGATATCAAAAAAAGTTCATTACCGTACCACTACTTATTTACTTTAAACTATGGATAAATTCGTCAAATAATTAACCCTTTGACCGCCAAGGACGCATTAAAGCGTCATTCAATAACTTGATCGAGACGCCAATGACGTCTCACACTTCAACTTTTAATAACAAATAAAACTTTGCTAATGTTGCGTCCTTGGCGGTCAAAGGGTTAAATGATGTATATTCACAGCCCCATTATGGTAAAGTCAGGATGTTCGAAATCCCCAATTTTTATGTTTTTTAGCCTCGACCACAACTGACATCAAAATGGTGATTATCGTACCTATGTATGTTGAATTTATTCAAGGTAAATTATTAACTTGTGCGCTAAATCTGAAAGATTTAATGGCGTTAACATATGAGCTTTTTATCCAACTCTCCTAATTAACGCACATTCATAAGATTTGATGGGTAGCATAATAAATATTTACATAATCAATTAAGAGCGTTTACGCCGAACGGCATTTCATACAAACTTTCAAGCCCTTATTTTTCGAAATGAATGAACCGATTTTAATGAAACGTCATACGCATAAGCAGGATACAAAGGTCTAAAAAGTTAGTAGAAAACATTTTCAAAATGTCTTATTTAAAAAAAGATAACTGGAAATCTCTGTTTCTATGGAAAATTTAAAATCGGTCTAATTTGGCTGTAACACTATTTTTTGAAAATGTTTTCTACTAACTTTTTAGACCTTTGTATCCTGCTTATGCATGTGAAGTTTCATTAAAATCGGTTCATTCATTTCGAAAAATAAGGGCTTGAAAGTTTGTATGAAATGCCGTTCGGCGTAAACGCTCTTAAGGGTGTCGTATGTCTGACTAAGCTGACTACCTAATTAAATACTGTTCTATTTTTAGGGTTCCGTACCCAATGGGTACAAAACGGAACCCTATTACTAAGACTTCGCTGTCTGTCCGTCTGTCCGTCTGGCCGTCTGTCCGTCTGTCCGTCTGTCCGTCTGTCCGTCTGTCCGTCTGTCCGTCTGTCTGTCTGTCTGTCACCAGGCTGTATCTTAAGAACCGCGATAGCTAGACATTTGAAATTTTCACAGATGATGTATTTCTGTTGCCGCTATAACAACAAATACTAAAAACAAAATAAAATAAATATTTAAGGGGGGCTCCCATACAACAAACGCGATTTTTTTGCCCTTTTTTGCTCGATATCAAAAATGGCAACAGGTAGGCACTTGAAATATTCACGAAATACTCAGTTGTATTTTAACTTTAATAATAAATAATAATAATAAAATAAAATAAATATTTAAGGGGGGCTCCCATACAACAAACATGTTTTTTTCGGCGTTTTTGCCTTGTGGTACGGAACCCTTCGTGTGCGAGTCCGACTCGCACTTGGCCAGTTTTTTAAATTTCCTTCCCGCCCTAGGGAGGGAAGCAATTACTATGAGACTTTCCCGCCCAAGGGTGGGAAGCAGCGTTTTCCACCCGCTATTCGGATCAAACAAACACTACTTTCCGATTATGAGAGATGAAATAGTAGATTGTTATACAAGGGTCGGAAGGAATCAATTCCCATACGAGGCATTTAGACGCCCGAGCGCAGCGAGGGCGGCTATAGTCCGAGTGGGTATTGATGACTTTCACCCGCGTTAAACACTCTACTTTTCATTTCGAATTTAAGGAAAGTCAAAAATAGTAGTTTTTCTAAAATATTTATTGATAATAATTACATGAATAATAGGTACTATTTATTAGTCTTTTTTCAATTTGAAGTATGGAACACACCACGTCACCGCCACATGAGTAGATTCTGTGTCACCACCGCGGGCCGTCCCGCTTACTAGGGCCCGTATTATTATCATTCTGTCTGCATTCTTACTTTTACCATTTTTCATAAATTACTTAGAAGATACAATTACTTAGAATATCTTGATAAAAATTACTAAAAATTGTGTTGCGACGTGACACTTTTTAGTGCTGACCGTCCACCCAACTTTCTTATTTCGATTCAAATCTTGCATACAGCCTAATCGATACTCGCAATAAAAAAAAATGAAAAAAAATTGTAGAAACTGAATAAAAACTCTCTAAACTAACAAAATGTATTGAAATGTAAAGTGTTTGCAGAATATCCAATCTATAGAATTAATTAATTATCATCATTCTCAAAAAAAACTTCTGGAAAGCCTATCTAAAAAATGTTTACTGGGAATTCTGTAGTAAACTATTAGAAAGTATCAAAAATAAAATCCACAATAAATAATTGTCCAATAAATTAAAATAATTTTAAACAGCGAGCGCATTCCGAATATAAATTCATTATAGAAGCATTTCGGCGCGAAATTCAGTAAATGAGGTACCTATGTCCGCCTGTCTGTATTGACATGATATTAGAAGAGATTGAAATGATATTAGACAAGCATAAATCATTATTATAAACAATGCTTGTTGTATTTATTGCTTAAAATAATTTAATTTAATTTTCAAGTATCGATTACATTCGTCATATTAATTACTCGAGTCAATCGAAATTAAAAAAAAAAAATTGTTTGGAATAATCGCTTTCACACATCATTGCAATAAAAAAAAACAATAATGGTTGGCGATTTTGATTGAGTACAATTGGTAATGATTAATACGTATTATTGAACCTGTGTTTGAATGTTACGTTAAAACCTGGGCATTTTCGTGTTGTTTATAATATTATCAATAACATTTGTCACATTTTAAATCTTATGTACATCTGTGTGTGTGAAATTTGTGAAAAGTAAAAATGTAAGCACATAGGTACGATTGGCGCGAAACTTCGACATTAAATATCAAAAAACTTCATTACCACTACTTATTTATCTTAAACTATGGATAAATTCGTCAAATAATTAACACATTGAAGGACACTGAACGAGACACAATAGAAGTTTTATTGTTATTACGTCGAGAGGCGTTAAGTGTCCCGCGAAGTGTTAAATAATGTATATTCACAGCCCCATATGGTAAAGTCAGGATGTTCGAAATCCCCAATTTTTATGTTTTTTAGCCTCGACCACAACTGACATCAAAATGGTGATTATCGCACTTAAGTATGTTGAATTTATTCAAGGTAAATTATTAACTTGTGCGCTAAATATGAAAGATTTAATGGCGTTAACATAATGAGCTTTTTATCCAACTCTCCTAGTTAACGCACCTTCATAAGATTTGATGAGTAGCATAATAAATATTTACATAATCAATTAAGGGTGTCGTATGGTCTGACTGAGCTGACTACCTAACTAAATTTAGTTCTATTTTCAAATTTCATTCCCGCCCTAGGGAGGGAAGCAATTACTATGAGTATTTCCCGCCCAAGGGTGGGAAGCAGCGTTTTCCACCCGCTATTCGGATCAAACAAACACTACTTTCCGAGTATGAGAGATGAAAAAGCTTTTTTATGCACTAAATTTAAACTCAACTGTAGTAAGTAGGTTTAATAACATTAGTCTATGCTCACCTGTTTCGTAAAAAGTACGTCGAATTGAATACACCGGCCAACTTTCATCTGGCACTGCTTGGGTCATTAAGCACTTATTAAATTTGGAAATTATTTTGTGAGGCGGCCACAGACATTGTCTCTTTCGTGGAGTCAACCATTCTTTGCGGATGATGCCTACACTGTCGTCTTGAAATTCTACTAACTTAAACATTTATAATACTTATCTTCTTCTAGCAATTTTTTAAAAAGTGACGAGGACTGCTATGCAAGCGAGCACACAACAAAATGGCCGCGGCCGGCGCGGCACAGGCGCGCGCTTAGAGTAAGAAAGCTATAGAGCATCGGGTAGCGTGGCCACACATGAGACAAAAAACTAACTCAACTAACATAGGCTACATGAGTAGCTGCCTTGAAAAAACTGGCACGCACTGAGAGACGGAAATAGTATAGCTTTATCCTTTTCTGTTACTTATAATAACTCAATAATTTATCCCTTTCTTGTGGAAATGAAATGGAGATACCCGCCGTCTATACTTTTCTTTGTCTAAGGGCGCGCGGCGCCGCCGTGTGCAGTGTTTCCACTTTCATGGTTTCATTTCCCCACACCTGCCTTGAGTTTTGCGAAAATATGGTAATAATATAATAAACTGGTCACTGGAGATTCATCTTTTTGGAGTCCTAAAAATGCCAACGATTTGATGCCTATATCTTTGTACACAATTATTGCACAAAAATATTATTTACCTTCCCACATTGCTGTAGATTATACTGAACTAGACAAAGAAAGAGACAGAGAAAGTTTCAGATAATTAAGGATATGGGTAGTATGGATACTGTAGACTTTTAGAAAAAGATCTTTGAAAAAAAAAATTATATGGACCCAGATTCCCACAACTGCAATTGGTGAATTATTTCATGCCCCTACCCTTTTCGAATGCAGCGCTAGAGCGGCTGTTTAGTGCTGTTAAGAATATTAAAACAGTTATAAGAAATAGACTTGATAATGAAACCATGGGAACTATTCTTTGCGTAAAAATATAGATTGCAAAGAACAAGCCTCGGCGGTTCAATTGATGAAAAATCAATTTCAGATTCCCCATTTAAAATGTGTACGAGCAAACGCCACATCAAGTAAGAAAAAAAAAATAGTCTAATCTATTTTTTTTCCTTACTTGATGTGGCGTTTGCTCGTAAACATTTTAAATGGCGATGAATAAAAAAGTGAGGAAAAGATTGAATATTTAAGGAACAATGATACACACAATATGATTTACCTACCCATGATTTCCCCTTTCTAGCTCTTTCCTCTTTTTCTTCCCCTCAAGAGTCTAATTTCCCCTCAAAAGGGGAACTTCTCTTCATTGTGGAAACACTGGCCGTGTGTATCGTCGCCGCGCTGCGCTGACCGGCTGACCCCCTCCCCCACACCCCCCTGCCCTCTACCTCTACGCTGTTTTATAATGTTTTCATTTTGATAATTTTCACTGGCGAATTCTTAAGTATTTTGCAATTTGCAAGCGGATTGACCCTTATTTTCTTTTAATGATTATAAATCATTAAAATAAAATAAGGGTCAATCTGCGGAAATCCATTAGTGGCCAATATGCCAATAGTAAATTAAATATCATAACTGCATTCTTTGTTTACTTTACATGACATTTCTTTTTGAAGTCGGTTTAATTTTTTTAAATTACTTTTTATTGAATAAGGTGTCACGCTTGAATCTACGTTCTAACGATATGAACCTAGACAGAGCTTGTTCATATGAAATAAAATAAATACATTTTAATAAATGTTTTATTTCCGGCGAACTTGCTAACCAAGTCAATCAAGCTTTACCAAGTCCAAGGTCAACTTCACATTGCGAATATGAATATCTGCTTATTTGCAGTGTGGACTGACGGGACTACGCAATGAAGGTAGTGAGGGTTCACAGAGATGATGATTTTTTTAAACTAAATGTTGTAAAAGCAATTCATTTTTTGAGATGCCTACTAATTTTAGTTCGTCCCCTGATTATTCAATGACTTACCAATTATCATTATTAACAATATTTCAATTAATATATCTAAAATAAAACAATAAGAAAAATATTAACGGATAACTCAATAGTAAAAAAAGTATCAAAGTCGTTTAGTCGTAGCTTCAGTACAGTGTCGTGACCTCCTGGCGCCGAGCGGGTTGTCGCCGTACTAATCCATACCTAATCTGACAGAACGCAATTTTGTGATGGGCCTCTTATTGCAATAGTATCTTTTTTAGATAACTGACGTCAAAGTTCATGAACTTACATTGGCGTATCTAGGACTTTTTCCCAGAGGGGGCCTGGCCCTAACCTTTTTTTTTCTTGCTGAAAAATCCTCGTGGAACCCTCTGTCTGGGAAGAACGGGGGTTATATCGGACTCCTACCGACTAAAACCCCACTGTTCCTTCTACTACCATAAGTCGGGGGCCCGGGAGATACTTGTACATTCGCCGCACCCCCGACTGGTATCAGCCCGTCATGCCTAGCGGGCCCCATCGTCAAGTGCGGGTGGGTGATCACACGCCCGATCGCGCCGAAAATGTTTAATAATCTATAATTTTAACTGTTTGTATTTTTAGAAAATAAGGTTACACCAAAAGGTGTGTTAAACTATTAGAGCATTTAAGGCCACTCAATAAGAGAGCTTAGAGAAAAATTATATGGCGGGGGTACTCCCGTGCCCCCAGATTTAGTGACGAATTCTGGGAAATTGTAAAAAAATCATGAAAATTTACTTTTCTAATTCCATTAATTTATGCTTAGGCTTTATGGGGTCATGGTTGTAAATGGGTCACACTATCACGTCATGGAAGGAATACGTCAAATCACAAGTCACCCTGTATATTTTTCCGGTAGGTACAGTTTTCCGAATGCTGATGTGGTCTAATGAATCAAAAGCTTTACTATAGTCTACGAATACTAGATAAATAGATTTGTTGTGTTCTTATGCTTTTTAATATTTCAACAATTTACAAAATCTACCTCTGCCAGTACCTATAACGACTGTTTCACGGACATCTCTAAATATGTATTATTTTAGGTAACGTTAATTGTACGTCGTTCGATAGCTGGTTAAATGAAGATGTCTTTCCTACAACTTTTACGCTTAATGTCATAGTATTTTTTTGGTAAATGGTGTTTAAGGGACTTACATGTCCCAAAACGCCGTCACTGTCGAACTGCATAAAAAAAAGAAGCGCCATGACACAACCCTGGTAATTTATTGTAAACAAGTTTTTTATTTCGTACATATGAACATGCATTTATTAACCGACATATCGTGTGCCGTGTTTATCGCATTCGGTGGAAAATAAATGGCTTTTTAGTTGGTTACAAATTTGAGTCGACACAGAGCTCAAGATGTTTATACGGGGCGATGTTTTGGGTGGGAACGAAACAATAATAAAAAAAATAAAATAAAAATTATTCAAAAATATAAGAACTAACGTTAAATACAGTTTTTCTTAAATCTATGTCAAGTTCATTCATGATTTAGCCTGAACTAGGTAATCCTGTGTTTCATGCGAATTTGAGGGTAACATTAATTGATTAAATAATTACATATACACACACCCCCCCACACACACATACACATTTTACTTAGTTAATTAAAACGGTATAATAATAAGTTGTACAAATTTAATTTAAAAGTACCACGGAACAGTGGATTCCATTGCATATACTTTCTCTCACAGAACACCAGACATATACGCATAATTTGACTCCATTCATCCGCAAACACATCACATTCAGGGTTGGCAATCAGAAGGGCATTCAGCATTTTTAAAGTACTGACGGACTGGGGAAGCGGCTCTGGCTACAGTTTTGGATGACGTTGGCTCTGACTGTGACCGATGTATTTCTCGGGCACAAATAATCGGTAGAAAAGACCATGGAGCTCTCGGCAGTCGACACGTCCCCGTAAGGTCTTACAAGCTACCGTGAACTGATCAAGGCCTCTTGTGACCTTCAACGACTTAAAGCCAAACCTCCCTAAAAGATACTGTAAAGGGGAAGAAATCGTATAATCTTTGGGAGATCGTAGGAATGTTTTTGTACCTTTCCCAGCATTCGTTTGGGTCGCGGTATAAGGGTGCAAAACAAAGGCACTGGAATCGAATTTGCTTCGAACCAGAGTGATGTACAACAGCCTTTGGATTGCGAAGGTCACGAGCATTTCGCAAACAAATCCCAAGCGCCTAAAAGATTCCTTCGTAAGGAATGTGATCTCTAAAAGTCAGACAGCGGTTGAAAGTCACTCCCAAGTCTTTTATATTGCTGACTAGCTTCCGCCCGCGACTCCGTCCGCGCGGATGTCGGTCTTCTCGTGGATGGTTTATTTCTCCATTTTGAGTAACTCTGACAATGACATCTTATAAATATCTATTGGACCCAAATACGGCTAAGCCTATAATAATTAAGGAGATCCCTCTATTGAGCTAGGTACTGTTGTTGAGCTCGCGTTCTGTAGTAAGTATTTTTATCATAGTAATTCCGACCTTGATAAGTAGCATGTAGCAGTAAATTACTGACAGTGACGAAAAGTTTGCAATAATAAAAAAGTGATCGTGACAATGCGACAGAAAGTTAATTGAGAGCTTCAGCATACACAACATTGTTAGTGAGCTCGTCCGGAATATGAACATGAAGATTTCTTGGACTGCTCACACGGGAAAGAGCTACGTAAAGTTGCCCGTGTGAAAAACAACTCGCGGTAAGATCTACGCCAGCAACTCCTAGGGTCTGACCTTGAGCCTTATTTACTGTCATGGTGTAACACAAAGCTACAGGAAACTGTATTCTCTTAAATTGAAATGGAAAATTATCCACTGCGGGTAATGCAACGTGTGTTCGCGGTTCTACAGAACAACGTCTATGAATAAAACTGAAAAATAAGATTTTTTTCTCTACGTATTTTTCCAGGATAAAAAGTATCCTATTTTATGCCCAGGATAATAAGGTATAATTATACCAAGTTTCATCGAAATCGAACCGTTAGTTTTCACGTGATGCCTGCATACATATACAGACAGACAGACAGACAGACAAAAATTTTTTAAATCACATATTTGGGTTTGGTATCGATCCAGCAACACCCCCCGCTATTTATTTTTTCAATATTTTCAATGTACAGAATTGACCCTTCTACAGATTTATTATATGTATAGATTATGAAGCAATTACCTATTTATAAAAAATCTATTGTTTGGACTAAAAAATAAAACTAGTGCTTTAGTATGTTGCTTGTAGAATAATCTGACAAAAAATCAGAATGATTGTATGTATATTAGTATGGTTTTTTATTGTAAAAAGAAAGTTTTTTCATCATGATTTTTTCTATCGTATCAAATTAGTTGTATTATGTTTTCAACACACTATCTACTATCTACCTAGCATATATCCTGAAGAATATCATATATTTTTCTGATTTTGTTTACTGTAGTCGATCATTTACTTTTATATCTTCTAAAAATTGCGTTTTTTGCATTTAGGTCCTGTAATCCCCTTAAGTTTATATTTGTAGACGAATCGTCGAATCGTTTAATAACTTCTTGTCGTATCTTTTAACAGTATCATGGTTTTGACCACTTGGTTACGTCAAAAGCTTGGTTACAGTATTAACTACCAAATGAAAAAGCATTGATGGCCATTCGACTAGAGACCTTAGAGAAAAATTATATTTTATTTCGAAATTTGGAAATTTATTTACATATTTATTTCCCACCATACAATTATCCTTACAGGTTTGTCACTTAATGCGATAATGTAGACAACTTATAAACTACAGTTACACCGTTACAAACACACAATAAAATTCTTGATCATATTCTGTCCTAAATACACACATCAAAAGTGTCTAGGGATCAAGCATTTTTATGCGGATTTCTTGAGATTGAGATGTGGCTTTGTAATAAATTTATGATTTTATAAATTTATATGGATCCTTTTTGGTGCATTTCATAATTTGAATCAGGAACTGTGAATCAAATTCGAGTAAAAGATGAAAATCAGCTGTCAATATTTTCCCTATAAAAACATACAACGCATTGAAGACATTATTAGTGCTACTGTTTCCCTACTACTGATTAAAACCAACGTTATTATGGAGCGGCGACGTCATTTAAGCAGGGAAGAAATGCTCAGAGCCGTGGGAATGATAGAAGCTGGCTCCCGGCAACGTACTGTGGCTTTAGCTCTGAATACAAGTCAGAGTGTTATCAGTCGACTTTGGACACGTTACCGAAGCACTGGTACCGTGACTGAGCGCCATGGAGGACGGTATCGCTGCACCACACGGAGACAAGACCGATACATTCAAATCTTAACTCGAAGAGCTCCAACAATAACCGCCATGATGTTAGCCGTGAGGCTTCATCACTCTTCAGGGAACTTAATTAGCGACCAAACAGTCAGAAACCGCTTGCATGAAGTGAACCTTCATTCCCGAAGACCGCTACGGGTACCACCTATAGCAATGCACAATCGTAGGATTCGATATCAATGGGCTCTTGAACACAGAAATTGGGCAGAAGAACAATGGCGTTTCGTGTGCTTTTCTGATGAGTCTCGTTTTGGTATGAGACCGGATACAAGACGTATACGACACTGGAGAACCCCTGGACGCCAACAGCGATTAAAATCCTGCCAGGAAGTCCATCCTTATAGTGGTGGAACCATCATGGTATGGGCGGGTATTTGGATCGGCGGAAGAACTGAGTTGATTTGGATCAGAGGCAACCTCAACGCTCAAATTTATGCTGAGACGATTGTATCAGACGTCATCGTTCCTCTACAAGTGCAAATCGGTCCCTTATTTAAGTTAATGCATGATAATGCACGACCGCACACCGCAAGAGTTGTAAGACAGACTCTCGCCGCGGCTAACATCAATGTCCTGCCCTGGCCTGCTCAGTCGCCAGACTTGAACCCGATTGAGCATGCATGGGATATGCTACAGAGAAGAGCTCTGCCGAATATGGAGGGTATCCAGTCGCAAGAAGACCTTTTTTTGTTGTTGCAACGAACATGGGCGGCCATTCCACAGCGTGATTTGGATGAACTCATTTTGAGTATGCCAAACCGATATTCTTGTGTTGTTAGTGTTCGCGGTAGAAACACGGATTATTAATTGTTTAAGTTACCCAATAAAATTTTAAAGAAAACTGTTATTTCAGTCTTTTTTTCGAACTTTTGTGTTAGTGGTTCAAATGTCAAAAATCCCTTTATTAGGAAAATGGCAAATTTCTTTATTAATGCAAAGGTGACTTGGTTTATCGTTACTGTGACAAACGAAAACACTTTATTTGATGAATCCTTAAAGAAAATTTTAATTAATATCAATCAGGAGAAAAGTTATTGCAAAAATATATGTTGATCCCTAGACACTTTTGATGTGTGTATATCTATGTCCCACTAGTACCATAACTTATTACAAAAAGAGCTCTCACTGTGAACCCACCCAGAGTGCAACAGAATATATACTGTTCAGGACACGGAGTGCAAGAGTAAACGGCGCTTCATTAACTAGCTTCGTGCGGCCTCGCGGCACTGCCACCAGCCGCGGCCGCCGCCGTCGCCACTCTTACCTGTCCGGAACACACATGTACACCTGTTGCAATACGTCTGGGTTGTGAATCTTTCCCCTCATCACCTTGAAGATATATGAGACTAGCGCTAAATTCCTTCTGACTTTTAACTCATTGCATCCTAACATACCCAAGATGAATAAGGTAGGATACTTATTTGGGTAAAATGGGTATACTATACAATATGAATTCCAATGGACCGAGGTTGCTACCCTGGCTTACTCCGGACCTAGTAAAATAATTTTCTGGCCTACACCCCGCATATCTACATACTGCTGTCTGTCCCGCATGTAACTAGCAAAAAAGGTTAATAAGTGGGGAGTAAACCCTGTACAATAAATAGGCGAAATCCTCTATATGTATAGGAACATAGAGGATTTAATTTCCATATATTGAAATAAAATTTAAATTTTAAATAGTTCACTTAGTAATATACAGGAGTATTACGAGTATTACTTTTATCATTCAAGTAACTGTTGCCAGAGACCTCATTTTATAAAATTCATATATCCAGGGTGAAAAATCACATCTGTCCTTCGTCAGGCTGGTGTCAGCCAGATAGTTAGCCTAGGCTAACTATCTGGCAAAAAGTTTATGACGGTCGGTCCCGTGGTATAAACATGAAAAGGTAACAGACGGACCATAGACGGACATACTTTCGCCTTTATGATTACAAAACGACTTGCACTTACTCGTAATGTACTTCTGTCGACAGTTCCTTCTATATTGCGGCAAAGATCTATCGGTGCGGGTTCTCATTGCCTGCATGTACCCCGTACTGGCCAGCATGTGCATGGTGAAGGATCTGAAGGTGTTGGCGCCTCTGTCGACGTTCTCCAACATCTGCAACATAGTCGGACTGGTGCTAGTGTTCTACTATTTGATACATGATGACTTGGAAGTTGATGAATCCAAATATAAGCTAAAGTCATTGATGGACATTCCAGTATTTATCGGCACCGTCCTGTACGCAATGGAAGCAGTGGGAGTGGTGAGCGAGTAGGGAGTAGTAAGTGCGAGTGAGTACGAGCGAGTGCGTGACGCGACTGATGTGATTTTCGTGTGCGCAGATCCTGGCGCTGGAGTACAACATGGACAACCCCAAGGAATTCACGGGGTGGTGCGGACTCTTCAGCAGAGGGATGATCGTGATAGTCGTTATGTACACTGTACTCGGCATCTTCGGCTATCTCAAGTACGGAATGGAATGTGCAGCGTCTATTACGCTAAACCTGCCGCAGGAGGACAAGTAAGTTTCCATTTATTTAGGTACCTGTTCAGGCATACTAATAGATGTAGGTTAATTTATGTCACCATAATATACATAAAATACCTACAATAAATTCTGACACAATGTAGGTAATCTAGCTAAATAATATACCTACTACTAGTACCTACACTACTAAGTGCTTAAGCCTATTAAGGGTCGTATTGCTGTGAACACGCTGGCGCCACCGCCCCGTACGGGCCCGAATCTACCTCTGTGTGTGTAAGTGATGTATCAACACGGAACGCATAAGTACCTCAGATTTTGAACACTGGCTAGCGTCGAACGAAACAAAAAAACTGGCCAAGTGCGAGTCGGACTCGCACACGAAGGGTTCCGTACCACAAGGCAAAAACGCCGAAAAAACATGTTTGTTGTATGGGAGCCCCCCTTAAATATGTATTTTATTTTAATTTTATTATTTATTATTAAAGTTAAAATACAACTGAGTATTTTGTGAATATTTCAAGTGCCTACCTGTTGCCATTTTTGATATCGAGCAAAAAAAGGCAAAAAAATCGCGTTTGTTGTATGGGAGCCCCCCTTAAATATTTATTTTATTTTGTTTTTAGTATTTGTTGTTATAGCGGCAACAGAAATACATAACTTGTGAAAATTTCAACTGTCTAGCTATTGCGGTTCTTGAGATACAGCCTGGTGACAGACAGACGGACAGACGGACAGACGGACAGACGGACAGACGGACAGACGGACAGACGGACAGACAGCGAAGTCTTAGTAATAGGGTTCCGTTTTTACCTTTTAGGTACGGAACCCTAAAAACATACCGTCGCTTTTTCACACAGGCGAGGCGTAATCACGTATGACCTTGGTTGGTTCATCGAGAATAATAATGTAGTAATTATTTTATTTTTATTATTATATTGTTAAGGGTTACATTTTTTTAAATGTGATTTTGAAATGTTTATTCGTTACAATTTTATAAATAAATTTCTAGTTAAAACAGTTTATTTTCTCATAAAGAACAATTTAGTGAAGCAAAGCAGGTAATCAGTGAACTACGACCATTAGACTTAAAATATTTTATCTTAGAAATAAAATAATATTGTGCTTTAATTACTTACCACAACTAGCAAATCTACGCACGTAAATAAAACAAGTGCGGACTCCTTGTCACAATAAAACAAGTGCGGACTCCTTGTCACAATAAAACAAGTGCGGACTCCTTGTCACAATAAAACAAGTGCGGACTCCTTGTCACAATAAAACAAGTGCGGACTCCTTGTCACAATAAAACAAGTGCGGACTCCTTGTCACAATACTATTAAATTACTCAGTGGTACTACCCGTACTACTTGCCAGTGCGTTAGTTTTATTAGGTAACTTTAGTTGCCTAGGTATCTCAAACGTCAAAGTTAACAAATCGTATTTATTAGGACTTATTGCGGTTATAGCTTAACGGTCTTATTCATAATAAGTTATAGAACATCTAAAGGCTTGCTAATACCTCGTTGTTATTCATAAACGCATTTTAGCACTAAAACGTTCGATAAACCTACTATAAAGTTATGAAACCCAGAACCCTACTATAACAGTACTATAAGGAAAAAAAATGGCCGCTTCTACACCAGCTGATAGAAAATGACGTTTGACCTACAAAATGTAACATGTGCAGTTGTATTTAATTTATGTTGCACTTCTATTTAACCAATTGAGTTTATTATTATACAGGGTGTTTGGTGCATCGTTTGCCAAATGGAATTGGCCGAAAGGAGAGGTCATTTGCTATCTCTTAAGGCCCAGTAACTCATTCCTTGTTACATCGGTTTTTTTATTATGACTTTTTAATTTTTATTTAGAAAAATACAAGAACTCTGCATTTAATCATAAATTTAAAAAAAAGTTATGAGTATAGCCTTCAAATTTTATTTTAATTCTTATGTTTACTCTTGTATGGTTCTATGAAATTCAAAATTACTTGCTAATAACATCTAGTTCCTTTTTAATAACTCACAAAGTTTTTGAAAAAAGTAAAAATACACTTAACACTCAATTTTAAATTGCTGTAAAAAAAAAATTAAAAGCGATCGGGATGTTCGAATTCTTTTAAAAAGTTCTCTAGTTTGTTTGTTTCCAACGGTGTGCAATATACCAAAAAAAACTTTTAATAACTTCAGTAATTCGCTAAATGTGTAATCGAGACATAGCAGGCTGATATTCGATATTACGGTAAGAACACTAGTTTTCGAAGATGTCGCGCTCGCGCGTGTGTACGCAATAGTGGAGGACAATTCGAACAAAATTTATAATTAGGTACTTACGAGTATTAAATACAAGTTAATTTTTTAATTCAAGTTCGAGGAAAGTTCTCTCATCTCTTTCAAGGAACCCTAGAAAGAGATGAGAGACTGCGTAAGAGTGAGATAACACTATCCACCTACTTAAAGAATGTTATTTATGTGAAAACTAAAAATCGAATATCAGCCTGATGTGTCTCGATTACACATTTGGCGAATTAGTGAAGTTATAATTTTTTTTTTGTTATTTTTCACACCGTTGGAAAGGGGATAAACTAGAGAACTTTTTAAAAGAATTGGAAGATCCCGATCGCTTTTAGTTTTTTTTTACAGCAATGTTAAGTAGAGCGTTAAGTGTATTTTTCCTTTTTTCAAAAACTTTGTGAGTTATTAAAAAGGAACTAGATGTTATTAGCAAGTAATTTTTAATTTCATAGAACTATACAAGAGTAATGAGTATAGCCTTCAAATTTCATTTTAATTCTTATGTAATACGTATTACATAAGAATTAAAATGAAATTTGAAGGCTATACTCATTACTCTTTTTAAACTTGAGTTTGAATGCAGAGTTCTTGTATTTTTCTAAACAAAAATTAAAATGTCATAATAAAAAAACCGATGCAACACGGAATGAGTTACTGGGCCTTAAGAGATAGCAAATGACCTCTCCTTTCGGCCAAGTCCATTTGGCAAACGATGCACCAAACACCCTGTATACCTACAATGCAAAATAGAAGCGAGGAAAAATATAACGAATCACATAAATTATTGCAACAAGAATTACTGTGGGACGCTTGGGCTGTGGAAATAACGCTTTTCAATGTCTTACATGGCATACATGCAAACTAGGAAATGTGAAAACAACCATAGTGGCTAGAGCAGTACTTTACAATATTGCAGTTGACCATGGAGACATACAGTTATAGGGTAGCAATATCAATGAATATCATACAAAGTCAGTCCAAGAAGGTGCAAGGGGAAATGCAAATGCTATTTTACAAACTTTTGAGGAAACATTCCGCCGAGATAGCCTCACTTTACCAGGTTAGAGGTACATCTTCGAACTTGTGTCCGGAGACGGTTCAGGGACTTCTGTGTGGATCACGGAAGTTTACACCCTGCAGGGAGATGCTACAGTAGGATGCGGCAGTAGCGAGTGGTTGTGAAGCTATGTAGCAAAGCATGTTCCTCCTCCTATCCTACCCTATGCGTCCCTAAACATGCAGCAAAGTGACCTCTGCGCTTCCACTGACGACGTTGTGGAAGTGGCAAAGTTTTGGGCCAACAAGATCTGAAATACTATCGTCCCCGCGACACGAAGAAGATAAAGAGGGGACATTTTAGCGAGTAGTGCATTAATAAAAAACTTATATACAGATATCAGTGTAATTGATTTATTTTTAGAATACTCTAAACTTTAATTCGGCTTCTGGAACTTGTGCTAGCAGAACAACATTTTTAAAATGTTTCTTTTCATTTGCCATCTATGACGCCACCTCTTCTGTAAGCCGTTTCAGTTTCTGCTATTTGTAGTGAAGCACCATCCTTCCTACTGTCCTGAAATACAAAATGAATGTTATAATTATTTCTCTTCATCAAACGAAATTCTTGACATGCTTACTCAGGAACTTTGTAACTTATAAGTAAATTGGATAGGCACCTAATTCGTAAATCATGCCATGCCGCCTTTTTCGCGTTGGTGTCAGTCAGTATAAGTGTTTTTATTTTCTATCTTCTTCTTCTTAGTGTGCCCAGAATTCGGCTACTTGTTTGGCGCCATCACTAGCGTCCCCTTCATTTTCTGTTATGGAAACCCTCTCCCTGACCAATTCTTCTAAAAGATCTAAGGAAAAGCGAAAGCAAGTATAAGTATAAGAAATTAAGAATGTTTACAAAACAAAACTTACTTTGAACATAACTGCTTTGAACACATTTTAGTTGTAGGTACACACCAATGATATTTTAGTAAAATATCATTGGTACACACCTTATCGTCCTCCAATCAAAACAAGTATTCACTTCTTTGCCCTTTCTTGGAACTAGTCTAAAGTCTTAATTCCATTTCTTTTAAATACAAAAAAATATTCAAAGGTTTTCGCTCTCCTGACAATAAAATAACAATAACAAACTCATTGGCTTAAATAACCATGGTAACGCGGCAAAACTGTCGAAACTGTAGACAATAAATTAGTTTTGCGTACGTCATAATGTCTATGGTCACAATTATTCGGTGCGTAGGCAGATATTCTCGTTTGAAAACTCAATGTGTTGGCCAATTTGTTGGACGACTTCAATAAAATGGCAACATTTATATTTATATTGAAGTTATAGGACACTTTAGTTATAAAGTCTGTTTCACGAAAGAAGTCTCGTAGAAATGGCGCCACTGGCGTGCGACAGAATCCTAAATATTGATTGATTTATGTATCTCGCCATCTTAATAGAGGCACTGGGTAATTAAATGAACAACCTTAACACGTTCAGACCGGCGTGTACCACCGGTGGAGCACGGAGTATTTGCTGCCTCGACGAGGTGTACCACCGGTGGCCACGTCACACTATACTTTCAATGTGCTAAGAAATTCGCGCCGCTTTGAGAGACAGTGTTGTATTTACCGTCCCCGCCTAGTAAAATAGACAAATTTTCATAGTGCAGCTCAGGAGGTGGATAGAATTTCGGAAAGTAAGCTAAAATCAGTACTGAAAAATTGTATTTTTTAGAAAAAAAATTACATTATCACGACATAAATTGTACGAAATGCAAATTGTTTATGATAAATTACGTTGAGAGAATGTAATAATAAGAAATGAAAAAAAAAAAAAAAAAATGCCATTAGGTATGGATGGTATAAAATGAAAATTATTTTGGATGAATAGTATTGAAACAATCCAAACACATTGGTTTTTCACACGCAGAGCTAAATGTATTTAGTTAGGTACGCGTTTCGATTTTTTTCTAGCCATACTCGCAGATTCGGTTGTTGTAACATGGTCGTAACAAGGTCTGCGTTTCTTTCGGGTATCTCTGAGCTTTTATTCCGTTTTCTCTAACTTGTGTTTTGGCTTTCTTTGTGCATGGGGCCTACTCTCCTCTGCGGGTTGATTATCAGTGCTGGGCTTGCTAATCATCTCTTTTATAATTTGTTCCCAAAAATCTAAAATAGTTAGTTTTTTCCTGCTCCAAATTTTTAGTGAATAACCCAAATATTTACCAACATTGTGCCATAGACAATCTCAATGATTTGCTTGCGGTACCATTTTAGGGTTTTTCTAAGGCTGGTATAGTACGACGCCATCTGATCTGAAATATCTACCCCCTTTTTTGCATTATTATAATCCAAAACAGAGTCTGGTTTATGAGACAAAACTCTTTACTGTATGTTACGATTACTAGCTTATTAGAAAGAGAGAGAAAGTATAATTCCTGTCTAATCCTGTCCGTGTCCACCGGTGGCGCACCCCGCCCGGCAAGACTTTTGGTTCATGGGGCGGTGATGTACCACCGGTGGCCATATGAAGATTTGCGCCGTAGGATACCAAGTACCTACTCATGAGGTGCCGGTCTGAACGTGTATATAGAGAAGTGTCTGAGATAGGAAGGTGGTGTAGGAGTGTTGCTAACTATAGTATAATAATTATTAGTTCCACTTATTGCCGCGGGACTTCTTTCGTGAAACGGACTCTAGAAGGTTTATGAAGCGTTTATGAATACAAAATTTTATCGAACGTTTTAAAGGCTTATCGAGCATTTTAACTAATGAACGTTTTAAACCTTCTATAAGCTTTTTTTATGAATAAGACCGTAAGTATTCATTTTCATTAAGAAAAGAAGTTTGAAGCTAAACCACAAAATAATCCTTATTACGGATATGACACAATATTATTTTAATATTACTAAATCAATTTAAAATTTATAACTTAATACTTTGTATAATATCTCCCATTATTATCAATGATATCAAGAAACGCTGTTGCATGTATCCTACAATATTTAAACATAATATTATCCATTCCTCCTTAATTCCATGCAATGCAACTTCAATTGCTTTGCGTTTTTGAGCTGGTTTTCGTTTGCACGGCAAACGTTTGGTAAAGACGTATCGAATAATTCGGCAAAATATCTCGTTGGTATGAAAGCACTTGTTTCATATTCACTGACTAGCTGGGGCCTTCCACTACGCTACCCTCTTCCGTATAGCTTTGACCCTCCGATTCACAGCAGGTAATTTCCCTAAAACGAAAAAGGAATACAGGCTCTACCGTGAGTTTGCACAGCCGACACTCGCTAGCGCCTCCGTAAATAATATGTATGAAATATTGTGCGCCCCTAGCGGTCACAGAAAGAATTAAAATTCGTACCATGAGCACTATAGATTTCGATAGGTAAGAAACCTAACGTAATCTATACTATAGTCACTAACGATTTTCAGCTGTCGCCATACAAAACGGCACCATGAGTCACTAATTTGACAGACACTATCGAAAAATACGCTTCCGATAGTAGTTACGTAGCTCACTAGCATTTTGAAGTGTGAAACATAATTATGTTTACATTAAAATTATATACGTTTTTGAGTCAAAATAATGTCTGGAAGAGCTTGTTTATCATGGAATATGTTAGCAGCCGCTGAATTTGAAGGCCAAAGACGTACGACGTGAATTTCAAGCCAAAATTACAGGAAAATGAAATTTCTATCTTACCAATGGGCGGAGCATTACGCAGCTACATATAAGGTTTTCTGTGATGAATGGTAACTTAAATGTAAATAAAAGACATTTTACATTTATTATATTATTTTATGGGAAACTTACAGCTTATAATAAAAAAATAAGGAACACAAAAATTTATATATAAACACATACTTAGTACCTACCTACTAACTACACATTTTTTTCTTTAAACATTGGACACTAGGATTTCCCCTGTATCGTGGGTGCGTTTACAAACACAAATCTTACACCCACAAACACCCAGACCCGGAACAATTAGGTATCTTTCTTTGGATGATTGGATCACACAACTTTTTGCTCCATGCGAGAAATGAACCGGCAATTGTTAGCGCAAAAGCGGCAGGATTGGTGCAATTCCCGGAAATTGTGCCACTCTGGTCCTCATTTCATTGTATTATTGTCATAAATTAACTTTTGGAAATATTTTTTTCTTCTATTAAGACTTTATGGTGAATATAAAAAGTTTAAAAAAATAATTACAAGGATCAGCAGTTATCCCAAGTAGCACAGAAGCGCTGAATAGTAGCTGAATCACTGTTCACAATGGAATCTTCAGCTGAATAAACCTGCTGAATAAGAGCGTTAGAGGCGCCTACTCAGCTGATATAACTCTGATTTGGGCACAAATTAATCAGCTGTTAGCTGAATAATGTAACTGGTTGCACTATATCAGCGTTATTTAAGCATTATTAAAGGTAACAGTCGCCCCAAGAGCTGAATAATGACTGATTATCAGGGTATGTGTTACCTTTTATACACCACAAGGGCTGAATAATAGAGTACTTATTACCTATTTTTCAGCACAAAATACACTCCAGGATATTAGTTACTCTTTTATGGAGATGACAATTCACAAGTGGCAAAATTGTTAATAATTTTCACCCTACTACTTTTATTATTTTGATATATTTTGTGTGAACCATTTTGTAAAGAGTTGTGGGAAATATAGGCAAATATATGTAATCGGTAAGTAACACTTTGTTTTTCCTCCATATCCATGAAATTCGAATGGGAAAGAGAGATAAGCTGTTTACGTATAAAAGCATTACATTTTCTATTCAAATTCTGTTTGTATTTTCGTTGACTAAACAAAAATAAATTCTTATTATATTGTATAAGTACGGTTAGAATCTAGAAAATGGCAGACAAGCAATGTGTACCGTATTAACCACAATCAAACGGCATGAGCTGTTTAAGTGTCCACTCGTGGTACATGAATCAGTAACGAGCTGTTACGAGTGGTTCTTGTGTTATACAAGTCAGCTACAGATTCATGTAAAGCTTGATAGTGGATAACATGTACGCAAATAACTGTAGGTAATCATCAGTGAACCGATAAACTCTGCAGTAATTTTAGAGATCCGCGGATTAAGCCTCATCATCACATCATCCTATATTTTTTGGATTAGCGTATGTTAATCATGTACCTAGTAAGTATCAAAGTTTGGTATTATATATTTATATTTTTTTAGACTGATCGACCTGCAGACGTGTAGACGGCTCGTGGTGATCCGTCTGCTGATGCATCTGCCAACTGGTATCTCCAACCAACTACCGTATCTCACAATATTTTTTAATTAAAATAAGAAAATGTTACCGTGTATGCTATGTTCTAGTTAGATAAAAATAGTAGTCCACTGATTAGCTTTAATTTGCCCTTTAAACATTAATTAATGTCAGGAACGACTAGGTACCTAAAATTGTTATTTTTGTGATTTTATTTGGATGTGATATTTTCTCATGTGGAAAGGATGTAAATAATAAATAAAAGTACAAAATAATCAGTACCTCAAGTATTTTATTTTCTTACATTGTATGTATTAATGGAATAAAATAGTTATATTCTCCATGAGGAATACAAACTAATTTGCATTTGACTTCTTTGGGATCTAAAACAACCATAGTAGTATCGCCAATTCGTGAACTTTTGTATAAGTATACCAAGACGAGAAGATTTGATAGGATATTCAAAAACATCCTCTTTGCTATTTAACCGGTAACCTTTTATGGACACAACATTAAGTTCTTCAGCAATCGAACTTATTTCGAAAATATCATTATGTATTGTGAATAAATATGTCTTCAGTTTTTGAAGATAATCTAAAATCTTGATAATTTAAAATGGGGATGTTTTTTTTACTCCTCGAGATAAATGGATACGTAGCGTACCTACTTCTTTTTCTTTAGGTCAGTATTTTTACACCATGCTCATCATCTTCAATTAACCTTTTGGCCACTTGTGACAGTGGATTTTTGCCAACCCTGAGCACTTTCTTGATCATATATAATTTGTTCTCAAATGGATACGCGTTAAAAGTATTTAGTGCTCCGTACATTTTAACTTCAGCAGTAACGTGCAGTAAATTGGGGACATTACTTGTTACATATGCCGCTCCATAGAAATCTTTATAATGTTTAACATAGTGTCTCAAAAGTTCTTCAGACACAGGTAACAAATAATGGTGAGCTTCACTGGAACAAATGGTTATTCCGCAGTAGAGCATCAAAAAGTGTGAAAACGCATTAGATGGCAACGCATCTTGCAGAATAACTAAGCTGAGATAGTAAAAGAAAGATCTAAATTCCGATGCTTTCCAATACGCTAAATAATCGAGGTTCCGCACTGAACGGTGAATTTCAAATGATAATTTACATTGGTTTAAAAAATTCCTTACAGTTTCAATATAAGTGGCACGCCATTTTGTGATGTATTTTCCAAAATTACTATCACGCCAACCTATAAGCATTCTTTTCATGATCCCTAAATCGATAAGGTGTAGTGAGTCGCTGACTGGAATATTCTTTACCATATCAATTGGCAGTCTTAGCAATGGTAAATCAGTTTTATGGTGCGCACCAAAAGGTTTTTTCCGGAACCCATCATCAGTTCTATCGGCACATCTGGAGTCGGCAAAGACTACGGTATGCGAAGTGTGTGAATACTCTCCAACTGTAACACATTTCAGACAACCATTCTTCCCGTTGAAATTACAAACACCTGTAACAGATAGAGAAGTAGGTACTTATAATATGTTGACAAATATGTTAAAATTCGACTAACTGATGTGAGCAGTAGGTACCTTTTATATAAGCTCTGGCAGGTGAGTCACAAATGAAACACCGTATCTTTATCGTGAACTTTCTTCCAGAATTCTGAAAGTAAATACCATCTCGAAGCAATACTTCCATTTCATTAATAAAATCTTCTAAATAAGTATTCAAATTTTTCGGTTTCCCTATTTCAAAATAAATGCTAATAACAAATGGCCTGGAGCAAGGATTCTCGAAAACGTTGCAAAGTATAGGACAAAAGTCTTTTTTGGAACTTTTGAAGATTGGTATACCATCCATGTTTCTTCCCAACAAAGCAATATTTTTTGCAAAGGTATTATTATTCTATTGTGCCAGTATTCACCTCCATCAATTATTTTTAAGGTGATTTGTCTGGTTGTAGCTAAAATAGTCCTGGGGTCATTAGGTAATGTATTTGGAATAAATTCATTGATAATTTTTGACAGATCCTTTAAAGCTGTGTGTGCAATATTTTTTTAAATGGCCCAGTTTCTTATATTTTCTCGAAATTTTTCTTTTCTATCATAATTACTACATACACTGTCACTATCTGAACTTGCAGAATAGTTAGATCTATCTGCCCATCTATATTCATTGTCATTACTGCACAATACGTTACCACTATCTTTTAACATTCGCTGAATACTTGAAGAGTTTTGTCCATCTAAATCTGCACGTGCTTTTATACCAACATTTTCGGATACGGAACCCTCCTGTTCTAAAATTTCATTCACACTTGGAACATTATTCACAAAACGTTTAATACTTACCTACGAAGCGCTGAATAAAGAAGTCTTCAAGGTCTTATTTAACGGCACTAGTAGATTAATTGTCAACGATAGTACAAGTATTCAGCTCTCACGGAGATTATGGGTAACATGTGAGCTAATATAGAGAAGTTTTCTTTAACTTAGCATCATATAATGTTCACCCATAGTGATCATGTGGGCTTTATAAGAGCTATTATACGATTGCGTGTAACAAGCTGATTAACATTACACAAATTCCACTGTGTGCAGCAAAAGGCATTATATCTTTGTTATTTGAAGCCACAGAATAACTGATTACATTATAGAAGCTCACGTGTTCTTTCTTAAAATGCAAGTGGTCTAAGGGTACATTTGTGGTCTTCAATTCAGAATATAGCTTAGTTAAAATTCACACAAATCCTTTAAATTGCTTAAAGCTGTATAATACTGAACGTGTTACCTATATTAACGCTGCAAGCGTTACAGTGTGGTCTCCGTGACGCATAATAACGTTCTTATTCAGGTGAAAGCTCACTTTTCACCTATTGCAGGTCGAGTGTACTGTAATAACTCTTCATAAGTGCTAAAATTACCGATGTTACCTCTTGTGACATCTTAGTTTTGTGCTACTTGGGATACTACTCTTCAATTCCCAGTGTCACTTGTAGGTGACAGAAGTTTTATATTTTTTTTGTACCACAAAGCAATTTTATTTTTTATTTCTACCGTTATTGTAACAAAGCCAATTAGTGACACTTTTTATTTTATTTTTCGGGCAACGCTACCCATACTTTATTTATTAAAAACCTTCGGTTGTATCGCGCGTAATTAAAGCAGTGTGAGTTTGTGTGATTTCTTGCGACAAAAAGTGGATTAAAAATGCCCAGAGTGTAAGTATAATTTTTCCTTAGTACATGTAATAAATGAACGTTTATGCTAAAATAATAACGTATTTTACGATAAAAAAATAACTTATAGCATCATTGCTACAACGTTGGAAATAAGCCGTGGCACCTTTAGGTGACACTGGGCAATATAATAACTCTATTGTTCTAAATTCATCCTAAGTACTTAATAACTCACTTTTAATTTACATTTGGTCTTATCTTTATGTAGTAATGATGTTTTAGAGCTTGTTTACGTGTTACAGGTTGACGTGCTGAGGAGTTACAGGCCAGGGAGGACCCAGGAGATATTATTTTATTTTCTCCTGATGATGGTGTGGTGACTGACGAAGACAGTGGAGATGAAAAAGAAGCTAATACCTATTCTTCATCTTCCTTTGGCTATTTTTTTACTGGCTTACCATTACTAAAATACTTTAGTTAGCGAGAGCAGAATGTTGGGGGTACAGATACTATTCAGGAAAACCGTCTGGAGAATCGCAAATTTCCAAACTCAAAGGACATGAAAAAAGAGCCAAAAGGTACCTAAGCTATGCTATAAAGAGCCAAGAGGTACCTAAGCTTTGCTATAAAGAGCCAAGAGGTACATAAGCTTTGCTATGAAGAGCCAAGAGGTACCTAAGATTTGCTATAAAGAGCCAAGAGGTACCTAAGCTATGCTATAAAGAGCCAAGAGATACCTAAGCTTTGCTATAAAGCTGCTGAAAAAATTGTTGTAGCTAAGTGGCATGACAATAGCATCGTAAAAACTGCATCCAACTGCCACGGATTGGATCCTGCCGCAAAAGTAGATCGGATTGGATTTGTATATAAAAAAACGTAAAAATTCAAGCAAATTGCCCAGCATTTATCAAAATGTACAAATAAGTACATGGACGAGGTAGATCGTTTTGATGAAAATGTTGACTATGAGGGTAGCTAAACGCGGCAAAAAGTGGTGGTTTCCCCTGTTTGCTTTTGGCTTAGATGCACCTTGCCAAAATGCATGGCTAATCAAAAGGCAGTCAGACCTACTGCGATTTCCGGTGAAATGTGGCAACTATCTACCTGCAAAAATATGGCAATCCTCCGACTAGTAATTCTGCTTGTAGTGTTCCTGTGCAGATAAGAGTGCCTACATAGGTGAAGGGTGCAGGAAGTGAGGACGATCACTCGCCAATCGACTGCTCTCAACGAAGATGCGGACTTTGTCATCAACGCACTAAAAATGTGTGCCAAATGCAATATCGATTTGCATCTAAAGTGTTGGTACACCTTTCACAATAAATAAGTGTTGTTTTTTCATTATAAATATTATTATAATAACTGACGTTTTATTCCTACCGAAAGAATAATCGAAATCAATCGTCCTTTAGTCTTAACTTTACACAATACCCAGTGTCACCTGTAGGTGACCGCCCCTTATACAAAAAAACCGGGCAAGAGCGAGTCGGACTCGCGCACCGAGGGTTCCGTAACATCTGGGTTTATGCATAAGGTTTATGTTTATGAAATTAAATGTTTATTTTTATTTTTAAGTTGATTGAATGAATGGTAAATTGCGGTTTACGATTTATGACGTATTAAAAAAAAAATATATTTACTAGATCTCGTTCAAACCAATTTTCGGTGGTAGTTTACATGGTAATGTACATCATATATTTTTTTAGTTTTATCATTCTCTTATTTTAGAAGTTACAGGGGGGGGGACACACATTTTACCACTTTGGAAGTGTCTCTCGCGCAAACTATTCAGTTTAGAAAAAAATGATATTAGAAACCTCAATATCATTTTTGAAGACCTACCCATAGGATACCCCACACGCATGGGTTTGATGAAAAAAAAATTTTGAGTTTCGGTTCTAAGTATGGGGAACCCTAAAATTTATTGTTTTTTTTCTATTTTTGTGTGAAAATCTTAATGCGGTTCACAGAATACATCTACTTACCAAGTTTCAACAGTATGGTTCTTATAGTTTCGGAGAAAAGTGGCTGTGACATACGGACGGACAGACATACAGACGGACAGACAGACAGACAGACATGACGAATCTATAAGGGTTCCGTTTTTGCCATTTGGCTACGGAACCCTAAAAAGGGGGGCAGTTTATTTTCAATATGTATTTTTGTCGTTACTAAATGTACCTATCTAAGCTAATTTAATTAAAAATATTTAAAAAAGTTATTAACTTCGACATGGGAATTGAAGAGTTAATTAGATAAATGTTCGATAAAATAATAAAATCATAATACTCACGCTCGGTCCGGTTTCATCAAATATTTGTGATATACTTAAGTAATATTAAGTCCACTTTTACACAGCGCTTATTAAAGCGCTGAATATTGAGATGAAAGCGGATATTAATCCGCTTTCATCTCAATATTTAAAGCTTGCGTTTCAAAATGAACTACAACACCGCTAATAGATAAACATCACTATTACACAATATCAAATTATCAGCCAACCAAGAACCAACAACGCGCGTTCTATATAATGACGAGTCGTAACTCGTAAGCTCGTAAGTTAAATCTGGGGGCACGGGAGTGCCCCCGCCAAGACGAGCCAAGCGAAGCGCAAGGGCACTACCTACCTTTTCTCGAAGCACTTCGTCGTATTTTTGAACCCTCTTAACTTGGCTTTGGATTATACCAGATAAACAAAATTTTCGGGATATGATGTCAGTGGTTGACTTATTAATCCTTTGAAGTTTCAATTGCATAACTCTTATACTTTAGATTTTATTGATATCTAAAATACCCCGATTTCGTCACTGACTCACTGACTGATGATCATCAATATTCTTAAGGTTCTTCCTGAAGTCCTAGAAAGCTGAAATTTGGTATGTAAGCTAGTAATAGTACACAAACAAAAAATCTTAAAACTTCAAACTTTTACCCCCCCAACCCCTTAAACTAGGGGGCGAAAGTTTGTATGAGACTTCCGTAAATGTTGATGCTAGAGGTCTGAAATTTTATATAGGGGGTCCTTGTTAGAAATAAACCCCAAAAAAAGAAAGAAAAAATGAACAAAAAAAAAATACTCGTATAAATATCATAAGCAACTTACAAAAAGAAATGAAATCCCACAAAAACATTTCATGTTAAATGTTGCCAAGACGAGACCATGTAGCTCGCACTGTCAAAAAGTAATCAGATCTCATGTAGAGCCAAGCTTCTAACTCTACAAGGCCTAACTTCGCAAACTCTACACCTTAGTCAAAATATATTATGGCTTGGCCATTTCGCTACATTCACATGAGCGTAAGGTGAAAAACTCTCATACTGTTAAGGGTTCTTGTAGTAACGAAACGGCCAAGCCATATATTTTGACTAAGGTGTAGAGTTTGCGAAGTTAGGCCTTGTAGAGTTAGGGCGTGTAGAGTTAGAAGCTTGGCTCTACATGAGATCTGATTACTTTTTGACAGTGCGAGCTACATGGTCTCGTCTTGGCAACATTTAACATGAAATGTTTTTGTGGGATGCATCTGTTTTTAAATACCTTATAATTTATTTTATAGGGACCACGGTATCTCTTTTGGAACAACCCGCGACCCTGGCACGCATCGGCCCTAACGGACCCCGTCAGTTAGTGCTGACATCTCTTTGAGGCGCGCGTGGAACACAACGTGCCGCCGACCCGCTACCTAATTGCGTAACACACTATCGGGAAATGATTCAGACTGATCGCCTTCGTTTCGATCCGAATTGGCTTCATTTTTCGCTTTTCGTATTGCGTTTGAAATTGGTTTCAAACGATAAAGAGTGAACGACACGTCATGAAAAACTGGGCATAAGTCAATTTTTCGTATTGTGTAACTTATTTGACAAGCGATTATTGGCTTGAAACGTCAAATCCAAACCAACTGCGGTGCTATTCTGTAAAAATCTCACCGTGAAAACTTAGGTGAAGTGAGCGTGGAGTGAGCTGTCAATAGTGTCAATTCCTAGCAAAAACAAACTCACTTCACCTAAGTTTTCACGGTGAGATTTTTACAGAATCGACCGGCTGTAGTTGGTTTGAAAGAGAAGGCAGGCTTCTCGTCGTAATCATTTTCCCTTCTACATATTTTAGGATTTAAACGCGTAATCCCCATAATTATTTCTAAAAAATGTAAGTGGTAGTCTTCCTGATAAATTGTAAATGTGATTTAGTGTAAAACCTCAATGATAAAACCACATTAATAGTATTTTTTAAATCAAGGCAGTGACGTGAATTTAGTAAAATAATTGTAAAAGTTTTCTTCTGTTACAAGTGCTTACAACCTAAATTAAAGATACATAATATAATATTTCAGAAACGAGGTATGTTGGTGGCATTTTAACGAAAGACAAATTAGTATCTCGTACCTTAACAAACGTTAACTTCATTGGAAAAGCAATAAGTAAAGAGGAAGAACAAATAAAAAGCACACTTTGAAGCAATGTTAATCGATGGATTAAATCTACCTAAGGATTTCGACGAAAATACACACCATACATAAACCTACTTACATAAATACATCATTGTTCAAAGTAATGTCAGTATTATTTTCTTTATAAGTGTTGAAAATTGAATGGGCCCATTATAGGTATACCCACCTAAATATTGTATCTTCCTAAGACGACCCACTGACCATCTTCTAAGATATTACACACTGTATATTGTTTGTTCGGTACCTACTGGTGAATACATAATATAATATAACGATCTCAATCACTAATGACGAGACACAATTACTTTTTCTATTGTTACTGACCATATAGCTTCTTATAAGGCGAGGAGATGAATATTTACAATTATAACAACAAACTAAATTAAAGATAGTAGTTAAGTTAGGTAGGCAACTGAAAATGTATGTTTTCAATTATTGTTAAATATTTTAGTAAGAATATCTAAGTCAATTATTAAAAATGTATTCTATCATAAACCTTAGGATGTCCGGTGTAGATCCTCAAAATCAATATCAGTCTCCTAGCACCACTATGGTAGGTAGTCTTGAAAGTTGTTTTCTAAATATTGAACTATAATAATATGGAAGTACCATAATATTTATTTATAGTGTTTATTGTTACATTATTATGTGGAGCCCTTCATAATACTCATTGTATTGGTTTTGTTTGATATCACAATTAGTAATGTATGTAATATGTATCATAGGCCTATCCTCCTTTTTATCTATTACCTTATAAGTAAAAATACTCGCTGTATCTTTGCGTAGGTATACTTTTTAGTCAAGTATGCTTCATCCATCAATAGAATTGTAGGGATCTCATTTGTGTTTATAGCAGTATTTTACTGGTATTCAGCTGCATCCGGTTAGACTGGAAGCCGACCCCAACATAGTTGGGAAAAGGCTAGGCAGATGATGATGATCAGCATATTACTGTTCTAATATGTACATAGATTTGGACCTTTTAAATACTTTGTGGATGGTTGTAACATACTGAGGATTTACTTACTTAAATTCTTTATCTTTCAGGTATCAGGTTCAACTACATCTTGCGCCACTGCTGGGCAAAGGCCTACTCTCCTTCCACCCCTCTCTGTCGAGAGCTGCCAAGCAGCAATCTTTATTAAAGGAGTCCAGCTTATCCCGCCATCCCCGTCTGGGCCTGCCGCTATGTTGTTTGCCATTATTCAGGAAAAACTAACTTGTTCTCACAGCAAGCATTAGCCAGCAGTACATAAATTATCCATGATGATTTTCACAGGAATACATTAGATGCCAAATTCTACCAATCCATAGAATATAAATATTTGTTCCAATTTATTCTTGAATATTTGGTCATGAAAATATTCTATGCTAAATGTGAATAAATGTTATTGTCAACTATGGTTGTAATAATATAAATAAAACCAGTTTTTTTTTTACCCATAAGTTGTCTTTCTATTTACCTATACCTAATGAATGACAGTTAATTTAGCTAAACACCACTATTTTCTAATTAGTATAACTATAATAATCACTAGTCTTTATTAAACAAAAGGCATTTTCATAATAAGTTATTTTTATTTGTACTTTTACAGTTCTTAATTAAAACACTTTATATTAAAGCTTACACTGTTATCAATTTACTCAATAGGTACATATGTTTATGTCCCTGTCATGCAGTCTTGCATGAACAACAGTTCAACAGTTTTCTAAAATAGGTACAATGATTAGCTTTTATGAACAATCTTGAGTTTGTACTTGAGAAGTTGAAAACTGAAGTAGTTGCTGAACAAAAGCCATAGGCGTCTTATCCATGGCGGCAGGTGTGCTTTTCCTCGGGTGACCCCTCGTGCTGTGCTGACGTGGTCGCGGACGTGATTCAGCAAGGGATGGAGTATTTTATTCCATTCTCCGACATCCCGCTCGGTCACAAATCCTGGCCTTGGTATAATGCAGAATGCGCCCGCGCTGAGGCTCGTAAAGAGTCTGCGTACCAAGCCTGGGTCGAGGCCCGAGACCGCAAAATTAGAGCGCGTAGGATTCGCGCGAAGAAAAGAGCCTTTAATTCTGCCGTTAAGTTCTGCAAGCAGGTCCTACGTAGGGCACGTTTTGACCATGTCGGACGTATTGGGACCAAACTAGCATCGCACCCTCCGGGTAGTAAACAGTTCTGGTCCCTGTCTAAAGCGGTTGAAACGAATTTCTGTCGTCCCACTTTACCTCTAATGGCGAAACCTGATGGGTCGCTGGCTCACTCTGCAAGTGAGAAAGCAAATTTATTTGCATCTCTCTTTGCAAGAAATTCACGTCTGGACGCTGGCTCAAAGCAACAACCCACTGTACCTCATTGTGACTCCTCGATGCCGGAGATCGCAGTTCACAATAAAGAGGTCCGAAGAGTGCAGTCTAGACGTGAACAAGGCAAGCGGGCCTGACGGTATTCCAGCGAGAGTGTTGAGGCAGTGTGCGCCTGAACTGTCTCCTGTGTTGACACGCTTGTTCCGCCTCTCTCTTGAAAAAAGAACGGTGCCAAAATCCTGGAAGCTTGCAAATGTACAACCAGTGCCCAAAAAGGGCGACCGTGCAGACCCTGCAAATTACCGTCCAATCGCCATTACCTGCATTCTGTGCAAGGTTATGGAAAGGGAACAGTAAGTTGCTGACCTACCTTGAAGACAATGTCTCAGTGACCGTCAATATGGCTTTCGCCGGGGACGGTCAACTGGCGATCTTCTTGTGTATGTCACGCACTGTTGGGGTGAAGCCATCGAGAAATACGGCGAAGCACTTGCTGTATCGCTTGATATCTCGAAGGCCTTTGACAGGGTCTGGCACGCCGGTCTACTCAGCAAGCTTCCTGCTTATGGCATCCCTGCTGATTTTTGTAGCTGGATATCAGACTTCCTTAGTGAGCGGTCGATCAGAGTAGTCGTTGACGGCTGCTCCTCTGACCTTTTGGAGACATAGGTGGAAGGTGTCCACACGTCTCCTCTAACGCGTATTGGAGGTGAAGTTGCGGTCGAAGAGCGGAAGTGAAACTACGACTTGCAGTTAATATTGTAATTGCCACACGTATTAGTTCACAGTTCAGATACACTATAATTTAGCACAAAGTAGGTACTTATAACTAATTAAAACTAGCGAGGACAGGTAAAATAAATGTAGTCCGTGTCCCGTGACGGTTGGCAAGCAAGAGAGCGTTGCTACTTAAGGAAAGCTATGATTGGCGCCCCGGATCGTACATTTGTGTTGCCACTTAAGAGGGGTGCGTTCCTAACTAACTTATAAATACATAAACTAAAACAATACAGGCGACGCCACGTATTCTAAGGTGCGTTCACAAGGGCACAATACGTGACGCCACAACCTTATGGCTATTGATGCCGGAGTTCCTCAGGGGTCTGTTCTCTCTGCAACTCTTTTCCTGCTGCACATCAATGACCTTCTTCAGCCTGGTATTGTTGGGTACGCAGATGACAGTACTGTTTCAGAGAGATACTTGTCCAGCGCAAAAGCCAGCGGGGCCGAGGTTCGTTTCTTGAGAGAGGCTATGGTAGAGCGGGCAGATTTGACCTTAAGCCTTGTCTCGCAGTGGGGTGATGACAATTTGGTCCCTTTTAATGCCACCAAAACACAAGCGTGTCTTTTTACCGCCAAAAGGAGTCGTTTTGACCAGACTCCTACTTTTCGGGGTACATCTGTTCCTGTAACAGATCGGCTCGAGCTCCTAGGCGGGTAGTTGACGTCTAGTCTCAACTTCGGCGCTACCATCGAGTACAAAGCCCAAACTGCGGCCAAGAAGAGATACTTCACGCCTGGACAGCTTTTAACCCTATACAAAGCGCAAATCCGACCCTGCATGTAGTATTGCAGCCACCTTTGGGATGGCTCAGCGAAATAGCAACTTGCCGCGCTTGACTCGGTGGAACGCAGAGCTAAGAGGCTCATTGGCGACGTAGAACTGGTGGATGCCAAGCTTCACAGCTTGGCTCATCGCCGCAAGGTTGTCTGCTTGTCGGTCTTCTACAGATTGTACTTCGGTGAGTGTGCCCAAGAACTCCACGACTTCATTCCACCGGCCCCCTTCTATCTTCGCTCATCCAGACGCATAGCAAGTTACCATCCCTGCCTAGTTGCTATTCCACCAATTCGCGCTAAGCGTTTTCAAATGTCTTTTATAATGCGTACAGCAAAAGAGTGGAACTCTTTACCTGCGTCTGTGTTTCCGAGCCCATATAACCCGAATCTCTTCAAAGTAAGAGTGAACAGGCTTCTTCTGGGTAAGCTCACTCCATCTTCGACTTTGTCTCTGTCACCTCTGACCTAGACTAGAGTCAAGAGCAAACCTATTTAAAAAAAAAATTGTGTGCATTGTGGAGGGGCTGGGGCGCATTACTCAGTACATGCGTTGCGAACCGCCGCCTTACTTCTGTCTCCACCTCAGCGGCCAACTACACACATCAAAAGTGTCTAGGGATCAACATATATTTTTGCAATAACTTTTCTCCTGATTGATATTAATTAAAATTTTCTTTAAGGATTCATCAAATAAAGTGTTTTCGTTTGTCACAGTAACGATAAACCAAGTCACCTTTGCATTAATAAAGAAATTTGCCATTTTCCTAATAAAGGGATTTTTGACATTTGAACCACTAACACAAAAGTTCGAAAAAAAGACTGATATAACAGTTTTCTTTAAAATTTTATTGGGTAACTTAAACAATTAATAATCCGTGTTTCTACCGCGAACACTAACAACACAAGAACATCGGTTTGGCATACTCAAAATGAGTTCATCCAAATCACGCTGTGGAATGGCCGCGCATGTTCGTTGCAACAACAAAAAAAGGTCTTCTTGCGACTGGATACCCTCCATATTCGGCAGAGCTCTTCTCTGTAGCATATCCCATGCATGCTCAATCGGGTTCAAGTCTGGCGACTGAGCAGGCCAGGGCAGGACATTGATGTTAGCTGCGGCGAGAGTCTGTCTTACAACTCTTGCGGTGTGCGGTCGTGCATTATCATGCATTAACTGAAATAAGGGACCGATTTGCACTTGTAGAGGAACGATGACGTCTGATACAATCGTCTCAGCATAAATTTGAGCGTTGAGGTTGCCTCTGATCCAAATCAACTCAGTTCTTCCGCCGATCCAAATACCTGCCCATACCATGATGGTTCCACCACTATAAGGATGGACTTCCTGGCAGGATTTTAATCGCTGTTGGCGTCCAGGGGTTCTCCAGTGTCGTATGCGTCTTGTATCTGGTCTCATACCAAAACGAGACTCATCAGAAAAGCACACGAAACGCCATTGTTCTTCTGCCCAATTTCTGTGTTCAAGAGCCCATTGATATCGAATCCTACGATTGTGCATTGCTATAGGTGGTACCCGTAGCGGTCTTCGGGAATGAAGGTTCACTTCATGCAAGCGGTTTCTGACTGTTTGGTCGCTAATTAAGTTCCCTGAAGAGTGATGAAGCCTCACGGCTAACATCATGGCGGTTATTGTTGGAGCTCTTCGAGTTAAGATTTGAATGTATCGGTCTTGTCTCCGTGTGGTGCAGCGATACCGTCCTCCATGGCGCTCAGCCACGGTACCAGTGCTTCGGTAACGTGTCCAAAGTCGACTGATAACACTCTGACTTGTATTCAGAGCTAAAGCCACAGTACGTTGCCGGGAACCAGCTTCTATCATTCCCACGGCTCTGAGCATTTCTTCCCTGCTTAAATGACGTCGCCGCTCCATAATAACGTTGGTTTTAATCAGTAGTAGGGAAACAGTAGCACTAATAATGTCTTCAATGCGTTGTATGTTTTTATAGGGAAAATATTGACAGCTGATTTTCATCTTTTACTCGAATTTGATTCACAGTTCCTGATTCAAATTATGAAATGCACCAAAAAGGATCCATATAAATTTATAAAATCATAAATTTATTACAAAGCCACATCTCAATCTCAAGAAATCCGCATAAAAATGCTTGATCCCTAGACACTTTTGATGTGTGTAGTTCCGCGCGTGCTGTAACATAACACTAAATTAGAACGGTAAACATTAGTTAGGTATCTATACATAAAATATATTTTATGATCCATACTATTATTATAAATTCGAAAGCAACTCTGTCTGTCTGTCTGTATGTTACCTTTTTAGGCCTTAAACTGAACGAATTTCGCAGAGATAGATTGCATCCCGGGGAAGGTCGCTATAACTATCCTGTGATAGTTTTTATCCCAATATTCCCACGGGATCGACACTTATGCGGGTGAAACCGCGGGGCACTGCTAGTGATAAATATATCATAATTATGTGAGTTGCTGCTTGATTCTTAACGGTGTCAAATAGCTTACCTTTAATGATTAATACGGCAGATAGGTTTTCCATTCTTTGCAAGACGAAAATCCATCGTATGTCAACTAGATTGATGTTAGTAGGGCAGTGTTCCATTCTTGTATTTTCAGCTCTAACACCACCGTCTGCAAAAATAGTATGATTAATGTTTTGTACTTAGTTGTTATTTGATTAATGGTAATTATAAATTGTTTCAATAAGTACTTATTTAGAAACCCAATTAATAATTTCAGTTGTTAGAATGGAGGTTAACGGACATACGAGTACTATGATAATTAATTATTTTAAGGACGCGTTTACGAAATGACGCGCTTCAATTTTAGGTATTGAGTCTTACTACTACACGTGCACGGCTCACACACACAGCGACATGCGCGAAGCGGTGAAATTATGAGTAAACTGACACGACTTGATACTTGAGCCTAATTTTATTTTATTTTTGCCATGTATTTTTTTTAAGTTTACGGTGATTTGTTTTCAAACAGTTTGTAGGTAATGTGAAGTGTTCATATAAGTAGAATGCTATTTACTTAATTTCATTGGACAGTGATTAATCAAGTACAAGTTGCCAAAGTACCCATGTGTTAACAATTTGCGGACGAGCTTATTGAAAACAAATATAAAACAAGCTTGTTTTATTCGGTTTATTTCGTATTTTATATAATAAATTTGCTATGGTATCAAATGCAAGTAGGTTCTCGAAAACTGGAAAGAAAATACGTGTATTTGGCACACACCCTACAAGGCAAACAGTACAAATGCTACAATATTCATCACGCTAATATTATAAAGGCGAAAGTTTGTGAGTGTGTGTGTATGTTTATATGTTTGTTCTTCACGCTCAAACGGCTTCACCAATTTTGATAAAATTTTGTATAGAGGTAGCTGACACATATAAGCTACTTTTTATCCGATATTCCCACGGGATCGAAACTTATGCGGGTGAAACCGCGGGGCACAGCTAATTGCTTCATAAATATTTAAAAAATTCGTAAAACAATAACAACGCAATGGATATTGTTGAACTGTCAAATCGGAATGGATTGCCATTCTAAGTGTGTTACGCAATTAGGATAACGTACTAAGCAGTGGCGTGCATTGCATAAAGGCATATTAGCAGTGGCTACCTCGATAAATCACCATAAGCCTGTCAATTACATTTTTGGCCGTGCAAAGTGACGGATATTGAGATCGCCGATAGTGAGATAAAAATGAAAATCCAAGAATCTGTAATTTATTTTTTATTTTTATCATGGGTGTCGTTTTTATGGTTTTCAAGGGCGCTAAAGCAGATAGTGAGGTCAAAATGAAAATCCAAGATGGCGGCTGTAATTTTTTTATTTTTTTTTATCATGGGTGTCGTTTTCATAGTTTTCGAGGGTGCTGGAGCCGAAAACAAAGTCAAAATGAAAATCCAAGATGGCGGCTGTAATCTTTTTTTTTTAGATACTTTTGTTTTATGTTTCCGATTAGTGACCGCATCTGCTTAGACTAGACCCGGCCTAGTGCCTGCCTACCTATTCTTAAGGTCTCAACAAAACTAACAAAAGAAGCCCAAACTTGGCACACCTAGCTCAGCTCGGCTATTAGTTCCAGTAGCAGTCTTCGAAGTACACCTGCAGGTCACTCCATCAAGTCCGGAGGTAAGGTCTCAACATAACTAAGAAAACGAGCCCATACTCGGCACACCTGACTCAGCTCGAATTATTCCGTTCTGATCCCCTGAAGCCCCCCTCCACCCCCCCCCGCCTCGATCCCCTCCTAGATCGTCTTCTGTTTTAATCTCTGTCTTATCCACTAAAACCGCTTTTTCTTTTGTTTTTGATCCTGAAGGTTTTCGAGGGTGCTGAAACCGACGGTGGGGTCAAAATGAAAATCCAAGATGGCGGATGTGAAAAATGTTACAATTTTTCATGATGGGTGTCAATTTCGTGGTTTTCGAGGGTGCTGAAACCGACGGTGGGGTCAAAATGAAAATCCAAGATGGCGGATGTGAAAAATGTTACAATTTTTCATGATGGGTGTCAATTTCGTGGTTTTCGAGGGTGCTGAAACCGACGGTGGGGTCAAAATAAAAATCCAAGATGGCGGATGTGACAAATGTTACAATTTTTCATGATGGGTGTCAATTTCGTGGTTTTCGAGGGTGCTGAAACCGATGGTTGGATTTTTATTTTGACCCCACCATCGGTTTCAGCACTCTCGAAAACCACGAAATTGACACCCATCATGAAAAATTGTAACATTTTTCACATCCGCCATCTTGGATTTTCATTTTGACCCCACCGTCGGTTTCAGCACCCTCGAAAACCACGAAATTGACACCCATCATGAAAAATTGTAACATTTTTCACATCCGCCATCTTGGATTTTCATTTTGACCCCACCGTCGGTTTCAGCACCCTCGAAAACCACGAAATTGACACCCATCATGAAAAATTGTAACATTTTTCACATCCGCCATCTTGGATTTTCATTTTGACCCCACCGTCGGTTTCAGCACCCTTGAAAACCACGAAATTGACACCCATCATGAAAAATTGTAACATTTTTCACATCCGCCATCTTGGATTTTCATTTTGACCCCACCGTCGGTTTCAGCACCCTCGAAAACCACGAAATTGACACCCATCATGAAAAAATGTAACATTTTTCACATCCGCCATCTTGGATTTTCATTTTGACCCCACCGTCGGTTTCAGCACCCTCGAAAACCACGAAATTGACACCCATCATGAAAAATTGTAACATTTTTCACATCCGCCATCTTGGATTTTCATTTTGACCCCACCGTCGGTTTCAGCACCCTCGAAAACCACGAAATTGACACCCATCATGAAAAATTATAACATTTTTCACATCAGCCATCTTGGATTTTTATTTTGACCCCACCATCAGTTTCAGCACCCTCGAAAACCACGAAATTGACACCCATCATGAAAAATTGTAACATTTTTCACATCGGCCATCTTGGATTTTTATTTTGACCCCACCATCGGTTTCAGGCTTTCAGCACCCTCGAAAACCACGAAATTGACACCCATCATGAAAAATTGTAACATTTTTCACATCCGCCATCTTGGATTTTTTTTGACCCCACCATCGGTTTCAGCACCCTCGAAAACCACGAAATTGACACCCATCATGAAAAATTGTAACATTTTTCACATCCGCCATCTTGGATTTTTATTTTGACCCCACCATCGGTTTCAGCACCCTCGAAAACCACGAAATTGACACCCATCATGAAAAATTATAAAATTTTTCACATCCGCCATCTTGGATTTTTATTTTGACCCAACCATCGGTTTCAGCATCCTCGAAAACCACGAAATTGACACCCATCATGAAAAATTGTAACATTTGTCACATCCGCCATCTTGGATTTTTATTTTGACCCCACCGTCGGTTTCAGCACCCTCGAAAACCACGAAATTGACACCCATCATGAAAAATTGTAACATTTTTCACATCCGCCATCTTGGATTCTCATTTGGACCTCACCATCGGTTTCAGCACCCTCGAAAACCACGAAATTGACACCCATCATGAAATATTGTAAGTCTTCAGGGGATCAGACCGGAATAACTCCTCAGCTCGGCTGTTAGTTCCAGTAGCAGTCTTCGAAGTACACCTGCTGTGCAGGTCACTCCAGCAAGTCCGGAACGAAATATGAATTTATAAACCCTACTTCTAGAAAAATTATAAGACTGTGAATCAAATCTTTCCTTGGGTAATAGGTACATACAGAATGCGTGAAGTATCAAGTTTTGTGTGTCAAATATTTTGTATCCGTACAGCGATCTTCTTTTAGCACAAGCTGCTGCTTACAACCGACACAGAGTCCACTCACAACGGCGGCCGAGCGCAGACTAATATTTCATTACAAATATTTGTGCAATAAACCGAGACAGTGACCAGTAAAATAACCCTTATTACAATCCAATAAGAATCACGTATTACAGCTAAATATGTGAAAAAATAGACTCCGATTTTTATTTTTTTCTGAGCTTATTTTTAACATTTTGATAGTTCTTTTGGCTACCTTTTTGAGTTAAACATGTCTGCTTACATAAAATATTTTAAAATAAATATGTTTATGTTATTAAATAGAAGAAAAATGATCCCAAAGACAGCACGATATCGTCGATTTTGTGTGAAGAGGCAACGGAAATTATTTTTTACTATATTATAAACCAACATTTTCGAATAAAAAATGGCTACCGTTTGGAGATGAAAGAGTAATCTATTTGTGGTAATTAATAGTTACATTTGGTTTCGTCTCATTTTGCCGCAAAATGCACCGAAAAACGGCTTATTTTTGTTAGATTCGTAAAGGCGTCCTTAACCACAACAAATAACTCACCAAGCTAAGCTAAATATGTTGCTTAGCTATACAACAAAGGAATGATTGTCAGTATGTGTATAATACAAACAACTTTTTCCTAATTATATGGGGTTACTTACTTGTAGTGATGAAGATAAATTGACTTTTCGCTATTGAGCGAAGCAGCCTAAGTCTTAGTGCAGCCAGCGATTGCTCCCACAGAGTCAAAATCAAAATGTTTTATTTCACATAAACCTACATTGGCACTTATGAAACGTCAAAAGCTAGGTGCACGGTTCCAATTGGTCGTTTCCTATGGAGAAGAACCGGCAAGAAACTCCATGGTTACTCTTTTTAAAAATAATTGGCTTTTACAATGTTTCCAGATTACAGTAGGTACGGGAGGACAGCGCAGGCCTGTCAACAAGTACAAAGTTCTTAATAAAATAGAAAATGGTCTACAGATCTAAAGTCAATAAGGCCTACAAAGTCCTCACATTTACAAAATAAGAATGTATCAAAAGGATAAATAGTAAAAAAAGAAAAATAATAATAAAAACCTACTAAAACCAATAAACCCGAAATTCTAATCTAAATCACCTTTTATAGATGTGTTTCTTTGACAATCGATATTAATTATATTAAAGCCTCAATTTACATCGAAATTTTGCAATTATAATTTAAGTAATAATGTTATTCAAACAATAATTATTGGAAAATAAAGTTGAAACTTTCTAAATACAGATGATTATGTTTCTAATTCCCTGGTGAGTGATTGTGTTAAGGCACTCCCTCACCGGTAGCATTCGTGTGTTTGTAACAGTACAGATTCGAGCATTACATTAGTGAGTCAGGAGAACCGAGGTAATGATAATATAGTAATGCTCCAAATCCAAATGGATTGTTACGTTCGATATTCAAATACGTACCGTGTTTGAATATCGAAGATTAAAATACCTACTGTTAAAATATCGATGTTTTGAATATTGGTATTTTAAGCGTAGGTATTTTAATCTTCGATATTCAAATACGTACCTATTGTTACATTACAGGCGAGTGCTCCCGGTGAGGGAGTGCTTTAAGAAGTGAACCAGAACATGGTTTGTTTACACTTTCATCAGATACTTTTCGAACAGACCAATAGGTCGATCTCCAATAAAATAATTATGTGAACAACAGACATAATAAAAAGTGCGACATTGTATTATTACAGAAAAGCGCAGGCGGCGAAATTGGCATTTGCTTCAACTATTTTTACGTCATACCCGCTACAAAACTTTGTGGCGTGGCAAATCATGTGGACGCACCTAGAGGGCAAGTTCACCGCCGACAAGAAGCGCGCAGCGGACTTGTCGCTACGACTGGCCTGTTCAACCATACCGTGTGAGTACTGATTCTGTTGTAACTTGAACTTCGAGCATGTCACGTGGGCGCGTTCACACCTTCCTTTCTGCTATGTTGTGCTCTCGATAAAAGGCTAGGCAACCGGTAATGTACAGTCGCCAGCACATCAAGTTACCCCACTTTGACCTTGAACGCGTTATGAGCAACTACAGCGAGAATCGTGCGAAAGAGATATATAGCTTTTTGTCTGTTCTTACTTGTAATGTTTCGTGCTGCAGTGCGTACGTGAGAGTGTGTGCATATGATCGTTGTGGTGTAGAATAAAATACTGTGCGAGAAGAAAGAGCGTAGCAGGTTGGAGTAATGGTGTTCTGTGTTGAATTTTTGAATCGAATCGACCCGCGCAATGCTTAAGGACGCTATCACATTTTTCCGCGAATAACAGTGTTTTTGAGGTACCATTTTAACAAACTGGAGTCATAACTGCGAGGATATCTTGGTTTCAAATTAAAGATAATATATTCATCTCCAGACTGGGCCTAAAGCAATCATATAGCCCCATACAAAATTTTCACACAAATACGTTTTTACCATCACAATAATCGCAAAAAATTAAATATAAAGGGGTCTGAATAGGACCCAATATAGCTAAATCCAATGCATATTTTAACTTTAAAATAAGAAGATATTGATGGCTATATATAATTCTATAAAGATAAGCTAAATATTTTGTAGATAAATAAATAACATTTCATTTATGAGAAAAATAACAAACGCTCTCAAATTTCTCCATACATTTTCTACCCGCGGACACTAGCCGGTCGGTCATTCCGCGCTCAGACGCGCCGGTGGAAGCACGGCTATGCCGCTTTTCGCAAAAAATAATTACGTTAAAAAGTCAGTTCCGTTTTGTGTACTCCACAGTACGATGTTGATACTTTTTCGAACCGAAATAAAATTAAGTACGATTTTTGGAATTTGTTTTAGAAATAAATACTTAGTTGTAATTTTTTGTTTAATGGATGTAGATGACGGATAAAGATTGTATAAATATTTATGGCTTTAAATTATAATCAAATAAAAATGACGGAAATTTTTTTTTTTAGATTTTCGATGCTATAGTCGATTATGGGGTGGTGATTACAAATATGACATCCATTCTTTTATTTTTTTTAGTGTATTTTTAACCGACTTCTAAAAAGGAGGAGATTGTATATTTGGGCATAACTCCGTCATATACGGACGGACGGATTAGCAAAATTCTTTCTTTGTTCGAAAGAGGTTTATTCCAAAATGGTCCCATTTAAATTTCGTAAAGATCTGATGATGAGTTTCGGAGACAGACAACGGAACTCTTCAATAAATGCCAGCAAATCAACCGCGATTGCTATCGCATATCTACGATTATGCATTGTTTACGCAATCACACATCATAACATCACGCCTGTACCCTCTAAAGGGGTACGCGGATGAGTTCAATAGCTTCCTGTCACCGATATTCACATAGCAAGTAGTGTTTTATGAATCTGTGTGGAGTAGGTGGGTGGGTACAAATAAAAACTGAAAAAAAAAGAAAAAACAATCGATTTAAAAAAAAAAAACTACAAATTGAAAAATAATTTTTTTTCTTGTTCTTTTTTTGTTTGAAATGATATACTTTCCAGGTGGTCAGGTCCATTGTTATCAAGTCAGGATCTAATGATGGGATCCTGGAGAAATCGAAGGAACTCTTCAAATATTATAGGCACACACACACCTATAGCGATTTGGGTATTTTTTATAGTACCTAACTCGTGGATTTGCTCTCGGAAAGCACCGTTTAGTGAAGTGGAACTGATGATGAAGACCACAGATGGCCACCGGACCTACTCAATAATAAGGATTTCACGGGTTGCGATTCGATTACTTTAATATGGTTGCTAAGCAATTTATGCTCGTCACAACGCGAATAGTAAAATGGAGCTGATAGGTGAATACCAGGAGAACTCCTCAACAATTAACGTCCCTGCATTGAGAAAAGCAATATCTTGTAAAAGGCGATGAGCAAGTTGACATTAGGTTATTGGAAGTTATATACATTATGAACAGACCCGACTAAAAGCTACAAATAAAAACTTTTTAACTAAAAGAAAACCGACTTTCAAGAAAACATTACTAAGTGAAAAATAACTTTAATTCCGGAAGTCGGTGGCAAAATACTAAAATACAGATCCAAAGACACCGACTTCCGAAATTAAAGTTATTTTTCACTTTTTGTAAGTCTGTTTTTTTTTGCCCCTAAGACGACCCACTGACCAAGTTTTTTATTTTTATAAAAAATAATGAACTCTCGCCCCAGTAAATAAAATACTTACTAAACAGCAGACTGAAGGATAAACGTAGATGTTCCTTGTGATATTAAAATGTTAAGGTCGTTTTTCGGCACCTACATAATGTACGTAATGACTGAAGAACTTCAACAATACTAAAAACGTGATTATCACACATAGTAAGTACTAATAACAGTTACCAAATTCGATTGCGAACTAACAACTAACTTTACTCAATAAATACCAGTAAAATTAAAAAATAATACCTTCAAGTACCAAGATTAGTTAAGTTACGTATAAAATCGAGCGGATAATGAGTTCAATGTGTGCGTGCGCGTAATGTTGTTGTGTTGAGATCCAGATACCTAAACTTGAGCGAGTTCAAAATGTGATAGCGTCCTTAAAATACCTATGAAAGCTTATAATCAATGATCTTAAACTTAATCCTAAATTATTTTTTTACATATTTGTTGGAAAATTACCTAAGTATTAAGTAGTAACTACCTACTCATCTTACATTTAAACAGGTAGGTAAGTAGTACAGTATACACCGTTCGTTACACAATTAATTAGCGAAATTTCATGCTCTCGATGAATATTGTTAAGTAGACAGCTCGCTCGTAGATATAATCTCATGTCAGAAAAACATTTCTTTTTTTAAATTTATTAGTACAAATAGAAAGGGTTCAGCGCAAGTACCTCCGTCCTATGTACAGTCGCCAGCACATCAACCTACCCCACTTTGGCCTTGAACGCGTTATGAGCAACTACAGCGAGAATCGTGCGAAAGAGACATAGCTTTTGTCTGTTCTTACTAGTAATGTGCCGTGCTGCAGTGCGTACGTGAGAGTGTGTGCGTATGGTCGTCGTGGTGTGAATAAGATACTGTGCGATAAGAAATAGCGTAGCTATCCGAATCAAATACAGTGTCACAACAGGATGACAGTGGGGCGAGCGTATTTGCTGCAGCGCTTAAACAGTAGGTGTCGTCTCACCAAACTATAAAACATGCAGCGCTAGACCGCTTAAAACGTATAGCTTTCTCGCGACCAAAACGTCATAAGCGCCGGGAATTTCATGGCGCTTACACGTTTCATGCAAGACTAAATAAATGAGTTGTTACCGGTCGGTAACATACCCCGCGTTCCGAATTGCGTCAAAAGCGATTATATCGCGAATCCAACCAAATTTAATAGTCACAAAATATAAGGACTATTGACTACTATTTGTGATGTTGCGCGTTGGTCGGATTCGCGATATAACTAATCGCTTTTGACGCAATTCGGAAGGCCCCCGGCCTGGCGCAAAAACTGGTTTTGTGGCGTCGCGTCGTCGGTTCTGAACACTACCTAAGTAATAATAGTTCTATGGTAGCAGGTTGAATAATTGAATCGAAACGCCCAGCGCAATGCTGGGCGTTTCGATTCAATTATTACCCTTTAAGTATGGACGTCATTTTTTCTTAACACTACTGTGGATGTGGAGTCTCACAGGCTCCTATATGCACACACATTTTTTTTGGGGAATTTGAGATAAGATCGCTTTAAAACTGTTTGAATATTAAAGTTATGGGATTTAGTAACAATATAACGGGCTTATATAATCAACTTTTATATCAAAAATTATAGAAATTTCAAAAAACAAAAATTATGGCACTTTTCTAAGCTAAGAACAACTCACTCACTTTTGTTCGAAAAATGGATCGAAGGATGGAAAGTTTTTTTCGCAGGGCCCTGAACAGAACTCGTAGATGGTCGTTTTGGTTTAGAACTACCGGCTTTATTGTTTTTTGAGATTTTGTACTACAAAATCGGAAACAAACATAATCGCCCTTATAAAATATATCATAGGGCAACAATGGACGTGTAGCCTGACAGGCTCCGGTCAATATTTTGATGGTCATTACTTACGTGATATTCATCGGAAGTCGCAACCTCCTCCCTCGTTGGTAGTTTTACTTCTAAAACAAAAGCTACTGAGCCGCTCAATCGCGAGGAGTGGGGGAAAGTAGGTGAAACTAAGAAAACGACAACATCGAGTAGCCTGTGAGACTCCACATCCATACTTAAAGGTTAAAATACCTATGAAAGTTTATAGTCTTCTTTTACTTAATCCTTAATTTTTACATATTTGTCGGAAAATTACTTAGAGTATTAAGTAGTAACTACCTACCTACTCATATTACATTTAAACAGGTAGGTAGTACGGTATACACCGTTCGTTACACAATGAATTAGCGAAATTTCACGCTCTCGATGAATATTGTTAAGTAGACAAGTAGGTAAGTAAGTAGGTATAATCTCATATCAGAAAAACATTTCCTTTTTTATTAGGGTTCCGTACCCAAAGGGTAAAAACGGGACCCTATTATTAGGGTTCCGTACCCAAAGGGTAAAAAACTGGCCAAGTGCGAGTCGGACTCGCACACGAAGGGTTCCGTACCACAAGGCAAAAACGCCGAAAAAAACATGTTTGTTGTATGGGAGCCCCCCTTAAATATTTATTTTAATTTTATTATTAAAGTTAAAATACAACTCAGTATTTTGTGAATATTTCAAGTGCCTACCTGTTGCCATTTTTGATATCGAGCAAAAAAGGGCAAAAAAATAGCGTTTGTTGTATGGGAGCCCCCCTTAAATATTTATTTTATGTTGTTTTTAGTATTTGTTGTTATAGCGGCAACAGAAATACATCATCTGTGAAAATTTCAAATGTCTAGCTATCGCGGTTCTTGAGATACAGCCTGGTGACAGACAGACAGACAGACGGACAGACAGCAAAGTCTTAGTAATAGGGTTCCGTTTTGTATGTACCCTTTGAGTACGGAACCCTAAAAACGAGACCTAAGACTTCGCTGTCTATCCGTCTGTCTGTCACCAGGCTGTATCTCAAGAACCGCGATAGCTAGACAGTTAAAATTTTCACAAATTATGTATTTCTGTTGCCGCTATAATAACAAATACTAAAAACAAAATAAAATGAATATTTAAGGGGGGCTCCCATACAACAAACGTGTTTTTTTCGGCGTTTTCGCCTTGTGGTACGGAACCCTTCGTGTGCGAGTCCGACTCGCACTTGGCCAGTTTTTAAATTTCAAGCAGGTTTTAATGACCTTTTCCGGGTTTTGTTACCTACTTACTGACGGGCTGGCGGTCACCTGTCTTAGCGCGTTCCTTGCTCTTCTATTCTATTATTGATAGCTGCGCCATGCGCCACAGTTATAAACTTTTGTAGTTATCATCCTTTAACTATTTTTATAATACCTATTATATCTGTAATTGTTCCAAAATTAAAGATTTTTATTTATTTTCACGAAATTAAATGCTGAAAACCCATAACATAGGTAATCTGCTTGAAATTTTGAAAGAAATATGGACACCTACTTCTTACCCCATCACGAACGTGTGTGAAGTTTAGCCAATTAATTATACCTACAAAAAGCCTTTTGTCAGTCCGCCGTGTTTAAGATTAACGTTTCGTCCGCAGCATGATCTTATTACAAAAACAATCAGGTTGAACCTTGTAACGAAATTACCAATACCTACCGAAGTTTGCTTTGACATGATGTTCAACCTTATTGCGCTAGTAATAAGATACGATTTCAAAGGTTATGAATTTTCAAATAAAATTCTAATATATTATTATCGTTACTTTACATCCTAAATCTATACTATAATATTATAAAGCTGATAAGTTTGTTTGAACGCGCTAATCTCAGGAACTGATGGTTCGAATTGAAAAATTCTTCTCTACTTGATTCACTATAACGTTTTTAGGGTTCCGTACCCAAAGGGTAAAAACGGAACCCTACCTATTACTAAGACTTCGCTGTCTGTCCGTCCGCCCGTCCGCCTGTCTGTCACCAGGCTGTATCTAAAGAACCGCGATAGCTACAGTTGAAATTTTCACAAATTATGTATTTCTGTTGCCGCTATAACAACAAATACTAAAAACAAAATAAAATAAATTTTTAAGGGGGCTCCCTTAGAACAAACGCGATTTTTTTCCCTGTTTTGCTCGATATCAAAAAGGCAACAGGTAGGCACTTGAAAAATTCACAAAATACTCAGTTGTATTTTTACTTTAATAATAAAATAAAAATAAAATAAATATTTAAGGGGGGCTCCCATACAACAAACGTGTTTTTATAGGCGTTTTTGCCTTGTGGTACGGAACCCTTCGTATGCGACTCCGACTCGCACTTGGCCTGTTTTTTATCGTAATCAAAGTTCTAAAATAATGCATTATTTACAAAGGTGTTTTTATAAACATGATATTAATCCTTATCCAAATAAACACGTTACTCATCACAAGTATTTAATTTTGAACAAAATTGCCCTTGACAAATTTGATTTAAATGAATATCTTAGGAAATATCATAGTTTTAAAACAACTCCGCAAGGCGGCCGGTCATGACCTGAAGACGCAGTGACTGCAGTCGAAAGGGCTGTGTGATCTAACCCCAGGGGCCCCCAAAATATCTTGGCGGGGTCTTTTGCAAAAAGGACGGTGACGTTTTTTTAAGTAAATAAATATGCCGTCGGGGCCCACTGTATAACAGATACGGCGGTAGCTAACCCCCTGCTTTTGGCACTATAACTACACAACCGATCATCATGAAATTATGCATACCTACCAATCAGAAAAGTACATAGGATAGGTTCCTACAGGAACGCGTGTGAAACCGCGGGAAAAGTATTAAAATAAAATGCGGAATAACAATCAAATCTTTTTATTTTTAAACATTAATATAATTGAAAACATTATAACAACTACCTACTTTAAATTAAAATATACTTACAACAAAAGTTATAAAACCAAACTATACCATAGATTAAGATAATTTATTTGCGTAAAACATGGTATACACAGGTGTTATTAAAGCATATGAGATCATACAGTTTTGCAATAAATGAAAAAAAAAATGCACAAATAAACAAAATTGAATTTAAAAACATTATAATTTATGTTCAAAAAAATCCTTAATATTATAGAAATTATTTTCATTCAGCCATCTACCTATATAGTTTAGTTTTGAATAACCTACAATTTAATATTTTTATACATTAGGTAATTTATAATACACCCACAATCCTACATGCTTCATACTTACATAAAAGTTTCTGTAACCATTACCTATGTCAATAAAGAATTTTTATTTTTAAAATGTCTGACACATCTCGCGGACCTTTCGAAGGCGTTATTATTATTAGGTATATAGATTAGAATTTTATTTGTAACAGACCACCAATGGCTGCCAAGCAAAATCAAATGCGGTAGCATTTGATTGCCAAACAAAAATAAGCTTTTACCTAGATTAGTATAATTTGACTGGGCTGTATAAGGTCCGGTACACACTGGAGGCACGGCACGACAAGGGATTTTTGTAATACTTACAGATGATTTCGAATCTAATTAAACACTGTTAACACAAACATTTCACACAACAAACTGATTAAAAACAAGTAAATAATATTTATTTTTACAAGCTTTTATTTTTATTGATATTTGTAACAGATTAATTATACAGTTACAACTACCAATGGCTGCTAAGAAAAATCAAATGCTGCCGCCAAACAAAAGTAAGCTTTTAAAATCCCTTGTCATGCCATGCCGCCAGTGGGTGACGGCCCTATCTTAAATTGTCACCAACAATAGTAAAGAAAAATTCTCAAGAATATAACAGTAGTGCGAAAATAAATATAAAATTTCAATTTACAGTATTAATTATCACGATATTAGAAGAATGATCCATACTAATATTATAAATGCGAAAGAACTTTGTGTGTTATGCCTTCGCGGCCAAGCCGGTGGGCAATTGTGATGAAAAATATGGAGATAGTTTGAAGCCTGGGGAAGGACATGCGAGGAATATAGTTTATTATGACACAACATCAATGAACGACATATCTGGCGTCTTTTCTCTATCCGGCGGCGTCTCCTGACTGTGTCCATTGATATCTAAAACAAAGAAAATTTTGTCATTTTCAATACTTACATAGGATTCTTTGTTATGAGAAATTGTAGGGGCTAACTTAACTAATCTGCATTCGCGATTAATTTGCCAAAAATCGTAAACAAAAATGACTTTACAGAAAAATAACTTTAAATCGTACACAAGAAAGTTCAGTTTACGCTACAACTTTAAATTTTTCAATAGAGCTAGTCACTCTGAAATCAACTTAATTGCCATTACAATAAAGTTGATATTTGTTTAACTTGAAATAATATTAATTTGGAAGAAGTTTGAATAAACTTTAAATGAGTATGGAACGGTTAAAAAATATTCTTCCAAATATAAACAAACATACACAAATAATCTGTCGAATTGAGAACTTCCACCTTTGTTGAGGTGGGTTGTAAAATATGGTTGTAAAGGACTGAAGATATTTTTATCTAATAGAGTAATATAATAAGTGATACAACCACTGAGTTTGACTATTTTTATTACGAATGGAATTATCCTACTTAAAAAGCGTAGGTATTTCTACATCAGATAGTGTTGCAGTCCCATTTTATAAACTAGATCTGAAATACCTAAGATATCTAATAGCTATGAAATACTTATACGAAAGTTGAATAACTAAAGGAAGAACTAGAAAAAGGATATCATCTCATCATCTGCCTAGCCTTTTCCCAACTATGTTGGGGTCGGCTTCCAGTCTAACCGGATGCAGCTGAATACCAGTATTTTACATGGAGCGACTGCCTATCTGACCTCCACAACCCAGTTACTGGGTAATACGATACCCTTGGTAAGACAGGTTGTCAGACTTTCGGGCTTCTGACTACCCGTAACGACTGTCAAAGATCCACGAATGACAGCCGGGACCAACGGCTTAACGTGCTTTGAAAGATGGTCACCCATCCACAGACCAACCGCAGCAAGCGTAGCTTAACCTGATCGATCGAACTGTGCGGCTGTTATTATTTAGCCACGGGCCCCTCTATCTATCCATCCTCTAGAAAAAGGATATAATAAAACAAAAAAGTCTGTTTAATCAAAATTATTCTTCAACTATAAATTAATAATTATTTTTTGATGGATAAAAAACCTGATTAAACATCAAATTACCTGAATCTTAAAACGCAAGAAAATAAAAGAAATGAAATACTAAAATTAAGGAGTCTGAATCTTAAAACGCAAGAAAATAAAAGAAATGAAATACAAAAATTAAGGAGTCCCTACAAAAAGCATAAAATAAAAAATTAAATAAAAAATTAAAAAAACCCCCGACACAAAAAAATAATAAAATTATATTATTTTTTTGTGACGGGGGTTTTTTAAATTTAATTTTTTAATCAATTTTGTTATTCACTTTTTAGGAAAACCATGTTTTATGTTAACTGTGATGATATAAGTTAATGTGATAGGTAAGTGTGATTACTAGTTACTCACGCTGTACGAAATTGAGGTTACTCCACATCGTCTCGTCTGCAGCCGCGTGGCTCTCGCGTAGAGCTGGCGGTTCTATGCTTCCGCTTTCTTCCCACTGCCGAAGCCAGAAGTAAACTGTTTTTTTCTGGAACGAAACAAATACATAGCTGTAGTTTATTTGCCCATTATTACTCAATTACTATAGGCAAAGAGACCCTTGCTTTTAAGCCATTTTTACACGTAATTTTCTCTTGGGTCTGACACTTAAATATCCCTATTTTTTGTGTTCTTTAAGCCTAGGCGATCGTTACAATTTCATTATATTGGTCTATGTAATCTTCTTTCGTATTACGTATCAACATTTATCCTATCTCTATACAATAAAAACTTTCTAGAACATTAACTTACTAAAATCGAACTTTGACATGTTTTCATTATAGGACATAATTCTTTCTATCTCTAGAACCCGTGGACCGATTTACATAGTTCAAACGGGAATATCAGTTTTAAACATAATCCTCTCATTTGACACTAAAATCACGCAAATATTCATATAAAGAAAGAATCACGTTTTCAAGTTACGTCATTATTCTGCCTATAATTTTTCTTCACATTAAAATTCTCAAAAATTCCTGTTAGAAACTAATACGAAAACTAATAATTAAAACGATATTACTATTCTATCATTTTTACACTATTCTAACTTATTTATTATCATTCACTATTCGCACGCCCGGCATTCGTTACAGAGCATAATTGCGTATATAATCCAATCATTACCTACTGGAATAACTTCTGTTTAGAATGTTCCAGGAGTAAGGGCTGATTTTTCAATCGACAGATATTTTTTACTATTGGAATAAAATTGACATCTGACAGTTTTTGTTTGGAAGAATTGTCAAAAATTCAAAATGATTCCTTCCGATAGTAATAAATTGGCTGGCTAAAAAATTAACTGACGTTGGAAAAATCAGCCCTAAATGGAATCAAAAACAATAGTTCATCGAATTATGCTTACGGAGGTATAACTCTGAATTTAAGCTTTCACGAAACAGCGCGCACCCATTATGAAAGAACACAAAGAAGATATACCTATCCACAAATATAGATCTATCCCTTCTATTAATTCGAAAATTCTATAGAAAAACACCATTGACACATTTTTAACAATACAACCTTTGTTTATTATTATTTAAAATTTATAACTACAAAAAATATTACTCACCGTTATGCCCGTCTGCCGACAAATATCAATCACATCACATCCACTCAATCGAAGGGCTTATGATGCGCTCCCTTTCAATTTGCGTTAACTGAGGCGGCATTCTTGATTTTGATATTTAACTAAACTTTGATAAAAATAATGAAAACGCACATTCAAAAATGTCTGCGGACTAGAACTTCCGCCGAGCACTCAACACGGCTCCAAGTGACGTACTGAATAAATCAGTGTTGCCAGTAGTGATTGAAGATTTAGAACGCTGGGATGTCTGAAATGGAACGAAATTAGCCGTGAAGGAACGCAAACGAAAAATATATATATAAAAAAAAAACTATTTATTAATGAATAAATAGATTTTTTTTTGTTATTGATTCGTAAAGAAGAATCAATTTTTGTAGTATGTTATGTTAGTTAGGTATGTTAGTTTGTCAGTATCATGCAGGCGGCAAACGTCACATATTATTATTTTTGCAGATCATTAGAAGAAGAAGAAATACGTTTATTTGCGGCAAACATGACGCACAAAAATAAAGACACAAACACAAATTTATTTGTCTCTAAGTTGGATTCTGTACTCTGTGTTGAGATCTTAAGCTTAGAAGATTTTATTTCTTTATTTTGTCTTGTCTGGTGTAATTTTGGAAGTTTAGAGCAACCCGGACGGTTTTTTTTTATCGTCAGCACGAGTATTTGAGCCATCAGAATCACGTTTTCGTTTTATTAAATACCTATCCATATTAATATCTGCAAGCCAACACACCAAAGATGTCATGCATTTATTACCCATTACCATTAAGTATCACATAAAATGGACATATTATTTAGAATATTAATATCTGCATTCCTTCTTTTAAGTGAAGAATAAATTCAATTCAATTTTTTTTCAATTGAGTTTTTCTGTGCATAATGTATCAAATTATTCAAACATTTTTAAGTGTCCACTAACTTTTTGTGCTGATTTAGAAGCTAAGACTTCATTTATTACTTCTAAACTATGATTTAAATCTTTTATGTAATTAAATTAAACATCTCATAAGCAAATTGTGCTATTACAAAAACTAGCCAATATTTTAAATAAACCTTGAGATTTCCCCACTATTGGAAAAATCTTTTTAATCTGGTATCCCAGAGTAGACTATGGTCACTGTGGCCGCGTTCCGAATCGCGTTCACAATTAATGCTAAAAATGTTGTTTACGCTCTCCGATCGCGGCGCGGTCTTTAGTTTTGAGTAGGTACTCGGGCCAATGATATTATACCACTGACCTCTGAGGTCAGTGTCACTGACCTCTATAATACAATGTATTATAGAGGTCACTGACCTCTATAATACAATGTATTATAGAGGTCAGTGGGTCAGTGTATTATACCAACCAAACGCCGACTGCGCAGTGGTGCCCTCATCGTTTGTTTGGTTATTTTTAATAATAGTGGCCACTATTTTCCGTTTTAGTGATTATAATAAAACTAAACTATGTAAAACTACCGTTTATAATAATATAAACGTAGGTATAATCTTGTGGATCACAACTTAACGTGCTTATTTTCTGCATTTTTATTCTAAAATAAAAGAAATACACAAACGATGAGGGCGCCACTAGGCGGTCGGCGTAGTCTTAAAGAAATAATTGACTCGGACCAAGTTTGAGTACGAGCACTTTTTTTTCGTTTAATAATGGCTCTAGGTTAGCTCGCTTATGTCAATCAATGCTGTCAATTCTGGCGGTAACCAATGAATATCACCAAATTTTGTAATGCATCATTATCTATGTTTTATAGATTTTGTTAGAAAATATTAACCAAGAACAAAATAAGAACGAATTATTTTTTTCTGAATGTTAGATGTTTACTTTGAATTTGGTTTATTCATCAAAATTGAAAGGCAAGAGTGAACCGTGCGATTCGGTATTTCAACATAAGTCCAACCAAACGACGAGCATACCTATGTCATAACATAAATGAAGTCTCAACTTGTTTTTTAAGGATAATAGGCACGTAGGCTAGCTTGGTACCTAATTAGTAGGCTATTGAGATAGAAAAGTTATATTTTGCCCCGCGCGCCATCCAGTAGTTTGGGAAATGAAAACAGCAGCTTCTAACTTTACTTAGGGTACCATTCAGCACAGTAGAATTTAAAGAAAACAAAGCAAATACCTTACCATTCAAGGGCGAAAACTGAACAAAAAAACACGAAACGATTCAATTCACAAATAAAGTTGGCTTCCCCGCCAGCCAAAGCACAGACGTATAAATTGTAAAGTAATCAATCTTTGGGTTTTAAGTTTTCTTTGATCCACCCTTTCTGGTTAGGTAAAGGATTGTAAATACTTACAGCCTAGTCTTCAGTACACGAACTTAAGGAGAAAGGGAAGTTGAGACCGCGAAATTCAAATTTTCTTACGTTTTTTGCAATTTACAGGTCTGTGTCAGGTTGTATCACCATACCAAAAAGGAACGAAGAGAACGCACAAAAGATGGGAACGCAAAGGGAACGCATGACCGTAAAATAGAACGCAAAATGTTCCAAAAGGAACGATCTGGCAACGCTGGAATAAATGTCAAACGAACGATGTGATTGTGATGTGACATTCGTTTAACTTCGTGAACTATACGCCGCGTCGTAGTTATAGATATGTAATAAAAACGCTCGACGAGCGCACAGAGCGGACGTGTTACTGTTTATTTTAATAAAATCAAAAAAGGTCTTTAGCCAATTTACGAACCTTACGGCAAATAATTACAACAACTTTTTGCAAAATCGAGCGCAAGTGACATACAACGTAACTGTTTTGAACTTCGAGTAAAGAACGCGGCATCGACGCGGTAACCGCTCTTCACCCCCCCGAGTAACAAGGACGGAATATCTACCGCTGTACTTCCGCACCGTACACACCCGACGGCGGCGCACACGCAACTCCACGTGAGTAATTTCGTACATAGATCTACAATGAGCACACCACGCTCACCGCCTGGAGGTGGCATGTGTGCGGGACGCAGCGGATCATATCCGAATCTGTCTGAGTCGCATAAAGAAACTACACCACAGATTACTCTTCGTAATAAACGAAAATTACCCGACGATAATGAAGCAACCAAGTCTGATATTGCTGAAATAAAAAAGCAGATGTCTGAAATGCTGGAATTATTAAAATCCTCCAAGAATGAACAAACTGAAAGTATAAATAAGCTCTCTGTAAATATTGCTGCGATAAAAGCCGAGGTCGCTAGTATTAGCAGTACTATGCAAAATATTGTCTTGGAAAATAAAAAACTAAAAGATCAACTCTCAAAATTATCTGTTGCTGCCGAAAATACAGAAAAGAAAGTGAAGGTTCTTGAAGCCGATGTCAATAATTTAAAAAATATGCCACCTTCATCTTCTATCCAAACAACTACCACACATGATGAAATCTTCACCGAAATCGAAGAACGAAACTTCAGAGCCAAAAATATTATAGTTGTTGGAATTCCTGAATCCCAGAATGATACTGCAACCAGTCGGCAAGATTACGATAAGGCAGAAATACTGCGAATAACTGGGCTAATACATAATGACTGCCTTCAACCTGTTGGAATATTTCGTCTTGGAAAATATAAATCAGAAAATACTCGTGCAATAAAAGTATGTTTCTCGTCTGAAGACACAGCAAAAACATACTACGAAATAGGAATAAGATTGACAAGGAACATATCAAGATATATTCTGATCAAACTCCATATCAACGAAAATACCTTCAAAATTTAAAAGAAGAGTTTCAGCAACGCACCTCTAATGGAGAAAGTGGTCTTAACATCAAGTATATCAAGGGCATACCCAAAATAGTCACATCTAAAGAAACGCTAGAAACAACAACAAAGGAAACTCCAAAAAACTAACTTCGTCCAAAGAGAAAATAACTTACCAAATAACCAACAAGTACTCAGATATTATTTTTACAAAAAAATCTCTAAAATGTTTCTATGCCCAACGCTCGCAGTATTGTCAAGCCTGGAAAATTCGATGAGCTTAGATGTATTATCGCTTCCCTACAAGTAACTGTACATATTATTATACTTTCGGAAACTTGGATTAAGAGCGAAGATGAGGCAAAAATGATCCAGATACCTTCCTATACCCATTACTATAATTATAGACACAATAAAAGAGGAGGTGGAGTGTCAGTTTTCGTGCACAACAATCTCAAACATCACCTTGTTGAAGAACAATGCGTGGATGATACTCATTATCTCTGGGTATACGTGAAAAAGTTCTCTCTAAATATCGGTGCTATCTATAAGCCCAATAAAATTAATATGGACAACTTTCTCGAGATATGTTCACAACAATTACACAAATTGAAACGAGCAATAGTCTTTGGCGATTACAACCTAGACTTACTCAATCCGGACTTAGCGACACGCAAGTATAAGAACACTTTAAAAGAGAACAACTACAAAATCCTGAACAAAATAAGTCCAAAACACTGTACCCGCGAAACAACCTCAACCAAGACAATGTTAGACCATGTTTCTTGTAACTTAAGTGAAAATGATTTTCATCTTGTCACTATGGAATCTTCAATGTCTGACCACAAACAAATACTTTTAGAGATAAAGCAATACCAACCACCACCTATCATAAAACAAAAATACAACGCAGTAGACTTCGATAAACTTTATCGATGCCTGGATGAATATCCTAAAAATCATGAAGACGTAGAGTATGATAAATTGGCAGGCAAATTACAATCCTGTTTAAATAAGTGCAGAATCACAAAATTTAAACTTTTGAATCCTCCGCGACAAGACTGGATTAAAAAAGAACTATTAGAAGAAATAAATAACAAGAACATACTATGGCAAAAATATAAAGCAAATGCGGTGGACACAGAATCAAAAGCAGAGTATGAACGTATAAAAGCCAGAGTATCACACAACATAAGAAAAGCGAAAAGTGATTATTACCTAAAGAGGTTTGAAGAAAAATCAAGTAAACCACGAAAAATGTGGCAACTTCTAAACGATTTGTCGAAAAACAAACTGCATGACAGAACTGGACCGGATAAACTTGAAACGGCAGCTGGTACTATTACGGACCAGAAAGAAATATGTGAAAGTTTTAACTCATATTTTTCGACTATTGGCTCAACCCTAGCAAATATGATTCCTGAAAAATCAAAAGACAGTCAAATTTTAGAAGAGTGTAGACTAACTGATAAAACAGAATTGCAGTTTCTGAAACCAGTAACTACAAAGGAAGTTACTACCATAATTAAAAATTTGGACAGTAATACTGCATCTGGCATTGATGGTATTAGTACAAAATTAATCAAATGCATAAAAGACATTATTGCCACGGAACTAACAGTCTGCATTAACTATCATATGGCACGAGGTATTTTTCCCAACGAGTTAAAAGTTGCAAAAGTTGTACCAATTCATAAATCCGGAAGTAAATTTGACCCGTGCAATTACCGCCCTATATCGGTTCTTCCTGTGATTTCTAAGGTTTTTGAGAAGATTCTCTATAACCGATTAGAGTCATTCCTTAATTCCAAAGGTTTCTTTTATAGTAAACAGTACGGATTTAGAGCTCAATCAAATACTCTCGCTGCTACAATTGACCTCGTAACCAAAATTAAAAACAAAATTGATCAAAAACAAGTTGCCATAGGTATATTTATTGATCTTAAAAAAGCCTTTGACACAATCAGTCATGACCAATTATTACAAAAACTAGAACTCAGCGGTGTCACAGGCAAAGCACTTGAAATTTTTAAATCATATATGGAGAACCGTAAACAAATAGTAAAAATAGGTAAATATGAAAGCAATCCCTGTGTCCTGAATTTTGGCGTCCCCCAGGGATCAATATTGGGCCCCCTCATGTTCCTTATTTATATTAACAGTATCAGTGAATTGGGTCTCAAAGGAGACATCTCCCTTTATGCAGACGACACAAGTCTCTTTTACTTTGGACCCTCAGTCGAAGCTATAATAGCCGATGCTCAAAATGATCTGAATCTGTTAAATGAGTGGTTTCAGTCAAATCTTTTGACTATTAACATTACAAAAACAAATTATGTAATCTTTGCAGCTAAAAATAAAAAATAAATGATAATTTCGAACTTAAAATAGACGGCAAACTACTTGAAAAAAAACCTAAAGAAAAATATCTCGGACTTATCTTGGATAGTAATCTAACTTGGAAGCCACACCTAGAAAAAATTAAACTTAAACTAAGTCCACTCACAGGGGTACTACGCAATATAACAAATTGTCTCCCTCGAAAAGTGCGATATCTTATATATAATTCTCTGGTTAAGCCTCATATCGACTACCTCGTTGAAATCTGGGGTACTGCAGCGAAGACTAATATAGATCCAATTCAACGAGTTCAGAATAGGTTAATTAAAATTTTATTTAACTATAAAGGACCATGGGGGATTTTGTATGGAATCCGTCCCCACCCTCCAACAGTCACGGGATACGTGTCAATGTGTTCATTGGGAGTTGGGACCCAAAAAAGCCTAAAATACCTGTATTAGTTGCAAAAACGATTGGGTTTATCACACTAATATTATAAAGGTGAAAGTTTGTGAGTGTGTGTGGGGGTGTGTGTGTGTTTATATGTTTGTTACTTCTTGACGCTCAAACGGCTGGACCAATTTTGATAAAATTGGGTATGGGGGTAGCTGACACCCTGGATTAACATATAGGCTACTTTTTATCCCGATATTCCCACGGGGTCGACATTTACGCGGGTGAAACCGCGGGCGCAGCTAGTTTATAATAAAAAAAATACTTTTCGGCAAAAATGTATGTATTTTCAAACAAAAATCATTATTTCTACAAACAAAAAGGCATATTTCACGTAAACAAATGATGATTCTATGTAAAAAAAAAAACTTGATTCTGAAACTGAAAATTATTGAGTAATAATAACAGTGTTTAAGTTAATTAACATACCTATTAACTCATTAGTACAGCCAAAAGCATGTCAAAAGATACACTGCAAGCTTAAGTCAAGCTCTGATTTATACTGCGTGCCATACAAAACAGGGCTAGTCCTCAAGCTTGACGTGCTCTTGATTGTACTAACAATTACATTTAGTCGTCTATGATAATACTATCAAGCACACCGACTGCGAAACATCGACTGACGCGAGCAAGGCGCCGCCGGGGCACCATCCACGGCACCGTGCTAGCAAATAATGCACAAGTGACGACTGCGACCATATACGTGACAATCTAAGAAGCCGGATTTGACAGCTAAAAGTATTTCTATAATACTTTTAACTACACTCGTTCTGATTATGAATTTAAAAATAGTACCATATAGACAGACTTTACGCATGTACAACTGAAATAAAATTAAAAAGTTTTACTACGATACAGGTTCCCTAAGAAAAGAATACTACAAAATATGTTTTTACCCGACTGCGTCAGAAGGAGGGTTATGTTTTTCGAGTGTAAGTATGTATGTATATTTCTTTGGCACGCTCTGTAGCCTAACCGGCTTGATCCATTTCAGCTTGAGAGGTGCCGTTAGATTCGTCTAAATTGTGAAAGTGACACTGGGTATATCAAAATTGAAAAAAAATTAAAATTGCCGATTTTTGGCGCAATATTATGTCTTCAAAAAAAATTTTTTTTTTTCAAAACCTGTCGAGTGGGGTATCAAAATAAAGGGTTTTTAAATGTGATTACAAAAATATATTCAACTGTTATGGTCAAAAGTAATTCGAAGTGACAAATGTAAAAAACACTTACCAACAATTAAATCGTCTGCGAAATCTTTCACATTTGTAAACTAAAAAGCTGGAAATAAAAAAGTAATTTAAAAAAAAACCCGACTGCGGTAAAAAAATATGCGGAAATGCATATTATCATTTTTATTTTATTTTCAAATTCAAATGGGTCCCGCCTGCTTCCAACTTTTATTTAATTTAAAATGGGCTTGTTTTTAGCTTTTCAGTTTTTTAACTTAAGTTTTTTACCGCAGTCGGGTTTTATATTTTATTTCATTACTTTTTTTTGTGTAGTATAGTGTAGTTTATGAAGCTGCTCATAACTATTTAAACACTCGTGTAATACTATTAAAAACCTCGCCTATAATACCCCTCATTATGCATCACTTTCACAAACTACTAATAATTATTGTGTGAGGGTAAGGGAAAAAATCAATCGGTTGCTTTAAAAACCGTTACCTTATATGAAAACATTATTAAGATCGCCATATTCTAATCCTTTTTTTATTGCAAACTAAGTAAATGTGTTAGTAAAAAAGAAAAAATATATAAAAAAATAATCTATTATAAAACCTAAACCCCACGTATTTGAAGTACGTCGCCATAGTAAAAAATCATCTATCCTACTAGACGCTTCCGATGACACATCATTCAAGTCTGTTGGAGGGTGGGGACGTTTCTTCCCAATGTCCTTTCGGACACCAACTGAAAAAATATACGAGGAAACAAAAATAATGAATATAAAACAAACGTACATATACTACACATGTATTCTAATACGTAAAATATTAAATAAGGAAATCCATTCCAATATAAGATTTGTAACAAAACAACAAACACGAAAGATTAACTTAAGACGTGCTAGTTACATAGTGACCCGCCCTCCTAGAACTAACTACGGAAGAAGAAATTTGGAGTTTGAGGGTGTTACAATTTATAATAAATTACCATCAGTAATAAAAGGAGAAAAAAGTTATGCCCGGTTCAAAAAGCTACTACTAACTCACACAATTAATACATACAAATAGGTGAAGGGAAGAAGGGAAAAAAGGAAAAAAATAAATAAAAACTGCATTAAATACATATATTAACATAAATAAAATATATACATTAACAATATACCTCTAAATTAAACATAAACATTAGTAATTACTTAAATTAAACAAATAAAATCCAATACTCAAAATGTTATATACTTAAATAGAACAATAAACTAAAAATAAAAAGGTCTTATAATAATAAATTTGCTAATAACAGACTATACCATCAATGCCACATCTAGTTAAACACAAATTCGTACATCCATGTTGTGCTTGGCTATCGATCGAGTTTATGTTATCTGTTTACCCACATTTCTTTTTTTTGGTTATGTTTTTTCTTTGCTATTTTGTTTTGTTATTTTATAATCAGATCTGTGCGTTCTAATTATTAATCTTAGTTTTAGATATTGTTTCTCAGTAAGTGAATTATGTATGCAATTCTTATGAGAAATAAAGTTGTTCTTAAACCTAATATAGTTTACGTTGATGTGCGGCCGTCTGTACATAGTATAGAATAGTATATACTATACACTATTACATATTTCAAATCCAAGATGGCCGCCACCACAAAATGGCGAATCACATTTTTTTTCACAACTCCTTCAAAATAGGTATCAAATGCAAGTGACAAGTAGAATAGTGTACACTGTATCGAAACTTTGAAAAGGAATGAGGAATTATTCTCAACAACTGCATTCGATTCGTTTTCAATCTGCGTAAATATGATCATGTCTCTGCGCATCGGTCGCTTCTAAAATGGTTACCCATACGCCAGCGCAGAGAGCTTAGGGCGCTGACCACCTTGTTCTCATTTCTCGATTCTCCGTCTTCCCCTAGTTATCTAGCCCCCCATTTTCAGTTCATTTGCGCCAACCACAATAGAAATCTACGCTCATCACACAATCGTCTTCTCCAATGTCCCACTCACCGCACAGACTTCATTCACTCTTCCTTCTTCGTTCAGTCTATCTCTCTGTGGAATGCGCTCCCCCAGGAAATCAGGATGGCAACCAACCGATTATCCTTTAAAGTTAAGGCTCGCGAGCACATTCGCAAGAAGTTGGCAGTATCATCACAACATTCACAACGGTAATATTTTCTCATTGTTTGTCTTATTTCTTTTTAGTGAGTATATTCATGTATTTATGAATATTTATTTATGCTTATATTTATATGTAATTATGTATATATTATATTCATAGTTTTAATAGGTATATGCGTATTTAAAATATTTATTATATTTTATAAATATAATAAATATTTATTATATTTTATTTAAAATATTTATTTATATTTAAAATATTTATTCCTCAATGTTCTTGACTGCACCTACCACTGTTTGTCTCTGCATCACCCAAAGGTTGACTGGTAGAAACTGCATGGCATTAAGTCCGCCTCTGTACATTTATGTGCTTGAAGTATTAAATAAATAAATAAATTAATTAATTAACTAACGAAATGAAAACTAAAAACTTGAAAATTATTTTTTTGTCTGATCAATGCCCTAGATTGATGAGGAAAGTGGAGTACCTAATGACTGGTACCTGTGACCACTGAGCTTTACATTTTTAGGAATGGAATTAAACGTATTTCTACATCAGATAGTATCGCAGTCCCATTTTATAAACTAGATCTGAAATACCTAAGATATCTAATAGCTATGAAATATTTGTAAGTTGAATAACTAAAAGAAGAACTAAAAAAAAGGATATACTTAATAAAACAAAAAAATCTGTTTAGTCTTAAAAATAATTCTTCAACTATAAATTAAAAATATTTTTTTGACAAATAAAAACCTGAAGACCTAAAAAGGCCACTTTGGCAGAATCATAAAAGGATAACAGAATGGACAATTATCTGTTAAGTTAATCGTATCAAATCACATTGGTGAAGCATTTTTCAGTTATTTTTTTTGTCTGTGCTAAAATAACGATCAATCCAATCCAAATCCAACCCCAATCTGTTTGATTGTACCTACGTAGTGCGGCGAAAAAAAAGAAAAACACGGACTGTCTTCGCCATTTTATAATTCCTTTTATGATTCTCCAAAGTGGCCTTTTTAGGCCCCCTGATTAAACACCAAATTATCTGAATCTTAAAACGCAATAAAATACAAGATGTGAAATACAAAAATTAAGGAGTCCCTACAAAAAGCATGAAATATAAAAAAAATTAAAAAGCCCCCGACACAAAATAATAATAAAATTAAATGTTTTTGGAAAAGGATAAAACAATTTAAAAACCCCCGACTTAAAGAATTTATGTAACGAGACTAAAACAGATAAATTCATATGGAAGTCGGGAGACCGTTCTGTGGAACACCTATACTCTAAGAGGTGCCTTCCATATGATTTTATCTGTTTTAGTCTCGTTACATAAATTGTTTAAGTCGGGGGTTTTTAATAATTTTATCCTTTTCCAATTACATTTCATTTTATTATTATTGTGTATCGGGAGTTTTTTAAATTTTTAATTAAATTTTTTTTACTATTTTAAATATTTTAATTTTTTACTATTTTGATCTTTACTATTTTATTTTTTTACTATTCGTTATTGTTCTTCATTAACCTCTACTGTATTTTCATCTCTGGAATCTGGAAATCTTTCGTCTCCCTCTTGGAGGTTAATAGCTGCGACACAGTTTTGTAACTCATGTAGCTATTTACGTACACAATCAATTTGTTAAATGTGTTTTTGTTCCAAAAGCTTTTTATCTAATGTAACGCCGACATAGCGAATTTCAGTGCCCATGGAACCAAACAATATGAAGCAGTAACAAGCGTTGTATGTTGCAGTCGTCATGGCGCTGGTGGCGCCCACGCTGGGCCCCTTCATCGGGCTGATCGGCTCGCTGTGCCTGTCCATGGTGGGCGTGCTGTTCCCCGCCGTCATCGACATCACCGTCTTCTACCCCAACGAGTACGGCTTCGGCTTCTACAAGCTGTTTGTTGATATTTTTATCATAGTGTTCGGCATCGTGTGTTGTGTATCCGGCGTTTACACCAGCTTAATGGAGATGGCAGAATCACTTTCATAGTTACTTCATCGTTTTCAGGGATCCGCACAGAAAGGCTGAAAACGAGACCCTATTTATTATTAGTAATAATAAGTCTGTCTGTCACAGAGCTGTAATTTTTTATCCTTGATAGGTAGCAAGTAAACATTTCTCAGAATACGTGTTACTAAGGGGTATCCCTCTATCATGTCAATAAATAAATATATACAATACCGGTCTATTATTGTCTCACTGCAAACCAATGGTATCTTCTCATACAGAGAGACATCATCACGCTTGCTGCTTGGCAATTACAAATTTACATTCATCATACGTCCAAGTTTCCATACGATGTTTTTACTTCATCGCTGTCTGTGACGTTACGCAAGATAAACATAGAACGGACATAATATTTATTATAATAATTTGAAAAGTCACAATGGTTCTATGTTCTATTTTATGTTTATGGGTTTGGTTTCCTCACTTAGTCCTTCAAGTGGACCATTATGAGTGAAGTCACATTGGTACTTGCCCGGATTTCAACAGACAACCTCTATTTAAAAATTCTACAGAATCTAGTTCTTAACCAGAGCCCAAGGGTGATGCATGCCAATCGTTAGGTGACTCCAACCTCGATGTAACGGGACGGTCATCTTTTTTTTCTAAAGAGCTCTCTCGCGTTAGGTAATTTCTAACTAGAGCCAGCGAATCGTTGGTGCTCCATGGATCAATTGAAATTTGAACAATTGGTCTATGGGGAAAATTACATGTTTCCATCGTCCAATTACCAACTGGGCTATGGAGAACACTGGACGTAAACCAAATCAATTCTTTTTTTTATTTGTTATGGGTTTGCTCTTGACTCTAGTCTAGGTCAGAGGTGACAGAGACAAAGTCGACGATGGAGTGAGCTTACCAAGAAGAAGCATGTTCACTCTCACTTTGAAGAGATTTTGATTTCTCTCCATCAAATTCGAAAACATGCCATTCATACATTGCTCTAGTAGAATGTCTATTCTAGAACATTCTGATCTAGTAGTCTATGCCTCACTTGATTCGTAATGTGAAGAAATTCGTCTTATTTTCCTACTCGTGGGCTCGCGGTCCACCTCAAGAGATAAGGCTTGATCGGCTTTACTTGACATGGGCGTTTCAGGTTTCCCTACCTCATTGAATAGCTCAGTTTCTGCGGCTGACCTAATCTTATTACAGACTGCAGTTGGGCTGGTAATTAAGGCTCTAGTGAACGCCCAGTCTAGCAGTTTCATCTTGATGTCGCGAAACCCCTACTCGGATAGATGAGTAGCTTCCGGAACGAAACCCCTACTCGGATAGATGAGGAGCTTCCGAAACGAAACCCCTACTCGGATAGATGAGGAGCTTCCGGAACGAAACCCCTACTCGGATAGATGAGGAGCTTCCGGAACGAAACCCCTACTCGGATAGATGAGGAGCTTCCGGAACGAAACCCCTACTCGGATAGATGAGGAGCTTCCGGAACGAAACCCCTACTCGGATAGATGAGGAGCTTCCGAAACGAAACCCCTACTCGGATAGATGAGGAGCTTCCGGAACGAAACCCCTACTCGGATAGATGAGGAGCTTCCGAAACGAAACCCCTACTCGGATAGATGAGGAGCTTCCGAAACGAAACCCCTACTCGGATAGATGAGGAGCTTCCGGAACGAAACCCCTACTCGGATAGATGAGTAGCTTCCGGAACGAAACCCCTACTCGGATAGATGAGGAGCTTCCGAAACGAAACCCCTACTCGGATAGATGAGGAGCTTCCGAAACGAAACCCCTACTCGGATAGATGAGGAGCTTCCGGAACGAAACCCCTACTCGGATAGATGAGTAGCTTCCGGAACGAAACCCCTACTCGGATAGATGAGTAGCTTCCGGAACGAAACCCCTACTCGGATAGATGAGTAGCTTCCAGAACGAAACCCCTACTCGGATAGATGAGTAGCTTCCGGAACGAAACCCCTACTCGGATAGATGAGTAGCTTCCGGAACGAAACCCCTACTCGGATAGATGAGGAGCTTCCGAAACGAAACCCCTACTCGGATAGATGAGGAGCTTCCGAAACGAAACCCCTACTCGGATAGATGAGGAGCTTCCGGAACGAAACCCCTACTCGGATAGATGAGTAGCTTCCGGAACGAAACCCCTACTCGGATAGATGAGGAGCTTCCGAAACGAAACCCCTACTCGGATAGATGAGAAGCTTCCGGAACGAAACCCCTACTCGGATAGATGAGGAGCTTCCGGAACGAAACCCCTACTCGGATAGATGAGGAGCTTCCGAAACGAAACCCCTACTCGGATAGATGAGGAGCTTCCGAAACGAAACCCCTACTCGGATAGATGAGGAGCTTCCGGAACGAAACCCCTACTCGGATAGATGAGGAGCTTCCGAAACGAAACCCCTACTCGGATAGATGAGGAGCTTCCGAAACGAAACCCCTACTCGGATAGATGAGGAGCTTCCGGAACGAAACCCCTACTCGGATAGATGAGTAGCTTCCGGAACGAAACCCCTACTCGGATAGATGAGTAGCTTCCGGAACGAAACCCCTACTCGGATAGATGAGTAGCTTCCAGAACGAAACCCCTACTCGGATAGATGAGTAGCTTCCGGAACGAAACCCCTACTCGGATAGATGAGTAGCTTCCAGAACGAAACCCCTACTCGGATAGATGAGTAGCTTCCGGAACGAAACCCCTACTCGGATAGATGAGTAGCTTCCGGAACGAAACCCCTACTCGGATAGATGAGTAGCTTCCGGAACGAAACCCCTACTCGGATAGATGAGTAGCTTCCGGAACGAAACCCCTACTCGGATAGATGAGTAGCTTCCGGAACGAAACCCCTACTCGGATAGATGAGTAGCTTCCGGAACGAAACCCTTACTCGGATAGATGAGTAGCTTCCGGAACGAAAGCGTTAGTTAGCTGGTCTGTTGGTAAGGCTATTCTCAGATTGTTTAATGGTGGTCGACGCTATCACCAAAGATATCTTCTCTTGATAACCGAGTCACCTTCCAAGCAGTTCAACCATCGGGCGACAGCTCCTGTGCTAGAAGTAACAGATGTTCTAGGATGTCATTATCGTTCACGGTCTCACCAGTCGCCTCCAGCAAAACAAAGCTCCCCCAGTGAAATGAGCGAACCCTTCTTGAACAGTCTGAAGCAAAACGACAAAATTGCCATAAGATTCAGGTAGTAATTCTTTGCTAAAGGACGCAGTTATAACTAACGCCTGCATTGGTTGTGATCAACCAGCCATACAGCAAGGCGGTGGCTGAGGCTCACAAGCCGTACAGCTACGACCCGAGACTACAGATGGCGAGCTAAATAACTTCGGCCAAAATTAAATGGGCTGTGTGAGCTACCTTCTTCTAATGAATTTGTTTTGTCTCTGCAGGTAGTTCTTTAATCTCCCAAAATTCCTTAAGAGAATCATCAATGTTCGAAAATTTATTGAAATAACAGTAGACAGTTGATTCATTGATACCGACTGGGCCGGCTATCAACCATCCCAATTGTGATTCTTGTAAACTGCCTACTTTACAAGAATCGCAATTGGGATGGTTAATAGCGGATGCCGAGGGATAACCGTGCTGCTCATTATGCGAGAGAAATTAGGGTAATAGGAGCTCTAGTGAGAGTCTAAATGTTTGTGGGCTTAACATTGGGTCTTACCACAAAAACTTAAGCACTTGTTCAACGTGTGTCTAATGTCAGTGTTACGTCAAAGTCCATATAAATATGTCCGTGTTTAAAAGGTGTTTAGCTTGAACAACTGATAAACACTGTTTTGTGGTAGTAAGGTAAAACTAACATTTTAGCAAAGTGTGTCGTAAAAATGAATCCGTGCGGTATATAGCTAGCGTATTTGTCGTGTCTACTTATGCCGTATAAATAAAAGTTAGTCAGTAGACAAAACAATTTTAGTAATTTTAAAAATATGCCTACCTAATACACACTCGTAAAGTAGCGTGATCCCAGTTGTTTTGAAGGTTTAGGGTTAACATTTCACGGAATTTTAATCCAAATGTATGGGAAAAAAAAGTTTTTCATAATTTTTTTTCCTATGAGGAATTGATACTATTTACGTTAGGGTCCTATCATTTGAGCACTGCAAGGTCATATTGCGCCGAACACATGCGGCCAAACGGCGTATCCATTTATGTTTATTGTCAGAGCGGGACGCTTGCGGAATTAACAAAAAAAAAACCTATTTTACTAGGTATTTATTAAAAAAGAGAAGGGCATGAAAAATAATACCTATATTAGGTATATTAATATGTAATTTTAATATTACATTGCGGTCAGTGGAGCAAATTAGTTTTAAAATGTCGGACTCGCGACTAAGGCCGATTTTAGAGTCGCGCTGAGCGCACGCTGACCGTCGGCGCTGACAGCCTGAAACGTATGAACTTCTAGGGAGCGTTTTAGAATAACGCGTAGCTATCAGCGCGTGCGTTTCATACATTTCGGCTGTCAGCGCCGACGGTCAGCGTGCGGTCAGCGCGACTCTAAAACCAGCCTAAGACTAATCGCACTCGCACATCCGTCTCGCTCTCGCATGTCAGTCACTATGTAAATTGTTATTGAATAAATTGAATTCAATTAATATCGATTGGCCCGTTTGTAAAAGCGGGACATTTTTGCTCTGGTTGGGGACAACGGGACAGACAGCATGAAAGCGGGACTGTCCCGCCCAAAGCGGGACGAATGGTCACGTTACGTATACTACATAGAAATGTACCGGCACCGAAAAATGGTCCAAAACAAAATACACACATCAAAAGTGTCTAGGGATCAACATATATTTTTGCAATAACTTTTCTCCTGATTGATATTAATTAAAATTTTCTTTAAGGATTCATCAAATAAAGTGTTTTCGTTTGTCACAGTAACGATAAACCAAGTCACCTTTGCATTAATAAAGAAATTTGCCATTTTCCTAATATAGGGATTTTTGACATTTGAACCACTAACACAAAAGTTCGAAAAAAAGACTGAAATAACAGTTTTCTTTAAAATTTTATTGGGTAACTTAAACAATTAATAATCCGTGTTTCTACCGCGAACACTAACAACACAAGAACATCGGTTTGGCATACTCAAAATGAGTTCATCCAAATCACGCTGTGGAATGGCCGCCCATGTTCGTTGCAACAACAAAAAAAGGTCTTCTTGCGACTGGATACCCTCCATATTCGGCAGAGCTCTTCTCTGTAGCATATCCCATGCATGCTCAATCGGGTTCAAGTCTGGCGACTGAGCAGGCCAGGGCAGGACATTGATGTTAGCTACGGCGAGAGTCTGTCTTACAACTCTTGCGGTGTGCGGTCGTGCATTATCATGCATTAACTGAAATAAGGGACCGATTTGCACTTGTAGAGGAACGATGACGTCTGATACAATCGTCTCAGCATAAATTTGAGCGTTGAGGTTGCCTCTGATCCAAATCAACTCAGTTCTTCCGCCGATCCAAATACCCGCCCATACCATGATGGTTCCACCACTATAAGGATGGACTTCCTGGCAGGATTTTAATCGCTGTTGGCGTCTAGGGGTTCTCCAGTGTCGTATACGTCTTGTATCCGGTCTCATACCAAAACGAGACTCATCAGAAAAGCACACGAAACGCCATTGTTCTTCTGCCCAATTTCTGTGTTCAAGAGCCCATTGATATCGAATCCTACGATTGTGCATTGCTATAGGTGGTACCCGTAGCGGTCTTCGGGAATGAAGGTTCACTGCATGCAAGCGGTTTCTGACTGTTTGGTCGCTAATTAAGTTCCCTGAAGAGTGATGAAGCCTCACGGCTAACATCATGGCGGTTATTGTAGGAGCTCTTCGAGTTAAGATTTGAATTTATCGGTCTTGTCTCCGTGTGGTGCAGCGATACCGTCCTCCATGGCGCTCAGCCACGGTACCAGTGCTTCGGTAACGTGTCCAAAGTCGACTGATAACACTCTGACTTGTATTCAGAGCTAAAGCCACAGTACGTTGCCGGGAACCAGCTTCTATCATTCCCACGGCTCTGAGCATTTCTTCCCTGCTTAAATGACGTCGCCGCTCCATAATAACGTTGGTTTTAATCAGTAGTAGGGAAACAGTAGCACTAATAATGTCTTCAATGCGTTGTATGTTTTTATAGGGAAAATATTGACAGCTGATTTTCATCTTTTACTCGAATTTGATTCACAGTTCCTGATTCAAATTATGAAATGCACCAAAAAGGATCCATATAAATTTATAAAATCATAAATTTATTACAAAGCCACATCTCAATCTCAAGAAATCCGCATAAAAATGCTTGATCCCTAGACACTTTTGATGTGTGTATTAATAAGAAGCTGAATGCAGTCACGCTATGTGCGAATGAGACAATATTATACATAAGTATACATATTTTGATTGATCCCACTCTCAATGGAAGACAAAGTATTCAAGACTATTATTGTTCCTGCTTACACGGCCGCCGCCGTATTGTTGGAAGCTGCGCTCATGTCGCGAGTGTAGTGTACTTCTTATCGTGGGCAAGACATTAGCACACGTAGCATGAGCACTGATTTGTTCATGAGCACGGAAGAGTAGACAAAGATGAAGTTCCGTGTAGACAGTACGACGGCAGCAAAGTAGAAATAGTCAACAGCACTTTTTACGAAATTCATTACAGAATTCTTTGTTTTGTCATAGGACTATTTTTCTTTTTGAATTAAGTCACATTATAAGGAGGGGTCCGTGGCTAAATAATAACAGCCGCACAGACTGATCGATCAGGATAAGCTACGCTTGCCGCGGTTGGTCCATGGATGGGTGACCATCCTTACATACCGAGACCCTCCGTGTCTCGGAAAGCACGTTAACGTTAGGTAACATTCTTGTACCTTTTTAGGAAGATATTTGTGCATTTAAGATAAACAAAAATTCGTTTTTATTGCCTCTGCTACTCGGAACTAGATATGAGCACCGATGGCCAATTCCACGGCGGCGGCGTGGACTGAAAATTTCCACAGCGGCGGCGGCGTCGCGGCGGCGCGGCATGGTCGGCCGTGGGCCTTAGTTTTTTTTTTCAGGGAGGAATTTCTTAAAAATAAATAAAGAAAACCAATATGGTCTTACCAAAAAACACGTTATAAAGGAACGTATGTGTTAATTACAATTTTACAGTCTTCTAAATAATAATTGGAAATCACGTTTACTGAAAAATAATCATTTCAGTATTTTGAGTTGAAGGGAAACAGAGTTTTTTAATCATCTCTATTATAATGCTGAACAATACACGTTTACTCGGTAAAATATTCGACTCGACTGCGTGAGCGACGAGAGTTGCGAAGCGACTAGGCGAACTAATGCGGTCGAGCCGCGCGTGCGAGCGAGAAAGCAAGTTGCAACTCGTCGTGACGGCGCGCCGCGTGCTGCACTCGGCGACGGCGCGTCGACATGGACTCACGGCGACGGCGGCGCGCCGGCGCGGCGCTCATATCTACTCGGAACTCCCCCTTTTATAGTCGTGAACAAACAACTGACGTTTCTATCTACCGTCATTCAAAATATCAACGACATAAAAGGTGGATGTTTTGATGACGTATGACTTAAATGTCATAACAAAAATAATAATGTGTAAAATGATGGAAAACTACTCATGCTTAGTCCTTGATAATTATCCTGATTTACTCTGTAGTTCCACTACTGTCCATCGTGTACACGCGAATATTCAGAGAATAAAATCCTGCAAAAAAAAACTTTTATGCTGGCAACTATATCCAGGTTATGTCATTCACTGTTTTCGCGTCGTGTAGCGCACGTTACTTTAAGAAAAATATCGATTTTTCTTAAAGATTCTTTTTTTTTAATACTATTTTTAACGACAAATTATGAAAGAAAAAAAAACTGCGTAGGCCGCATTATATTGTAGTCTTTGGGCGAGCTCGAGCGCGACGTGGGCTAAGGTCGTCATCGACGTCCTCTTTGGATTCAGTATTACAGGCCGATTAGGAAAAGACATCGAATACTGTAAATGAGGAAGGAAATGCAAGTATGTATGTGTGATAATATTGAATCAATAAATTCCATTGGATGACGAGGATTAATTCGGATTGCAAGCAACAAATGCTTTTATCCGCCATGTTGCTTGGGTGCACGTGCATGCGTTCTTGTAAAATGTGACATGAAGTTCGTGTTACGACAGGACGTCGAGGGTTAATCTCGAAACCTCAAGTTGAGGATAAAGCACAAAATATACCTAATGTATTTCTAGAAGTTATTATGCACGTACGTACCTACTTAATATTGTTTCTCTCGTGAGAAATTATTATTACCTACAATTGGTAAACATATAACAGATCTCTACACATTTATTATCACGTATCATAAGACTTAGTAAGTCTAATGATTATTGTGTATCTTGTAGATACTCAAGAATCAAAGGAAGATGGTTTCAGTGCTATCGGCCTTGGGAAACCCATCCAGCTCCGTAGAGTAAGTTTTTGTTGAGATTTAGCTCATAGCCGTTTTTGCAAAATGTCTGAATTGAGTGATCCACATTTTCGGCAATAACTGAAGAACCTTGAGAGTGACAATTTTTTTACTTTGGGGTATAAGTTTTGACTATTTTTACTAAATGAACAATCAGATTTTGTCACGAAATAAAAAAAGATCACTCAATCCAAATGCACATTCGGTCTTGAAGTCAGCGATTGCAGGGCGGGGGCGGCGGCGGTGCGGGTAGCGGCGCGGCAACGCAGACCGGTCTCATATTACTGAATATAGACAGACAGGTTGAAGAACTAGAAGAAAATTAAGCTAGAATGTCCGAACAACCTCTACTTCCACCAATTGTTAATCGTATTGTCGTACATGAACCTCCACTAAATCCTGCTGATGATAATCCTAATGATGTTTTTCTTACTTATTTTAAAATACTTAAATAAAAATTCAAGTGCTATTTTAGTGTTTTATTGTCTATCGAATTGTATATTTTTTTCCAAGTCGATATGAGGAAGTCATAAACATAATATCCAAAAATATCTGTAGACGACGAGCTCTTCGCTATAGCGGCCTGCCTACAACGATTGAAATCTCTAGCCAGAGAGCCAATACATCAATCATCATCTGCCCAGCCTTTTCCTAACTATGTTAGGGTCGGCTTCCAGTCTACCCGGATGCGGCTGAATACCAGTATTTTACATGGAGCGACTGCCTATCTGACCTCCACAACCCAGTAACTGGGTAATACGATACCCCTTGGTAAGACTGGTTGTCAGACTTTCGGGCTTTACCCGTAACGACTATCAAAGATCCACTAATGATAGACGGGACCAAACGACTTAACGTGCTTTCCGAGGCACGGAATTACCAATACATCAATATGATTACTAATAAGTTTTACTTGGTATTTTAATATTCGGCTCTTTCTTCACTAGCTGACACGACGCGTAATGTATGGAACACCGACATTTATAGTATTATCATAGAATTATATACTCACTGATATCGATGTGAATAAATGCCACGTCAACTAATGAAGAAAGGGCCTTTATATCCATTGATAATATTGTATTTCTCGTATTGTTTCGTCTATAAAACTCGGATTGATTGATCATTGCTATTCAAAACGTCTAGGCACTTTTTTTGTATCCTATTTATAGTTTCTCTCGCTTCTTCTCTGATCATAAAACTTAAACTATTGTAAAGATATACCTGTAAGCTTTAATATGACGTACTGCATGTCAGTGTACATGAATATTTTTTGATAGGGTACAGCTCTCTACGAATTCCGGCCGTGTCTTTTGGTCAGGAGTGACCGAGCTATGAGATACTTTGCGGGTTGCGGGTCTGTTTGTTTACAGATTAACACACGAGGACGTGTGTCCTCGCAGCGGCCATCCTGCGAGGACATCTCTGCTGTCGCATCCGGCAATTGATGTTTACAATAAAACAAGGCACGCCACCTAGCGGCAACTATCAAGATTGGAGTTGGCGTGTTTTGACAGAGTCGGGACGTTTCCGCTCGGTTATACAAGGTTGAAGAGAACGCGTCAAGTGGCGCATTCCTGATCCCGGTGATCGAGCAGGCAGACGCTTCGGAACTGTTCTACGTTTTGTTAAAACCATCATCTTCATACCAGCCTGTTATTGTCTAATAGTAGTTGAATTGTGTACCTACAGTGTGTGATTCGCTAGTGTGATTAATTTGTTCGTAAAATTATAATCTGATTTGAACTGTAGACAGTTTTTCTATTGCGCAATAACCAACACTGCCCATAGTACGCCCATTCTAATTAAAATATGCCTGATGATGACGAGACAAACATACCCTCTTCGTCATATATAATTATTAGGTATAGCTGTGCATGTGTTTCATCTAGTCATTGAGGCGCATCACAATAATAGAACTGATATAATGGCGCCGATTCTGTTGTCCACAAACTAGAACTAAATTTAAGTTCAGGCATCTTTTTCTTTCTAATTCATTAAGAAAAGTACAGAAGATAAATATTAGTTTAGTCCTGTCAAATTGAGGTGTATCCTTTAGACTAATTACCAAATATGTATGCTTCTTTATAATAAGTTTCATGTTATGCTTACCTAGCCTTTCGTTTTACTTGTATTTTACACTAAATAAATCGTTATAATATAATAATAATAATACCTTTATTTTCAGGCTACTTTGGCCCATAGATGAATACCTTACAGACTAACATATATATTATAATAATACAATGTGTGTTAGTGTATAAACTTAAAACTATGTTAGTAGAGCACTGTCTTTGTGCGATCGTGTTGCACTTGTCCGCGGAAGCGACGGAACATTACCCCTTGCGGCCAAAAGTCCTCTGCCATGACGAGGTGCATTTCAAGCAACTGCACTCTCGCGGGCTTTACTTGGTCCTTTGGCACACGTACTCCACGACGTCCTCGGCCTTAGTGGTATAGTGTAGGCGGGAAATATACACTGGGGTGTTCGGCTGGGCGGCTCGTACAGGGATGTCGGGCTTGATAGGAGCAGCGGTTCTTGTTTCTTGGTTCTTTGACGGCGTTTCTTCCTCTGCACCGTCACAAAACCATCATCATCAGCCCGGTTCAATACCTTTTCAGGCACGGGCTACTTTGCGGGAGCGTTAGGGAGGTCATTAACTCCCACAGGCGCCTTAGACACGGACATTGTGTCAGCGGGTCGGGTAACTTGAGCGGCGACACGAGGAGCAGCCGCAGAGACATGTGCAGGGTTGCGGGCCGCGCATGACGCACGCTCTGCACACTCAACATTGTTCGGCGACGACGAAGACATAACAGCTGACGCGAAACTTACCCCCGATAAATTGAGGCACGCTCCGCGACGCGTGTTGATATTAGATGCGCCTACAGCTTTACGCAACTCTATTATTTCATTACGCAAATCAGCAACGGTGTTTCGGGATGCATCCAATCTCTTCTGCACATCCACTAGGCTGTGTAGCCTCCACCCGTTTTTATCCTAATGGATATTTGAATAAAACGAGCGTGTACAAATAAAAGTTTAATACCCAGCAGGCTCTAATGGAGGCACACAAATTTGTAACTGTGGGTTCAGGCCCGTTTGTTGTCACTCCTGCAGAGATAGGCACTTCCCTGCAGAATTCCGCCGAAGACGCCCAGGCCGGGGATGGTAGGTGGCCGATGACCTTGAAGCGTACGGCGACGCGGCTGTCTGGCTTGCACGGTGACACCAACAATGTGCGATGTAAACTCGCCGTAGATCCTGGAAACCATGGTTTCACGGGTCTTAGTACGGGCCCTTATAGCCTCCGTCCTGGTCAAGGTCCACCTATGTCACCGAAGGAAATGCCTATGCAATAGCGTAGTAGTATTGACGTGACGGAACTGACCAGAACGGAGTTTACATAAATAATTAAGCGACTAGTTACACAAAAGAAAATACAGAGCCAACACAATACCCCTCTTTAGGGTTACGCCGCAGTCGGGTAAAAAAATAATTAAGCAGCAGCGGTTAGAATTTGAAAATTTTCATAAAATATTTAAATTGTTTCATAGTAAAAAATTGAAGGTAGAAGAAGAAATATTTTTTAACGGCCAGAAATGTAGAATTTAGCAATTTAGAATTGAAAAGGTGCATACTAGTAAAAGCAGTTATACTAGAACTATAGAATACAGCAATACTTAATGCGTTCTACTGCTAAAAATAGTTACACAACAGCTTAGGAAATGATATGAAATTATACGATTTGTGTGCTATTCAAAACTTACCCTAATTCGGGAATAACAGGCACTTACACTCCACCGAGGAATTATTTATTATTAAGATAGGATTACGTATGCTAAACTAATATCGGAAAAAAATTACGATCGTCTCGGCTAGTGCGCTCGAGAGGTCGTAGTATGAGGATGCAATACGTCTACTCAGAGATCAGTCTAGAAGCGACTGGCCGCGGTGCGCGGGCGCGCTAGTCACATATATGAAGCGAACACTCCCCGCACTCCATACCGCTGCGTTCCGAGACGTACACCCTCAAAGAACAACATTCGTAGCATACGTTTGACATTTAATAATAAAACAATGAACAGTCCTGTAACGTTCCGTTACAGCTGGCCTTAAGAAAAGTCTTTCAATAGGCTCGTAACGTCGACGTGGTCGAATGTGACGAGGGAAGCTTGTTTAAGTCCTTCGCCACAAACGTCGTCAGGGTCGGTCTCCTTCAACAGCGTGATAATATCCTGCAGGCTTTTCTTAGTCCCGTCAGCCGGTGGGACACCATCTGGTCAGCTTTGTTTACCGACCTGAACAGTAGCAGCTTGGATGCAGCTATATCTTCCTCGCCGAAGTTGGTTGAGCAGATCTGGATTGCGGTCACCTCGTCCATCACGTCCAGTTTCTGCAGGAACGCCAGCAATTCATTCGCCACCAGTTGACTACTCATGGCGACAAAATAATTACGAGCGACGGCTTGCGCAGCGCTACACGGTTTATACTAATAAAGCGTCAGCAACACGTCCGCATCGATACGCCGCCAAATCGCGACTGATAACTTATTATTATACTATTGGTAGCCAATCTGACTAGTTATTCTCTACTTCCCATACGAGCCCCAAACATCTCATGGCGATCTTGCCAGGATTTGTCCTTGGGTTTCGCTTTTACATTTTTTTCACCTCCAAAGTATAATCACCACCTACTGTAAATCGCCACGAAAATCGATTAATTAGACATTGGACCCAAAACACACTATTTGGGCATTGAAGTTCCTACAAGAAGTGCCGCTCACCGGTGGAAAAAGATGAGGTATTCATCACTCAATATTCAGCGGGCAGGAAGGAGGTAACCATGAAGGATGTTGGTCAGCACATGGAGCGGATGAATATTGTGATGTTCGCGCTGCTGGCTATATTCACCATTGCAGTGGCCTACTTTGTGGTGCGTTTGTATAAACGGTGCCATAGGCAGTGGATTCAGGAGGAGTTTGGTCCCAATGGTATTTTTAAGTCATATTAATATTCTATTTTATGTGTTTATATGGGCCTTGATGCCTGAAATAAATGGATAAATAAATAAATGCGATGCAACGTATCCGGGCTTCTATTAGAGGACACAATAACGCCGAATCTACAGCCTAAGGAACCGTGAGTTACCTGCTACAATTATTTGAAAGTGTTTTCTTAACTTTGGTGAGACCTTTTTTTAATTTTATTTTTGTGTGCGTTCAAATCTCTCGCGAGTGAATAAGTTCAAAAAGTGTATAACTATGGACATTAAAACTAAGAAATATTAAGTAATAAGTAATACTAAAATCTAAAAATAGTATGGGCGTCATATTTCATTACGTTCCGAGTTAATTATTCTATAATCGTGTACTTTTGCTCACGAACTTGATATTTCACAGCAAAAACGAAAACTGCGACATTCTTTCGCCGCGCTGCAAGTAATTATACTGAACTATACACTTCTGTTTTGGCATGGTTACTTAGAATTATAAAATACTGGAATTACTAAATGACACGATTCTATTTTTAGACGATGATTGATGCATTAATTGACAATTGTGATTTATTAGAGCAAATAAGAAAATATTTGGTTAAAAAGGGAAAAGCTAGATATTTAGGTAAAGTTGTCGAGACTAAATTGAATGAAGCGACAAATATTTTTGAAAAAAGCAGTGGATTATTTTTGCTTTTAGAATCCAAAAAAGATCCAAAGATTATTTCTTCTGCGACAAATATTTTTCAAAACATTAAAAAAGTTTACGAGAATATTAAAACTTTATGTACCTACTTCTCCTAATACAGAGTGTGTCAAAATGGAGTTCGACTTGAAAACTGCTTGCAATTTATTGCCTGTTATGGACAATTCGGAAAATGTGACGAAACAATTGATTGATGCTATTGAAAGGTATTCAGATATGATCGCCGAGACAGAGAAACATTTATTAATTACATTTATTCTGAAAAGTAGACTATCAGAGAACACGAAATTACGAATGGCTTCAAAGTATTCATCTGCTACAGAACTTGTCAAGGACATGCGTACGCATCTTCTAACTAAAAATCGTTTATAGCAATTCAATCGCGTCTACAAAATGTTTCACAAGGTCAACAGTCGATTGATGAATATGGTAATTATAGTCAGCGCTTGACGTAACTGGACGTAATTTAAATAGCCAATTTTTTAATCTCGTCTAAGTTGTCTATGGACTATCTTAATTTGACAAGACTAAACTAGGAAACTAATATTTATCTCCTGTCCTTTTCTTAATGAAGTAGAAAGAAAAAGATTCATCAACTTAAGTTTAGTTTGTACACAACAGAATCGGCGTCATTGTGTTGTATACAGGTGCAGTCAAATATATAAATATATAATTATTAGTTAAAGCTGTGCATGTGTGTATTGTAACAGAAAGTTAAATACCGTAAATGTCACAAAAAATATGTCAAAATATATTTTAAATCACCTACCTTACTATAATAATACAATAATGTGTCCTGCACTAAATATCTGTTAGACACTATCTGTTATTATAACATAATGTTGTAGTGAGTTTCTCAGTAGCACCCTGGAGTCTGGATTTTTACGCGGTTGATAACAATAGGCTCGCCCTCTATTTCATGGGACTTAAACATAACTGTTGAAATGGCGTTGTACTATAGGTATACCTCTGCCTAACCCTTCCAGGATTACAGGCACGTGCTATGTTATGATTATGTTACGTGTGGTAACATACCGAACACCAAGAATGGTACTAAGTACTTAAATGTTGACCTTATGTGTATACTAGTAGGGTTGATGATCTAAATAAAACGCCCAAACTGTGTAGGTACTGTTCTTATAGCTAGTAATATCTATCCCACCAAAAACATATAATGTTGAAAAAGAAGGCCAACTTCCTTACTTCATGTAGATGTTTGACCAGCAAAAGAGTTGAAATCGAAACCAACGCCAAGTTTTAAACCATTTTCTTTGCACCGCCCTTATTTTGCAATTCTGTTGTAAGTAATTTGTGTTTGAAACTTTGAGATATCAATACAATAATATTGTTCCATTTACACTTGGCGGGTTAAAGTTTCAAACACAAATTACTTACAATAGAATTGCAAAATAATGGCGGTGCAAAGAAAATGGTTTAAAACTTGGCGTTGGTTTCGATTTCAACTCTTTTGCTGGTCAAACATCTACATGAAGTAAGGAAGTTGGCCTTCTTTTTCAACATTATATGTTTTTGGTGGGATTTCATTTCTTTTTGCCAAGTGGGTAGATACACGTGTAGGATTAAATTGTATAGCCTAGGTTTTCTTTTTTTTTTTGATAATTGTGGTTTTTAACCCCCGACGCAAAAACGACGGGGTGTTATAAGTTTGACGTGTCTGTGTGTGTGTGTGTGTGTGTGTGTGTGTGTGTGTCTGTCTGTGGCATCGTAGCTCCCGAACGGATGAACCGATTTTGATTTTGTTTTTTTTGTTTGAAAGGTGAATTAGTCGGGAGTGTTCTTAGCTATGTTTGATGAAAATCGGTCCAAGATGGCCGCCGCCACAAAATGGTGGATTACATATTTTTTCACAACTCCCTTAATATGGGTATCAAATGAAAGGGCTTGACTAGTAGAATACTATACGTTATTACAAATTTCAAATCCAAGATGGCCGCCACCACAAAGTGGCGAATTACATGTTTTTTCACAACTCCCTCAGTATGGGTATCAAATGTAAGGGCTTGACTTGTAGAATACTATACTCTATTACAAATTTCAAATCCAAGATGACCACCACCACAAATTGGCGAATTAAGTATATACTTTTTTCACAACTCCTTCAATATAGGTATCAAATGCAAGGGCTTGAAAAGTAGAATAATGTACACTATATTGAAAGGGAATGAGGAATATTAACTAACGAAATGAAAACTAAAAAATTGAAAATATTTTTTGTCTGATTAATGCTCTAGAATGATGAGGAAATCGTGAGGAGGGCGTGATGACTGGTACCTACGACGACTGAGTTTGACTATTTTTATTACGAATGGAATTATTCTACTTAAAAAGTGTAGGTATTTCTACATCAGATAGTGTCGCAGTCCCATTTTATAAACTAGATCTGTAGCAAACCTTATTTTAATCCACCAACGCCACCTATCATATAAAAGAGACACTACAACATGCCGCTACTCGACGCTAGATGGCGCTGTCGCGTTACGTCACTTTTCTGAATCGCGGTGTTAAGAGTCTCCGAGGGTTAATGACCTCCGATAGTATATTTTATTTTTTTAGAGAGAACTGAACTAGTGGTGCATCCGTGAGTTACGTCCTACTTGGAATAGCTACACGGGACTCCGCTATTAAGTTAGCCTAAACCTAGACTTATTGTCATTTTTTGGGTTAGAGGACACCTTATCCCCTCCTTTGTCCCTTCTGGGAAAAGGTGGCGCGGATTCGTCCTATATATAATTCTGTACGTTGTAAATAAATCCTTCGCCTTTACACCTGGACTTCTTTGTGCCGGAAACGGTGACCACATCCTTTACAGATCTGAAATACCTAAGATATCTAATAGCTATGAAATACTTGTACGAAAGTTGAATAACTAAAGGAAGAACTAGAAAAAGGATATAATAAAACAAAAAAATCTGTTTAGTCTTAAAAATTATTCTTCAACTATAAATTAATACCTAATTATTTTTGACGGATAAAAAACCTGATTAAACACCAAATTACCTGAATTTTAACCGCAAGAAAAAAAAAGAAATGAAATACAGAAATTAAGGAGTCCCTACAAAAAGGATAAAATTAAAAATTAAATTAAAAATTTAAAAAACCCCCGACACAAAAAATTAAATTAAATTAAATGTAAATAATTGGAAAAGGATCAAATAATATAAAAACCCCCAACTTAAAGAATCTAGGTAACGAGACTAAAACAGATAAATTCATATGGAAGTCGGGGGACCGTTCTGTGGAACACCTATGCTAAGAGGTCCCCCGACTGCCATATGAATTTATCTGTTTTAGTCTCGTCACCTAGATTCTTTAAGTTGGGGGTTTTTATATTATTTGATCCTTTTCCAATTATTTACATTTAATTTTTTATTATTTTTTCTCTTACGAGGTGTTTTTTAGGGTTCCGTACCCAAAGGGTAAAAACGGAACCCTATTACTAAGACTTCGCTGTCTGTGCGTCTAACCGTCTGTCTGTCTGTCACCAGGCTGTATCCCAAGAACCGCGATAGCTAGACAGTTGAAATTTTCACAAAGTATGTATTTCTGTTGCCGCTATAACAACAAATACTAAAAACAAAATAAAATAAATATTTAAGGGGGGCTCCCATACAACAAACGCGATTTTTTTGCCCTTTTTTGCTCGATATCAAAAATGGCAACCGGTAGGCACTTGAAATATTCACAAAATACTCAGTTGTATTTTAACTTTTATAATAAATAATAAAATTAAAATAAATTAAATATTTAAGGGGGGCCCCATACAACAGACATGTTTTTTTCGGCGTTTTTGCCTTGTGATCGGAACCCTTCTTGTGCCAGTCCGACTCGCACTTGACCAGTTTTTTATTAAATGATGAGCCCGCTGCAGTCTGAACTGCGGCAATGTTTGGACGTATAGACCATTCCCTATCAGCTGTTTTTTTTTAAACTTATTTATTTTCACACATATGTTTTTTAAATCTGGTCTATAGAGCGACCTCAATCTGTTAGCACTTTCTTGTGCTTTGATCTGGCTAGGATCGATATTTATTAAATGGTCACCACTAAAATTTTTTACCCTAGATAATGGTATGTAGGCTTGACCACAAGTGAATATAGAAGAACCAATATCAATTAAAGCATTGTCCAAGCTCAAACCTTGACTCTTATGAATGGTGATTGCGTAAGCTAAACATATCGGAATCTGCTCCCGGTAAACAAAAGCACGGCTCAAAACTTCAAGATAGAATTTGAAATATTAATGATATTAGTTTTACTTAAAAAAATATGCTTTTAGAAATAGAAATATGAATCTGCTTAACAAAACGATTTAAAAGGGGTAAAATAAGTATTCTTAAAAAATATTTTGCATTTATATCTTATGATATAGGTACGTCATTTGACATGTTTTAAGGTTTTTAATAATTTATCTTTTTAAGAAAGTCTCATACTTACCTAAAAATTAAGCCCCTTTATTGTTAAATACGGAACACGGATTACAGAATGTGTGATAGCCGAACTCACACTTGACCGCATTTTTTACTTTTACTTTAGTTTCGTGCAAAATTACAAGTTTCTAGGCCGACTATAAAAAAAATTTAATACCTACGGAACCCTCTGTGCGCGAGCCGAACTCACACTTGACCGCTTTTAAAATTTTTCTTTTAGTTTCATGGTAATGTCCAGTTCCAGCTTGAAAAAAAATCATACGGGACCCTCTGTATGCGAGCCAAACTCACACGTGACCTCTTTTTAAAATTTATCCTTTAGTTTCATGCTAATGTCTAGCTTCGTGCCAAATTTCAAGTTTCTAGGCCGGTTAGAAGTTTCTAGGCCGGCTAGAATAAAAATTTAATATTGAACCCTCTATGCGCGAGCCAGACTCACACTTGACCATTTTTTAATTGTTCCTTTAGTTTCATGCTAATGTCTTCGTGCCAAATTTCAAGTTTCTAGGCCTTTCAGAAGTTTCTAGGCCGCCGGCCGGCTAGAATAAAAATTTAATATTGAACCCTCTATATGCGCGAGCCAGACTCACACTTGATCATTTTTTTAATTTATCCTTTAGTTTCATGCTAATGTCTAGCTTCGTGCCAAATTTCAAGTTTCTAGGCCGGTTAGAAGTTTCTTGGCCGGCTAGAATAAAAATTTAATATTGAACCCTCTATGCGCGAGCCAGACTCACACTTGACCATTTTTTTAATTTTTCCTTTAGTTTCATGCTAGTGTCTAGCTTCGTGCCAAATTTCAAGTTTCTAGGCCTACTAGAAGTCCCAAAACATTTTGATTAACTCTAAGTGAGTGAGTCAGTCAGTCAGTCAGTCAGTGCCACTTTAGCTATTTTGAAAAGTCCATAACTTTGAATCTATTAAAGCTACAGTTATGAAATTTGGTATTCGAACTAACAGCAGTCATGGTATTATGTATGTGAAGTTTGATTCGATTTCGTGTGACAAATAGTTAGATACAGGGTGGTCAAAAGTAGCTCGAAGCGGTTCGGGTAAATAGTGCACGGCGTACGTGCGGCCATTTGCTGGAAATTGGCCTGCGCACTGCCGTGCGCTTCGATACTAATATTATAAAGCTGAAGAGATTGTTTGTTTGAACGCGGTAATCTCAGGAACTACTGGTTAGAATTGAAAAATTATTTTTGTGTTGAATTGTCCATTTATCGAGGAAGGCTATAGGCTATATAACATCACGTTATGACCCTTAGGCGCTGAGCAGCGAGTGACACCGCGGGGAACAGCTAGTATTTGATAAAATTCACAAGAGCCCCACCAAATCGTTGTAACACAACGCTTGCGAGTTCTAATTCGACGCCAACGCAATCTAGTTACGTCTTGCACAACTCTTGTTAAATAAAATGTATTTTGTTGAACTGATGAGCGGCTTTTGATCATGCATGATCATTAATATACCGCCCACCAAGGACATTATTGACGGAATGTCCTTCTTGGGTCCAAATTGGCAGTGAACAATTTGATCTTATAGTTTTGATCTAAAATCTTAACACGTTAGCTGCGGCAAAAAAATCATAAACTTTCATCTGGTGCGGTGGCGGTCGGAATGCACATCCATCGAACTTTTTTTTTTTTTTTTTTAACTTAACTAACATAATCAATCACTCAATCATTTATTTTGTTAACATAGGTATGGTTACAGATAGTTTGTTGTCAATATAATTATGTGCACTATGCTTGCCAATATATATGGCGTACAAAATTAACATAAAAAATTAAAATTTTTGACGGTGCGTATCAGTCCTTTTTTTTTGACCAGACACCACTAGGATAGATTAAAGCGCTATAACTTTGCGAATACATGGTGTACACTTTTTTTTATACTGTTAAATTGATCTTGAACCCAGTTTCTTTACGTTCGTTTCGCCCCTGGATCTGACAAACAGGAAATGAGAAATCAACCAAGGAAAGTGTCAGGCCGATAACGAGCGATACTGCACTAGAAAGTACTTTTTATAGTGGTGGGACAGAAAAAAATATAAGGTTATCGAAAATAAACAAGAATTATAAGAAATAAAAAAGTGTGTATATAGTAAATCACTAAGCCAGACAGGAACAGTAAACTAATTTGGTAGGTAGGTACGTGTCTTTCTTCGCAAAGAGATTGACTGCATTTGTTGCAAAATGTTTTAATTTTTTTAACTTTCTTTTTTACTTCTTTGCACTCTATTGTCGGTCGTAGCTTTTCATAGCACCGTGCACAATTTCTTCTCTTAGGACCTTTTTCGTTGCACCGTACTTAAACACCTGTCTATAAAAATAACGACTCGCCACGTACCGTCTTGTAGAGAGCACACCACTGATTGGCGGCTCGACGCTAGCGCGCGCGCTCCGTGCGGCATCAGGTCGGCAACGGTCATATACCACAATAGGCCCGCCGCCACAGGAATCGGGTATTTTTCACCGTCAGTGCGATGGTGGTCGAAAAGGGCCCACCACGATGTTTTAATGCCAAATACCTACATTTGTAACCACGAGCCGAAATCTATACTTGTCTCTGTCGAACTCCTACAAATATCGAAGATAATCGTTCCGCACCAGCGAGAAAGATATAATTTTAACCGTGGACACTGGCGCTAAGCTCCGTATCGGGCCGATTTTATGTGATCCGCAGTGAACCCACACGGATAACAAAAACATTATAAATCCTTAATAAAGTAAGAATATGTCGAAGATTACGGACTTTCTGATCACAAATCTATCAACATAAAATGGAATACAAATTGCCTATATACATATACCGCTCGCCATCTTTTACCAAAAAAGAACAGTTTCAATGTGTTTTAAATAGTTTGGATACTGTACTTACACAACTAAAAACTTTTAGAAATGTTGCCATCATTGGGGATGTTAACGTGAACATTAAACCTTCCAATAACGACGACCGTGCAACTGACTACTTAACATTAAGCGCGTCGCATGGCCTTTTACCGGCTCATCATATACCCACAAGAGGTACAAACTGTATCGACCATATCATTCTCAAATGTCAAACACCAGCAACAGCACTTATTTTGGAATCATTTATTACGGATCACATGCCTATCTTGTTACATATTGAAGATACTGTATCACCTAAAACACCCCAAAAAACTATTTCCCGAGTGGACTACGCTAAGCTGGTTCAGGAACTTGAAGCCACGGACCTCTCACATATTATGAGTATAGACGACGCGAATGTTGAAAAAGTCATGTTGCGCCGACCCCAAATAAATTGGGATAAGGGCAGGAGAATGATGAGATGATGCGAATGTAGCCGCATACGAATTGATCGGTGTTGTCCAGGGCTTGGTAAAAAAACATACATATGAGGTTAAAATTCCCAGGAAAAATAGAAATATTAAGCCGTGGATAACGCCTGGTCTCATGCGTTGCATTCGTCATCGTGATTTACTTCACATGAACACCAAAAAGTCACCTGATAATGACATTATAAGAATCACCTACAATCGCTACCGTAACCACTGTAACATAATATTACGTAACCTAAAAGATCAGTATGAAAGGGATGAGTTGGAGAAGGCTAAAACGAATATTAAGACGCTTTGGAATAAAATTAAAGACATCACAAACTATAAGAAAACACCCACATCCTCCACTAACTTGTTAAAAATTGAACCGAATCCTCAAGCAGCTGTTGATCGTGTGTGTAGGTATTTAGCGGAGGTTGGCAAGAACCTCGTGTCTGATATCACTTCGTGTTCTCTGATGTCCCCCAGCCCGTACTCACGGCCTCGTAAAAATGTTCCCCTTAACTCGCTAGTTCTCCTAGAATTGGATGAATCGGTTATAAATAATGCCATTATTCAACTCCGTCAGATTATTATTATTAATTATTACCCAGTAACTGGGTTGTGGAGGTCAGATAGGCAGTCGCTCCATATAAAATACTGGTATTCAGCTGCATCCGGTTAGACTGGAAGCCGACCCCAACATAGTTGGGAAAAGGCTAGGCAGATGATGATGATGATTCAACTCCGTCGAGATTCTGCTACCGGTTGGGATGGCATCTCAACAAATCTACTAAAACAATGTCGTCATGTCCTCGTATCTCCCATAACACACATTTCCAATCGTTCAATTGCCACTGGTATTTTTCCGGAAGCGTTTAAAAAGGCTGTTGTGCACGCGATTTATAAGGATTCCCATCCTTATAAATCGGGAATCCAGAGACTCTATGAGCAGTTACAGGCCTATTTGTAAAGTTTTTGAAAAATTAGCAAATCGAAGGCTTACTCAGTTCCTCGACAAAAATAACTTAATTGCACAAAATCAGTATGGTTTTAATAAAATGAGTATCGGCAGAAGATGCAGTTCTCGACTTAACTGAGTTTGTTGCCAGAAAGCATGATGAAAAACAGAAATGCATAGGTTTGTTCCTAGACTTAAAAAAGGCGTTTGACACGGACTCTGTTCCCACCCTCCTATCGAAGTTGAAGGACATCGGCATACGTGGTTTGGCTCATGATTTTTTTGCACGTTATCTCACTAACCGTAGACTGTGTGTTAGGGTTGGTGACCATGTCAGTAGAGAGGAAACTACCACCTTCGGTGTGCTGCAGGGAAGTGTTCTTGGCCCGACCTTTTTCCAGGTTTACATCAACGAGCTTTGCTGCATACCTCTCACAAACTCTAAAATATTCACCTATGCTGATGATACTGCAGTCATTGTTCATGGAACTGATTGGGAGCATCTGAGAACTACTGCCGAAATCTCACTTAAAGCTGTTATAGATTGGGTGCAGCTAAATCTCCTCACTCTGAACCTGGACAAGACCTTCTTCATCCCGTTCGGGTTACACCCTGGTACCAAACCACCTACAGGCTTTGTCATTAACGCCCACACATGTAATGGCCATATACCCTGCTCATGCTTTTCTCTTCGTGAGGTAAACCATCTTAAGTATGGGTGTGGTTATTGATAGCGAACTCAACTGGCACTTACACTTGGATACTATTACTGAAAGTGTTAGAAGAATGATTTATATATTCAAGATACTTAGGTCTTCGGTTGACTTCAACACGATTAGAATGGTGTATATTGCTATATTATTATGTCAGTCCATCATGCATTACAGTGTGGGGAGGCGCCGCTCGGACAAAGTTTCTTAAGTTGGAACGAGCACAAAGAGCTGTCCTGAAGGTGATGTCAAAAAAGCACTTTATGTATCCTACCACACAATTATACAAAGATGCTAATGTACTTATTGTTAGGCAACTGTTTGTGCTACGATCCGTACTGAGAAAACACTCCAAGGTCCCCCCTCCAGACCCAACACGCCGTAAGAAAAAACCTCTTATTCTCTCGGTAACGCATAGGACCGCTTTCGCTAGACGCCAGCATTATGTTCTAAGCTCACACCTTTATACAATAATTAACAAACAAACAAACATAATTGATTTGGATACCTGGACTGGATAAGGGATCAAGACTACGAGGCAACGGAAAGTCTACTTGCCTGGATCTGCTGAATCACTTATGCCTATCACTTCACAACGAAGGGAGGTGCCCCCACTAGTAGTATACTATTGGGCATTCTGGACCACTTTTCGCTCGGCGAAACAAGTTCGCCATCGCTCCGGTGGTCCAGAATGCCCAATCGTGAACGGTCGACTCGCTTTAGTAGTTAGTAATACAAAGTGGTAGTAGCTTCGCTACTGGACAGTGCCTCAGAATGCCTAATAATACACAATCGACTTGACTGACAAAGGTGATTCAGGACGCTCAATAATGAAGAATCAACTCACCTGTTCAGTTTACCATGGTATTCTATCACTGAGCATTGTTAATAGTTTAAAACTCAAACAAGCATGAGAACAGTGGCCTTAGTGTGAGTTTTTTCGACTCACGTTCGATTGCGAGCTCGTTAGAATTTTGTATGGGAAATTAGGTTTCTCCTAGTGACCAAAATTCTAACGCGCTCGCAATCGAACGTGAGTGAAAAAACTCACACTAAGGCCTCTGACTATTTAGTGTATGCTGACGTAATATTATTTATAAATGTGAATGTAACAAATTAATTGAGTCATTATTAGTCTATTTGTTTCATGTGTAACTATGAAGTTTGTCAAACAACCACAATCATTACATGTGAATACAGTTTGCATTGAGCCTCAAAATACTGGTTCTCGTCATGGAGAGCTACTACCTAACTCTGTACGTTGCATTATTTGCGGGCCTTCCAATTGTGGAAAAACTAATTTGTTAATAGGTCTTCTCATACATGAGAATGGATTAAGATTTCAAAATGTTTATGTTTATTCGAAAACTCTACATCAACCCAAATACATTTTCTTAGAACAAGTTTTACAACGAGTTTCTGGTGTCTCATTCCAGAAATATCATGGTAATGAGGAAGTACTGAGTGTCCAGGAGGCAAAACCTAATTCTGTGATCATATTTGATGATGTTGCTTGCGAAAACCAAAACAATATGCGTGATTACTTTGCGATGGGAAGACACAAATGTATTGATTGTTTTTACCTTAACCAGACATATAGTAAAATTCCTAAACAGTTAGTTAGGGACAATGCTAATTTAATTATACTTTTTAAACAAGATGAAATTAATTTGAAACATATTTATGAAGAACATGTCAACACTGATATGACATGGCTCGATTTTCGTGAAATGTGTTCAAAAATATGGAATGAACCTTACAATTATGTAGTCATTAATAAGGATCGTTCCAAAAATAAAGGATGTTACAGAAATAAATTTGACACATTTGTAGTCTTTGATTAAGATAATTAATATTTAAGTATCTTACCTTTGCAATATTATTATTCATTAAACAAAGCTTAATCTATCAAGATCTAAAAATGGAAAAATCATTAAAAAGACAAATTGTTGATGCTGCAGAAGCTGTTAAGAAAAAAATACGAAAGATGAAAGACATTGAGATTGATAATAAACAGACACTGGAGTCAGTGTTCAAGCCTGTAACAGAACCTCTCAACCTAATTGCAAATGCAAGCCAGCAGCCGCCTCGTTTACATACTACGGGAAATGAAGAAGCAGATATTTCATTTGTTGATTCGTCTTCTCAGAAAGGAAACCGGATTAACGTCGACAACGACTATGAATCTGACAAGGAAAGTGATTGTTCGTTTCAATCATTAGTTGAAAATAAACAGGGTGATACATCCTCTTGGTCAATATCACCAGAAGCACTCGCCGGGGTTCCATATGGTGTTAGAGTGAAGGATGGGAACTTGATGCTAGGTTCAGCTCGCATAACAATCGGCGATGAATATATTATCGTGTCTGGACGCAAATATCAAAATACACCTGGTTTGAAACAGTTGTTGCTAAAGAAAGATGTAGATTTGAGTTTGGTAACCGACAGTGATATGCAACACTATAAGTCAATGCTACTCGATACAAATGCTCATCGGCGAGACTATGATTCCAGTAAACCGATAAACAGTAATAAGGGACAGAAATATCTACAAGTTATTAAGCCACTTTTTAAACTACGAAGTACCATTCAAGACCCTCTGCCGAAGGGAAAAGGAATGTTATTGACAAAAATGTGGAAAAAGAATACAGATTTTGTATATTGGAATGATCCAAATTAACTAGTGAATAGGTTAAAATTACTGATAGCTTCTCGAGATGCTGGTAACACTGGAGTAAACAATGAAATTATATCTATCATTGAAGAATTGCGTGAAAATAAAATTATAAATAAATAAATGATTTTATAAAATGTATTCATTTTATTGTTAACCTTCCATTAATATACATCTAAATATGAACGTAGACAAATTTGGACATCACGTTCATAAAAGATTACGATTAACAGAGTTACTAGACTTTAATGAGAATGCTCTGTGCAAGTCAGAAACGGGAGACTATGATTTAAAATCAACTAGACTGAAAGGAATAAGATCTCCCGTAGAAGGAGACGAAGTTGTGAACAAGGATTATGTAGATCGAATGAATGCTCACACGGTACAAGAATTCAATAGATTGTTTTCTTCATTGCGTTCTCAAATTATATTGGATGGGCAAAATGCAGTTAAGTCTTATTTAAAAACAAAGTCATCGGACGTTTTGATTCATTTCGAAGACAAGTTTTATACCAAAGCAGAGGTAGACAATTTAATTAAAAATCTCCCTAATGGCAAAACAGCAAATAGTCAATGAAATACACAAAGCCGCGCGAAGAAGGTTCCTGAGGCGTTCAGTTATTTTAAAAGGAATCGATGACTTGTGGCAAGCCGATCTGATGGACATGCAAAACTTAAAAAAGTATAATAAATGTTACAATTATGTGCTAGTGGTTATTGATTGCTTCTCAAAGTATGCTTGGGCAGAACCATTGAAATCAAAAAATAAACAAGATGTTACTCATGCATTTGAAAGGATATTGATTGATAGTAATCGCAGACCTGATAATTTACAAACGGATATGGGGACCGAATTTTATAACAACACGTTTCAGAATCTTATGAAGACGAGAAATATTAACCATTACTCAACGTTTTCAACCAAAAAAGCTTCGATTGTTGAAAGACTAATAAGAACTATTAAAAATAAGTTATATAAATCTTTTAGCTACAATGGAAACTACAAGTGGTTAGGACAACCGTTAGAAGTAATATTGAAGACATATAATAATACAAAGCATCAGACTATTAAATGTAAGCCGATTGCAGTAAATAAATATAATGAACACGTTATAAAAGAAAATATTAACAGAACATTAAAGAAAATATCCTCTCTCCATACAATGAAACCTAAGTTTAAAGTAGGCGATTATGTACGCATCAGTAAATACAAACACAATTTTGAGAAAGGTTATACACCTAATTGGTCAACCGAGTTATTTACCATAAAAAAAATTAATGGTACCTACCCATTAACGTATTACATAGAAGACCAGCGAAATCAACCCATATTAGGAACCTTTTATGAGCAAGAACTACAAAAATCTCACTGTCCTGGTGTTTATCTGATTGAAAAGGTTTTAAAAAGAAAAGGATCAAAACTATTTGTGAAATGGCTTGGTTTAAACAAAGAAGAAAACAGTTGGATTGATAAATCTGCTATAATGTGTTAAATCATTTTTATATTACCTATATAAACATTAATTATTGTAATCTTTGCTTCATTAAGCTTTGGACAATGCAAGGTGGTGAACTAGTTAACACTATAATTGATAATCTGCCATTCGAAGTTCATTTACCAGGATACAATTATTGCGGGCCAGGAACTAAACTTAACAAACGGTTAGCACGAGGTGATAGAGGTATAAATAAGCTAGACGAAGCTTGCAAGCAACACGATATAGCATATGCAAATCATAAAGACTTAGACAATCGTCACAAGGCTGATTTGCAATTACTAAACATGGCGAAAGAAAGGCTGAAATCGAAAGATGCTGGTAAAGGTGAAAAACTTAGCTCATGGATAGTAAGTAAAGTAATGAAAGCCAAAATGAAGTCTGGATCTGGTGCTAAAACATTTAAATGTTTTGTATCAAAAATAAAATCAAAAATAAAGAAACTGGATCCCAAGGACAGTAAAACATTAATTAAAGCTGCCTATTCAGCGGCAAGGAAAATGATTCCTTGCATGCAGAAGATTCGAGTACCGCGAGTGATACCATTACCAAAAACAGGAGGTGTACTACCTTTGATTCCGATTTTTGCTGGTTTATCGGCTTTAGGAACACTAGCAGGTGGTGCGGCTGGTATTGCAAAAACAGTTAATGATTACAAAGCTGGTCATCAAAATTTGCGAGAAACAGAACGACATAATCGTGCTATGGAGTCACTGAATTTAGGCAAGGGTTTATATATTAAAGCACATAAAAATGGTAAAGGATTGTATATAAAATCTCCAAAAAACTGAATTTCAAGCTACCTAATCGTGCTCTAACAAATATAGACATCCAAAAGTATGCACACCACATCCCATACTTTCGAGGAGTTTACATGAGAGATAGGTTGCCCAAGACACCGAAACGGATTGAATGTGGTATCATTAATTTAGATGATTCTAAGAATGAAGGAACACATTGGGTAGCTTACGTTAAAATATACAACTACTGTGAATATTTTGATAGCTTCGGGGATTTGAAACCTCCAATGGAACTGATTAAATATTTTAAGAATTGTAACATTAATTATAACTATACAAGATATCAGAAGTCCAACACTGTAATTTGTGGTCACTTATGTTTAGAATATCTATGGACTTTTTGGAATAAATTGTATAAATTTTATGCTTTTGTTTCATTTTAATCATTTGCAAGATGTCCCTCACTTTGTCGATTACTGGAAACTCGTCCACTTTATCTACGTACTATCCTACCACATTGCAATTATATGGAAAGTATGAGTGTGCCTTATTACATTTCTCAACATTTAATTCGATTCCCAACATTGACAAAACGAATAACAAGTTCTACTACGGTTCCAACGAAGTTATTGAAATACCAGAAGGTACATATGAATTGCAAGATATAAGTGATTATTTAAAATCTGAAATTAAGGATGCATCAATTAAACTACAGTGCAATAATAATACATTAAAAACTACTATTAACTGCACAAAAAGCATTAATTTTAGTAAAGAAGGCACCTTTAGAAGTTTGTTAGGGTTTAGTGAGCAGAACTTGAAAGCAAATAAATGGCATGTGTCACAGTTTCCAGTCAACATTTTACCTACGACAGTGATCAGGATAGAATGTGATATTGTAAGCGGTTCATACATAAACGGAGAACCCAGTCACATTATCCACGAATTTGCACTCAACGTGCCACCAGGGTACAGGATTATAGAAATCCCGAAAAACGCTATATACTATCCAATTAACCAAAACAACATAAGCTGCATACATATTAGACTTTTAGATATAAACAATCGCTTAATCAATTTACGTGGTGAGGAAGTGCAGCTATATCTACATCTTAGAAGAAAAAATGATTGACTATAATAAATATGTTCCTCAAATCAAGCGCATCAGTTCTGCTCAAGCATCCAAACAAATAAGAGCTCGCACAAAAAAGAAAATAAAATTAACTAAAGACAATAAGGCATTTCTTAAAGCGATTGGATTATTAAAATGAATATATTAGATGTTTTGGCTGCTCCAACTTACGACAACACTGTGGAAGGAATTGAATTTCATTCATACAAGCCATATGTAACAAGTTTCAATAGAAACGATGAAATCCGAATACCTATCAATCAACAGGACCTGTATATACTACCGTCAGCCAGTACCCTGTATTTAGAAGGATCTTTTATAGTTAGCAAAAAGGATTCAAAGGATAAAGCTACTAGTGTGCATTTTACAAATAATGCTCTCCTCTACTTATTCCAAGATATAAGATACGAACTAAATGGTGTAGAGATTGACAAAATAAAAAATGCGGGCATAACGACCACCATAAAATCTTTAATATCAATGAATGAAAGTGAATCAAAGGCTTGCAATGCCTGGGGCTGGAATATTGATGGTGTAAAAAATATTAATGGAGGTAGTTTTTCAGCTTCTATACCACTCTGTAACATTCTTGGTTTCGCAGAAGATTTAAAAAAAGTTGTGATAAATAGTAGACACGAACTGATATTACTAAGAAGTAACACTAACCTGAATGCTGTAAAACTTAACACCGGTGAAATTATAGACGATGTTCAAATTAATAAAATCATATGGCGCGTACCGCATGTAAAAGTATCAGATAAAGAGAAAATAAGTTTGTTAAAAGTGTTAGAAAAAGACCGTCCACTTCAAATGATATACAGAAATTGGGATCTTTACGAATATCCAGCTTTACCTAAAACTACAAAGCATACTTGGTCGATCAAAACTTCATCGCAAATAGAGAAACCTAGATACATCATTGTTGGTCTACAGACAAATAGAAAAAACAGTGCAAGTTCAGACATGTCTCAGTTTGATCATTGCTATATTCGTAATGTAAAAGTGTATCTCAATTCAAACTATTTTCCATATGAAAACCTCAATGTTAGTTTCACAAATAACAGAATTGCTTTATTATACGAGCAATATGTACGATTTCAACAGTCATATTACGGACGTCGTCCTGAACCCTTATTAAACGAGAAACAATTTAAAGACTTGGCGCCTCTATTTGTTATCGATTGTTCTAGACAAGTGGATAATATTAAGTCAGGTCCTGTTGTGGATGTAAGAGTAGAAATTGAGAGTGAATCCGAGATACCTGACCAAACTTCTGCATACTGTCTTATATTGAATGATTGTATAATAGAGTATAAGCCGTTAAGTAATATTGTGAGAAAAATATCATGAATTCGGATACTATAATATTAGATATTCAAGGATTTAAAGATCTGTACAACAATTATTTTATAGTAAAAGAACTAGCGTTCGCTACACGTGATTATACACAACTGTTCTTAATAAAACCACCTTACTTATTCAAATATTTAACAACTGATGAAAAAAGGCAGGTAAAGTGGTTGGAAAAGAACAGAGGTATTCATTGGAACGAAGGATATATTGACTATAGAGAATTTCACCGTATAATTGTACCCTATTTAGAAAACAAAAATATATTAGTCAAAGGTTTGGAGAAGGTGAAGTGGATAAAAAACATTTGTGAAAATTGTAAAGTGTCCGATCTTGGTGAAGACCAGTGTCCCAGCTTGTTTGAATTGCATAAGAAATACTGTGACAAAAAAACTAATTTTAATTGTAATGTACATTTAAATCATTGTGCTCTAAAAAATGTTTTATGTGTAAAAAAGCACTTGGGATATGAAGTGTAAAGTGTATTGTTTTTGAAAATAAAAATAAGTTTCTTTAATAAAATGCATTTTTATTTGTTACACATCGTAAATACATAAGTAATAGAAAGTAAATGAATTAATATAACATATTATTGGAGAAAACTATACTTAGCATAAAATAATAACTTATAATAACAATATAATAACAGGAGTATCTTTAAAAAGCTAACTAAAAATCATTGTCTATTAAAGATTTCGATATTTTCTTAACTAACGATTCCGTTTCGTCCATAACACTGTCTATAGCGTCCTTAACAATGTACTGCGCACTTATCACAACGTTCTCACTTTCACTATCACTGTCACTTGTTTGAGAATTGTTGCAGAGATCAATTACAGTAATTTTAATTAACTTAGTGCCTCGTCGTTGTAATCGGCTCATAACAAAAGATTTCGTGGGTTTATGTTTTTTCAAAAGTTCTCTGCGACGTTGCTTCTTCGTCTGTGTCTGTTTCGTCTGTTTGCATTGCTCGGGTTCACAGGGATACATCTCAGATAATCCTTCGTAAGGATCCTGAGCATACTGGCTAAACACAATCTCAGAATCAGATACCTGGAACAAGATATACATAATGCATGTTAAAACTTGATGTACACATACATAAAATCACTAGAAGATTGAAACAGGCACTGTACTCACCGTTGACATGACTATGATAATATCCTGTAATATTGCAAAAAAAAACACTAGCCAATTCTAGTAAAATTATGTAAATAATAAAAAATAAACTGACAATTAACTGTATATATTTTGTTAGAATTGCTAACTTAGCATTAAATCAAGCTTACATTAGTTGTTTGAAAATCACTCTTTAGGCAATAGTCTTATAGCGCAATATAATAAAAGGCTTTAGTATGAATTGTAAACTGCTAGCTTGCATAATATTTCATACACTTCATATAGTGCAATGAACTGTGACCTTATACGCAAAACGTGTACATACCTGTATAAACAATATTTACCATATCAGAGTATTATAATGTTACTATAGCTGTTCCCCGCGGTTTCACTCGCACATCGTAAGAACTCCTTCCCGTACTCGGATAAAAACTAACCTATTGTCCTTCCTCGGGTTTCAGTCTATGTTCAAACCAAATTTTCATCTCAGTCGTTTCAGCCGTTTTCCAGTGAACGTGTAATAGACAAACAAACAAACAGAGTTACTTTCATATTTACAATATTAATACTAGTAAGGATTATGTTTTCAGCCATTGTTATGTGTTGTAAATACTGTTTTTAAGTAGTATGAATGAAATGCTAACCGAACAACGGTAAGACTATATTTGTAAGTTCAATAAAACAAAGTTGATACTTTTAAAAAAATCAGTTTATTTATACTAATACATAAAAAATTAACATACTATTTACTTACAATCTAATTCGCATACATTTTAGTTTTATATAAAACTTAAACACTAACTGAATACAAATTATATTTATAGTAATTGCAAAATTGCTTTCACAATGATCATTAAAGTACATTTCATATTTTACTTGGTATTTTAATATTATTACCTTAAATTTAAACAAATTAAACAACTATTTGACTTACATCATAGAAATATTTGTGCTCTGAGAAAATCGAACCTGCAACACTTAGCACAGAAGCCGGTCGCTCAGGTATTGCGCTCAACTGTACTGTGTTCTACTGAAGTATATTATATTCAACTTATTTATCAAAGTTCGTTATTATTCTTTAAAATAAATGAGTGACCCCAGGCTCGCGTTGATATTTTATCTAATGATATCGATCGTTTATCGTCATTATTAGATAAGACAATTTTGTTGACACTCCGTGTAAATACTTCGTGCTTTATTGATTTAAACATTATATTCTTTCTACGAATAACTCCATCATTTAATAATATGTTTTCATAATCTGTGATGTTTAACTCCTTCACTACACATGATTTTACACCTTTCGCTTTTTTAATTATATTATCAGGAGTTTTTATAGAATATAATTTCGATCTCAAGCCCACAAAATCGGAGATATATCTCCCTCCTAATTCATCTTTAAACAAACCGGGTACTTTTTTGTTAATTATTGGTATTCTAAAATCATTTTGATTGTCATAGTTACTGGTGTCAAAGTATTGCAAAAAATGAAATTTTAAATCATAATAAAAATCATCAGTATATATTTTATATACAAAAGAATCGGTATCTGTATAACATAGCTGCACTCGATTTTCATAAAAAGGCTTGATAATATTATAATGAAAGTCATACATGTGTGACTTAGAAAGCTCTAAAACGCTAAAGCCAATATAAATAGGTTTATCTAAAATTATTTCGTCTGGTTTCATTTGGATAGCAACTAAACTTTCAGATAAAATAGTTGCACTATGGAAATAAGGGCTAGCTACAAGTCTCTCGGCGGATATTGATTTCTTGGTTCGATTAAACGTATCGGACCATTGATTAACTAAATGAACAGTTACTCTAGTTTCAGTGTTTTCTAATGTTTTACCGAAAACACTGTTGTTCAACAACTTGAAAAAGTCTTGTTCGAAAGAACTTTTTGCCTGTTGTCTTAATTGAGTGTTTAATTCTATATACTGTTTTAAATACGAACTCTGTCTAAAAGTAATAACTCTGTGAATTTTACGTAATTTCAACCCTTGCTCTAAACACTTTTTTAAATGAACGTAATGTATTACATATTTATACTTATTATACAAATTTGCAATTAATTTTTTTGCTTTACCTCCTGGGGGAATACATTTTTCGGGACAAAATGGTAAATCATTATGTTGGTCATGTAAATGCTCGGGATACAGAAGATCAACTTCTAATATGTATCCCCAGTCGGCATCATTCTCAACATTTTCGATATGTAAATTAGCTATTTCATTTTCAGTAAGAAATCTGAAACTAGAATAAGGTAAATACTGACACATGCTAAAGCCATAAAGATTATTACAATCCAAATATACTATGAAACAGTTAGGCTCTGATGAATTATATTCTTGCATATACTTATGATTAGCTTTTGCGTACCGTCGGGAACACATACACAATCCCCCACGTATTCCACTTTGAATCATTCTGACGATAGCCAAGTCTGACACGAGTTCTAACGTGACCCCAGTTTTTAGCAACATTGCATCAAATGATAAACTAGGGGCAGTTATGTAAAATGCTGGATCCAGTTTGTAGTATTTTTTACATGTTTTTCGAAAACTTTGGAATATATCTGACAAAAAAAAAAAAACAACCGACTTCCAAAAAAAAACACTACAAATTGAAAAATAACTTTAATTTCGGAAGTCGGTGTCTTTGGTTCCGCATTTTCGTTTATTGACACCGACTTCCGAAATTAAAGTTATTTTTCAATTTGTAGTGTTTTTTTTTGGAAGTCGGTTGTTTTTTTTTTTTGTAAAAATGTTTTTATTTTTCACTTTTTAGTGGGTCACTTTGTAATTTATCTAAGTTACAATAGCCTAATGCCAACTGTTCATCACCTTTTACAAAATATTGCTTTTCCCGATCCTGGGACGTTAATTGTTGAGGAGTTCTCCCGGTAAGAACCAGGAGAACTCCTCAACAATCACTCATCATACGCATTGTGACGAGCATAAATTGCTTAGCAACCATATTAAAGTAATCGAATCGCAACCCGTGAAATATTTGTCATTGAGTTGTTCCGATGGCCATCTGTGGTCTTCATTATCAACTCCACTTTACCAAATGATGATTTCCGAGAGCAAATGCTCAAGTTACTTTAAAAAATACCCAAATCGCTATAGGTTTGCCTATAAAATTTGAGGGTTTCCCTCGATTTCCATGGGATCCTCTCATGAGATTCCAACTTGATGATGATGAGACCACCTCGAGAGTATACCCTTTCAAATAAAAAAAGAACTTTTGGAATCGGTCCAGCCGTCTTCGAGTAATCGGTGAACATACACAAGGTAGCTACTGTAAACTGTTGAGTAGTTCCCTTAACTGTCCTTCGTCTTCATCATCAGACCCTTAATGACAGTCACAACCTATCTAGGTGTAAAGTTCACATCAATACAAATTAATCAAGCCCAAACACAAGGTAGCTGCTGTAAATCGCTGAGGAGTCCCCTCGACTGTCTTTCGGCTCCATCATCAGATCGACTCCAGACCTTCATTAAATTGTAGTGCTTTAAAATACTTAATGAAAAACATAACAAACGCACTAGTCGCTCCTACGATTTTCGAATGTTCCCCTCGATTTCACTGGGATGCCATCATCAGATCCTGGTTTCCTTATCATGGGACCACCCTTGGCATATCTCCTTTCCAACAAAAAAAGAATAATCAAAATCGGTTCATAAACGACGAAGTTATCCGCGAACACACATAAAAAAAAAAAAAAAAAAAAAACATATATACGGTCGAATTGAGAAACCTCCTCCTTTTTTAGAAGTCGGTTAACAAAAGCACATCTGTTTTTAAGTATAGATCTGTATATTCCCCTAAATCATTTATATTGAATTCGCTCCAAACTGTCTGAGCGTGATTATAATCTTGTTCACTAATGTCTTCGTTGGTTAAGGAATTATGAAAATGATACTTAGACGGTAACGATTTCTGTTCATAACATTTCCAATCTGTCATATAATCATAAGGGTATATCCCTTTTCGTGTCAACAAATTAAACTGTTTTTTGTCAGGAAAATGAGTTCGAAGATTAACATAATCTTCTACCTGTAGTGTTTTAGCAAGTTTATCTAAACTAGTGCCTAAAAAGTTGAAGGAGTCTAGAAACCTTAATTGTATATAAGGTCCGATTAAATTAGTTGGTCAAATTTTAACACAGCGTTCAGTACGTCAAACCAAAGCTATCCAAGCAAAGAAAAACACTGATTAAAGCATTTTTTATTTTGACCTAAAATAATAAATGGTCGGCACACATGAATAAACGCATCCCGGCCGTAGTAGGTACAACACGCAAGGTCGTTGCCCCGCGGGCCGCGGCTCGCGTCGCGTACTCTCTCTTAGGTAGATACCCAGTCAGTTCTACATTCTGTATTTCATCGTAATGGTAACTTTCAGTTCACTACACCATCGCCTTTTTAGGATAGTTTTGTTAGGATAAGTAAAAGATACTAAGTAATTACGCGCAACTCGAAAACAGGCTGCCATTGAGTATGAATAAACTGTCCTCGAACACACATGATTAAGACCTGTTTAGCTACCTAGGTACTTAAAAAAGGAAAGATTCTAATTTCCCATCTCACTTTACCAGGCTTTGGACTGGCCAATTGCGTGCTGAACTGTTATCAAACTAGGTAGGTATGAATCAAAGCTATTGCAGTAAGTTGTAAACAAACAAGCGCAGTAGAGACATGTAGGTAAGTACTTACTGTTATTAATCTTTTTTTTTATTATTTTTAAGTTCGATAACAGTAAAGCACTGAATTAGGCGTGGTTAAAAATTAGAATCAGCCCTATTTACAGTAATTAATTGAAATCACTTACTCTACGCCTTTGAGCTTGTCGTAAACTTTCGTTACATTCCTGATAACACACCACCATTTCGAAGTACTCTTGATTTGAGTAGGCGTAATTCGACATTGTTGGCGATTGTGATATCTACGTAATAATAATTACACTCACACTTTCGCACACGACATTCGCGAAACACGTTATCGTCTCGGAAGCGCGACGTAAACTGAAATTGCGTCACATGGCTACGTCAAGGGAGCGACGCGGGCGCCGGCTATGTTAGAGTGAGAAGGCATGAGAACGTTATCAATGAACGCGGCGGGCGGTGACGCAGTCACGTGTTGCATACTTTGTAGTATCAGAATATGGGATGCGTTTATGCATTAAGTAACCAACATTTTTAGTACATTTTTGTTAGCTGTTTTTATTTTATTTGTATGAATGAAAAGTTTTTTTTTATTTTTTATTTTTACCATTGTCTTTATTTTGATGGTCTGAATGATTCCTAAAAGTTTGTCCAACTATTTTGATCGGACCTTATATAATCATCACCAATATGTATAAACTTTGTGAATGCGATATATTTTTCCTTGGTCTTGGGTATTATTTTAATTTGTCCCGGAATTTCACCTAACTTTTTTATAAATAAGTGACAATCGTATCCCGATAAATTATGAAAAAATACGGGAACAAATTTTGGTACTCTATATTGTAGATTACAATGCCGATGTGCTGCACCTCGGTATCGACCTGTTATATGACAGTGGTCTCTAACCTTATCATTCCACAGTAAATGACCACATATGTGACACTTAACAGCTTGACTAAAATCAAGAGCATCTTTGTCGGTGAATTTCATGGGTTCGTTTTTGGATATAATTCTATAAATGTCTCTAGCATCTTCAATTAAAAACATTACAAATTTTGAAACACAATCTACACCGCGATAATTTCTATACCTATCGACAGTAGCGTTTAATGATGACACTACATTATACCCGAACGCAGCCGGCACGTGCCGTTGTAAGCATGTCGTGTTAGCGGTATCAAACTCATCGTTGGATATTGGTTCGAGTAATGTTTCGAAATCGGCATAAATGACAAATGGAATGTTTAGTTTTCGATTATAATTTGTAAATTTTAAAAATGATCCTTTTTCTGGTAAGACCGTGACAACTCCTCCGCACGCATGTGTTTCACATTCACTGGACGTTGGAAAAAACAATAAGCATGTATCGCAAAAATGGAGTTTACCGTGATGCTTAGTCATCTGATTTCTAACTAGACGAGGTAAATCTTTGATAAGACAATAGTGAGAATTAGTATTATTTTGTAAAAACAGTAAATGTATGCTCTTAGATTTATTGTTGTTTGAAGTATACAAAGGTCCTATGATTGTCCTATCATCTTTCAATCCATACACAAATATATTTAGAGACGGATTATTTTTCTCAAAAACAGCTATGTCTGAAAATGTGATTGGAAATGTTAAATTATCAACATTTAAAACATCCATGAAGTGAGGATAAGATGAAATCCTATTAGGATGGTGGGTTGCGGGGTACAAGGCAGCTACAACAGCCCATAAGAAGCAATACTCGTCATTGTTTTGAATATTCAAACAAGCTTTTTTATTTCTGATAAATTCAGGCAATATTATATGTTTAGATCCGCCGAGAGGTTGATATTTGCTTATGTTTATTTCTAAATGTGAATTGCACAGGTACGTCCAACCACTATCCCTCTCTTGAAATTCCTCGATTTTCTTTAACAGTGACACAACTGATGATTTATATTGTTGCGCGCCACAATTAATGCCTGGTACATGGTGACAGTAGTTACCACTAGCGCCATCTAGTATCGAGTAGCGGAACTAGTAGTGAAGACCCTTCTAGAAATTTCGATGCAAGATCTTTCTAGAACATTCCCGAACTTTCGACATCTGGTCGATCGGGGCCTGTATGTACTCGAACATTCTAGATGTTTCTACAATGGAAGGTTCTAGAACTCTCTTTGGCGCTATATAAGGCCGAGACGCGCCACGACCGAGACAGTTTGGATACAGCGATCGAAGTGAAAACATCGAAGCGATATTCAAGTGCGACTTAGAGCGATCAGTAGTGCAATTGTGTGTTATAATTAGTGTGTTTGATTTGTAATTAGTGTTGCTAATTAAAGTGTCAATTTTTGGTTATTAAATCGGCAGTTTTTATTGTCACGAACCCGAAGCTCGTAACAATTGGTGTCAGAAGAGGGGATTAAAAATCATGCCGGTTTTACCCAAAGACGACGCGGAGGGTATCCGTACCCGGAGTCAACGCCAGCAAGAGACGGACCAGAGGCGATTTGGTGGAGCTACGCCACAGAGGTCGGAGGGCCAGCTACCGACCATGGAGGCCGGCCCGTCCTCAGCAGCTCCAGCATCAGCAGCACCAGATTTGGCTGCTCTGATGATGATGCTGCAGGAGCAGGCCCGCCGACAGGAGGAACAGGCTCGTCGGTTGGAGGAACAGCTCCAGCGGGACAAGGAGGAACAGGCCCGTCGACAGGAGGAACAGGCTCGCCGTCAGGAGGAGCAGGCTCGACGGTTGGAAGAACAGCTCCAGCGCGATAAGGAGGAACAGTCCCGCCGTCAAGAGGAACAGGCCCATCGATTGGAAGAACAGCTCAAACAAGATAAGGAGGAGCAGGTGCGTCGCCAGGAAGAGCAGATGCGCCTCATGAAGGACCTTCACGCAACCTTCGGGAAAGACATGAAGGAGGTGAAGGAGAAGGTTGCCCAGCATGACAACCGCCTGTCAGAAGCTGAAACTCAAATCAGCAAGTTTAATAACGTCATTGCTGATGTGAAGCAGGAGTTGGGTAATCTTAAACTTGGGGATGGAATCGCAGCTCCCGTAGCTACAACACCTTCGCTACGTGGATTCAAAGTGCCACCGTTCGACGGAACTTCTTCCTGGTCAGCCTACAAAATCCAGTTTGAGGCTGTCATGAAGGCGAACGGGTGGAATAAAAGTCAGGCCATGACTGCTCTCACCCTAGGCCTGCGCGACCAGGCCTTAACTGTCCTGGAAGCTCTCGGTAAGGAAGTGACTTACGAGCAGCTCCTTGAGGCACTGGAGGCTCGATATGGCGACGCTCACCTGGAACACGTGTTTCGTGCGCAGCTCAAGGATCGCGTGCAACGCAGTAACGAAAATCTGCAGCAGTGGGCCCTTGAAGTGGAGAAGCTGGTTCGCAAAGCTTACCAGTCCGTACCTGCGCTTGTTGATGGGAACCTGGTGCAGGCATTCATCGATGGCATCCGCGACCTTGAAGTTAGAGCTTCTGTGCGGCTCGGTCACCATGGGACGCTTAAGGACGCTTTGGCCCATGCACTGGAGGTGGAAGCTGTGCGGCAGGATCATCGTTCCCATCGCGTCAGGGAGGTTGCAGCGGCTACAGTTCGCGACCGCAATAAAGGATACAGCCCTAGGTGCTACGGCTGTGGGGAAAGGGGCCACCTTCGGTCCAGTTGCCCTAAGCGAACTGCAGAAAGAGAAGACGGCCGATCTCCAGAGGGCAGTGCGGCTAACAGCACCGCCCAGCACCAGCAGCAGGGAAACGAGTAATAGCCAGGACTGCGGGGCGGGTGCTGGCTGATGTTCAAAGAGCCCCAAGGGTTTCGATCACACAAACCCATGACGGGAACAGCCTAATCATCAAGGGCGAGGTCAACGGAACGCCGTGTAAGCTGACTATAGACACTGGAGCCTCTCGCACGGTTGTCAGTTCCCAACTTACAAGTCGGTCCCTTGGGGACTCCGCATACAACCGGGAACTCATTAATTTGGTAACAGCCACCGGTCAGCGCATACCCGTCCATGGAGAGAAGAAAATGGAATTGACGCTAGGCAACAGAATCTACCTGCATAATGTCATCGTGGCTGATATAATGGACGATTGCATCCTGGGCCTTGACTTTATGAGGAAGAATTGTTGCGAGATTGACGTCAAGCAAGGTGTTTTGAAATGTGGAGAAGAGGAACTTTTCATGGAAGGGGCGTTACCTGGGAATGTGTACAGCCTTAAGAAGATTGTTCTTCCGCCGAGATCGGAAACGATTGTGCCGGTTAGTCTTCCTCGGAATCCTGGGCAAACTCATCGTTGTGTACTCGTGGAAAGGGTAGACAATGACCTTTCATGGAAAGTGGCACGGACTTTGGTCAGAGCCACTGACATCTCAGGGGTACGTGTGCTGAACCTTTGTGATCAGGAACAGATAATAGAAAAAGGCACTCTTGTTGGTACTTGTGAGGAAGTGGATTGGTTGCGTCGATGCCAACATCTATCGACTGGGACCCTCAGCAAGGATGCACAAACAAAAGTGACCACACTTTTAGAAGACTGCCGCAGCGCTTTGTCCCAAAATGAAATGGTCAAGGCGAAGAAGATGTTACTCAAGTTCGCCGATGTTTTCTCGTCAAACGATGCTGACATCGGGAAGACTGGTTTAGTTCAACACAAAATAAACACGGGAGAAGAATCGCCTATACGTCAGCGGCCAAGGAGATTGCCGGTAGCACGTGAAAAGGAAGTGGAAACCATGATTGAGGGAATGGTGAAGGATGGTGTTATTGAACCTTCATCCAGTCCATGGTGTTCACCTGTAGTGCTGGTAAGAAAGAAGGACGGCAGCATGCGGTTTTGTGTTGACTATCGTCGTCTGAACGACGTTACAAAGAAGGACAGCTATCCTTTGCCAAGAATTGATGACACGCTGGACATGCTTACTGGAGTAAAGTGGTTTAGCACGCTGGACCTGAAAAGTGGCTACTGGCAAGTCAAAATTGATCCCAAGGACAAGGAGAAAACTGCATTCTCGACAGGAAAGGGTCTGTGGCAATTTAAAGTTATGCCGTTTGGATTGTGCAATGCTCCGGCAACATTTGAGAGGTTGATGGAACTTGTACTTACTGGGCTAATTGGCGATGCCTGCTTGGTCTACTTGGATGACATCATCATCGTAGGCCGCACGTTTGAAGAACATCTTCAAAACCTGGAACGCGTGCTCATGAAGATCCAGAGTGCCAACCTCAAGTTAAGTCCGAAGAAGTGTTCACTATTCAAACGGCAAGTTAGTTTTTTGGGATATGTAGTGTCTGAAGAAGGTATCCGCACGGATCCAGAGAAAATCGCCGCTGTCAAGGATTGGCCAATTCCAAAAGACAAGACGCAGGTCAGAGCATTTCTGGGTTTGTGCTCCTATTATCGGCGATTTGTCAAGAACTTTGCAGATATAGCCAAACCCCTGCATAAACTAACCGAGGAGAAGCGACATTTCTGCTGGGATGACAGTTGCGACATCGCATTCCAGGAGCTAAAGGACCGTCTGTGCAAAACACCTATTTTAGGGTACCCTGATGCGGGCAAGGAATTTATAGTTGACACAGACGCAAGTGACATAGGACTTGGCGGTGTATTGTCTCAACGTAATGGTGATCAAGAGGTTGTGATAGCGTACTTCAGCAAGTCATTGTCAAAACCTGAAAGGAACTATTGTGTTACGAGACGGGAACTGCTTGCTGTGGTAAAGTCATTGCAGCACTTTAGCAAATATCTTCTGGGACGGAAATTCCACCTACGAACTGACCACGCTGCACTGAAATGGCTATTGCAGTTCAAAAATCCAGAAGGACAAGTTGCGAGATGGATTGAACTACTGCAGGAATACAACTTCGAGGTCGAACATCGCAGCGGGAAATCTCATGGCAACGCAGATGCATTGTCAAGAAGACCTTGTCCTGAAGACTGCAAGCATTGTACTAGGCAAGAAAGTAAAGAAGTCGTACCTGTGAGGATGCTCAAGACAGACCTCAGTAACGAGTGGAAGGAAAGCCTACAACGTGCACAGCAGGAAGATTCGGACATCAAGCCGATTCTGGAGTGGATGAAGGCCAGAGCTCCTAAGCCCAGGTGGAGTGACGTCTCAGCAATGAGTTCGATCACAAAAAGCTATTGGGCCCAATGGGACAGTTTGGTGATTCAGGATGGAGTCCTGTGCCGTAAATGGGAAAACGCTCGGGGAGACAGCTGTCATTTGCAAATGGTTGTCCCTAAAGCTCAAGTACCGGAAGTTCTACAGCTGTACCATAATGGTTGTTCAGGAGGCCATCTGGGAGTAAAACGGACTCTATTGAAGATACGAGAACGGTTTTACTGGGTCCACTGTCGGGACGATGTCGAGGACTGGTGTCGCAAATGTACAAGTTGTGCAGCTGTAAAGGGACCTCAGACTCGTAGTAGAGGTGCATTGAAATTGTACAATGTTGGTGCACCATGGGAGAGGATAGCCCTTGACGTTGCGGGACCGTTTCCGGTAAGTGAAAGTGGTAACAAGTATTTCATGGTTGTGATGGATTACTTCACTAAGTGGCCGGAAGTCTTCGCCATTCCAAACCAAGAAGCTTCAACAGTTGCAGATAAACTGGTTCATGAAGTCTTCTGCCGTTTTGGAGTACCCTTGGAGATTCACAGCGATCAGGGAAGGAATTTTGAGTCCCAAATATTCCAGGAAACTTGTCGAGTTATGGGTACTCATAAAACAAGAACAACTTCTTACCACCCACAATCGGATGGAATGGTGGAACGATTTAATCAGACCTTGGAGAGATACCTAGCAAAAGTTGTGGAAAATCGGCAACGAGATTGGGACAAGCACATACAACCGTTTTTGTTGTCATATCGAAGCGCTGTTCACGAAAGCACATCGGTGACACCAGCTTTCGCAAACTTTGGAAGAGAATTACGGCTGCCTGCAGACCTGATCACCGGAATACCACCTGATGCCCCACGCAGTATAACCGAGTATGCGAACGACTTGCGGAACAAAATGAATGACATTTATGAGCACGTCAGACAATCGGGCCAGCAAATGTCTGAAAAGATGAAAACCCGTTATGACCGTAAAATGAACAATAAAGGGTTCGACGAAGGTTCACTAGTGTGGTTGCACAATCCAGTCCGCAGCAAAGGGAAATCTCCTAAGCTTCAAGCTAAATGGGACGGACCGTACCGGATTGTGACAAAGATCAATGACGTAACCTACCGGATACAGAAAAGTGCAACAGGTACTCCTAAGATCGTCCACGTGGATCGACTGGCGCGTTATTATGGGGCCGATAATGCTCGGGACGAGCATGTCTTAGGAGGGGGCAGTGTTGCGCGCCACAATTAATGCCTGGTACATGGTGACAGTAGTTACCACTAGCGCCATCTAGTATCGAGTAGCGGAACTAGTAGTGAAGACCCTTCTAGAAATTTCGATGCAAGATCTTTCTAGAACATTCCCGAACTTTCGACATCTGGTCGATCGGGGCCTGTATGTACTCGAACATTCTAGATGTTTCTACAATGGAAGGTTCTAGAACTCTCTTTGGCGCTATATAAGGCCGAGACGCGCCACGACCGAGACAGTTTGGATACAGCGATCGAAGTGAAAACATCGAAGCGATATTCAAGTGCGACTTAGAGCGATCAGTAGTGCAATTGTGTGTTATAATTAGTGTGTTTGATTTGTAATTAGTGTTGCTAATTAAAGTGTCAATTTTTGGTTATTAAATCGGCAGTTTTTATTGTCACGAACCCGAAGCTCGTAACAATATATTGAATCAAAATCGTAATTAAAGTGAACAATATAATTTTTTGTACTAAATGATTTCAGTTCTTGTTGATCATTTTTAAACAAAAGAAAAAAGGAAAAAAGTTCAAAATTAATTTTCACAGATGTATGTTTCTGTAATGATCGATCTATTAGATTTTTTATTTGTTTACGATTTTCATTGAGAAACATTTCAGGGAAATAATTTTTTTGATCGTTAGTTGCAATGATCTTATAACTTGCAATGCGATGTTTAAATGAAGAATTAATAATAGCAATATTATCACAAAAAGGAATGGCGCTATTGTTTTTATGAACATTACTACGTAAATGACCAGACCATCGACGATTATCTACAAATACTTTGCAATCCGAACAGTGAGGCATTATTAATGGATTTTATCAGAAAATAGAATGAATTAAAAGTTAGCAGTGCGGTGGGCGCAATGACTGAGCGATCGGCTTCTGTGCTAAGTGTTACAGGTTCGATTTTCTCCCAGCACAAATATTTTTTATGATTTACATTTAGTTGTTCCGGATTTAGGTGTAATGTGTAGGTAAGATAATGATATATCACGATATTATAGAAATCGTAGTGTAGGAAAAAGATGACATTAAATACTTACAACTAATAATCATGGTCTTATTATTAATACATAGATAATATCCGCTTCAATAAGTCATTGGAGTAACTTCAATAAGAAGATTGTAGAATTATCCAGTTGTTCAAATACAATTATTTTTCACAGGATTGAATCTACCAAATATTTCTGAAAAAATAAAATAAAATAAATGAATAAAAAGATTATCGGTGACAAAACAACAAAGTTAATATTAGATTTAAAATTTACCTGCAAAGTATCTAATCGATACAAACAATAATATTAATTATTATACATTTCCAATATAGTAGTATATAATATATTTTGCTTGAACAGGCACCTCTGCTGACCCTCAATTCGTAATTAGTAATCGCCTGAAATTAAAAATCACATTATAATAATTCTGGTAATGGCATCAATTATAAAACATCTAATATAAAGTGCTTTCTTTCTAAATTAAATAATATAATAACATAATTACTATTACCTTACAATAATTCTGATAGCAATTTTGCAATTACTATAAATATAATTGTTATTCAGTTAGCGGTCAAGTTTTATTTAAAATGAAATAGAAGTTTTAACAAATTGAAGACACATTTTACGTGCAAGTAATAGCAATACCTAATGTGTGCAATGTCAAAAACAAAAGTATCATGTTAATATTCGTCGCATCCGGTCGCAGTTTACCCAAATGTATTTTGCAAGAATGCAATTTCGTACAGGGTTGTGATCTAAATGTAAAAATCATGTAGATATTATTTTTTTAAACGCTACATAGAAATTTTGTAAAGGGTTAATTGATATAGGTAATTAATAAGAAGCATAAAATACGAAATAAATAATTCCAAGGTTTACTTACCTTAAAAAGAATTATAGTTTTGTTCTTTGTGAAAGTTTGTATGTTTATTTGTTTGTTGTTACTTCTTCACGCGCAAACCGCTAAACGGATTTTGATGAAACTTGGCACACACATAGAGGGTAACTTGGATTAACCCATAGGCTACGTTTTATCCGGGTGCGGGAAGTAGTACCCTCAGGATGCGGGTAAAACCGAGGGAAACAGCTAGTTTACTTATATGTGCTAGTGGTCTATAAATTTATTTAATAAATTGTTTAAGTAGTTATCATTCTTAATATTTTTTTTGATAAACAATTACACTATATAAAAGACCCTTTTAATCATAGATCACAAATATTTTTTTATCTTCGTATTTTTATTTACACAGTTTTAAGTTGTATCGTTTTAAATATATCCTGTCGGTCAACCCTAATAAAAAACGTTAATTAGAATAATTTTGATAGTTGCTTGGTACCTATATGATAATAAAAGTATCATATTTACAACAAAATATTTCTGATTACTGCACTACGTATTTAAAACGCAGCGAATTTGGTTAGGGATGACACTTCCACACATTTACTGTAAAAATGGATTCAATTCTTACATATTATGTAGCACTAGCTTTCCCCACGCGTTTTCACCCGCGTCCTGAGGGAACTACTTTGCGTACCCGCATAATTTATAGCCTATGTGTAATTCTAATGTATAGGTAAGTTACATTACTGCAAAGTTTCATCCAAATCTGTTCAGTAGTTTTTGCGTGAAAGAGTAACAAACATACATGCATAATTGCATACATCCTCACAAACTTTCGCATTTATAATATTTTAAGTAGGAAGGAAAAGATGTATGACAATTATATTGATAGCCCTGAGTGCTTTCGCTACGTTAGCAAGTAGCGATTAACATAATTGCTAGTTTTCATTTTTACATGTACGTATAATCCGTACTAATAAGAAAGGTCTCATTTTTTTGTTGTTTTTATTAAATATACACTAACATTCAATTTATCATTTTTACATGACTAATCTGCCTTATAAGCTAGCGTTTTCGGAGTTCAATTCATCGAATTCGAGCCTGATCCCTCGATACTACAGTGCGAGCAGTCTGCAGTTCAGTGTTTAAAACAATAATTATCATATTGTTTTAATTATACTTCAAGTGTCCACCATTTAAAATGTAAGTCTTTATATTTTATATTATTTCCTTTGTTTAATTTAATTCAACAAATACTATACAGATCACTTGTAGCCAAATATCTACTTTTACTTAATATTTATTAACTTAGTGATAATTAGAATCGATTAAATAAGTACGAGTTCGAGTACACATATTAGGTATTAGTTAATTCCAAATAATTAACGTAAATATTTTGTTTTCTTTCAGCATAATTATTTCAAGTGATATTAATTTAAATTAATCTGATTATTTTTTAATATTTTACAGGTCGGACTCAGAGTGTGATCAACGCAGCAACTCTACAGATGTTGAACGCAGTGCCGAGTTCTTGGGAAAGCGTTCTACTCCTGCAAGCAAGCGTAAATCTACTTCCGTTAAGAAATCGCCTGCTAGTATAAGGTAATCATACTTAATTTATATCAATCAATTATATTATATTTTTATCAACTTTTGTATTTATGTCTGATATATTTATACAGCGTTGGTTAGTAGTTGGTTAATTTATTCCATATCATTTTCGTATCAGTGTTCGGATATGTAAATCACAGTAACACTATATTTTTTAACTTAGTAAATAATAAGTTGTTATGTACTAAATAATAGATATTATTGAATCGATACTGTCACTTACGAGTAACAACAATTTATTAACATGACAATCACTTTGCAGTTTTTATACTTATTAGCCTACTGACTACTATGGTACCTACTGAGGCTGTATTAATTGTGTTATTTTTGTAATGATTTTGAAACATTCTTATACGGGTTATTTATGTTTGTTTCAGAAAAAAGGCGAAGTCTGTGGACGTGTTTAATCTAAGTCGTGGCGATGGCGAACCCAAAAATACTTCTTCGTCCGTACTGTCCTCGTACTTCGTTAATAGAGTTGCGAACGGCAACGAGCGTCGAGTGATCAACGCGGTGGGAGACTACCTTATCGATTTGAAAGTATATCAAACCAACGATGCGCACAATACTGATTCTCAACAACTTTGGAAGAAAGCGCTGGTTCGGATAAAATGCCAAACGGAAGATGATACACCGCAATGGCGCAAGCTTCAATCTCTGGTTCACTCCATAGATGCACTTTGTGTGGGCCACCCTACATTTATTTCAAATCAAAATTGTAGTTAACTTTATAACTATCATTAAATATATTTTTTTATAATATGTGATGTTTCCTTTCTCAGCTGAAGCTGTGTTAGTCACAACGACGAACAGTTCGCATGAAGCTAGCTGCAGTCGTTTTGCATTTCAAATGTTAGTCACAACGACGAACAGTTCGCATGAAGCTAGCTGCAGTCGTTTTGCATTCCAAATGTTAGTCACAACGACGAACAGTTCGCATGAAGCTAGCTGCAGTCGTTTTGCATTCCAAATGTTAGTCACAACGACGAACAGTTCGCATGAAGCTAGCTGCAGTCGTTTTGCATTCCAAATGTTAGTCACAACGACGAACAGTTCGCACGAAGCTAGCTGCAGTCGTTTTGCATTTCAAATGTTAGTCACAACGACGAACAGTTCGCATGAAGCTAGCTGCAGTCGTTTTGCATTTCAAATGTTAGTCACAACGACGAACAGTTCGCACGAAGCTAGCTGCAGTCGTTTTGCATTTCAAATGTTAGTCACAACGACGAACAGTTCGCATGAAGCTAGCTGCAGTCGTTTTGCATTTCAAATACCTTGAATGATGTTAGTCACAACGACAAATAGTTCACATGAAGCTGGCTGCAGTCGTTTTGCATTTCAAATACATTGAATGATGTATCATGGTAAACCGAACAGGTGAGTCGATTCTTCATTATTGAGCGTCTTGAATCACTGTGTCAGTCAAGTCGATTGTGTATTATTGGACATTCTGAGGCACTGTCCAGTAGCGAAGCTACTACCACTTTGTATTACTAACTACTAAACCGAGTCGACCGTTCACGATTGGGCATTCTGGACCACCGGAGCGATGGCGAACTTGTTTCGCCGAGCGAAAAGTGGTGTTGCGGCGTGCGCCTGTAAAAATAGTCATAGTGTTGAAACTGAGACGATGCAAATTATAGTAGTAAAAATTATAGTAGGCGCTACACATTTTTAGTTAGAACGATGTACTTGCAACTATTCTCGTTCATTCCATCCTCGACCTGCGATCTGTACACAACATTTTTATAATCATTAAATGCAGTACTAAGTTATTCGGGACTTTGATTTTGGCACCAGTATATCCTCCAAAGATATAACATGGTGGCCCATGAGGGGAACTAAGAAGAGCAATCCGCGAACCAAATAAATTAGAAGAAAAACGTAAATCAAGAAATTTGTCGGCTGGTCACGGCACGCGCGCGGCGACAACGGACTTCCAGCTGGTAGCCTTTGCAGTGGACAAGCAAAAGCCAACGGGTTCCAGCTACTGGAGGACTGTCACCTGGACATCGCAAGGAGCCAGGGTCGAGCAGTGGCGCAGCTAACGTGTCACATCGAGCCGAGCGTCAACGTGTCATCCCAAAGTTAAGTGTCCATCCGTACATCCTTTAAACCATTTCCTTTTTAAAATACCTATTTAAATATTGTGAATAGCATCCATTTGTGTGAATCAAGGTATTCTTCGTGCATAATATTGCCGAAATATCCCGATAACTGGATTGCATCAGATTTTTCATCTACCTTCAACAAAAATAAATAAGTTCGAAAGTTTTCTATTGATACGTTTCTTTATTCAACTTAACTGCTGCGCACAACATTATTATCAAATTCGTTTGTCTAATATTTCAACTGAGCTAAAATTTACTGTTATTTTATTTTCTGTGTTCGTCCTCCGCTATCGTCATAACAGGTACCTACCTATCAAATATCGTGCTTCATATATTTAGTGCAGTGTGCCGATTATTTCAGATTGTTTACGATCGCCGGCGCCGCGCCGTAGGCACTCGCTTGCCTGCCGGAGCGACAGCGTGCGGCACGGACCGGTGCGGTCGAGTTCCCGGCCGTCCGGCAGTCCGGCTGCCACACAGCTGAGCGCGTGCGCACCCGGTTTCTTAGTGGCAGGTGACGTCGAAACGAGGAGCGTGAGCCCATTTTATTAATTTAATTGCTTTAGTTGGTCATGTTTTGTTGTCGTTCAGTAAAGTTTTATATTATTATTATACGCAATGGCTGAAAGTAAGCAACGTTATAAGGAATTGTTAACAAGAAGAGCGTCTGCTAAAGGACAAATTACCAAATTTAAAAATTATTTAAGTAACATTTCTAAGGAAAGCGAGTTGAACAATATTCAATTAACGGAACTTACTTTAAGACTTGCAAAGTTTGAAGCACTATCAGTTAGGGTAGATGACTTGCAGGGTGAGATAGAGGTTCTCAGTCCGGAAAATATCGCGGCGGAAGTTGATGAGCGCGATAACATTGAAAGAGACATAGTCGTTCATATAGCAACTGCTAAGAATATAATAGAAACATTTTCTCGGAAAAGTGAATGCGAACAAAGACGTAGCTCTATTCACAATGCTTCGTGCTGTGCAGACGACCATCATCAAGGTCTAGGATTAAAACTCCCGCAGATACAAATCGCAAAGTTTAACGGTGATTATTTCCGCTGGTTGGAGTTTAGAGACACCTTCGAAGGCTTAATACATAACAATAACCATATTTCAGAAATCAATAAATTCTATTATTCAAATTCGTTCCTACAAGGTGACGCGGCTCAAATACTTTCTAATCTTGAAGTTTCCGCAAAAAATTACGCTGAAGCATGGAAGTTGCTTTGCAAGCGTTACAATAATACAAAATTATTACGATATCATCATTATAAGGCCTTATTTTGCATAAAGCAGCTTCCACGCGAGACAGAGCGGTCGTTGAGATGTTTAGTTGATCACATTACAAAGAATCTGCGCGCTTTGGTCAGCTTAGGACAGCCAACGGATAATTGGGATTCCGTAATCATATTTATGCTCTCAGACAAGCTGGATAGTCAGACTTGGCTAAAATGGGAGGAACAATGCAATGATACGGCAAACGAGTCCCCAAACTTAGAACAGTTCTTTAAGTTTTTAACAAACCGAGCCGATGTACTCGAGTCTACAAATCGCAATAGCAATAGTTCTAATAACGTTATGGCTTCAAAGACGTCCACGACTCCTCAGCGTTCAACTGCAAACAATAATAAACAACAAAATCGTAATAATAATAACGGTCATCGCAACCACAATAGTATGGTTAAATCATTTGCAGGTAATATCAGCAATAATAATAAACAGCCAAAGGGCTTTACTTGTATTATTTGTGACGAGCGTCATAGGATCTATGACTGTCCAACATTCAAGGCTAAAGGCGTGGATGATAGGTTGACGGATGTGACCAAATATAAATTATGTATAAACTGTCTAAGACAGGGTCACACCGTCAGTGACTGTCGCTTCAGGTCATGTTTAGAGCCTGGGTGCACAGAGAGGCATAATAGCTTGCTACACCGTCCATCCGAGATGGCAAGTCAACTCACCACGGTCGAGGAGCCGGGGGAATTAGTAGTAAGCTATTGTAATAATAAGTCGAAAACTCAAGTTATGTTATCCACTGCCATGGTTGAGGTACAGAATCCATTTGATCAGCGAAAGATCAAAGTTCGTGCTCTATTAGACTGTGGCAGCCAATCCACTTTCATAACTGAATCTCTAAAGATCAGCTTATCATTAAAGTCCCATCCCATTGACTCTCTAAAGGTCATTGGCATAGGCAATTCTTCTACAAATAATGTTATTGAAAGCTGTAACATTAAATTGCAATCATTAAACAGTAAATTTAATGTAGATTGTTCATGTCTAGTGCTCAAGGAATTGACGGGTCGATTACCAAAGAGCCCTATAGATATCAGCTCACTGAAGTTACCCGAAGGCATTCAGTTAGCTGATCCCATGTTTCATCAGCCAGGCAATATAGACGTTTTAATAGGCGCAGATGTATTTTGGGATATCCTAGGTAATGAACAATTTTCCTTAGGGGTCAACAGTCCTAAACTAAGGAGCTCACATTTAGGCTGGATAGTATCTGGTCCTACCTATTCAGCGGCACCGCACAAAGGTGTTCTCTGTAATCATACTTTAGTTTCTAATAATAATGATGATATTATTATTGAACAAATTTTACCTAGATTCTGGGACCTGGAAAATATTCCTGGAAATACAATTAGGAGTGAAAGTGAAAGTGAATGTGAAAAGCACTTCATTACTCACACTACAAGAACCGATACAGGTAGGTTTTGTGTAAAATTACCACTCAAAGATGACGCTGATTGTTTAGGTGATACCTTTAAGTTAGCTAAAAAACGATTCATTAACTTGGAAAAACGGTTAAAACGAAACCACAAGTTAAAGTTAGAATACACTCAATTTATTAAGGAGTATGCAGACTTAGATCATTTGTCAGTATTAAACAGTGATTATAGTACTAGGTTGAGTTCAAGTTACTACTTGTGTCATCACGCTGTTCTGAAGCAAGAGAGCGAATCCACCAAACTTCGTGTGGTGTTCGATGGTTCCGCTCCCTCCACTTCTGGTTGCTCACTGAATGACATCTTGATGGTCGGTCCAAACGTACAGGATACTCTTTTCTCCATTCTAATACGCTCCCGGCAATACAAATACTTACTCACCGGAGACATAGAAAAGATGTATCGGCAAGTATTAGTACATGAAGATGATAGACAGCTGCAGCTTATTCTGTGGATGGAGGAGGAATCTAAACCCATACAAACGCTCGTACTCAATACGCTGACCTATGGGACAGCGAGTGCAAGCTATTTAAGTACACGATGTATATTTCAGGTAGGGCAAGAACAGGATGACGAACTCATTAAATGCATTATTCAGAAGGATTTTTACGTCGATGATCTGATTACAGGCTCAAATGATGCAAATCAACTAAAATATATACATAGGGCTGTCGCTAGCGCATTGGCATCGGGATGTTTTAATTTAAGAAAGTTCAAAACAAACTATCCCTCAATTTTTAAAGACATTATCATGAATGAACAAGATAAGTTAATGTTTAGCGAGTCCTCAAGTACGCTGGGGCTGGGCTGGTCCCCCTCTAGTGATAGCTTACACTTTCCTATAAAAGGTTTTTCACATAATCACAGTGAAAACATAACAAAGCGATTCATTATGTCAAACGCGTTTAAAATATTTGACCCACTAGGCATATTGAGCCCAGTGGTAGTTAAGCCTAAAATACTGTTGCAAGAGTTATGGCAACTAAAGCTGGAGTGGGACCAGCCAGTCCCTCAGAATTTAAGAGAGGAATGGGTTAAGTTTGCTGAAGCCGTAACGTACCTGTCTAATCTACAAGTGCCTAGATTAGTTTTAGGTGAATCGCCCAAATTTATTGAGTTACATTCATTTAGCGATTCTTCAAAACACGCGTATGGTGCATGTATTTATATGAGGTCAATCAGCCCTAATGATGACGTCACGGTCAGGTTATTGTGCGCGAAGTCTAAAGTTGCGCCACTAAAACCAACTACCATACCTCGCTTAGAATTGTGCGCAGCCTTGCTCGCTGCGAAACTCACAACTTCTGTACTAGATTCACTCCGGTACAAGCCAGATAAATTGGTGCACTGGTGTGACTCAACAGTAGTATTATGTTGGATTCGTAGCGATGTCAATAAATTAAAGGCGTTTGTATGCAACCGTATTATTGAAATTAAAGAATTAACATCAACTCCAGCATGGCGATATGTTCCGACGGATTGCAACCCCGCGGATTTAATATCAAGGGGAGTAGATGCTAAACGTTTGGGTTCATTGACCCTGTGGTGGACAGGGCCTAGTTTTTTATTAAAGGATGAGTCTGAGTGGCCTAATTTAAATGTCAACAAGTCGGAAATTGTACCAGAACTAAAAGTACATTCGGTAACAATTAACGAAACAGTTATAGATTTTGATAAGTATTCATCCTTAACCAAATTACAGAGCTCGCTTGCATATGTGCGTCGATTCATTTTTAATATTAAAAACAAGCATAAAAAACGTACGGGCGTATTGTCTGTTAATGAGCTACGTGACTCATTCTACATGCTTTGTGTTATCGCTCAAGGTCAGGCGTTTCCGATAGAATACGACGCATTAGTGAAAGGTAGATCTTTAAATAATAACAGTAAAATATTATCGTTGTCGCCGTTCTTAGATAAACGGAAATTAATTCGCGTCGGCGGAAGAATTGATGCGTCAGCACATTCTTTCGAAAGAAAACACCCCATATTGCTTCATGCATCGCACAGATTGACAAAATTATATTTTATTAGAGAACACTTAGCAAATATGCACGCCGGCCCACAGCTGTTGTTAGCTACTGTCAGAGAAACAGTATGGCCAGTAAATGGCAGGCATCTTGCGAGGAGCACTGTTAATAACTGTGTACGATGCAGACGATTGCGAGGTGCAACTTTACAACCTAAAATGGGCAATTTGCCCTCGCAGCGCATAACACCTAACTATCCTTTTATATCCGTTGGTTTAGACTTTGCTGGCCCATTTTATATTATAAATCGTAGGGGCCGCGGCAGTCGTGTAGTTAAATGCTATTTATGTCTTTTCGTCTGTTTGCGTTATAAATGCATTCATTTGAAAGCTGTTAGCGATCTGTCCAAAGATGCATTTATAATGACACTCAGGCGTTTCATAGCTCGCCGCGGCAAACCAGCGGAAATATTTAGCGATAATGGAACAAATTTTGTTGCCGCTGCAAAGGAAATAAGTGCATTCCTAAAGGATAATAGTGAACCTTTGTCTGATTTCGCTAGTCAGCAGTCAATTAAATTTAGCTTCATTCCTGCTTACGCTCCTCATTTCGGCGGCATATGGGAAGCCGGGGTAAAATCGGCAAAATACTTTTTAAGACGAGTTATCGGCGACAGCCACCTCACGTTTGAGGAAATTTCAACTTTGTTCGCACAAGTGGAGGCTATCCTCAATAGCCGTCCCCTGTGCCCCCTCTCATCCAGTCCTAACAACCTCCTTTCCCTCTCGCCAGGACACTTCATCATTGGGAGACCGTTGACCGCTCTGCCGGCACCGGACCTGCGAGATGTCAAGGAGCACAAGCTGCGGCGCTATGCACGCCTGGAAAGGATGAGACAACACTTCTGGCAGAGATGGCAAAAGGAGTATCTGTCTGAACTTCAGCAGAGAACGAAGTGGCGACAAGGCAAGGGTCAACTCAGAGTAGGAGATATGGTACTCCTGACGGACGACGGCACATCTCCGCTCAACTGGCGGCTGGGACGAGTTCTACAACTCTTCCCTGGAGCTGATGGAGTATCCCGAGTCGCAGAGCTCAAAACTACGCGAGGCTGCGTGCGGCGGCCCTTCACTCGTTTATGCCCTCTCCCTACTGCTGAAGAACTATCCAGTTGAAAGCTAGGCTTTCAACGGCCGGGAGTATGTTGCGGCGTGCGCCTGTAAAAATAGTCATAGTGTTGAAACTGAGACGATGCAAATTATAGTAGTAAAAATTATAGTAGGCGCTACACATTTTTAGTTAGAACGATGTACTTGCAACTATTCTCGTTCATTCCATCCTCGACCTGCGATCTGTACACAACATTTTTATAATCATTAAATGCAGTACTAAGTTATTCGGGACTTTGATTTTGGCACCAGTATATCCTCCAAAGATATAACAGTGGTCCAGAATGCCCAATAATATACTACTCCCACTAATTCCATCCACATTACACAAATGCACACTCACTCAACACACCCCACACACCCTCACAATACACCAAACACCACCACACTACATCACATCACATCACATCACTCCACAAACCCTTCTTCCTTACACATACACACACAACACTTGCACATGACACGACACAAATGCACTTCACACATACATTCTATACAAACATAATTACTTTATTAAAAATACAAATTAAACATATATGATATTGTTAGGAATCAGAAGAGAAATAAATTAAAAAAAAAAAAACTATCTTTAATTTCTTAATAAGTATTACAAATTACAAAATTATAAAAATATCAAGAGAAACACAAGCACACTATAATGGTCAAGTAGCACGTCCGTTCCGAGCGCCGTCCAAGTAAAAAAGGGCCGTTGCTTCATAACGTGCTTCCTTTTATAGGCTCCCATTGGTTGACAGCAATGACAGCTGATCGCTTGACGTCTGCTTGACGTCTTTATGATGTCACCTCGCCTTCCGTTTCCAACACGGCCTCTTCTGATGCTCTGACGTCCTCGTCAGGTCCAGAAGATGGTCCCTCCTGAAATGTAGCAGTGCCTTCTAATAAGACGCTCGAGTCTTCGCTGTCTCCTGTAATCAGACAATCGTATTACATAACAAGGCAACAAATGTGGAAGCAAAAACACCTTAGATAGGTACATAAAAGGTAATGCGCATTACACCTAAACATCATGACATATTAAAGTCTTAGCTAAGATTAACAAGCCAAATAAGTGACTTGATCACACTACAGATAGAGGCACCCAGTTAACGTATCTAACAGCGGCTGTCGGCATAGGCACCTAGTTAGCATACCGCCCAGACTTCTACAGACACTGTAGGCATATGCACTCAGTTTGCATACCACCCAGTGGCTGTTGACATAGGCACATTGTTAGCATATCACACAGAATTCAAGACAATACTTGCCTTCAAAAAATGCAGCACATGTCTCAGGAGTCCACTTACCCCTCCAGGGTACCATGAACTGTGCGGCAGCATATGTGGTCTTCACATAGGCACCAGCCAGGAGCTGCAGCTCATAGCGGCCATGGTCCAGGACTCCAACTACGCGGTAGGGTCCGCGCATACCTGGATCAAGTTTCCCCGTGGACTGGGAATACTTGATAACGAAGACCCTGTCGTCTTTGCTGTAGGTACGTGGAGGTTGTCGGTCTTCGTTAACACGCCTGTCTTGATCAGCTTGATTTTTATGTAACCGTTCGGCCGTCCTTTGCCTCCTCATCTCCCGTAGCGGCTCACGGTTTTCACCCGACGTTTCGATGGTAACGTCTCGGATTAATGTGCGGATAACTGGGGTGGCTCCTTCGGCACCGATAAGCAGGTTAAGCGGGGACAGCTGGGTGGTCTTCTGCTTCGTCATGTTGAGTATCAGCCGTAACCTCCACAACTGTTCAGACCATTCCCCTTTCCGATGGTTCACCTCAATTCTCAACATGTTAAGGACGGTGCGGACGTAACGCTCCACCTGACCATTGGCGTGATGCATCTCGGGGGTGATATAATGAACCTGACAACTTAAATCATTCATTAGCGACACAAAACCAGATGACTGAAACATCCTACCCCTATCACATACAATCGTCTTAGGTGTTCCAAACAGAGACACAACATTTTGCATAACACGTTTTAACTCATTTAAGTCCTGAGTACAAATAGGGTTTAATAAACAATATTTCGTAAAAGAATCCACAACAACTAAAATGTGTTTATTACCATTAGTTATTACCAGTGGGCCTAGAGCATCTACATGTAAGGTGTCAAAAGGAACTTTTGGTTTTGTCCAAGAGTTAATTGGTTCTCTCTTATGAGCTATACATGTGAGGCAGTGTAATATGAACTTAGAAATGAAAGCTCTAAGCCCAGGAAACCAGAAGTGTTTTAAGATGAGGTCGGCAGTTTTGTCAGCGTTAATATGGCTATGTTCATCATGTAATATTCGGAGGAGGCTCAAACGATGTCCTTTTGGTATGTAACATAGTAATCTAGACTCTTCACCTACTGGCGTGAAGCGATAATACAAAAGATTATTGCGTTTAACATAGCGTGAAGAGTCCAAGCTTCCCTCATCTAATTTGAGTCTCCTCGTCTCCTGCTTGTGCAATTTGAGCCCAATTACGCGGTTTTTCAATATTATTTACAACAGGTACGGGGTTACGACTAAGATAATCTGCGTGAGGTATCATTAGGTACCCCTTTCCTGTATTGAATGATAAAATCAAAATCCTGTAGATAAATCCACCACCTCGCTACTCTCGGGAGTAGATCTTTCTTATTTTGGGTGGCTTTTAAGGCATTGCAGTCTATCACAATAGTAAATGGCATTCCAATAAGGTAGTGCCTAAAGTGCTTAAGAGATTTTACTACAGCAAGTGTTTCCAGCTCATAAGAATGGTAACGTTGTTCACTGCCTTTCGTGACCTGGCTATAGTAAGCAACCACACGCTTGTTACCATCCTTATGAACCTGTAGGTAAACCGCGCCATAACCTGCACTACTCGCATCCGTGTGAACCTCAGCAGGAAGCTCTGGGTCAAAAATGGCTAATATTGGCTCACTAGTAAGAGCCTTAATAAGCTCTTGGCGAACGCTTTCCTGCTGTGGTCCCCACACAAATGCAACATCCTTACGCGTCAAACGAGCAATACAAGCTGTTTTCATCGAATAATTAGCTATGTACTTTCTGAAATAACCAGCTAGGCCTAAAAATAATTAGCTATGTACTTTCTGAAATAACCAGCTAGGCCTAAAAATTGTCTTGCTTGTCTGACGTTCTGGGGAACGGGTGCATTCACGAGCGCTTGGATCTTACTTGTTGACGGCCGGACTCCACCATTTGATATAATTCTGCCTAAATATTCAATTTCTTGGCATAAAAATGAACACTGGCGCAAATTCACTGAGAAACCGGCCTTAGTTAAAACAGCTAATACTTCATCTAATACCTGTAAACCCTGAGCAATTGAACAGGATAGCAGCATACAGTCGTCAACGTACATCAATACTTTGCCTGCCTCAATGAATTCGCGCAGTGTATTTGCAATAATACGTTGAAATATTATAGGTGCGTTGGCTAACCCGTACGGCATCTTCAAATACTCAAAAGGCCCTTCGGGCGTCACGAAGCCGGTTAAAGGTATTGATTGCTCATCTAATTTTATTTGGTGAAATCCGGTAGCCATATCAAGAAGCGTGAAGAATTTTGACTTCCCTAGTCGATCAATGTGATCATCTATTAAAGGTAAAGGATATCTATCCTTAACTGTGATTTTATTAAGCGCCCGGAAATCCACACACATACGATCCGAGCCGTCCTTCTTTTTTACTAGAAGAACCGGACTCGAATGTGGGGACTCCGAATCACATATTATGCCTTTACTAAGAAGATCCTGAATATTCTCTCTAACTTTAAGCTTTTCACTATAGGACATTTTATAGGGACGGTAATTAATAGGTATCTCACTGTTTAATCGAATGTGCATACAACCTGTGGTAACTGTAAACGTAGCTGTACCAGAAATCATAAATTCCGAATATTTGTTGCGTATTCTTTCGAGTTTCTCCCGGTCTTCCCCAATTAATGTGGTTTTAAAACAATTGGATTGCACGTCAGATTTAACCGTGGATACCCCCGATAAGGCTTTATTATGAGTTAAACGTTGAGATTCCCTGGTCCTTATATAGGTTACCCCTTCCCTATTTAATACATCAGTACCAATAATAATTAGTGCATTCATACATACGCTAGGCACAACAAGCAAATCTACTTCAAGAGTTATTTCCTCAAGCTCTATTATAAGCGTGACATAGCAATCGACACAAATAATGGAATCACTTATTCCTTTCAATTGTTTATTATTCGTAAGGGAGCTCTTGTTGTCTTTCGATCGCGAACTGTCACTATTCTGCTTAGAAATGGGCTTTACAAAGGTAGATAAGTAACTAACGAGGTTGTCAGGCGTCAGGTTTGCATTAGTAGCAGTTGCTTTAATTTGAGAGTCTTTTATCCCTCTAATAACAATCGCCGCTATCAACTCGTCTGATAAGCCTTTTACAATCCGTAAACGTAATAAACATCTACGTGCATATTCAGCGTAAGTTGCGTAACTGTCTGAATCGGAGCTCATTACTTCATACAAAATTCCCGCCACATCAATTTTCTTGACACAAAGTGACCGACAATCCTTTTTAAAATTACTCCATGAACGGTCATGTGTAACCCATTCACTGAGCCAAGTACTAGCATCTCCCTTCAGACAGTTCCCAACGCGAGAAAGGCACTCACTTTCCGACCAGTCATTCAAAACCTGTGCCCTGTCAACCTCGTCAAACCACTGATCAACATCATGCACATTTGGGTCGAAATTAGACACATAAAAATTATGGATGCTACTGCTTTAATGACTGTATTGCTTCCACAATTGTTTCCGACTTTAATGACTGTATTGCTTCCACAATTGTTTCCGTGGTTGCAGCCTAAACATCAGTAGCAGTACCCGTAGTTTCCGGCGTAGCTATTACCCGTGAACGATCTTCTAAAGCTTTCAACCGCGAGACAATCGTCTCAAGCGATCGTTGGTGAAGCGGTGACGCAGGGCTTCGCGTCCTCAGGCGGCTCCCACGACGATCTCGTTCGCGTTTGGACCGGCGATCGCAATCCCGAGACTTGCTACGTGTACGTGACCTTCTGCTCCGCTTATGGCGGCTACGAGATCGTTTAGAACGCGAGGCACTATTTTTTGAACGTGAACGACTCGATCTATCCATAGCTACTACTACCTGCTTTAAGTAAAAATTGTAAGCCTGAAAACTAGTTTTAACGTGTGGGCGAATGAATCTTTATCCCACTTCTGATGTTAGAAATCAGAAGTGATATAAATTAAAAAAAAAATAAACAATCTTTAATTACAAATTACAAAATTATAAAAATATCAACAGAAACACAAGCACACTATAATGGTCAAGTAGCACGTCCGTTCCGAGCGCCGTCCAAGTAAAAAAGGGCCGTTTTTTTTTTTTTGAAAAGGGCATCTCGCAGTTCAACCTTAGGGGTTGTCGACTGCTTAACCGGGCGATCCTGTGGATGCCGCAATAAATTAAGGCCTCCAGCCAGGGCATAAATAAACTTAAAAACTAAGCGACTACACGCTAAGGGCACCCCCTGTGGGGTACGGACCTCGGCTTAGGGCGTCGCTGGGAGAGGGCAGCAAGAGTGACAGGCTGGATCAGGTTATTATTATTTGCGCTTGATGAGACCGGCTTTTCCTATCAGACTGCTCTGAGAAGAAAAGCCGAAACAAACTCAGAGGTCACAGTCGGGAATTTAAATCTACAGGCTCAGCTGCGGCGCGGGCTGGCACTACATCGAGCAAGGGTCGGGGCGGAGGGCCGTTGCTTCATATCGTGCTTCCTTTTATAGGCTCCCATTGGTTGAAAGTAATGACAGCTGATCGCTTGACGTCTTTATGATGTCACCTCGCCTTCCATTTCCAACAATATATTATATTCCTTAGCTTATAATTCTATATCATGTATGTGACTATCCGAGTCTGCTAGTACGCTCATAATTTGTTCGTCCACTATTTATGCGAAGACACTGCCTCCTAAGATTCAGGATCTTCGTTTATTCGCTGGCCAACATTGTCTGACCCACTTGAGAGTGATAGCGAATTTGAACCTTATCGTGAACATTTGGAAGACCTACCCCGTGCAAGCATTTCGATAAATAATGTTGTTAAGCGATTTTAATAATTATGTTGTTGTTGTTAAGGTTGAAAGGCTAATAAGTTTCACGACTACTAAAAAAAAAACCAAGGCGAGGGTGGATGAATAAAAAAAAATATCGCGCATCAGTAACATTTTAAAGTTGTCCACCGTTAATAGCTAAATTTCGTGATTCATTTTAATAGCTGGTTGTGATTGTGCGATAATGAACTTTATGAAAATATACAATATGGTTCAAATTCTTTAGAATATTGCTTCTATCATCCCAACTATGGTCAATTTTCAAAACATATTACTACAGTTTACTTGGTCTCGTGGTCAATTAGGCAGGTCGATAGTTGTCGGTGTCTGCGTTCGAAACCAGGAAAAACCTAACTAAGCTTTTTGTAGCAATGTTTTGTTTTTAATTTTATTATTATCTTTTTTTCACTTTTTTTAACGAACGAAATCGAGAAATATCTTTTTAAATGGGCAGTTTGTATAGGAATGAAACAAAATCATTGCAAGTAAAAAAAATGTTTATTATTTCATTAAAATATACATAAGTCAGATAAAGTAAGTAAATAATAATAATAATTCATTTATTTCAGGCATCGCATATTTTGATCATAGTTCAAAATTATTACATTTTATAATATCATATTCAAACCTAACCATTTATAACCATTTTAAAAAAAGTCATGCTAATGCTTGGAAGTTTATTATCGAGAAAACATTGATGTATAAATGCGAGAAAATGAACGAATTTATGAAATGTTTTACAGATTTATAGCTAAGTATAATTATGTAGTGAATCAACATGTTATTTAAATAGAAACATGCATTTCCATTTATAACAATAACATCACCACAGAATCTGCAACTTTTAATGGTTTAGCATTCATTCAATTGAGCATTTACTTACATAGGTAATGTGTTTCTAAATAGGTACAAACTCAAAACTCAAACTCAAAGCATTTATTTCAATTAAACCTTGTACAGGCACTTTTGAATTGTCAAAATTAAATAGTCTGTCAGTTAGTCAGAAAGTTGAAGCTAGTTGCCCATTCCAAAACGTAGATCTCTATGGAGAAGAACGGGCAAGAAACTCCATGGACACTCTTTTAAATCAAGTTATTACAAAATCCTGGGTACATTATTCTTGTTGCTTCTATATGTGAGAACAATGTAAAAAAAAAGACAAATGAAGAAACAATTCAAAATATAAGATTAAAAATAAGCCTTGGCAGTTAAGAGATGACCAGTCTCAACCGACGGCACCCGTTCACGAACATGACGCGTGGATCAGCACCACCCAGCTCAACCATTTTGTAGGGAACCGAATAATCCAACACACGCGCCACCATCGGTGAGACATTTAAGTGAGCATGACACGTTCTCAACTGCCATGCTCTTTCAAGTCAACAACAAAAAAAAATATAATAAACGGAAACATGGTTCTTACATTTACAAAAATTAAAAAAAATGCTTCTAAATTATACAAAACTATAGTTTGCAATTTATTTAAGATGTTAATATAATTTACTACCAATCAGGAAGAGGTATCTAATATTGCAGTATTCAACAATTAAAACTGGATTGAATAAAATAAAAAAGTTATGTTTGTAATGTCAGAAATATTGAAAAAGAAAAAGGGAAGCACCTCTTCCAAATATTGAAATTTTAACTAGTGAGCCCAAGTGCCTGTGGAGCAGGACCAGCATTAAGCCAAGCATTTTTATCTACGATGTAATCATCCAACTTGTAATATGCTTGTCTACATAGTGTGCGTTTAATGCATGTTTTAAATTTCTTCTCATTTAATTGAAGAATATCGAATGGTATCTTATTATAACATTTTACACAGTAACCCATAAAAGAAGTTTTTACTTTAGACAATCTGAAACTTATAAGTAGATTAGTTAGTAGCGGAGTGGCGCACCGTCTCCTTCTATAACTTGCTGTAAGTGGCTACGCATACCGCAAACCATGTTCCAACACACTTCTTTTCTTCTCATGTGCTCCTATGTCGATGATACGATCTCAGCCAAATTGTTTTTATTTCGCACTTTGGATGTGTCCCAATTTAAAATCATTTGACTCAACTCAACTCAACTCAACTCAAAGCATTTATTTCAATTAAACCTTGTACAGGCACTTTTGAATTGTCAAAATTAAATAGTCTGTCAGTTAGTCAGCAAGTTGAAGCTAGTTGCCCATTCCAAAACGTAGATCTCTATGGAGAAGAACGGGCAAGAAACTCCATGGACACTCTTTTAAATCAAGTTATTACAAAATCCTGGGTACATTATTCTTGTTGCTTCTATATGTGAGAACAATGTAAAAAAAAAAAGACAAATGAAGAAACAATTCAAAATATAAGATTAAAAAAATTAATATAAAAAATAAAAAAACCCCCGACTGCGAAACTGAAAAGCTACAAACAAGCCCATTTTAAATTAAATAAAAGTTGGAAGCAGGCGGGACCCATTTGAATTTGAAAATATGATAAAAATGGTATGGGTCCCGCCTGCTTCCAACTTTTATTTAATTTAAAATGGGCTTGTTTGTAGTTTTTCAGTTTCGCAGTCGGGTTTTTTTATTTTTTAAATTAATTTTTTTATTTCCAGCTTTTTAGTTTACAAATGTGAAAGATTTCGCAAACGATTTAGTTCTTGTTTTGTTTTTTACGTTTTGTCACTTCGAATTACTTTTAACCATATAAGTTATATATTTTTTTGTAATCACCTTTTAAAACCCTTTATTTTGATACCCCACTCGATAGGTTTCGAGAAAAAAAAATTTTTTTTTAAGACATATTGCGCCATAAATCGGCCATTTTAATTTTTTTTCAATTTTGATATACCCAGTGTCACTTTCACAATTAAGACGAATCTAACGGTACCTCTCAAGCAGAAATCGATCAAGCCGTTTAGGCTACAGAGCGTGCCAAAGAAATATACATACATACATACATACATACACTCGAAAAACATAACCCTCCTTCTGACGCAGTCGGGTAAAAATAAGCCTTGGCAGTTAAGAGATGACCAGTCTCAACCGACAGCACCCGTTCACGAACATGACGAACATTTGACCCCATAGATTTTCTATAGGGTTCAAATCGGGAGGTTTAGATGGCCAGTAAATAACAGTTACACCTTCTTGAGCAGCTAACCAATTCTTCACAATGCCTGCGCGGTGGATGGAGCAGTAATCTTGCACGAAGTAAATATCTGTATTTGGATAGGCAATTCGCACAGTCGGCAGCAGGACGTCACGCAGAATCTCCAAATACTGAATACTATTAAGAGCGTTTACGCCGAACGGCATTTCATACAAACTTTCAAGCCCTTATTTTTCGAAATGAATGAACCGATTTTAATGAAACTTCATACGCATAAGCAGGATACAAAGGTCTAAAAAGTTGGTAGAAAACATTTTCGGAAAATTGTATTACAGCCAGATTAGACCGATTTTAATGTTTCCATAGAAACAGAGATTTCCAGTTATCTTTTTTTAAATAAGACATTTCGAAAATGTTTTCTACTAACTTTTTAGACCTTTGTATCCTGCTTATGCGTAAAAAGTTTCATTAAAATCGGTTCATTCATTTCGAAAAATAAGGGCTTGAAAGTTTGTATGAAATGTAGTATGGCGTAAACGCTCTTAAATCGATCACCAACTTCTACCAATTCATCAGCTCCCATAGACGACATTCAGCCAGCAATGTTTTGTATAGTCATTATTTTGCGACATGACTCCACCGGATATCTATGATTACACCAAATTCATTAAAAATACTTTTCACGATTTACGTCAAACGTTTTAGAAATGTTTGTGCGCAGTCACTGTTTAGGCGTAGGTAGACTGACTTATGTCACTTAGATCAATTTAGTATCCATCTACCCCACGAAGTAAACTTTTACTTCGTCCTACTCATTTGTTTTTTTAATTTACCCACTTGTTTTCCAGACAAGTTGTTAGGCAAAAATCATATTGGTCGTTCTTTAATAATGCAAGAAATAAGTATTGTAGAAATCATAAATGAAAACAAATAAAAAAGAAATTGATAATAGATGGATTGTGTTTTCGAACCCACATGTTGTTCGTCGCCAATCCAGCATCGAACCGCGAAGCTACAATGACTTGTTGAGAATACGCGAAATTAAAGATTGTGTAGTAAGTAAGTATTGCCGTGTTACTTAAAAGCTTTTCAACTTTAACGACAAGAAGATAATGATTAAAATGGCTTAACAAGATATGCCGGGTGAGTCAGGCAATGTTGGGTGGGTCAGACAATGTTGGTCACCGACTGTACCATCATGACACACATACAACCAATTGGCAAACTGATGGAAACGCTGACGGTGCGGCACGTGTAAGCGACGCGCGGCGCGGTGGCCTACGTGACCATGAAGCTCGTTCATTCTGATTCCTACTTCGAATCTGGACACTAGATTTTTAATTCTAATTTTAAGCAAAGTTTGTAATACTTATTTTAATTAAATCATTACAAGAAAGGACCATGCGTCATTTTGGGCCCACTTTTTCAACATTGTTCAACAGAGATGAATTATATGTCATATGAAAGCTCTTAACATGTACTTTATTTCATTCTATGGCAGCTAAGTTCAAATCGAGCGCGAAGACGGAGTTTTATGCGTTTTTTAAAAAATGTTCAACTTTGTTCAACAGTGATGAGTTATATGTCATATGAAAGCTCTTAACATGTTCTTTATTTCATTCTATGGCAGCTAAGTTCAAATCGAGCGCGAAAACGGTGTTTTATGCGTTTATTTAAAAATGTTTAACTTTGATCAACAGTGATGAATTATATGTCATATGAAAGCTCTTAAAGTGTACTTTATTTCATTCTATGGCAGCTAAGTTCAAATCCAGTGCGAAAACGGGTTTTTATGCGTTTTTTAAATGCGTCATTTTGGGCCCACTTTTTCAACATTGTTCAACAGTGATGAATTATATGTCATATGAAAGCTCTTAACATGTACTTTATTTCATTCTATGGCAGCTAAGTTCAAATCGAGCGCGAAAACGGTGTTTTATGCGTTTTTTTTAAATGTTCAACTTTGTTCAACAGTGATGAATTATATGTCATATGAAAGCTCTTAGCATGTACTTTATTTCATTCTATGGCAGCTAAGTTCAAATCCAGCGCGAAAAGGGTTTTTTATGCGTGTTTTAAATACGTCATGTTGGCCCACTTTTTCAACATTGTTCAACAGTGATGAGTTGTATGTCACATGAAAGCTCTTGAAGTGTACTTTATTTCATTCTATGGCAGCTAAGTTCAAATCCAGCGCATAAGTGGTTATTTTTTTGCGTTTTTTTAAAATGTTCAACATTGTTCAACAGTGATGAGTTATATGTCATATGAAAGCTCTTAACATGTTCTTTATTTCATTCTATGGCAGCTAAGTTCAAATCGAGCGCGAAAACGGTGTTTTATGCGTTTATTTAAAAATGTTTAACTTTGATCAATAATGATGAATTATATGTCATATGAAAGCTCTTAAAGTGTACTTTATTTCATTCTATGGCAGCTAAGTTCAAATCCAGCGCGAAAACGGTGTTTTATACGTTTTTAAATGCGTCATTTTGGGCCCACTTTTTCAACATTGTTCAACAGTAATGAATTATATGTCATATGAAAGCTCTTAACATGTACTTTATTTCATTTTATGGCAGATAAGTTCAAATCAAGCGCGAAAACTTTAAAAATGTTCAACTTTGTTCAACAGTGATGAATTATATGTCATATGAAAGCTCTTAACATGTACTTTATTTCGTTTTATGGCAGATAAGTTCAAATCGAGCGCGAAAACGGTGTTTTATGCGTTTATTTAAAAATGTTCAACTTTGTTCAACAGTGATGAGTTATATGTCATATGAAAGCTCTTAACATGTACTTTATTTCATTCTATGGCAGCTAAGTTCAAATCGAGCGCGAAAACGGTGTTTTATGCGTTTATTTAAAAATGTTTAACTTTGTTCAACAGTGATGAATTATATGTCATATGAAAGCTCTTAAAGTGTACTTTATTTCATTCTATGGCAGCTAAGTTCAAATCCAGCGCGAAAACGGTGTTTTATGCGTTTTTAAATGCGTCATTTTGGGCCCACTTTTTCAACATTGTTCAACAGTGATGAATTATATGTCATATGAAAGCTCTTAAAGTGTACTTTATTTCATTCTATGGCAGCTAAGTTCAAATCCAGCGCGAAAACGGTGTTTTATGCGTTTTTAAATGCGTCATTTTGTGCCCACTTTTTTAACATTGTTCTACAGTGATGAGTTATATGTCATATGAAAGCTCTTGAAGTGTACTTAATTTCATTCTATGGCAGCTAAGTTCAAATCCGGCGCGAAAACGGTTTTTTATGCGTTTTTTAAATGCGTCATGCTGGGCCCACTTTTTCAACATTGTTCAACAGTGATGAATTATATGTCACATGAAAGCTCTTGAAGTGTACTTTATTTCATTCTATGGTAGCTAAGTTCAAATCCAGCGCAAAAGTGGTTATTTTTTGCGTTTTTTTAAAATGTTCAACATTGTTCAACAGTAATTAATTATATGTCATAGCAAAGCTCTTCAAGTGTACTTTATTTCATTTTATGGCAGCTAAGTTCAAATCCAGCGCGAAATTGATTATGGTTTTGCGTTTTTTAAAAATGTTCATCATCGTTCAACAGTGATGAATTACATTTCATATGAAAGCTCTTAAAGTGTACTTTATTTCATTCTATGGCAGCTATGTCCAAATCCAGCGCGAAAAGGGTTTTTATGCGTTTTTTAAAAATGTTCAACATTGTTCAACAGTGATGAATTATATTATATTATACAAAAACTGCCAGATGTCAACTATTTTCTACGAATAAAAATTATCGGTTGATTGAAAAATCAGCCCCTAATTGAATTGGACTATTTGCAATGGCAGCTAGATTGCTGTATTATGTCTATGCGCTCGCGTGTTTTGCGGACACGAACCCATGTTTTAGGAGATGATCTACCTGCGATTAGTCCACAGTTTGCTGAATATGTTCAGCAGAATGATATGTTCAGAGACGTACGTACGTACCTATTGGTGTAATACATTTTTGTTTTTAAAACCCAAAAAGAACCATTTTTTCGCTGGAATTGAACTTAGCTGCCATATAATGTACACGCCAAGAGCTGTCATATGACATAGGTTTCATCACTGTTGCACAATGTTGAACATTTTTTAAAACGCAAAAAAAAAAAAAAATTTTGCGCTGGATTTGAACTTAGCTGCCATAGAATGAAATAAAGTACACCTTAAGAGATTTCATATGACATATAATTCATCACTGTTGGACAATGTTGAACATTTTTAAACAACGCAAAAAAAAAACATTTTCGCGCTGGATTTGAACTTAGCTGCCACAGAATGAAATAAAGTACACGCCAAGAGCTGTCATATGACATAGCTTTCATCACTGTTGCACAATGTTGGACATTTTTAAAAAACGCAAAAAATAACTATTTTCGCGCTGAATTTGAACTTAGCTGCCATAGAATGAAATAAAGTACACTTCAAGAGCTTTCATATGATATATAATTCGTCACTGTTGAGCAATGTTGAACATTTTTAAACAACGCATAAAAACACCATTTGCGCGCTGGATTTGAACTTAGCTGCCATAGAATGAAATAAAGTACACGCCAAGAGCTGTCATATGACACAGGTTTCATCACTGTTGCACAACTTTGAAAAGTGGGCCCAGTGTTCATTCAAAAGTGCCCATGGTCCTTTCGTTTTTTTTTAGTCCTCCGACAGCGTTCGACATAATTGGCGCAGTCGGTAGGATACTCGCGGGCCGGTTCGCGATATAAATTCCCGAATATCGAAATTAGGCGAGCCGCCCGGGTGGCCTTAGGCACCTCCAACGAGTGTCCCGAATCGTCCAAGAGCTGCGGAGATCCAGACATTGATACCGCTCAGGAGAAGCCGAGATGTACAAGTAAGTGCACAAGAATCTTTCTGGTGTCGCTTTCCCTTACCCTTAAATCTTGATTGATACTTTATTCCAAGATTTTCTACCATAGGAATTTAGGGACCCGCGCGACTGTTTCCTATAGGCAGTTGAGGCGGGAAGACTTTGTGGATAGTAATAGGAACATAGATATAGATATACATAATATAAAGGCACACGTCCCCGATAGCATTTTGAAGGCCATCCGCCTGGTCCCGGAATTTGATGGGAACCCCCATATCATCATCTGCCTAGCCTTTTCCCAACTATGTTGTCGCAAATTCTAATAAATCGAGTCAAGATATGGGAACCCCCATATCTTGACTCGATTTATTAGAATTTGCAGTTTTGATTTATCAGTTAGTGAATGCTTATGTACGTGATGGCCCTGAGCATGAAATAAATAATTTATCCTTGATTAGTGGCATATTAAATAAAGTAACAGGCAATGCTGCACGAACTATTAACTCTAACAGTATCCCCGAGAACTGGAATGGCATCAGAAGTGTGTTAATAAATAATTTCGCTGATCGTAGGGATGAAACCACCCTCTATAATGACCTCTTGTTGCAGACACAAGGTAATGATACGCCGCAAGAACTTTATGATAGGTGCCAAAACTTATTCAGTACTATCATGACTTATATTACACTTCATGAAACGTTGACTACGACTATTAACGCTAAGCGCGATTTGTATAAAAAATTTACATTGCAGGCCTTTGTGCGCGGTATCAAGGAACCTTTAGGTTCGCGCATACGATGCATGCGACCAGATTCTATTGAGACAGCATTAGAGTACGTACAAGGGGAAATGAATGTAATGTATCTGCAACAGAGAAACGACGGTTTACCTAAACTCACTAACACTCATCCCAATTCTACGACCCAGCCTAACACGTCACCCATGCATGCAGGCTTCCCCCCTTTACGCAATAATAACGCTATGCCCGTACCTAACCCGGTCATGCCAGCTAACCACGTATGATGCAACCACAGCCATCAAATAACTATAGATTTAATGCAGGTTTTAATAATTTTAATGCACCATTTAATCCACCCCGTATGCCTTCGAATACTCAACGAATGTTTGGCGCCCCACCTCCAAACTACAATCCGCGAGGTAACACGTCCGGTATGGCTCCAAGACCCCCACCGCAAAATCAAGGGCCCAAGCCCATGATCGGAGTGAGCAATTTTGCTGCTAAGCCGCTGCCTCCTACTCGTAGTAATTGGGATTGGTCTAGGCAAGGCGCCGCCTATTAACTATTTTAGAACGCGCGATGTAAATGTCAACGAGTGTTCAAGTTTCGAAGACTATTACTATCCCGAGTATTACGGGTATGAGCAGGAGCCTAACTTCTACGAAAATTATTATCCTATAAATTACTACGGCGACTATCCATGCGTACACGATGGCATTATGCCGACTGTGGTGCCGACTTACGTGACAAATGACAGTAGCACTCAGGTATGTGAACAGCCCCAGCCTTCCACCAGCAAGGAGGATTTTCAGGGGGCCACGAAATCAAAAAGATCAAAATAGAGTTAAACCTTCAAACACAACGACAATTACCGTACGTTCATATTGCTAACCCTAACCTAAATTTATTAATAGATACCGGCGCTAATCAGTCCTTCATAAGCCCGGATGCTGTGGAGAGATATTTTCCACATTTACCATTGAACCATGATCCATTCGAGGTCACTAACGTACATGCAACGAGTAGGCATAGTCACTCCATTAATATACCATGCTTCCCTGAATTCGACGATCCAGAGCCCATAAAACTATTTGGGTATTTTCATAATCATTTTGACGGACTTATAGGATTCGACCTACTTGCAAAATGGCATGCTAAATTGGACCTTAAAGATTTGACGTTGATTACGAAGTCCGCGGTAAATCATATTAGTATATATAACTCCAGCAACTTATATCTGTATGAAAATATCATCCCGTCACAAAGAAAAAAACTACTTAGATTACCAATTAACGCACAAGACGGACAAGTTTTAGTTAGCGAACAGATAATTTGTAACTGTATTATTCATGAATGCCTAACAACCGTTATAGGCAACCGTGGTTTAGTAGAAGTAGAGAAATCAACCCCTAACGATATAATATTCTCATTAGACCATCCAGCACAGGCATCGGTGTTTAATATTGAGTGCACTTATGCAACACAACCTACCCTCCCTAGAACCCTATACTAGAGGGTGCATTCTTTAGTCCCATGGGCATTCGTAAAAATTCGAAATGCCCATGTTCTACATTGAAAGCGGTCTTGGGGATGTCGCTGGGGTGCATTTCAACTTGATAAATCCTGAGGCTATTTCAAGGGTTGTAAAATATTGGCATTTTCCGATTTTTAATATTAATTTATCGAGTACGTCATTAATATTCGGTATTGGGTATTTGTCGTCGATCGTCTTTTCGTCTTTTCGAAAGTCGATGACGAGACGCCACTTTTGCTTTCCTGAAGCGTCAACTTTTTTTGGTACTACCCAAATGGGTGAGCTCCATGCTGATTCCGATGGCCTAATTATCCCTTGTTCTAACATTTTTGATATTTGGCTAGTAACTTCTTCCCTATGAATAAATGGATATCTGTAACTTTTGGTATACACGGGGTTTTCATCGGTAGTTCTAATGCAATGCTTTACTTTATTGGTTTTGGAGTGCTTTATTACTGACCACTGTCCAACACTTATTACAATATCCTTAAAGAAAAAAAATAATATCACCAATTGCTTATCGCAATAAAATTAACTACAGTGCAATACGTGACGATTAACTCCAAGTAGATTTTACGCCCGCATTAAATTCAACTGACGCAAACTTTGCTGCTAGTTTTTTGGTTGGTACAGTATCGGAAATAATTAAAAACAACACTAGTAGTTATAAAGTACCGCGAAATAAAAGGAACATAAAACCGTGGATCACTACGTGTCTGATACGCTGTATTCGAAATCGAGATATCATATCATATATTAGATACAGAAATTTCATTAATAAACTACTTAATAACTCAAAAGGCAATTTCAAAATAACTTACTTCTAGACGCAAAAAATAATTCAAAAGCTACCTGGGACGCAATTAAAACTATAACGAACACTATGTCAAAGTCTACATCCGCTGTTTCGCTTCTTAAAATTAAGGAAAACCCGATATTATCAGTAAACGCGGTTAACCATTTCTTCACTGAAATAGGCAGGGAGCTAGCTACTCAAGTTCAGCAGACACCATCTTCTTTCACATCATTTCCTAATAACATATCAGTTACTTCTCAGTGCGACTCTCTGGTTGTGATGCAAACCGACGTTGAAGAGGTTAAGCTTCTCATAAAAAATCTTCGTAGGGAATTAGGGATGGTGCTGTCGGTCATGACAATATTTCTGCAATTATTTTGCAGTCTTCGCTTGATGTGTTTGTCCCTATTCTGACACACATTTGCCAGCTATCTCTTTCTACTGGAGTCTTCCCTGATGTATTCAAGAAAGCCATTGTTCACCCCATCCATAAGAACGGTGATGGAGATGTTGTCAATAATTATAGGCCCATATTGGTATTGCCAGCTATGTCCAAAATCCCTGAAAACTTGCTAAATAATCGACTGACGAACTACCTTGAAGCAAAGGGTATTATTTCACCTAACCAATTTGGATTTCGGAAAAACAAATCGTCCGACGATGCTGTTTTATCATTGGTTAACAGAATTGTGGACAGTTTGGACAAGAAGGAAAAGTGACTGGGATTATTTTTAGACCTCAAAAAGGCTTTCGACACCGTCTCCATTCCGATTCTTATCACTAAGTTGGAGAGAATTGGCGTAAGAGGAATGGCTCTCAAATTATTTAAGGACTACCTGACTAACAGAACACAAGAGGTGAGGATTGGAGATTGCATCAGTGGGGACGAAGGGTTGGCGTTTGGCGTACCTCAGGGGAGCATTTTGGGGCCTCCGTTGTTTACAAACTATATAAACGACCTCTGTGAACTAAAATCTCCTAATTGCCAAATATTTACCTACGCAGACGACACTGCACTTTTTATTCACGGCCCCACATGGGTTGATGTGAAGGCTGATGCAGAAACTGCTTTGAGAAATGCCATGTGTTGGTTGTCACATAACCTACTAACGCTCAACATCAATAAAACCAACTACATAACTTTCGCATTGAAAACCTCTGCTCTCCCACCTCTGAATGCTTTCTTTATTAAATCCCATGTTTGTCATGAACCGTCCTCTAACTGTGATTGTGTAGAAATATCCCGAGTCATCACTATAAAATACCTAGGAATCAATATTGACCAATTTTTAAAATGGCAATGTCATATTGATGCCCTGACCTCACGTGTTAGAAAGCTAATCTACGTTTTCAAATTGCTCCGTAATGCCGCTGATTCGGAAACCCTTATGTTGACCTACCTTGCGCTATGCCAGTCAGTACTATCTTACTGCATCACGACTTGGGGTGGAGCAGCAAAGACTATTCTCTTACCATTGGAGAGGGCACAAAGAGCTGTTCTCAAAGTTACGACTAAAAAGACGTTTCGATACCCAACCGCCAAACTTTATAGTGACACAGCTACTCTGACCGTGAGACAGCTCTTTATACAGCAAACAATAATTAGGAAACACACTACACTAACTTATGACCCTTTAATTTATAAATGCAAACGTCGGTCGGATATAGTCTGCCCCCCAATCAGACACAGAACGACAATGGCTAACCGGAATTACAAAGTTATAAGTTGTTTCCTGTACAATAAAATTAACAAAATTCTAAAACTGTACCCCTTAAGAAAAATGGAGTCAAAAAGAAAATTAAAATCATGGCTACTAAAGCTAAATTACACAGCTACTGAGGACCTCCTTAACCAACACTAATACAATTTTAAGGAATCAATCGCTAATTCTACCCAAACAAAATATTAATAAGTATAAAAAAACGCGCCCTCTACATTAAATAATAGCCGAATTGAATTAATCGTCATCTGTTACAAAAACATAACACAAACACACTCATAACAGCACACCCTCACCTGCACTTACTCTCTCACACTTAGTACACCCGTGGTTCACACCGACACACGTCGTGAATGTGGCACTCTTGGCATTCTTGTATTTTAGTACCTAATTTTGTATGGATTCCCTATATACAGGCATGCCTAAATTGGGAATCCAGTAACTTAATAATTTTTTTACTACGGACGTTTGTGGTTATGTTTCTAGTGAGATGGTGGAGCGGCCCTAGTGTCCGTAACACAGGTTAATTCCTAGCACGGAACTGGGTTTGCCTCACTATCCACCATGATATTCCTATACGTCGCTCATGATGTAGTATCTAATTTATCCTGTACTTGAACTCCTGGCAGATCTCCCAATTCACATATACACCTCTAAGAAACGTGGTCCAATAGCAAAATCGAGACTCAAACGAGTCCCTAACAGTGCCAAATTGTTACAGGATTCTACTACTGATGTTGGTCCTGATACAGGCAAGAGATAAAACTTGAGGGACTCAACGAGGGACCAGGGATCCTACCTTTTAAACTAGGACTTATGAGACTTACAACCCATTATCATACATTTCTGCAATACATTGAACTTAAAAATATAAACAATAAAATCAGCTCCGTACGAACGCAACTAATTGAAATCAAAGACACTTTAGATAACTATATTTATGATCAATCTGTATAATAAATAATAGGAACAAAGGTCGTGAATTAGATGTAGAATACCAGCCACAACAGCAGATATTCGTCACAAACCCAAGTGCTAGCCGTCAAAAGCTCGCACCGAGATATACTCAGGATACGGTCCTGGCAGATCTCCCAATTCACATATACACCTCTAAGAAACGTGGTCCAATAGCAAAATCGAGACTCAAACGAGTCCCTAACAGTGCCAAATTGTTACAGTATTCCACTGCTGATGTTGGTCCTCCACCTGATACAGGCAAGAGATGAAACTTGAGGGACTCAACAAGGGACCAGGGATCCTACCTTTTAAACTAGGACTTATGAGACTTACAACCCATTATCATACATTTCTGCAATACATTGAACTTAAAAATATAAACAATAAAATCAGCTCCGTACGAACGCAACTAATTGAAATCAAAGACACTTTAGATAACTATACATATGCCCTTTACGAGTTACAGATTGATCATTTAACAAGTAAATTAAATAAGGCTTCGCTTCAACTAAGTAGCTTAGAGCCTAACCGCCCCAAAAGAGGTCTTATAGAAGGTCTAGGATCCGTAGTAAAAAGCATAACCGGAAATCTGGACTATACAGATGCCATGAGGTACAATGATGCCATTAAAATTCTCAAGGATAATCAGGATAAAGTAATTGCTGAACAAAACTATCATATCAGTCTCAGCAAAGACTGGATGGGCCACCACACCGAAATCATAACCAAAATTGTTGAAAATCAGTCCCAAATTAATGACATTCTGCATGATTTACTGGACAAACAAAAGTACGCTCAATACAGTCTATTAGTATAGTTAGCGATAACGTCGATAAGTTACTAGATGAGTTACATAGAATTGAAGATGCAATAGCCTTAAAACTTAGTAACTTAGTAGTATCTACGATAAGCTGTTAGATCTGGAAACTAGGGAATATTATAACGTCATAAAACCAGGATCATTTTATAACGGTCAACATATTGCCATAGCATTTCAATTCCCCATCCTATCTCCTCTCAAATATACTCTATAATATACTATATAATTATAGACTAGCTATAGTACCGAATGAAAGAAAGCAGATTATAGTTCCCCCTTACCCATTCATAGCGATCACTAGAGATTTTCACGTGTACATAGAGGCTGAATGCCCGAAGTTAACCGAGCAGTACCTATGCGAAGAAAAACTCAACCATCAGTTAAAATCGCAACCAGATTGTATACAACGTATAATAGATGGCAAAACGACGGATGACTCCTGCGTGAAGACAACCATTTCACTCTCAAGACAAGCCATGGATAAGCTGGACGACCGCCACTACGTAGTCGTCTTCCCAAAACCTACGAAACTGCAACTCACCTGTGAACGAGATGAATTTAACACATGAACCGGCAGCTTCCTGGTTACCATCCCGCTACGAACACATGAATTCACCATAGCTAACAACAATGATCGAGTGAATGGTCAGCCAGTGAAGATAACCGAAATCACCACAAAAATGTATGAAGATCACGTACCTCAACGCCCGCTCAAGATAAACTCTATCAACCTAAGAAATACATAACTTACAAGATGAGGTTAATCTTCAAACGCCCGTTCAACTGGAAAGTCTGGAGACACCATCATCACTCTACCATACAACCATACCATTCTACGTGATCTTATTTGGTGCAATACTCGTACTAACCACCACTATAGTATTGCGTCACCGCTGCAACGCCTGGAGACTCAAGCCACCTGCAGAGCAATCACTACCCAACGCTGTTGCTGCAAACCGTCATCCTTATGAAGATCCAGAACCATCGCGAAGCCAAGGAAAAACTCAGATGCCAGCAACAGCAAATAGTTGCTGAGCTACGGGGGGAGGTGTTACGCGCTGGCCTTATACCTATATCGCTGACGGTGCATCAACGGTGGAAACGTACCATCATGACACACATACAAACATACAACGAATTGGCAAACTGACGGAAACGCTGACGGTGCGGCACGTGTAAGCGACGCGCGGCGTGGTGGCCTACGTGACCATGAGGCTCGTTCATTCTGATTCCTACTTGGAATCTGGACACTAGATTTTTAATTCTAATTTTAAGCAAAGTTTGTAATCAAATCAAATCAATCAAATCAAAAAATCAAAAATGTTTTATTTCATTATTACACGTTGTACAGTATACAGTTGGTGGCGACTCCTTTTAAGCCACTGACCTCTATAATACCTTGTATTATAGAGGTCAGTGTTTTAAGCATATAAATGCCAGGAGGCGCCGCTCTTTTATATCGTGCAATTAGTGTAACATGCAGCGAAACAAAGGTTTTGAATTAATTATAAGTACTTATTTATTACTATTAGTCTGTTGGTAAATGTGTCTGTATATTTAAGCGCGCGTGCGTGTGTATGTGTGTGTGTGGGGGTGTGGGGGTGTGTGCGAGTGTTTGTGTGAGTGTTTGTGTGAGTGTGTGTGCGTGTATGTGTGTGTGTGTCCTTATATTTAATAGAAGATTCTCTACTTCATCATAGCATAACTTGTTTATCCACTTAATCAGCAATGATTTGCATTCTTTAAACGGTTTAGTATGTATATCTATTTGTTTATTTATTTTATTATATAAGAAAGACGAGCGTTTATCGTACTGAATATTTGCAAATTCTGTTTTTACAAAAGGGGTGGAAGCAATGTTGTGTTTTCTTCTTCTAGCTAATACTTTAGGATCTAAGGGTAGGGTTTTATATTTTTTTAATACTATGTGTATAATATATAATTTTCTAATTGATAATAAATTACTTATTTGGTATAGCTCATAGGTGGGAAAGGTCCTTTTTTTGAAGTACATTACCTTTATTAATGGTCGTTGCGCTCTTTCAACATCAATGAAGCGTGTTTTACGCGCGCCCCCCCCAAATGGAAATGCAATATATTATTACAAATTGAACTAGTGAGATATACACTTCATTTATAAGATTTCCTAAGCCGCTCCTTGGGAATATGTGTCTTAATGTTTTAAAAATCCAAATAAATTTTCGTACTCTCGCAGTAATTTGTTCAATTTGAGAATACCAGGACAGGCTTTGGTCCAATATTATACCTAGGTACTTAACGTGGTTAACTTTACTGATGGTTGGACAATTGCAGTCGCAATCTACCGTCCTCCTACACTCATGTATTTTAATGTTGAAATTAGGTTCTGGTTGAACATTTTTATATATTGAGAAACAGATATAATTAGTTTTGCTCGTATTTAACGTAAGGAGATTTGTTTTTAGCCATGCAGCCACTTTTAGCATACCTTTTTCTGTGTTGGTTTTGGTTTCAGCCCAGGATGAGCCGGTGAAGACGATTGCGGTGTCGTCGGCATACGAAAATATTTTTGCTTTATCGATTGTCATATTATATAAGTCGTTTAAATATATTAAAAATAGCGTAGGACCCAAAACGCTACCCTGGGGTACGCCGCATGTTACGTCAACGTCCGCGCTGACGAAACCGTCCAGCTTAACCTTCTGTTTTCTAATTGTCAAATAATCAGTAACAAGTAATTAAAAATACTAAAAAACCCGACTGCGGTAAATAAACTAAATTATTAAACACGCGTGCTTTTTACTTTGTTACCGCACTAGTGCGGTAACGCCACTATTTACGATGTCGGAGATGTGCGATTTTTTAATCTCATCAAAGCCAATGATACTTCCTGGCCGCGCCACAGTGGAAAATTAAAGAAACACCTTTCTAGATAAATTGAACCCTTTATGTACTTTAGGGTACATGTACTGAAAAAATTGTACCTCAACAGTATACCACCTAATAGTTTTTTGTAAACTATTAGATGTACCCGGACATAGTGGACACTAAAGAATTGTACCAAAATTGTTCTTTTCCGTACGCTATAGATTCGAAAATTTTATTACTTTAGAAATTATAGCCTTGTGATGCAAGTCTTATTAGGCGTACCCGGACATAGTGTACGCTAATGAATGGTACCATAATTTTATTGTTCTTTTCCGTACGCTTTATAGAGATTCGAATATGTTATTACTTTAGAAATTATAGCCTTGTGTTGGAGGCGCGGCCAGGAAGTATGTTTCCCAGCCGCGCCACCAAGTTTTATTAGGCGTAACCGGACATAGTGTACACTAAAGAATTGTACGCAGTATGTACTACCCAAAAACATAATAATATTACGGAAAGCTGTAATATAGAAAATATCATAACAAACGTAAGCGCATCAGCAGACTTGCTGATCTTTGTACCTACTAGATATGGCCTTCAAATTTGAAGTAGCTACTGGAATTATCTCGGTGGGATCACAAAATACAGAGGGTACAGAAAGCAATCTACATACAAAGTGCGCTCGAGCAACGCACACATAGATACCTCTCACGGACACGTTATCTCGAACTGGTTGGGACTAGTGCGAGCGCGAGTGCCATCCGCTTGAGACACGCTGCAAAGTGAAGTGCAAAAATGGAGCAACCAAAAATGGCTGTCTACGCTCGATTTATATAATAGTTTCCTATTTTGAATCAGTATAAACGAAGTAACTTTTTTGAAAGGTAAATGCACGCCACCAACTATTACGTAAGTTGAAAACATGATTTTTAAGGGTTTTTAAAGGTGATTACAAAAATATATACAACTTATATGGCTAAAAGTAATTCGAAGTGACAAATCGTAAAAAACACGTACCAAGAGCTAAATCGTCTGCGAAATCTTTCAAATCTCTAAACTAAAAAGCTGGAAATAAAAAACAAGTTATTAAAAAACCCGACTGCGGTAAAAAAATTAAGTTAAAAAAACTGAAAAGCTAAAAACAAGGCCATTTTAAATTAAATAAAAGTTGAAAGCAGGCGGGACCCATTTGAGTTTGAAAATGTAATAAAAAAATGGTATGGGTCCCGCCTGCTTCCAACTTTTATTTAATTTAAAATTAATAACTTTATTTTGATACCCCACTCGATAGGTTTCGAGAAATATAAATTTTTTTGAAGACATAATATGGCGCCAAAAATAGGCATTTTATATTTTTTCAATTTTGATATACCCAGTGCCACTCGCGATACCAAGACAAATCTAAAGTCGTATAATTTATCAAAATCCGTTCATTCGTTTAAAAGTTACGAGGGAACAAAGAAACGGACATACATACATACATGTCAAACACATAACCCTCCTTTTGGGCTTCGCCGCAGTCGGGTAAAAATAGATAGTTGCGTATCTCTAATACCAATTTTTCCTCATTTTTGGATAAGTATGGGAATAGAGACCGTGTCGAAGGCCTTTTTTAGGTCTATAAAAACCGATAAGCACCTAGTACCTTTATCGAGTTCTTTTGTTAAAACTGTAGTTAAAGACGTGATAGCGTCTTCCGTAGAAATACCGAATTGAGATGGGGATAAAATGTTGTTAGTTTGAAGATAGCTTAATAATCTGGAATTTAAGAGTTTTTCTAGAGACAGAGGTGGACAGGCAGGGAGGTGGAGGTGGGTGGGAGGGGTGGGCAGGCGCCCACCCTTGTGTATGGGGGTTATTATTGATTTCTTTAAAGAGTTAGAAACAAAGATTAGCTAGATGCGTTATAATTGGAATTATTTCATGTTTAACATGTTTGAGATACGTAGTGGAGATATTATCCCATCCTGGGGCACTGTCTGATTTTAGAGAGTTTATTATACCATTTATTTCATTGTCATCTGTATCCAGCAGAACAAAAGATTTAGAGAGACTAGGTAAGGAACGTAGATATAGATTCAGGTCATTCTGGGTTACGGTTTGTTGAATGTCACTTGCCAGTTGGTTACCAATATTTGCAAAATATTTATTAATGTTTGCTGATTCCGTAGGTGATGCTTTTAGATTAGTTAATTCAGAATTAGTTAGTGTAATAGGTACTTATTTTAATTAAATCATTATAAGAAATTTCGGTTTTTTTTTAGTCCTCCGACAGCGTTCGACATAATTTGCTAATAAATACTTATTATTATTATTTTATGAATTTATATATCTCGGAACCTTGGAGTCCCGGTCCTTTGGAAGGCGTACGAGGGGCCGAAGCCAACTCGCAGAGACCCCTTAGGAAATTTTAATGAAATGCGGCACCAACCGACGATTATCCTTGTATGCGCTATGCAAGTGCACCCATGGACAACCTCCGGTTGGTGAAGGACTATTGCAGGATATGGAAATATAAAAAGTTGGACTATGGATTAGGGTGGCAAAAGTGGACTGGTTACCAAGAACTATGGAATAACTATGACCCCTGCCTGATCAATGTTTTATATATACACGGATAAAATGGCAGGGGGTGACTTGCACACTCAATAATGGACCCCCGGAAACGTTCGCTAGCACATAGTGACGTAGCAACAACTTATTATTATTATTATTAGGTATTAGGGACGGTCAGCAACGAAAATCGTCAAAACTGTTACTTTTACGTGCCAATAATTATGATTTCAAAAACTGAAATGTTGATCAACTTCGTCGTTAACTATAACTACTTACCTACAGCCAGTCGATTCTGTAAAAATCTCACCGTGAAAACTTAGGTGAAGTGAGCGCGGAATGAGCTGTCAATAGTGTCAATTCCTAGCAAAAACAAAGTCAGTGCTTCTAAGTTTTTTTTGGTTTTCGTTGCTGACCGTCCCTAACACCTAAGTACCTACAAAGTTCTTATCTTGTTCCTGAAGTTAAATAAAATTATGCATATGGATTTGTACCGTATTGTGTTGCTTATTTCTCGCCCTTCTATGCAAGTCCAGCAACCATCCCACCACAAAATACAGAGAGTACAGAAGCCAATCACATGTATGTACTTCACTTTTCATACCTACGCTCGGCGGTCGCGCTATGGTTGTCAACTTTGGCTTATGCACAAAAAACTATCGTGGTAGTGGCACTCGTATCTAGTTATTTGATTTATATTGTTGAGCTTATTCTACAATATTAAAACAAAACAATAAACATAGTATTACAATACAAAAAGTTTACAGAACAAAAACATAACATTTTACATTTTTTGTTAATTTTCACTATCGAAATTCCCTAATAACTTCAAAACGGATTACCTTATTTACACAATTTATTTTGCCCTATCCGTTTTGGACTTAAACCTATCAAATGACAGTAAAAACAACACAATATCTATAAAACAAAAAATCATGTTTTCAACTTACGTAATAGTTGGTGGCGTGCATTTACCTTACAAAAAAGTTACTTCGTTTATACTGATTCAACATTGGAAACTATTATATAAATCGAGCAAAAAGTGGCAACACTGCCCGGGTGACATGTCAAATCTTTGTTCCGTATTTTAAAATTAATTTTAATTAGTAATTAAGTAAAATTAGGGTGTAATTTTATGTGTAAACTTAATTCAATTGCATAAATACTCAGGATTATTGTTTTCCTGTAAATAGATAAAGTAATAAACAGTGTTTGTTACACACCGGTAACCTAAAACCAACAGCTGACGTTCGAACTGCGGATTAAAACGGGGAGTATTTGCTTACTTTTACTTTATAATAGCACTCAATTATTGTCACTGTAACTCTGTTACACATCCTCGTGAAGTTTTAGCATAAAATAGTTCGCTGATTAGCTTAGCACCCTGCATTGGCTTTAAATCGCATTGTTTACATCGTTGAAAACGAAACTTAGCGAAGATTCTGTTATTCTTATTCTGATCTTTAATATAATACAACAATAAAACGTTCATGTTCATTGTTTTCGCATTGCCGTTATACCAACGGTAATACATATATTTAAAAAAAATATAGCTTTAAAATCTAGGCAACCTACCCACATACATAAAAGTAAAATCGTAAGGCAATAAAAATATATCCTTAGCCTTGAAAATAGCCCCTCAAACCAATTCTGTACATAACCAACCTAATTTCTCTACTGATCTACGATAACTTCTCCCATTTTCCCTATCATTTCCAACTTTATTTTATTTGTCTGTCCACTTTTCTCACCGTTACTTAATTCTAATTTCAGTAACAATTCCTGAAACCATGCCTGTGATGACCCGTAAGGCTACTGCTCAGGAGATGGACCTTAAATTGAGAACGGCCCTCCAAAAACTTGAAGCAACAAAACTCCAATGTGACCAATTGCTACTGGAGAATGATGAAAGTGAGGAGGAAATCAAGAAAATTGTTGACAAAAACTCAAGCCTTAAACGGGAGCTAGTAGACCTACATCAACAGTATCAGAATGTTGTTGATGAACGCGATCAACTGAAGGTAGTCACGGATGGTTTCAACACCTGTAGTAATTTGTATGAGGAGGCCTTAAGTAGAGTTAGGGACCTAGAAGATGAATTAATTCATGCTAATAGTCGTATCACTCAGTTAGAAAAAGAAATAGAATGTAATCAGGTTAAAGAAACGAACCACTTATATAATGAATTATTAAATAGTAATTGTAACCCTCATTCATTAACAACTATTGACCTTACTGAAGATTCCTTGTTAAAACAGAATTACAGTTGTAAATTAAGTCATAACAAAATGAAAAAATATGCAAGAATGAATAGAATAATTAAAAAATGTAATCAATTCAGAAAACAACAAAAACACTTTTCCAAAAATATTTCACTGAGGAAAGAACGTGTTGATCTAATTAGTAAATTAACCAATTATCAAATTAAATTAGAAGACAGCAAAAAAATCTATGAAATTGATACACAGCGCTTACAGTCTGACATACAGGAACTTGAGGGCAGACTTAGTTCTCTTTACATTAAATATGTGGGTTCCCAGAACCAAATTAAAGAACACATTCTTGCAGCAAATGAGTTAGTTATGTGTCAGTGCACGTGTCAGACAGTTCCACACCCTGTCGCTGTCCAGCCTGAGGTAACGGAGGACCCGTCCCAGACTGAGAGTTTGCCTCAAGAGTGTATCCTTAACCAGAATGTATCTGAAATAGTACAAGATCTTTCTCAATTGGGACAGCTTGAGACTGGTCCATCTTTCAGTAGTCATGATTGTTATGATTCGGTTATGTTCTCGGATAGTATAGGAAGAGGTTTAGGTAAATTAATTAGTAACAACCTGAGTTACTCTACTCAAAATAATTGTATGCCAGGGTCAACCTACAAACAAATAATGGCATCAGTAACAGGAAATGTATTTAATCCTAAAACTAACATTACTGTATTTGTAGGTAACAGTTCTAAGGTAAAAAAATATGAAATAACTGACTGTGTAACTGAGTTGTTAAAGTTAAATTGTAATAAAATAATATTGTGTGCTTTTCCATATTTTAAAAAATTAACAAATAGACAAAACAATTATATTCATATGCTTAATAAGCATATGCACTTTTTAGTTAGTCATTACAGTGACAAGCTTGTATATTTTGACACCAACAGTTTTGTAGAAACTTTAAAGTCGACTAGGGATACTGTGTATCTGCCTGTTAGCTTTAGACACATAATAGCAAGGCTATTAGCTTTTTATATAAACTCAGACATAAGTATTATGTCGAAGTCTTGTATTATTAACACCACAACAGTTAGTAATAATACTAATAATAAGGTGGTTTGCCTGAATGAATGTAGCTCAAATGCTATAAATATTTATACAAATTATACGAAGGAGGTTCCATTTCCCTCACGCACTATGAGCTCATTGCCTGGTGATGACATTGAAGTCTTGGGATTAACTCCGGATAATCATTTAAACTAGTTTGTAAGACAACAGAAGGTACCAGTAATAATATTCTTATACCTAACAACAACAAGGTATCTTCTTGCTCTAAAATAAGTAAATATCAAAAAGGAGATCAGCAGAATGCCTTGACATTATTTCATCAAAATATTCAAGGCATTTCTTCCAAATTATTAGAAATTAAAATGTTTTTAGAAAAAACAAAGTTTGACATTGTTTGTTGTACTGAACATTGGTTAAAGGATTACCAAATGTTAATTAATTTTGAAAACTATAGTGTGGGCAGTTGTTTTAACCGTAAATCTATGCTACGTGGAGGTTCCCTAATCTTGATAAAAAATTGTTTAAAATCTAAGCAACGAAATGACATAGTGGGTTTATCAATTGAACATTGCATCGAACTGTCCTGTGTTGAGCTAGATAAGCATGTCGTAGTGTGCGTTTACAGACCCCCTAATTATCAGAACTTTTCTGTATTTGAGTCAATAATGGAAGATGTCTTAGCGAAACTTGCATCCATTAACAAAGCCGCAATTATTTGTGGTGATTTTAATATTAATATTTTGGAAAATAATTCTAATAGCAGTAGATTATTAAGCCTTTTTAAATCGTTCAATTTATCAAATGTTTTTACAGAACCGACTAGAATAACTCCAACTTCTGCTACTTGTATAGATAATGTCTTTTGCGATTGTGATTATTTAGATAAAGCCATCGTCAACTATCTGCCGTCTGATCATAGTGGACAAACGGTATCTTTTAAGTTTAAAACACCTTTGCAAAAAGTGCAAATACAATTTAGACCAATAACGACTGGTAAACTAAATAGATTCAATAGTACCCTAAATAATAAGTTAAATGATCTGGGCCATGATAGGGATGATGCAAATAAATTGTACGAGGATTTCTTTTCAGTAGTGTACACTCAATTCAATACAACTTTTGAAAAGAAAACAAAAAACATTTGCCCTAATTTTATATTTAGTGACTGGGCAACTAGAGGTATTAGGATAAGTAGGGAAAGACTGTTCGAGCTGTATGGCCTTAAGCCTTACATCAATACTGTAACTTTCAGCAAGTATGTTGCTACATATTCCAAAATTTTTAGAAATACATGCAAAATAGCCAAAGCCCTGTACATTAGCAATAAAATCAAATCAGCTGAAAATAAAATAAAAACAGTTTGGAAAATTATAAATAACGAAACTAGTAGAAATAAAAAACGAAACACTGATTACACATTGGAGACTTCACGTGGAGCCATAAGCTCTAACTTAGAAGTAGCTCAGGAGTTTGTAAATTTCTTTACTAATATACCATCAAAAACGACGGAAGCCTTAAATTCCTCATCCGACGTATCAATTGATTTATTAAGAGCAAACGTTCCAGCCTGCCCGGTTGAATTTCAATTTACACATATTAACCCCGTAACAGTAATAAAAGCTTTTAAGCAAATTAAGATCAAATTGACCGAAGATCTTTGGGGAATGTCCATTAAAGTCTGTGCCTCCATAATTGAGACTATTGCACCTTATTTAGCCTTAGTATTTAATTCGTGTGTTGATCAAGGAGTCTTCCCCGATTTAATGAAATTCAGTAAGGTAATACCACTTTTCAAATCTGGGGACAGTAAAGACACCAATAATTATAGACCCGTATCCGTGTTGCCGGTTTTCAGTAAGGTGTTTGAAAAGATAATGCTTAATCAGATGCTCAATCATTTTAACACGAATAAAATCCTTCACGATCAACAATATGGTTTCACCAAAGGACGTTGTACGACTGACGCCGGTGTAACCTTATTAAAACACATTTTTAACGCGTGGGAAGAGGCCCAAGACGCCATAGGAATCTTTTGTGACCTCTCTAAGGCATTTGATTGCGTCGATCACGAAACCTTGCTTTTGAAACTTGAGCATTATGGGCTTGGAAAACTTGCGCTCAGTTTAGTTAGTTCTTATTTAAATGACAGACAACAGCAAGTTCAAATAAATGGTGTCAATTCACATGGTTTAACAGTAAAAATGGGTGTGCCACAAGGCTCGATATTGGGTCCTTTCCTCTTTTTAGTGTATGTTAATGATCTACTCCATTTATTAAAAAATCAACCACAAATGGTGTTATTTGCTGATGACACTTCCTTAATTTTTAAGGTAAATAGACGTGCTACAAATTATGACGACGTAAATAACGCCTTACTGCAGGTCCAAAGTTGGTTCACTGCTAATAATTTAGTATTAAATGGGAAAAAAACTAAGTGCATAAGATTTTCTCTACCAAATGTAAAGAGTAGTGATTGTGAGATAGTATTGAATCAAGAGAAACTAGAATTCGTCGATGAAACGGTTTTCCTGGGGATCACGCTCGACTCAAGGCTACAATGGGGTCCTCATTTAACATCTCTTGCAGGACGGCTAAGTTCAGCAGCTTATGCTGTCAGAAAAATCCGCCAATTTACTGATATAGATACCGCGAGACTGGTCTATTTTAGTTATTTTCATAGTATCATGTCTTACGGTATTTTGCTTTGGGGACGGGCTGCAGACATTGATTCTATTTTTATTCTGCAGAAAAGAGCCATCAGAGCCATATATAACCTCTGCAGGCGTGATTCTCTAAGGGAACTGTTTAAGGAAATTAACATCATGACGGTACCTTGTCAATATATCTACGAAAACATCATGTATGTAAGAAAAAACTTACATCTTTTTGGTAAAAGAGGTGAAAGACATAATTATAGTACTAGGAATAGGGACCTATTAGTTCAACCAGGTTTCAGACTGGCTAAAGTAGACTCATCTTTTATGGGGTACTGTTTAAAATGTTATAATAAAATACCTCCCCACATTCTTCAACTGAATGAGACAAAATTCAAGTCTTGTATAAAACGCACACTATGCAGTCAGGCATATTATAAGTTAGGGGATTACATCGCTGATAAAAATGCCTGGCTCAATGCTGGTCCTGCTCCACAACCACAACTAATTGATTAACACTTGAAAATACTGTTGGAGCTGCTGAAGATTGTAAGATTATCTTTGCATTGTATAAACTCAATTTCCTTTGCATTGTATAACTGCATAGCACAGATGTGAGTTCTATGTAAGTATACCTTCTTTACCATTTACCGGGTAATATGTCTTACATTGACTTGAATGTGCCATGGCGGCTGATAGTATGTCATACTCACACAAATGTCTCGCTGACGGTGGCGTGTGTATTGGATCATTTAGCTCCCTTCAAAATGGTTGAGCTGAATGGTGCTGATCCATGCGTCATGTTCGTGAACGGGCGCCGTCAGTTGGGGCTGGTCATCACTCAGCTGCCTAGGCTTATTTTTAATTATTTTATTTTTGGATTGTTGTCTTCTTACTATTTGCTGTACTCTGGACGCTCTTAACGCGTACGTATTTTTTTTACATCGTTCTCACATATAATTGTAAATTCAACATTAATGATGTAACTAATATTTTTGTAAAAATACAATTTAAAAGAGTGTCCATGGAGTTTCTTGCCCGTTCTTCTCCATAGGTACCTACGCTTTGGAATGGGCAACTAGCTTCATATTTTCTGACTGACCGACTTCTTGACAATTCAAAAGTGCCTGTAAATGGTTTAATTGAAATAAATGGTTTGAGTTTGAGTTTGAGTTTTGAGTTTGAGCGTAGACAGCCATTTTTGGTTGCTCCATTTTTGCACTTCACAGACGCGTGTCTCAAGCGGATGGCACTCGCGCTCGCACTAGTCCCAACCAGTTCGAGATAACGTGTCCGTGAGAGGTATCTATGTGTGCGTTGCTCGAGCGCACTTTGTATGTAGATTGCTTTCTGTACCCTCTGTATTTTGTGATCCCACCGAGATAATTCCAGTAGCTACTTCAAATTTGAAGGCCATATCTAGTAGGTACAAAGATCAGCAAGTCTGCTGATGCGCTTACGTTTGTTATGATATTTTCTATATTACAGCTTTCCGTAATATTATTATGTTTTTGGGGAGTACATACTGCGTACAATTCTTTAGTGTACACTATGTCCGGGTACGCCTAATAAAACTTGGTGGCGCGGCTGGGAAACATACTTCCTGGCCGCGCCTCCAACACAAGGCTATAATTTCTAAAGTAATAACATATTCGAATCTCTATAAAGCGTACGGAAAAGAACAATAAAATTATGGTACCATTCATTAGCGTACACTATGTCCGGGTACGCCTAATAAGACTTGCATCACAAGGCTATAATTTCTAAAGTAATAAAATTTTCGAATCTATAGCGTACGGAAAAGAACAATTTTGGTACAATACTTTAGTGTCCACTATGTCCGGGTACACCTAATATTACAAAAACCTATTAGGTGGTATACTGTTGAGGTACAATTTTTTTCAGTACATGTACCCTAAAGTACATAAAGGGTTCAATTTATCTAGAAACGTGTTTCTTTAATTTTCCACTGTGGCGCGGCCAGGAAGTATCATTGGCATGCTTTGATGAGATTAAAAAATCGCACATCTCCGACGTAGTAAATAGTGGCGTTACCGCACTAGTGCGGTAACAAAGTAAAAAGCACGCGTGTTTAATACACTGCATTATGGACCTAATAGTCTGTGTGGTGCCGGACTTAAAGAATAGCACCACCCCATAGTTCCCGTGGGTGTCGTAAAAGGCGACTAAGGGGCGTACCGGAGAATGGGCAGCAGCGTTCTCTATGCATTCCACCACCATACCATACTGCGATCGCCAACCCGCCTGCCAAGCGTGGCGATTATGGCAAACCCCCTCCTTTTGGGGGAGGCCTATGTCCAGCAGTGGACGTCTTTCGGCTGAAATGATGATGGAATGATTATGGACCTAAAGCCACTTTACGAGGAAGTGTGTTGAAAAAATATTTGACGAGTAGGTAAACAAATAAAATGTTTAATTTGAGTCTTTTATTGCTTTATTATAAAAAGATAAACGCATACAATGACATGTTAATCCAACACATTAAGATCTAAAACTTTAACTTAGTGGTAATGAAAGTTTTTAAATATCATATGTTTCGTACATTTCTAGTAAGCTGGTATAAACTCCGGAGCCGCAACAGATGAGGCCGAAGACAATGATGAAGATATCTATTTGTAACTTATAATTGAATTTTCCGTAATTATTTGGGTAGTAGACGCACATGTCCATCACGGCGGGAAACAAAATGGCCACCATCGAGAGACACAGCGCGCCCAGCAGCCCCATGAACGCGCCCAGGTTCGGCGCCGCCACCGCCATGCCGACTGTAACAAGCGGCACTGTGAGTGCGTGACCGACTGACCCGGGAGGCGAGCACATACTGCTCGCTCGAATGCAAGTGCTCCTGCCGGCTCTGCGACAGAGTATCGACAATGAGATTAATGATGTTTTGCTAAACAAGTAATTAAAAAAACTAAAAAACCCGACTGCGGTAAAAAAAAAGAAAAGCTAAAAACAAGGCCATTTTAAATTAAATAAAAGTTAGAAGCAGGCGGGGACCATTTGAGTTTGAAAATATATCTAATAAAAAATCACTTCGAATTACTTTTAACCATATAAGTTGTATATATTTTTGTAATTACCTTTAAAAACCCTTTATTTTGATACCCCACTCGATAGGTTTCGAGAAAAATAAATTTTTTTGAAGACATAATATTGCGCCAAAAATCAGCCATTTTATATTTTTTTTCAATTTTGATATACCCAGTGTCACTCTCACAATTAAGACGAATCTAACTACGAAATATATTTAACTTTTATGGTTAAAAGTAATTCCAAGTGACAATTCGTAAAAAGCACGTACCTAGCAAGAACTAAATCGTTTGCGAAATCTTTCACATTTGTAAACTAAAAAGCTGGAAATAAAAAAAGTAATTTAAAAAATAAAAAAACCCGACTGCGAAACTGAAAAGCTACAAACAAGCCCTTTTTTTATTAAATTAAATAAAAGTTGGAAGCAGGCGGGACCCATACCATTTTTATTATGTTTTCAAATTCAAATGGGTCCCGCCTGCTTCCAACTTTTATTTAATTTAAAATGGGCTTGTTTTTTACCCGACTGCGTCAGAAGGAGGGTTATGTTTTTCGAGTGTATGTATGTATGTATATTTCTTTGGCACGCTCTGTAGCCTAAACGGCTTGATCGATTTCAACTTGAGAGGTGCCGTTAGATTCGTCTTAATTGTGAGAGTGACACTGGGTATATCAAAATTGAAAAAAATTAAAATGGCTGATTTTTGGCACAATACGTCTTCAACAAAAATTTTTTTTTCTCGAAACCTATCGAGTAGGGTATCAAAATAAAGGGTTTTAAAAGGTGATTACAAAAATATATTTAACTTTTATGGTGAAAAGTAATTCCAAGTGACAAATCGTAAAAAACACGTACCTAGCAAGAACTAAATCGTTTGCGAAATCTTTCACATTTGTAAACTAAAAAGCTGGAAATAAAAAAAGTAATTTAAAAAATAAAAAAAACCCGACTGCGAAACTGAAAAGCTACAAACAAGCCCTTTTTAGGGTTCCGTTGCCAAATGGCAAAAAACTGAACCCTTATAAATTCGTCATATCTGTCTGTCGGTCTGTCTGTCCGTCTGTCTGTCTGTCTGTCCGTCCGTATGTCACAGCCACTTTTCTCCGAAACTATAAGAACTACACTGTTGAAACTTGGTAAGTAGATGTATTCTGTGAACCGCATTAAGATTTTCACACAAAAATAGACAAAAAAACAACAAATTTTGGGGTTCCCCATACTTAGAACTGAAACTAAAAAATTTTTTTTTGTCAAACCCATACGTGTGAGGTATCTATGGATTGGTCTTCAAAAATGATATTGAGGTTTCTTATATCATTTTTTTCTAAACTGAATAGTTTGCGCGAGAGACACTTCCAAAGTGGTAAAATGTGTGTCCCCCCCCCTGTAACTTCTAAAATAAGAGAATGATAAAACTAAAAAAAATATATGATGTACAGTACGCTTCAATAGTGCTTAGGCGCGCTATGGTTGAAATTTCTGTGAACATGCTTCGCGCCGTCCACGCGCCCGCGCCGCAGGCCCGTATTTACATCTGTGTGTGTACACTTGCTAACGTCAAACGAAACAAAACATATCATCATCGCTTTTTCACACGCGCGGCGTAATTACGTATGACCTTGGTTGGTTCATACCACTGCTAAAATTCACAACTTCATAACAAGTGCTGCTAGCGGATAACGTAGCGTATAGGATTAGTAAACACGTAGGCCTGGGTTCGAATCTCGAAATGGAACTTTGAATTATCTTTTCAACAATAATCTTATCTTTTTTTATTATTCGATAAATTAATACACGAGAATAATAATGTAATATTTGTTTTATTTGTATTATTATATTGTTATTGAAATATGCGAGGTAAAAAAAAAAAAAAAATTAAGTGATTTCAAAAATTTTATTCGTTATAATTTGATAAATAAACTTTTAAAACAGTTTATTTTCTCATAAAGAACAATTTATTGAAGTAAAGCAGGTAATCGGTGAGCTACGACCATTAGACTTAAAATATTGTAACTATCTTAGTAATAAAATAATATTGTGCTTTAATTGCGGATATAGCTTAAGTATTCATTTTCAAAATTCATTTTGAAAAGAAGATTGAAACTATAAACCTCAAAATAATCCTTATTACGGATATGACACAATAATATTTTATTTAATATTACTAAAATCAATTTGTAATTTATAACTTAATACGTTGTATAACCCCCATTATTATCCATGCTATCAAGTAAACGCTGGCGTATGGATCCTGTAATGTTTAAACATATATCTTCATATTTCCTTGCAATGCAACTTCATCTGGTAGGTCACTGGTTGGTTAAAACCACTTGTTTCTTATTCACTGACTGTACTCTTCCTTATATCTTTTGACCCTCCGACTCACAGTAGGTAATTTCTCTAAAACAAAAAAGGAATATTGTAAGGATACTAGAAAAATTATAAAATATTAAGTAGATACCTACTTATTACTTTTTTAAACAAAATTATTTTGAAAATAGTTCAAATGTTACAAAATAATTATATTATAATTTATACATAATGCTATATTCATCATTCCAAAAGTAAATAAATAAACTCTTGGAAATATTATTTTTTTCTTCTATTTAGACCCTATGGTAAATACAAAACGTTTAATAAAATAACTACAAGGATCAGCAGTTAAACTTTAATTAGCTAAATGTTAGATAAAATAATTAAATCATAATACTCACAGTCAGTCCGGTTTCATCAATTATTTGTGATATAATATTAAGTCCACTTTTATGCTACGCGATAATATCCGCTTTCATCTCAAAGCTTACATTTCAAAATGAACTATTACACAGCTATTATAATAGATTAAACACACGTCACTAACCCACAATATCAAAAACCAATCAAGAACGAACAACATTCTATTAGACGCGGTGAATGAGCCGTAAGTTACCTGCATCTGTCTACCATACCTAATTTATTTATTTAGATTTCTGTGGGTATACTCAAAAGTTTTACGAATTATGTGAACAAGACGAACATGACACGGAACTATATTCAAAAGCGTGATTATTCGAGTAATATGCGGGTGTGTGTGTCAAATTACTCATTAAAAGAAGGTCGTAAGTCAAACTAAACGTTAAGCAATTAGTTTTGAAGTTGCGTATGGACTTTTGGCGTGGATAGTACATTACCATGTAAACTACCACCGAAAATTGGTTTGAACGAGATCTAGTAAGTAGTTTTTTTTTTAATACGTCATAAATCGTAAACCACAATTTACCATTCATTCAATCAATTCAAAAATAAAAAAAACATTTAATTTCATAAACATAAACGTTACGGAACCCTCGGTGAGCGAGTCCGACTCGCTCTTGCCCGGTTTTTTTTTTCTATTAAATTAAATAAAAGTTGGAAGCAGACGGGACCCATACCATTTTTATTATATTTTCAAATTCAAATGGGTCCCGCCTGCTTCCAACTTTTATTTAATTTAATAAAAACTGGCCAAGTGCGAGTCGGACTCGCACACGAAGGGTTCCGTACCACAAGGCAAAAACGCCGAAAAAAAACATGTTTGTTGTATGGGAGCCCCCCTTAAATATTTATTTTATTTTGTTTTTAGTATTTGTTGTTATAGCGGCAACAGAAATACATACTTTGTGAAAATTTCAACAGTCTAGCTATCGCGGTTCTTGAGATACAGCCTGGTGACAGACAGACGGACAGACGGACAGACAGCGAAGTCTTAGTAAGACTTCGGGTTCCGGGTAAGAAGTCTTAGGGTTCCGTTTTTACACTTTGGGTACGGAACCCTAAAAAAGGGCTTGTTTGTAGCTTTTCAGTTTCAGAGTCGGGTTTTTTTATTTTTTAAATTACTTTTTTTATTGCTTTTCAGTTTTTTTTAACTTAATTTTTTTACCACAGTCGGGTTTTTTAGTTTTTTTAATTACTTGTTTTTTATTTCCAGCTTTTTAGTTTACAAATTTGAAAGATTTCACAGACGATTTAGTTCTTGGTACGTGTTTTTTACGATTTGTCACTTCGAATTACTTTATAAGTTGTATATATTTTTGTAATTACCTTTAAAAACCCTTTATTTTGATAGGTTTCGAGAAAAATAATTTTTTATATTGCGCCAAAAATCGGCCGTTTTATATTTTTTCAATTTTGATATACCCAGTGACACTCGCGCTACCAAGACAAATCTAAAGACGTATAATTTATCCAAACCCGTTGATTCGTTTAGAACAAAGAAACGGACATACATACATACATACAGGTCAAACACATAACCCTCCTTTTGGGCTTCGCCGCAGTCGGGTAAAATGTTAGCGGCCGTTGGTTTCACTTCACATCTACTAAAGTTTTTGCAAGTTACTTGAGCGATAGGCAACAGTACGTAGCACAGTATAATTACGCCGGACACAAGTCAGAGCCATATTTTACCAGGTCGGGGGTGAGTCAGGGCAGTAATCTTGGGCACTTGCAGTTCATTCTTATGATTAATGATTTGCCAGAAGTAAGTAGTTAAAGACGCCAAATGTTTACTGTTTGCTGAAGACCCCAAGCTATCGCTGGAGATAAATAAATTAGAGGACTGTGACAGGCTTCAAAGAGACATAGACAGAGTGGTGACCTGGAGCAAGATAGGTAACAACTTGCAGTTCAACATCTCACGTAACAATCAATCAATATAATACAATCACTTTCTCTCGCGCGCGCACTCCTATTCTACATATATATGTACTTACAATACAGACGGGTTGCCAATGGCTAGGGCTACGGAAGTTAGGGACATGATGGGTTAAATTCAACACTGGGCTAACGTTTCGTGATCACGTCACAAGCTGCTGCAGAAAAGATTACCGTAATTTAGGTTTAATGCTTCGTATGGTGGGTGGTTTTAATAACATTAAAGCGGTTATCGCCTTATATAATGCTTTAGTTAGAAGCCAATTAGAATGTGACGCAGTCAGTTGGGCTCCACACGAATCTAAGTAAAGGCTCATGCTGGAGAGAGTACAAAACCAGTTTGTGAGGTACTTGCGCTTGTATGGTGTATACCCATTTTATCCGCTTACGTTCCCAACTTTATTTATTTTTGGTATGATTGTATATAACGTACTGAGGATCAGGAGGGATCTCGCACTCACCTCGTACATATTCAAAGTACCTACTTAGAGGGAAGGTACATAATGCGGACATATTAGGGCACATAGGTTTGTGTGTTCCGGACAGGTACGTGTACGACAACAGCCACGGTTGTTGGCGGAGCTGCGCGCTCGGACTAATCTTTTCAGTGAGGCGCCACTGACGCGTGCACTCCGCACTCTCAACCTCATAGCTGGTGACACGGACCTATTCTGTTGTTCGCTGAGTGAGTTCACAAAGAATGTATTGTTTGTAGTTAATAGGTAAGTAACAAAATTTAATTATAATAAGGAGTTAGTAATAAGTTAGGATAAGATAATAAGTTAGCGCATATAACCCGAATCTTTGTCTCTGTCACCTCTGACCTAGACTAGAGTCAAGAGCAAACCCATTTCAAATTAAAAAAAGAAATAAGAGATTAGATAAATGTACACTATCGTAAGCTGGGAAATGAATAAATAAAAAATATCTTTGCACGAGCACATAGGTAAGGTAAACTCGCTCTAGAGTACAAACAGTGACTATATCTTTGTGTATCACGTATAACGAACATTTAACTTCAGTGCTATTCAGTGATTGTATAGGTGTTTCGTACTTAACATATGTGAACTATAGTGTGTACCTAAAGTCTTTGGTGAATTAGATAATCATAGTCATAGTCCATTTATTTGTTAGAATATTGTGACAGAGTTGTTACATTCTTTAAAAAGTTCATAATATTCTGCCGTTTCCGGCGTACAAATAATTTTCAGGGTTATGGTTATTTTGTTAGATATAACATTGAATGAAATAAATTAGAAGAACATTTAAATAGCAAATTAGTCAAATATTAGGAATGGAAATGTCAAAAAGATTAAATTTAGTCAAAGAGATAATAAGAACAGAATATAACTATTCTAATATTTAAGTCAACTTTACATTTCATGCATAAAATCATTAGTCGAGTAATAGCATTTACAAAAGAGATAATTGAATAATTTAGATTTAAATGTCCTAAAGTTAAGAGTTTTAAAACAGTCTGGTAGTTTATTATAAACTTTGGTCGCCATACAAAATACATTATTAGAAAATAGTTTATTATTTCGTCTAGGTACACGAAGCATGTGGACTTTGCAGCTAGGTCTAGATACAAGCTCATTATTTTATTTTATTTTATTTATTATAAGTTCACATCACGCAAAAAAAAGAGTTACAAACTAAGCCCCACAAAACCGTAGTATAAATGATAAATAATAAATGATTTATTTTCTGTAAGTAGGTTTTTACAAACACTTTTACACGTCATCATATTTTTTAAACTAGATGTGGTCGGCGTTTCCTATCTGACTACCCTGAGAAGAAAGGCCGAAACAAACTCAGAGGTCACAGTCTCTTTTAAAGTCCAGACAAAATCTTGGTCAGATCGTGTGAAGACCATGTAGATTGATGTCTGAAATGGTCTTTTGAGGAAAGAACCACACAGATTGAGTGGACCTGTCCAATCAGTGCACCCATCGGTCAAAAATCGTGCAGCTCAACTCAGAAATTGAGGAGCTCAACGATTCGACGAACAATACCAAAGAAAGGACATTTGGGTAGGCCGCGTAAATTACTCAAACTGCCAGATCATGATTAAAACTAAGAAGGAAAACAGAAAAAAAAAACGACCCACATAGTCCTCACATTCACAATAATTAAATGAAAAGAAAAAAAAAAAACTTTACAAAGTAAATATTCATGTCATTGTCTAAATAAAATTCATCAATGTCAATGTGTATATAAAAAATCCGGACATAATCTTTGAGGACCATGTAGATAAGTGTCTGAAGTGATCTTTTGTGGAAAGAACCACACAGATTGAGTGGACCTGTCCAGTCAGTGCACGCATTTGTCAGTAACCGTGCAGCTCAACTCAGAACTTAAGGAGCTCAACGATTCGACGAACAATACCAAAGACAGGACATTTGGGTAGGCCGCATAAACTACTCAAACTGCCAGACCATGATTAAAATGTAAACAATGACCCACATAGTCCTCACATTCACAATAATTAAAATAATATAATACTTTATACAGTAAATGTACATGTCATTGTTTAAGTAAATAGATACTTAAAAAAAAAAAATAATAAAAAAAAAAAAATATTAAAGTGTAAAATTGCAAAATAACATTCACTGTCTAAACCTATTGGAGCAGCTCAATCCCAAGCCTTTTTGTCCTCAATATAGTCTTTTACAGTATAATAGGCTTTCTGGCATAGTTTTCGCTTTATAAAAGCTTTGAATTTATTAAGGCTTAGTTCTTGAATATGGCTAGGAAGTTTATTATAAAAACGTATACATTGGCATCTAAACGAGCCACCAATTTTCTTGAGCCTTGTTGTAGGAACAACAAATTTGTGTTTGTTCCTAGTATTTATGTTATGGATATCACTATATTTTTTAAACAGATTAATATTTTTATGTGCATACAAAAGATTATCATAAATGTACTGAGAAGGCACAGTCATTATATTAATCTCTTTAAGTCCCAGACACTCCCTCAGAGACCTGAGGGAGTGTCTGGGACTTAATTTATAAATAGAACGAATTGCCCTTTTTTGTAAAATAAAAATTGTCTGAATATCGGCGGCATTTCCCCACAACAGAATACCGTACGACATCACACTATGAAAATAACTAAAGTAAACTAAACGGGCTGTCTCTAAATCAGTCAAATCACGAATTTTCCTAACGGCGTATGCTGCAGAGCTAAGCCTTTTTGACAATTTATCTATATGGGGGCCCCATTGAAGCTTGGCATCCAACGTTATACCTAAGAATACTGTGGTATCTTCGGGTTTTAACTCTTCATCCTTAATGAGAACACTAGTTTCTACTTGTCTAACGTGGGGTATCGTAAACTTAATACATTTCGTTTTTTTTCCGTTAAGAAGTAGGTTATTGACATTAAACCAGTTAACTACTTTTGAAAGGGCGTTATTTACATTGTCAGTAACCAGCTGCTGACGTTTGATTTTAAACAAAAGAGAAGTGTCATCTGCAAACAACACTATATCATGATTATCCTTTATGAGGTACGGCAAGTCATTGATATAAATAAGGAACAAGAAAGGACCAAGAATTGAGCCCTGGGGGACCCCCATTCTTACTACAGATCCGGGTGACCTTTTTCCGTTAACATCAACTCTCTGAATCCTATCACTCAAGTAAGAAGATCCAGAGAGGCGTTCCGGATTCCGTAGTGGTGCAGTTTCCTGATTAATGTTTCATGAAGAACACAATCGAATGCCTTGGACAAATCGCAAAAGACGCCCAAGGCATCGCATTTGTCCTCCCATGCATTATAAATATGTCCTAAAAGTTCAACTCCTGCATTGGTAGTCGAACGACCCCTTGTAAAACCGAACTGTTTATTATGCAGTAATTTATTTTTATTAAAAAATCTTTGCAATTGATTCAAAATAAGTTTTTCAAAAACTTTACTAAAGGTAGGTAGTACTGAAATAGGTCGATAATTAGTAGGGTCTGATGTACTACCCGATTTAAACAACGGTATTATTTTACTGTTTTTCATAAGATCAGGAAACTCACCACGGTCAATACAATTATTAAATATAACAGCTAAAGTAGGTGCTACAATGTTTATAATCGACTTAGCAACATCCACAGAATTACCCCATAGATCTGCGGTCTTTTTAACATTTAACGTGTGAAATGTTTTAATTATATCGTTACAGGTTACATATTCAAAGTGAAATTCAGAATCACAGACTGAAACGTTTTCTTTAAGTAAAGACTCTGCGGCAGCGGGTGATGAGTTAAGAGATTTAGTAGTTGATACTGGAATCTCTGCAAAGAAATTTTCAAAGGCCGCGGCGACTTGAGAATCTGATTTAATTATATTGTCATCAATAGCAAGGCTGTAGTCACTACTTCGGGTGCATGACCTTCCCGTTTCGCTATTAATGACATTCCAAGTCGTTTTAATAATGTTGCTACTATTTTTAATTTTTGAACTCAAATAACGCGACTTGGCAATACTACAAACTTTTTTTAATATTTTAGAATAATTCTTAACATATAAATTAAATTCAGTAGTGTTTATACAAATCCGTTCTTCATATAATTCATAAAGTCGTTTTCTACTTTTATGTATACCAATGGTGGCCCAGTCACTGAAGGAAGCGTTACTATTAACCGATAAAGTTTTTAGAATAAAAGTGTTATCAAATTGTGTGCAATACATATTAAAAAAATCATTATATTGTTGATTAGGGTCATCATTAGTGAACAAAAGTGGTAATTTACCCAAAAGTTTAGTTTTAAATGTTTCCAAGCGATTAGTTGTTTTTGGGTTAACAGTGATATCTTTTTTAGTAACTTTTATGTTGTGATTTGGAATACTGATCAATTGTCCGCAATGATCTGAGTCTATTAGGTTTATAATTTCTTTATGGGTCGGTATAACATCTGTATAAATGTTATCTAGGCATGTGGCACTAGTAGGAGTTATTCTAGTGGGCTCTAAAAATTGGTTAGCAAGATTGTATGACTGAAACAAACTTATAATTTTAGTACTTAACCCAGAATTTTCTAACAAATTAACATTAAAATCACCACAAGTGATGATAGACTTCTTTGTATTACAGATTTTGTGTAACACTTCATCCATAACTTTTTCAAAACAATCATACAATCCTGAAGGTGGTCTGTATACACTTAATATAATGAACTGCTGCAATTCTATACAGGCTATTTCAATTGTTCGCTCAACAGAGAGGCTCACGATATCCTTTCGGTCCTTAAACTTAAGCTGGTTATTTATTAAAATTAATGAGCCACCATGTATAGCATTTACTCTGCTGAATGAACTACCAACCTGGTGATTACTAAAATTGAACATGAACTGGTGGCTTTTAAGCCAATGTTCTGTCAAACAAAGAATATCTATATTGTTACAATTCAGGAATAATTCTACTTCTAAGTCTTTGTTTAAAAATCCTTGAATATTTTGATGCACCAGATTGATACTATTTAATTTTTTTACACTTTCATTTGACTTATTATTTGTCTTAGTTACATTTTTGCAAGAGGTTGCCTCTATTGTCTTAATGTCTAATTTAAATGACGATTAATGTCATTAATTTTGACCAAATTATTGGCAGAATACTTTAAAAAGTCATTGCATTGCTCAATAGGAGCAATTTGTTTAGCCAAATGTTTGGCTGAAATTGAAAAAAAATATGATAGCGACACAGCTATCTGTCTTTTAAGATAGTTAGAAAGATAGTACATAACAATATTATATCTATCTTTTGTCAAATATAAATTATTACCAACATAATAGTTAGTATCAATTAACTGGAATTGGTTATCATTATATGTCAAATTGTGCAATGTCGTGTTCATATCAAATCTTAAGTTATTTTCTTCCTGTGGCAAATTGTTACTGTAAGGGAATGTAAACAATACAATTTTTCTTAATCTAAGGTTGCACAATGTTCGATGATATTGGAGCAATTCTTCTTTATTTAAATTACCCCTATTTCCCATAAATATTAATAAAGTTGATTCCTGCTTAAAGTTATATTTAATAACTTCTTTCATAATATCAAATAAAGAACAACCAGGCATACAGTAATTTATTATTGAGTGTCCCGGATATTCATCTGTCAACATGTGACCTAAGTCTTTTCCAATCTCATCACAAAATAATACAATATCATGATTTACATTTTTTTTACATGGTATGATGGAACTATTAACAGAGGGAATAGTCAGATCAACACAAGGATGCAGTAATGTGGTATTGCATGCTGATAATGAATGGTCTGGTCTAGGTACATTGGATGGTGTTTGACAGCGCTCACAGCTGTTTGTTTGTGAGTTCACCAGCTCATTCATTGCCAACACATATTCCCTCATTAGATCTTCAGAGGTATTATATTTGTTAGTCATAGATCTTAGTTTCTCCTGCAGCTGGTCAAGTTGAGATTGCAAGAGCAAAGTACTAGGAAATACAACATTGACACACAGGGTGTCAATGTTGTATTTCCTAGTACTTTGCTCCAAATTAAAAGAATACATATCTAACTGTTTAAGCAAATTTAACCTTTCCCTATTAAGTTTTACATTTTTAATAAAGAACTTTTGTCTTTTTACCATTTTTTGGGTTTTAACAATGTATTTATTAATTTTGATGTACTTTTTGAGTTTATTTTTACTAGTGACTACCCTCACTGATTTACATGATTTTGATTCATCATCACCTGTCAAATCAATAGTGTTAGTAGGATTTATGGCAGAAACCATTGACGGGGCAATAGACACCAACTCATTGAACAGACTTTGGTTCAGCGAGGCAGTGATGTTAAGGTTTGTAGTCTCAAGTTGTGTAATCTGACTTTGAGCCTTATGTAGCTGCTGTTGTAATAAGTGTTTGTGGCTAAGAGCTTGTTCATACTCTACGCTACACTGGCTGAACCCGTCTACAACAAGCCGAAGTCTATCCCGTTCTTCTATGGCATCAGTGTATTGAGTATATATCTGAGCCATTTCAATTTTTAATTTCCTATTCTTTTCATGGGCATCAAAGAGCACCCTTTCATTGTCATCTATTTCCTTAATTAGTTGGTCACAGGACTCCTTTGACGCCTTTAAAGCGCTCAAAGCCTCATTGAGTTTGGACTCTTCGAGACGAGCACGGGCGCTGCGAGTCATAATCATGATTAAAACTAGTAAGGAAACGACAAGAAATTAGAAGAGAGAAGGTTGTTGTGGCAGGAGTTGGAAAGATGATTAGTTTAATAGGAGAATATAAAAGTCGGTCAGTAGGTCGTCTTAGGGGCAGAAGTCAATGGAAAAAATGAAATTTAGATGTAAATAAAAGGAGTTCTGTCACCAAACCTAAGTAAGGTTATGTTTACGTTCAAAGGTCATTGGCATCAAGTAGCCTTACTAAAAGTGAACAAAGTAGGTAATTGCAGGTGAAATTATACTAATTGTAGTACGTAAACTAACTAATAGCAAGTAAAATATAAAGTATTGTACCTGATATCAAGATGACAATGCAAATTCCCTTGTGCCGGTAACTGTTACCGATTTACATTGTTATATTTACACTTAATTTGCACTAGCTATGTGAATCTAACACAAAATACACATTATTATCCTATTTACTTGAAGAGTAATTGGAAATAGGCCTAAAAAACAACGAAATTTAATATTTAAGATTAAAATTTCAATTACAAATTTTAAACAGCTGTTAGCTGTAGTGTTGCCACAGGTACTTATGGGTCTTTTGTAATGGTAGTATTGGTTTGACTGTGGGGTCTGACGAGTCTTTTAGACACACTTGCAAATTCATACTTTAGACTTAGGTATAGCACTTTATCATCATCTGCCTAGCCTTTTCCCAACTATGTTGGGGTCGGCTTCCAGTCTAACCGGATGCAGCTGAATACCAGTATTTTACATGGAGCGACTGCCTGGTATAGCACTTTATAAAATTTATAAATAACATCTTTTTAATTTATTTTTAAATCTGCTTTTATTGGTTTCGCTCCTTATGTCTGCCGGCAAACTATTAAATAAATATGGTAATCGTTCTTTTAAAGTTCTGTCACCAAAGTAATTGGTGACTCTGGGTACATTGAATTTGTCGGCAGCCATAGATCGCGTATTATAGTTGTTGAGTACATGAGTTAAGTTATGCTCTTGGGTTCCATGGTGGTTAACTGCTAGAAGATATTTATGTTTTAAACTAATCGGTAAAATTTTACATATTATAAACAGCTTCCTATAATCGCCTTTACAACTGTTTTTAGTTTTTTGAGTAACAAGTAGTTTGAAGAATCGAATTTGAAGAGCTTCTAATTTATTCAAGTTAGTTTTAAATGTTAATCCATAGCTGTCAAGAGCATAGCTAATAATGGAATCTACTAATGACATGTATATACATCTTAAAATACTAGTAGTAACTTTAAAGCTTAGATGGTACATTTTACTTAATAATATTCTTAATTTACTACAAATGTAATCTATGTGTAATAATGACCAAGAGAAGTTCTCATCTACACACATCAAAAGTGTCTAGGGATCAAGCATTTTTATGCGGATTTCTTGAGATTGAGATGTGGCTTTGTAATAAATTTATGATTTTATTATAAATTTATGTGGATCCTTTTTGGTGCATTTCATAATTTGAATCAGGAACTGTGAATCAAATTCGAGTAAAAGATGAAAATCAGCTGTCAATATTTTCCCTATAAAAACATACAACGCATTGAAGACATTATTAGTGCTACTGTTTCCCTACTACTGATTAAAACCAACGTTATTATGGAGCGGCGACGTCATTTAAGCAGGGAAGAAATGCTCAGAGCCGTGGGAATGATAGAAGCTGGTTCCCGGCAACGTACTGTGGCTTTAGCTCTGAATACAAGTCAGAGTGTTATCAGTCGACCTTGGACACGTTACCGAAGCACTGGTACCGTGGCTGAGCGCCATGGAGGACGGTATCGCTGCACCACACGGAGACAAGACCGATACATTCAAATCTTAACTCGAAGAGCTCCAACAATAACCGCCATGATGTTAGCCGTGAGGCTTCATCACTCTTCAGGGAACTTAATTAGCGACCAAACAGTCAGAAACCGCTTGCATGAAGTGAACCTTCATTCCCGAAGACCGCTACGGGTACCACCTATAGCAATGCACAATCGTAGGATTCGATATCAATGGGCTCTTGAACACAGAAATTGGGCAGAAGAACAATGGCGTTTCGTGTGCTTTTCTTATGAGTCTCGTTTTGGTATGAGACCGGATACAAGACGTATACGATACTGGAGAACCCCTGGACGCCAACAGCGATTAAAATCCTGCCAGGAAGTCCATCCTTATAGTGGTGGAACCATCATGGTATGGGCGGGTATTTGGATCGGCGGAAGAACTGAGTTGATTTGGATCAGAGGCAACCTCAACGCTCAAATTTATGCTAAGACGATTGTATCAGACGTCATCGTTCCTCTACAAGTGCAAATCGGTCCCTTATTTCAGTTAATGCATGATAATGCACGACCGCACACCGCAAGAGTTGTAAGACAGACTCTCGCCGCAGCTAACATCAATGTCCTGCCCTGGCCTGCTCAGTCGCCAGACTTGAACCCGATTGAGCATGCATGGGATATGCTACAGAGAAGAGCTCTGCCGAATATGGAGGGTATCCAGTCGCAAGAAGACCTTTTTTTGTTGTTGCAACGAACATGGGCGGCCATTCCACAGCGTGATTTGGATGAACTCATTTTGAGTATGCCAAACCGATGTTCTTGTGTTGTTAGTGTTTGCGGTAGAAACACGGATTATTAATTGTTTAAGTTACCCAATAAAATTTTAAAGAAAACTGTTATTTCAGTCTTTTTTTCGAACTTTTGTGTTAGTGGTTCAAATGTCAAAAATCCTTTTATTAGGAAAATGGCAAATTTCTTTATTAATGCAAAGGTGACTTGGTTTATCGTTACTGTGACAAACGAAAACACTTTATTTGATGAATCCTTAAAGAAAATTTTAATTAATATCAATCAGGAGAAAAGTTATTGCAAAAATATATGTTGATCCCTAGACACTTTTGATGTGTGTATTTTCATGCCAAGGTAGGTTACACAGTCAACTCTTTCAATAGGTTTACATTTACAGTCCAGTAAGTTAGTATGGTGACATGTGTAATCGTGGGCAAATAAAGGCGGGGTCGAACCATGAGGTCGTAAATATGGCGAATGAATTAACAATAGTTTAGTTTTATCAGCGTTTAATATAATGCCGTTGTCGTGCGACTATTTAACAACAGAGTCTATATCCTGTTGGACTAGCTGGCAAGCATCATCTAAGTTAGTTCCGGAGCGAAGTATGCACAAGTCGTCAGCAAACATATACGCTGAACAATGCTGCAGCACACGGAACAAGCTGTTGACATGCATAAGATAACAAATCGGTCCACATCCCGATCCCTGAGCCACCCCACTCCGCACCACAACTCGGTCACGCGCGTCTCCCACTCTCACACGATAGGAGCGCGCGGTGAGGTAATCACGGAACCATGGGTTCAGTGGTTCTCTAACCCCGCACTCCCCCATTGCGTTGAGGATGGTACCGAATTGCAAAGTGTCAAATGCTTTCTTATAGTCGAAAAATATTGCAATAACAATTTTTTTATTATCTAGGTGACTGTTAATTTCGTCTGTGAATTTTGATAGTAATGTATTTGTGTTTTTACCTTTTAAAAAACCGTGTTGACACTCGTTAATAATGTTATTTTTTTTGTAGATAGTGACTTAATTGGTTGATGATACACTTTTCTATAATTTTATCTATACTAGATAGAATCGATATAGGTCGGAAGTTTAACACATTTTAACGATCACCTTTTTTGTGGATTGGGCGGACTATTGCCTCTTTAAGCTTGTTAGGAAATTTGTTGTTCTTGACAATTAGGTTTATTAGTTTAGCTAACACGGGGCTCACTTTATCAATAATTACTTTTAGGTCAGACATTCGCACAAGGTCGCTGCCCGGTGATTTATTTATATTCATGTTTTTTATTATGCAGATTAAATTTACTTATACTTATTTTGGTAGGTACACAAAAATAAAAATTTCAAAAATATATAGTGCTGACAGTGGTAATATTTTGTGGATTGATGTGCTCAGACGGTTACTTGGAGTGTGTGAACAGTACGCCGCGGCTCATGGTCTCCTGTATAACGTCAGGAAAAGTGAGGTTATGGTGTTTCGTGTGGGTTCCAGAAAACTGACGACTGTTCCTCCTGTTTACTTATAAGGGGTGGCGCTTAAGAGCGGGCCATATGATAGGATAAAATCTGATTTCACCCGCGCCTCATTGCCTACCCCTATCATGAAACACGATGAAAACACAACACAATCCCTTCCCGCCAGCAGCCGCCTTCTAACGAACGAACTAACAGGGGATCGAGGTGGGGAGGGGGAAGGGGTTCAAGGGATCAGACCGGAATAAATTTGTGTTTGAATTTAAATCTTCTGTGGTAAGTATACGCACAATAATCAGATAAAACGGCTCTATTCAATGTACCTAAATTTGGTCGCTGTGCAAGTAAGCATATTATTCAAAATTATTGTATGTCCGTGAATCTGTTTCGATGCTGGTAACAGATTCACGGACATACAAGTAATACAGCCCATGAATTTCCAATTCCGGATTGAAGGAGAGTAAACCGAGTTGAATGAACTAAATTCAAGGTACGGCCTAAGAATTTTCGATTCCGAATAAAATTACAAATTAACGATTTTTGTATATTTTCTTGTACCTATTTGTGCTGTGAGACCTTGCTTCTTGCCAACTTTCATGATTCTAGCTCAACGGAAAAAATTAAAACCCTTAGGGTAGGTACACCCATAGGGTTTTAGTTTATTTGCGAGTGTCAAAATTTGCGACATGAATGCCAATTTATGCCAGCTTTTAAGTCAACGTCTTAGAGGCTTGGTATTTATACAGCTCCAAGGAATCATAGATCTAAGTATTTGATATCAATTTCAACTTGACACCCCCACGCATTCCTGAGAAAAAGGGTTAGACAGATAGACAACGAAGTGATCCTATACGGGTTTCGATTTTTATACTACACTAACTGAATTTCGTACCTCCTGGATTTTTTTCTTATTTTTCCCATGTTTTAATAATTATTCTGCTATTCGGGCCGAAGACAATCCAACAAATAAAAGATCATAAAAATCAATCATCGTTCTGAGTTATAAATGGTGTATCTAACCCGATTTGTTTTATATTATATAGATAGATTATAAATCATGATCAAAACAAACTCAATAAATTTGTTTTTAACGATATGAAGACTAACATAATGGTATCCCTTACCTTAAACTTTGTTACTTTGAGCTGGTGAAATTAAGCCTTTTTAGAATGACGACGTCATAAAAGTCATATTACGGACGAACTCTATCCAAAATCTTGGAACATTTGTTTCACCGCAGTGATCAGCAACCCTATTTCTCGTAATGGTTTTTCAATTAAAATATTTAAACGGAATAATATGATAATTGGCCATTCTCTTTATTTTTAATGAAATTCTTCAGTACGTAAAAACATCTGTTTATTTTGGATAATTATACTTACTATACGCTAAGCTTGAATTCAGAATTTTAGAATGTCTTTTATCTTAGTCATGTTACATTGGAATTTAAACTAAATATTGTGTTTCTAGTTCCAATATAAATACAATATTGACGTGAAAGAGTTTAAATTCCAATGTAACCAATTTGTATAGTACATGTTGAGCGTCACGACATCTTCGTGGAAATGAGTGTCAACCGAGTAAAAAACTATAATGGTATATCGTGGATTTTGCTTTGCAGGATCGTGCAAAGTCACTAAACTAGCAGTAGTGATACCCAAGTAAAAATAATATTGTTATGCTGGATTTTGCACTGTATAGTGCAAAGTCAAATGTCATGAAAACCTTTCCTGCGCAAAGTGCGAGTAGGAAAAAAATCTCACCGAAAACATTTGTGAAAAAGAGGCCAAGTTTGGTACAATAAAAGTAAAGGATAGTCGGCTTCGCCGATTAAAAAATGGGGATCTATGTAAATGGGTGCCAAAGTAAGTCGAAAGTTTATTAGGTTCCTCTTTTTATCAAGTTACAAACTTTCTTTCAACTTAGCACTCATTTAGATCTCAATTCTTTTATAGGCGAAGCCGACAATCCTAAACATTGTGATCCGTCACAACCTTTACTCATCCCCGCCATAAAAAGGAAGCTAGTTATGAGAACACTATCCGTATGAAATATTTCATGTGCACACCGTTTCGTACTTTTGTCTACAATAAACCCATTTGTATCTATTTTATCTTTCTGATTTATTTCTTTTTTATTCAAATAACGAAATACGTACCAATAACCTACCCGTATGTTAAAATTCGAGTTTCAAGTTGATTTAGGAAATGGTCAAAAGTTGCTCGAAATTGATCGTCTAAGGTCCACCTTTTTTTTTTTGCGGATGGGAAATCATCAAATGACTCCTCCCGCTCTGGGTGGAGCGGAAGGGAGTGTCAGACTCTTACTGACTAAAACCCACCCGTATTCCTTCCTTAGCCCTTTATGTTCCGGGCCAGCGGTAACCCTTTCGGACAATCCCGCTGACCCGGCAGGCTTCGGCCCTAAGGGGCCCCTCCTCGATGCTGACATCTCTTTGAGGCGCGCGTGGAACACGTACGCGCCGTCCGGCACGGGCCTGGTCCTGATCGGAAGGTGAGCTACCCATTACTCTCCGCCCGCAGGCCCGCGCCTACGGTGGCCGGGAGTCGTCACGCGGCTCCCGACGCCCGGAGCGTCTCCCGCGGCGGCTGGGACAGATTCAGATTCAGATACTTTATTTGTGGAAACATGAGTACACATACAGAGCATGCAAGTTAATAAATTACATTATAGTTTAAGATCAGTCATGTTTGGCCTTAGTGGCGTACAAATATTTAAATAGAAAAAATAATAAATAGTAAATGTCAATTTAAAAAAGAATTAAATTAAATATATGGTCATAATTATGTAACAGTCACTAAATGTCAATTAAAATTATCATTATAGCAATAATATTATCTTGCTTTAGGCACAGATTATGTCAAAGATGTATTGATAATATTAGGTACCTAGGTACCTACAATAAGTTATCATTTAGAAATTCTAGAATACTGTAGTATGCTTTCCCTTCTAGCAGTATCTTTAATTTATTTTTTAATTGACGGACATTAAGCTCCTTCCAACTATATGGGAGTTTATTGAAAATTTTAGGGGCCATACAGAAAACACTCTTGTGCATTAAAGCTGTTTTCGATCTATGTAGACAAAGAATACTGTCATCACGTCTACTATGGTTGCGATCGACCACTTCTGAATGACGTGGAAATAAGTTTCGATTTAATTTCACAAACATGACAATGTCTAAAATGTAAAGGCCGGGCAGAGTTAATATTTTATATTTTTTATAGTAGGGCTTACAACTTTCAGTTGACTGTAACTTAAACATAGTCCTGATGCACCTTTTTTGGGCTTTAAAGGGTATGTCCTTGTCGGTTGAGTTGCCCCAGAAAATTATTCCATACCTTAAGTGTGAAGAAACCAAACCGTGATATGCCTTGAGCAATGATTCAGTGTTAAGCACTGGAACTAGTTTGAATAGCGCGTAACAAGAATTGCAAACTTTTTTACTGAGTTCTTCTGTGTGGGCTTTCCAGTCTAGCTTTTTGTCAATCCTCAATCCAAAGAATTTAGTGTTGCCAACTTCTGCAATAATTCTATTATTGTATTGGACGTTAAGTTCAGTCATAGTTGGTAAACGTTGACTGAAGTGCATTACGTTAGTTTTATTAAGATTAATTTTTAGATTATTATTATTCATCCAATTTATTATTGATGCCAGAGAATTATTAATGTCATTATTGTAGCTATCTTTAGTATTACATTGAGTGGTGATAGTGCTATCATCAGCAAAGAGTGTAACTGGTTGGTCTACATGCTTAGGCAAGTCATTTATATATAGTATGAAAAGTGGGGGACCCATCACACTACCCTGGGGGACTCCATACTTGACTACTTGTTCATGCGAATAAAATAATTCTTCACATTTAGTTTTAAAGTTTATCCTAGATATCTCCGTGACCTGTTTTCTGTTATTAAGATATGTTTTTATTAATTTTAAGACATTGCCTCTTATACCTACCGTATGCTTCCAGCTATTTAGCAGAATATCATGCCTGACGTAATCAAACGCCTGCGTCATATCACAGAATATGGTGCAGACGGGATTGGTCCTATCGACATTTACCATAACTTTATGTAGAAAATCGTAAACAGCCATATTTATAGTTTGACTTGCTCTGACTCCTTTCTGTTCATTAACTAGTATATTATGTTTTTCTAAATAAGCACTTAATTCTTTATAAATATATTTTTCAAAAATTTTGGAGAAGACACTAATAATCGAAATAGGTCTGTAAAATTCCATGGATTCTCTATTTTCTTTTTTAAATATAGGTTTTACAATTGATTTTTTTAAAGCATCAGGGAATATGCCAGTACTTATACTTAAATTAATCAGATGGCTTAAATGCGTACAAATTTCTGGAGCCACCAACTTAACTACATATTTTTGTTGATATTCCATCATGACCCACGCTTTTCGTATTTTTCAATAGTCTATTTATTCTAAACACGTCCTGCGGTATACAAGGGGGCATAAAAAATGATTTTTCTCTATTTGGGATTTTTGAAGTGACTTGATTTCCTGAATCAACAAGTGGGACTACTTTTTCAATAAAGTAGTTGTTAAATTCATTGGCTATTTTCTGGGGATCCGTTATAGTATCACTATTTACTTTTATTTTTGTGATAAGATTTCGTGGTATGTTACGCCTTGAGTTATTGATAATTTTCCAACTGGTTTTAGATTTATTACTAGATTGTTTTATATTATAATTATTCTGTGCGTATTGCGTTAGTTGTATAATTTTTTTAAAATAATTTAGAGTATTTAGTCAAGTTATATTTATTAGTTCCATTTGGGTCACGTCTGTATTGCCATAAAAGTTGTCGCTTCCTTTTGCTGCATATTTTGATACCACGTGATACCCACTTAGATTTATTTGAGGTATGTACGGTTACAGATACTTCAGGAAAGCTTAAATGGTAGAAGAGCGAAAATGTTTCTATAAATGTATTGTAGGCTATGTTAGGATCACTTGTGTCATATATTTCAGAGAATGACAAGCTACGCAGGCAATTTTGAAATTTTGAAATGTATTCTGATTTATAATCACGCCTATTCATACGCCAGTATTTTAGAGTGCAGCAGTTTTTGACGGGTATTTTCATTAATTGTGCTGTGTGGTCGGATAGCGCGAATTCAAGTACTTCTACTTTACAGGCTCTTTTAAAGTTATGTACAATATTATCTATACATGTTTGACTCCTTATTCTAGTGGGCTCATTAACAGATAATTTTAAATTATGGACAGGAGGCTCTCTCCCTGAGCCGTCCCGCCACCTCCTTCGCTAGCATGACTGCTTCGCATGCTTCTAAGGTCCACCTTACACCGAGTTTTGAGTAGACGAATTCGGATTCTGAGTTAATCGCAATAAGATCTAAAATCTCGAGCAGGAACTTTCAAATGAACGTGAAATTGGCTAGTTGGCTATGTTGTAAATTATATCCGCAAGAATATTGACCGAAATGCAGGACAATGGAGCTAGTTGTACTATACCAATCAAAAATATGTCAAATAAAACGAATGTCACTTTGAGTTTTCAAATATCAACATCGAATTATTTTAATATTTTTATTTTATAGGTTTGGCTCAGTATTTATTAAGTTTGTCAATATTTAACATTTTTAATAATCATTTTGGAAGTGGTTTTAGTTATTTTTTTATGTTTTATATTTCACAGTTTCTTTCCCACAAAGTGATAAAATACGAAAATATTGTTTACGTAATTAAATTATATCCAGCGCAGCCGAAAATTTGAGCACAGTCCTCTCGTCTCAACAGAGCGACGGCGACTGATTTGTGAAACAAACGTATGTCTCAACCTCGTGTCACGCGAGACGAAAGACAGCGTATCTCGCGGATTAAAAATGTAGTAAGTGCCAAATGCTTTTTATTCGATTATCTTTTAAAATAGACAATATTTTAAAAAATCGATTGGGTCATCCCTAGGTTATAATGAGTGTTATTATTTATCTAATTTGTGGTTCCGTAATATGCACCAAAATAGAATGCAAACCAAAATAGTTGAAAATTAGAAGTAACTTTGTGATAGTTTTCTATCGAGAAAATTTTATCGTACTATGTTTTCGTCTGGGTCGTCCCTTACATTTATAATGAAGTTTCCTGCCATATACTTTTTTTGCAATTTGAACATGATTTACTACTGTTTAAATCTAATCTAAGATTGAAGATTTGCCTTTGGACCTGCCCTAAGAGAGTGTCTCGTTTTAAATACCTTTGGCACATTTTGACGGAGAACCTTTTTGATAACGAGGATATAGTGAGAGAGCGAAGGGCGTTGTAGGTTCGTTGTAATATGCTGGCCCGCAGGTTTGCTAGGTGTACTAAAGACGTGAAAATTACGTTGTTTAAGGCATACTGTCAGACGTTTTACACCTGCAGCCTGTGGGTCAGGTATACGCAGGGGGCCTACAACGCCCTCCGTGTGCAGTACAATAATACTTTCCGGGTGTTATAGTTACCGGCACGTAACTTGGCAAGAGATTTTCGTAGTGGGGGAAGTTCGCGCATATAAAAATGTATGAAATTGTGCGTGCGCAAACTTCCCCCACTACAAAAACTCTTGCCAACTTACGTGCCGCTACTTGTACTGGGGCTTCCGCGGTTCTGTAGTGCGTCGGGCATGTTTGCCGAGGCACATAATAGATTATCCTAGTTATAGGTATTGTTATTGTTATCATAAGTATTCTTTACTGTTAAAAACTTTAAAATAGTAATGTTTTGCATAACCTAAAACTTGTAACAAGTATGAAGTATCTAATACCTAATTTACATTATTCAATAATTCTTTCATTATTTCAGTATGTTTGTAAAAGTAGACTAGCTAAAATCTTAATAAATAGTGTAGCAAAACATAGAAAATATTCCTAACGGATATCCACCTTTTATGTCGTTCATATTTTGATATTTTGAATGACGGTAGATAGAAACGTCACAGTTGTTTGTTCACGACACTGACCTCTATAATACAAGTACGCGTACTTTTAAAGGGGGAGTTCCGAGTGGCAGAGGCAATTCTTGTTCGAGACATCGACTAGAACGGAGCTCCGGCCTACAGGTAGAAGTTAAGTTATTTTATTACTGTTATTCATCATCTGCCTAGCCTTTTCCCAACTATGTTGGGGTCGGCTTCCAGTCTAACCGGATGCAGCTGAATACCAGTATTTTACATGGAGCGACTGCCTATCTGACCTCTACAACCCAGTTACCGGGTAATACGATACCCCTTGGTAAGACTGGTTGTCAGACTTTCGGGCTTCTGACTACCCGTAACGACTGTCAAAGATCCACGAATGGCAGCCGGGACCAACGGCTTAACGTGCTTTCCGAGGCACGGAGGGGTCTCGGTACGTAATGATGGTCACCCATCCACAGACCAACCGCGGCAAGCGTAGCTTAACCTGATCGATCGACCTGTGCGGCTGATATTATTTAGCCACGGGCCCCTACTACTACTGTTACTACTGTTATTACTGTTATTATTACTGTTATTATTATGTTATGATTAGGAACTGTTTTTAAATGTTTGTTGCTTTATATTTGGGTAATAATTAGATGTAAGGATAGGTTATACTTTATTCCCTAATATACACATTTATTAAATAACTAGTAACCATTCTGATATTCCAAGCTTAATATTTCGATATATATATACTCAAAATCTAATACACGCATAGGCAGTTTTGAGGCCATCTTCCGCAAAAGAACGGCAACCCTAATGCGTAGGATACGTGGAAGCTCCAATCATCCAATCCAATCTGAGGATTATTGTGGAGAGGCCAGACTGCCCTTTTCTGATGCACTGTTCCCGTAGACATATCTGCGGGCCTGGTGCTGACGAACGATATTTAAATGAATATTTTAATATAACATTAATATTATAAGTAGAATAATTATGTACCGGACATGTTTTAGTTTATTTTTGATTTAATTGATTTGATTTTTATTTAGTATCAGTATTTTTTTAATTTGTACTTAATTTTTATTGTAATTTTGATTTGTAATTTTGATTTTAATATTTATTTTAACTTTGATTTTAATGCTCAAGATAATTTTAATTTAATTCTAATTTAATTTTTCGTATTATTTTAATTTAATTTTGATATACAACGTGGCGCTTCAATGGTGACATTAATTTAACACACATATACGTTTTCACATTTTCATTTAATGAAGCAATTATATTTCCATTAAACGTTATTATTTACGGATTTATTTAAAATTTTAGAAAATGCCATCTTAGAGCAACCTGTACTTAAAGAACTGTAGCGCAGGGGTCATTTGCCGGGGTCACGGATCATAACATCGCATCAATGAAATTAAAACGAATAAGCGATACTACACACATCAAAAGTGTCTAGGGATCAAGCATTTTTATGCGGATTTCTTGAGATTGAGATGTGGCTTTGTAATAAATTTATGATTTTATAAATTTATATGGATCCTTTTTGGTGCATTTCATAATTTGAATCAGGAACTGTGAATCAAATTCGAGTAAAAGATGAAAATCAGCTGTCAATATTTTCCCTATAAAAACATACAACGCATTGAAGACATTATTAGTGCTACTGTTTTCCCTACTACTGATTAAAACCAACGTTATAATGGAGCGGCGACGTCATTTAAGCAGGGAAGAAATGCTCAGAGCCGTGGGAATGATAGAAGCTGGTTCCCGGCAACGTACTGTGGCTTTAGCTCTGAATACAAGTCAGAGTGTTATCAGTCGACTTTGGACACGTTACCGAAGCACTGGTACCGTGGCTGAGCGCCATGGAGGACGGTATCGCTGCACCACACGGAGACAAGACCGATACATTCAAATCTTAACTCGAAGAGCTCCAACAATAACCGCCATGATGTTAGCCGTGAGGCTTCATCACTCTTCAGGGAACTTAATTAGCGACCAAACAGTCAGAAACCGCTTGCATGAAGTGAACCTTCATTCCCGAAGACCGCTACGGGTACCACCTATAGCAATGCACAATCGTAGGATTCGATATCAATGGGCTCTTGAACACAGAAATTGGGCAGAAGAACAATGGCGTTTCGTGTGCTTTTCTGATGAGTCTCGTTTTGGTATGAGACCGGATACAAGACGTATACGACACTGGAGAACCCCTGGACGCCAACAGCGATTAAAATCCTGCCAGGAAGTCCATTCTTATAGTGGTGGAACCATCATGGTATGGGCGGGTATTTGGATCGGCGGAAGAACTGAGTTGATTTGGATCAGGGGCAACCTCAACGCTCAAATTTATGCTAAGACGATTGTATCAGACGTCATCGTTCCTCTACAAGTGCAAATCGGTCCCTTATTTCAGTTAATGCATGATAATGCACGACCGCACACCGCAAGAGTTGTAAGACAGACTCTCGCCGCAGCTAACATCAATGTCCTGCCCTGGCCTGCTCAGTCGCCAGACTTGAACCCGATTGAGCATGCATGGGATATGCTACAGAGAAGAGTTCTGCCGAATATGGAAGGTATCCAGTCGCAAGAAGACCTTTTTTTGTTGTTGCAACGAACATGGGCGGACATTCCACAGCGTGATTTGGATGAACTCATTTTGAGTATGCCAAACCGATGTTCTTGTGTTGTTAGTGTTCGCGGTAGAAACACGGATTATTAATTGTTTAAGTTACCCAATAAAATTTTAAAGAAAACTGTTATTTCAGTCTTTTTTTCGAACTTTTGTGTTAGTGGTTCAAATGTCAAAAATCCCTTTATTAGGAAAATGGCAAATTTCTTTATTAATGCAAAGGTGACTTGGTTTATCGTTACTGTGACAAACGAAAACACTTTATTTGATGAATCCTTAAAGAAAATTTTAATTAATATCAATCAGGAGAAAAGTTATTGCAAAAATATATGTTGATCCCTAGACACTTTTGATGTGTGTATTAGGATGAAACAAATGCAAAGAGTAGGCGAATTGAAGGAAAGAGATAATCCCTGTCGGCGAGCGGCGCGTGCGATATCTCTTTTCTTCCGGCAGCGGCAAGCGGCGCAGGCGACCCGCGCCCCCTTCCACCCGCGCCCCCGCACTGCACTCGAATTATTGTGTTCTTGACACACTTCGTCAAACTAGTGCGCAAAATGATGTCGTTATTTTTGTGAATGTTTCCGCGAAAAAGACGCTTACCTGTTGTTTTATTTATTTATTGTTGTGTAATTAGGATAGTAATTTGATTATGGTACTGAAAAGATAAAGACGCTTTGCTTTGTTTTCTAATCTAGTAAGTACGTTTACATCGTGCGATAGTTTTATTTGTGTTATGTGCTTGTGTAAACTTGTGATCGTGGTGGCCAATACACATCCGAACTACACAGCAGCTGAATATGCGGACGTGATGCTAATTTATGGAGAATGTCATCAAAATGCCGCCTTTGCGATAAGGGCATATCGCGAGAGATAATGGCGATTCAAAATAATGCCCTACTAACCTCGCACTATTGTAGGACCTCTTCAGTGCATCCACGAAAGCCGACCAGTGGTCTCAACGCCCCAGATCGACCGCCTACACGACAAAATGTGCTACGATATTTCGAAGACTAACCCAAAACTGGCCTCCGCTATTGCGCTAGGAGACAAATAGAAGCAGTGATTAGTGATGACTTGATGAGTGATGTGATCATAGTTATAACTAATAGTAACAAGAGAGGGTGACGTTAGACTAAGCACCCCCGCTGTTGCTCCTAATTGCGCGGCGGTGCCCGCCGCGCGCCGACAAAGAATCGTACCGATCACGAACTTACGATCGCGCGAAGCGTAGGTAAGTAATTTCATGAATGAATTTTTGCAAGGGTGATCCCAATTTTAGTTACTATTATATTATTAATTTAGTTTGTTAGAATTTTTTTTTTTTCAATTTACGAATTATTTTAACCTATATATATGATTAATGGGCACTAGCCCTACCCGTGTGTTCAATTAATGTCGCCATTGTAGCGGCACGTTGTATTACGTGTACTAACATAGTTTTAAAATATTGTACTTATATACTAACAAAATATGGGTTATTGTCGGAAATAAACGTTTTGATTGATTGATTTAAAAACATTTTTTGCTGATTATTTTGTGATTACAAAATCACGGTTTTCGGATTTTTTCCTTTAAATTATTCGAGTCATGATTCTCGTGGTATTTACATACCTACTTTGTACCGAACCCTCGGTGCGCGAGTACGACTCGCACTTGACCGGTTATTTCTTTGTTTGGCACACTTTCACGTTTAGCCCAAAAATGCACAGAGCGATGAATGATTTCTTTTGCAATTTAATACATAGGTGAAAAGTAAAACGTATACCTACTTAGGTGAAAAGTAAAACGACACCTTTTTAGGGTTCCGTTGCCAAATGGCAAAAAACGGAACCCTTATAGATTTGTCATGTCTGTCTGCCTGTCTGTCCGTCTGTCTGTCCGCCCGTATGTCACAGCCACTTTTCTCCGAAACTATAAGAACTATACTGTTGAAACTTGGTAAGTAGATGTATTCTGTGAACCGCATTAAGATTTTCACACAGAAATAGAAAAAAACAAATAATTTTGCGGTTCCCCATACTTAGAACTGAAACTAAAAAAAATTTTTATCGTCAAACCCATACGTGTGGGATATCTATGGATAGGTCTTCAAAAATGATATTGAGGTTTCTAATATCATTTTTTTCTTTGCGCGAGAGACACTCCAAAGGGAAAAAATGTGTGTCCCCCCCCCCTGGAACTTCTAAAATAAGAGAATGATAAAACTAAAAAAAATATGTGATGTACGATACCACGTAAACTTCTACCGAAAATTGGTTTGAACTACACACATCAAAAGTGTCTAGGGATCAACATATATTTTTGCAATAACTTTTCTCCTGATTGATATTAATTAAAATTTTCTTTAAGGATTCATCAAATAAAGTGTTTTCGTTTGTCACAGTAACGATAAACCAAGTCACCTTTGCATTAATAAAGAAATTTGCCATTTTCCTAATAAAGGGATTTTTGACATTTGAACCACTAACACAAAAGTTCGAAAAAAAGACTGAAATAACAGTTTTCTTTAAAATTTTATTGGGTAACTTAAACAATTAATAATCCGTGTTTCTACCGCGAACACTAACAACACAAGAACATCGGTTTGGCATACTCTTAAATGAGTTCATCCAAATCACGCTGTGGAATGGCCGCCCATGTTCGTTGCAACAACAAAAAAAGGTCTTCTTGCGACTGGATACCCTCCATATTCGGCAGAGCTCTTCTCTGTAGCATATCCCATGCATGCTCAATCGGGTTCAAGTCTGGCGACTGAGCAGGCCAGGGCAGGACATTGATGTTAGCTGCGGCGAGAGTCTGTCTTACAACTCTTGCGGTGTGCGGTCGTGCATTATCATGCATTAACTGAAATAAGGGACCGATTTGCACTTGTAGAGGAACGATGACGTCTGATATAATCGTCTCAGCATAAATTTGAGCGTTGAGGTTGCCTCTGATCCAAATCAACTCAGTTCTTCCGCCGATCCAAATACCCGCCCATACCATGATGGTTCCACCACTAAGGATGGACTTCCTGGCAGGATTTTAATCGCTGTTGGCGTCCAAGGGTTCTCCAGTGTCGTATACGTCTTGTATCCGGTCTCATACCAAAACGAGACTCATCAGAAAAGCACACGAAACGCCATTGTTCTTCTGCCCAATTTCTGTGTTCAAGAGCCCATTGATATCGAATCCTACGATTGTGCATTGCTATAGGTGGTACCCGTAGCGGTCTTCGGGAATGAAGGTTCACTTCATGCAAGCGGTTTCTGACTGTTTGGTCGCTAATTAAGTTCCCTGAAGAGTGATGAAGCCTCACGGCTAACATCATGGCGGTTATTGTTGGAGCTCTTCGAGTTAAGATTTGAATGTATCGGTCTTGTCTCCGTGTGGTGCAGCGATACCGTCCTCCATGGCGCTCAGCCACGGTACCAGTGCTTCGGTAACGTGTCCAAAGTCGACTGATAACACTCTGACTTGTATTCAGAGCTAAAGCCACAGTACGTTGCCGGGAACCAGCTTCTATCATTCCCACGGCTCTGAGCATTTCTTCCCTGCTTAAATGAAGTCGCCGCTCCATTATAACGTTGGTTTTAATCAGTAGTAGGGAAACAGTAGCACTAATAATGTCTTCAATGCGTTGTATGTTTTTCTAGGGAAAATATTGACAACTGATTTTCATCTTTTACTCGAATTTGATTCACAGTTCCTGATTCAAATTATGAAATGCACCAAAAAGGATCCATATAAATTTATAAAATCATAAATTTATTACAAAGCCACATCTCAATCTCAAGAAATCCGCATAAAAATGCTTGATCCCTAGACACTTTTGATGTGTGTAGATCTAGTAAGTAGTTTTTTTTTAATACGTCATAAATCGTAAACCGCAATTTACCTTTCATTCAATGAACTCAAATATAAAAATTAAAAACGTAAACCTTATGCATAAACCCGGATGTTACGGAACCCTCGGTGCGCGAGTCCGACTCGCTCTTGCCCGGTTTTTTTTACAACTTTAGAAGGGCATTTCTCATCATGGGTTGATCCATTGACTTAATAACGATGACAAAATCCAGTGTAAAAATACGCGTGTGGGGATCCACAGTTCCACACGCGTATTTACAATGGATTTTGTTTTTATCCCTCGTTACATGGCGACCACCCCAACTTCTTTTCCACATCTCAACAGACGCCCCTCCTTTTGGCGAGCTTCATGTGCATTAACACTTGCACTATGGAAGACCTTTGCGAAGCCAACGCTAACGCTGTCGAGCTGCTGAATCCTGGTCAAAGCTTATGTAAAATAAAGAAATGGAAACGGCAATACGACGAAGAAGAGCTGATCTCCATTTTTAGCGGTTTATATGGATACACCCTTTTTTCGATACAGTGACAATAATCACCGAATAACATGGCTGTGAGGTATACGGATGGGAAGACTGGCAGACGGGTAGACAAAAGGCTTACATTTTTGCCATTTGGCTCCAGAACCCAACAAATGATATAAGTATTATTGGTCGGTTTCGACTACCGCGGGGAAGCCTGGCAGAGAGAGTGAGGGTAGTGGGATACAAGCGATTGATTATTTGTCATTGGGAATCAGCTATGCATCAGAACAGCCGATGGTGATGTGGACATCACACACTATCCTTAACTATGACCACACGCTGCATACATATTTTAAAGCTGCTGCACACAATTATATTATATTACAATACGTGGGCACGTGGGTGATAAGTGTTAACAACCTGAAATCGGTAAAAAGTAGCGTTTGTGAAAGCAGTTTGTACATTAACTCACTGAGAGGCGTTTGTGAAAGCAGTTTGTACATTAACTCACTGAGAGGCGTTTGTGAAAGCAGTTTGTACATTAACTCACTGAGAGGCGTTTCAGAAAAACTAGATGGAGTGTCACACCATTAGACTTACTTTTCACCAATTTTGAATATTGTGACATTTTTACAATATTTTGAATAATTATGAAGCATTAACTATTGGTGGATTTTCCGCTTCCTCATTCAGCTAATAATTATGGAGAGAAGGCAGCATAACGCTATACTTACATGGTATGGTCGCGACAAGAACTCTGAACCCATAGTCCGCACGCCTGCTGTTATTAAGCCGTTTCCTGGTTAGACGCCATACTATTTGCCACGCCACAAAGTTCTGAAGCGGGTACGACAGAAACAGCGCCATCGCAAATGATAATTTCACCATCTGCGCCTTTCTGGAACAAAATTATTCCAACTTTCTTAAAATATGAAACGTCATCGTCTTATCCAGCGACATAATTCGTAAAATATGAAACGTCATCCGTCTTATCCAGCGACATTATTCGTAAACTATGAAACGTCATCGTCTTATCCAGCGACATAATTCGTAAAATATGAAACGTCATCCGTCTTATCCAGCGACATTATTCGTAAACTATGAAACGTCATCGTCTTATCCAGCGACATAATTCGTAAAATATGAAACGTCATCCGTCTTATCCAGCGACATTATTCGTAAACTATGAAACGTCAACGTCTTATCCAGCGACATAATTCGTAAAATATGAAACGTCATCGTCTTATCCAGCGACATTATTCGTAAAACTGACGATAATATCATTGCTCTTATCGTGCTTTACTGCGCCAGTAACCGAATCCTAATCTCTTGTTGTGCAACTAAACTAACTAAAATAAAAGAGTACTTAGTGCTTTTTGCTCACAGAAAGCGCGACGAAAGAGAAAAAAAATAGTTACAATTGAAGAATGGCTGAATATTAATGGTTTCCGAAAACAACGTTCTGCATTAGGTATTACGAGTAGGTTCTGCATTTGGTATTACGAGTAGGTACTGTAGAGGTTCTAACCTACAGAGCGTTTGACATATTATTACAACGATATTATAAGAAACATTATTCTATGTTTAGAACAATAGGAAAAAATAAACCTACTGCGACTAAAAAGTTCAAAACCAGCTCACTTTTCAAGCTGTCTCGTGCAGCTCCTGGCAGTTATTTTAGGTTGATCTCAGATTTTCTCGCGCACTTTTTGAGAAAAGTTAGTTTGTTTTGTTTGTAGTTTTTGGAACGTAGTTCTTTAACGTGGTAGAGGAAAGTCCAGAGGGTTCATGAACAAGCATATGTAGAGCGAAATGTTGATAGCTGAGCAGGGACGGGGGGCCCCATAAAACCACGGGATGTGTTTTATGGGGCCCCCCGTATTGCACCGTCTAATGGTGTCATTAATAATGTTCGAATGACGGGCTCTCTGACTATTTTGTTAAATGTTGATAGTTTCTTGGATAGGCCAGAGGAGGATGTTTTTGAATGAAATCGGTTTGCTTAGTGTCATAGTAACATTTTGAAATAATCAACTAACATAAAATATTTTACATAAAATATAAAAAAACTGGCCAAGTGCGAGTGGGACTCGCACACGAAGGGTTCTGTACCACAAGGCAAAAATGCCGAAAAAAACACGTTTGTTGTATGGGAGCCCCCTGAAATATTTCTTTTATTTTAATTTTATTATTTACTAGCTTCTGCCCGCGACTTCGTCCTCGTGAAATTCGTACTTTTCTCTAAAAATTTATTTAGATAAATAAGTATTCGGGTAAATTTTTAAGTTTATAGATCAAGGGTTTTGTATTCTTAACTGTATCCCCGCTTTTCACCCCCACAGGGGTGGAATTTTGAAAAATCGTTTGGGATGCATAACTTGACTCAAAGACCCATACCCATTTTCGAGTTAAGGGAAGCAAGCAGTAAAATCCAACCCTTAAACTTTTTAACCCGTTTCCACCTTGGTAGGAGTCGATTTTTGAAAAACCCTAAAACACAGTGTTTTATTTTTAACCGACTTCAAAAAAAGGAGGAGGTTCTCAGTTCGTCGGAGTCTTTTAAAATTATGTTCTCGATTACTCGAAGGCGGCTAGACCGATTTGAAAAAATATTTTTTTTATTGAAAGGGTACCTATACTTTCCAGGTGGTCCCATTGTCATCAGGTCAGGATCTGATGATGAACTCTTCAAATATTATAGGCACACCTATAGCGATTTGGGTATTTTTTATAGTGACTCGTGCATTTGCTCTCGAAAAGCACTATTTGGTGAAGTGGAACTGATGATGAAGACCACAGATGGCCACCGAAACTACTCAATAATAAATATTTCACGGGTTGCGATTCGATTGCTTTTAACATGGTTGCTAAGCAATTTATTATATTTATTAGTTCAGGAACATATGTTTCTTCCCAAGAAAAGTCAACATGTACTGGCTACTTTGTTAGCTTACAATATACACGCAGTTATTGATAATTTATAAGTGACGAAACAGTATTATCTAGTACTTCTAATAATACTGTAATTCATTCTTTAAACTTTTAGACTCGACAAAAGACAAGCATAATAAGAATATTTTCCAACACACTTGCTCGTAAAGTGGCTCTTATTGAACCGCTTTTAGGTCCATAATGCAGTGTATTAAAAACGCGTGCTTTTTCTTTACTTTAATCCACATGTGCTTTATTTCCACAGGTAACTATTTACTAGTCGAGTAGTCGGAGATGCGCGCTGTTTTAATCTCATCAATTCACTTTTTTTTTTAATAGTCTTTATTGTCCTTGGTCCCAAAATTAACTAATATTTATTTACCTTAAGGTAAATGCGCAGGGACCACGGAAATTTAAGGTGAATGCGCAGTGGTAGACCGCGAAATTCAAATTTCCTTAGATTTTTTGCAATTTCCAGGTCAGTGTCATGTTGATCATAATATTATTTGCGACTCTATCAGGTATGTCTTTGCAGAATTATAATCATTCGAATCATTAATACATCTTTCTTATGGAAAAGTTTTTAGGGAAAAAATCTAACTTAAAGATTCTATTCTAATGACTATAATTCTGTAAATACATATATTATAGTCGCGAATCATATTTGATCAAGATACAACCTGATACTGACCTGCAAATTACAAAAAAACGTAAGAAAAGTTTAATTATCCACCTTAAGGTGGAAACACACACTAACATTTTTCCATAAGAGATTGATGGTTGGTGGTAGAAATCTAACTTAGAACGATATATTAATGATTATAATTTTCTAAATATGTACCTATTATTGTCGTGAATCATATTTTGATCAAGATACAATCTGACACTGACCTGCAAATTGCAAAAAACGTAAGAAAATTTGAATTTCGCGGTCTACCACTATCCATTCACCTTAAATTGTCCGTGATCCCTTCCGAAACCAAACGGAAAAGACCCTGATTGGCGTTCTATTATTGCGGATTCTCACTGAACTAATGTATATTTCTCTATGCCAATAGTACTTTCTAATTCCATACTAACTAAACTACGATTGTTTTGTTTATTTCTTTTTTTTAGCGGTCTGTTGTCAGTGCCTACATGTTCTGTGGTCAGTGCTTTTATTTACACTTGCGCGCGCATTGCTAGTGCTGACTATGTGGAAAAACAAAACCAGCGCGCCATTTTCCATACAAGTTAATACACACATCAAAAGTGTCTAGGGATCAACATATATTTTTGCAATAACTTTTCTCCTGATTGATATTAATTAAAATTTTCTTTAAGGATTCATCAAATAAAGTGTTTTCGTTTGTCACAGTAACGATAAACCAAGTCACCTTTGCATTAATAAAGAAATTTGCCATTTTCCTAATAAAGGGATTTTTGACATTTGAACCACTAACACAAAAGTTCGAAAAAAAGACTGAAATAACAGTTTTCTTTAAAATTTTATTGGGTAACTTAAACAATTAATAATCCGTGTTTCTACCGCGAACACTAACAACACAAGAACATCGGTTTGGCATACTCAAAATGAGTTCATCCAAATCACGCTGTGGAATGGCCGCCCATGTTCGTTGCAACAACAAAAAAAGGTCTTCTTGCGACTGGATACCCTCCATATTCGGCAGAGCTCTTCTCTGTAGCATATCCCATGCATGCTCAATCGGGTTCAAGTCTGGCGACTGAGCAGGCCAGGGCAGGACATTGATGTTAGCTGCGGCGAGAGTCTGTCTTACAACTCTTGCGGTGTGCGGTCGTGCATTATCATGCATTAACTGAAATAAGGGACCGATTTGCACTTGTAGAGGAACGATGACGTCTGATACAATCGTCTCAGCATAAATTTGAGCGTTGAGGTTGCCTCTGATCCAAATCAACTCAGTTCTTCCGCCGATCCAAATACCCGCCCATACCATGATGGTTCCACCACTATAAGGATGGACTTCCTGGCAGGATTTTAATCGCTGTTGGCGTCCAGGGGTTCTCCAGTGTCGTATACGTCTTGTATCCGGTCTCATACCAAAACGAGACTCATCAGAAAAGCACACGAAACGCCATTGTTCTTCTGCCCAATTTCTGTGTTCAAGAGCCCATTGATATCGAATCCTACGATTGTGCATTGCTATAGGTGGTACCCGTAGCGGTCTTCGGGAATGAAGGTTCACTTCATGCAAGCGGTTTCTGACTGTTTGGTCGCTAATTAAGTTCCCTGAAGAGTGATGAAGCCTCACGGCTAACATCATGGCGGTTATTGTTGGAGCTCTTCGAGTTAAGATTTGAATGTATCGGTCTTGTCTCCGTGTGGTGCAGCGATACCGTCCTCCATGGCGCTCAGCCACGGTACCAGTGCTTCGGTAACGTGTCCAAAGTCGACTGATAACACTCTGACTTGTATTCAGAGCTAAAGCCACAGTACGTTGCCGGGAACCAGCTTCTATCATTCCCACGGCTCTGAGCATTTCTTCCCTGCTTAAATGACGTCGCCGCTCCATAATAACGTTGGTTTTAATCAGTAGTAGGGAAACAGTAGCACTAATAATGTCTTCAATGCGTTGTATGTTTTTATAGGGAAAATATTGACAGCTGATTTTCATCTTTTACTCGAATTTGATTCACAGTTCCTGATTCAAATTATGAAATGCACCAAACAGGATCCATATAAATTTATAAAATCATAAATTTATTACAAAGCCACATCTCAATCTCAAGAAATCCGCATAAAAATGCTTGATCCCTAGACACTTTTGATGTGTGTATTTAACAATACAAGTCTTTTTTTTTTCCTCGCAAGTGTGTTGAAAAACGTCGTATGAAACGCGTGTGCATTGATCATTATACGCTCGGCTTCCTTATCGCACTGGCCTGCGGCTCGCGCGAATAATACCGCCTCGAGTATAATGGTCAACATAGCACACATGTATCATAATGTACTATTACTATATCATCAAAATATAAATCGCTTTTCTGGCAAAATCCTAGACGTGGAAATGTTAATAGATAAATATCATATGGATATCTTATGTTTTTGTGAAACCTGGTTAAAACCGGATAGAATGTTGTTTAATGTCAATAATTTTTGAGTTGCCAGTGCGCACAACAGGTCCTCAATAGGGGGTACTGGTACTTTGATATTATGTATTAGTTCTTCTAAGTATAAAGAAAGAAAGGGTATCACTGCTTGCTCTGTTGATCGCTTATGTGAGGTAGCATGTGCAGAAGTTGAAGGCCATACTTTCTTATGTGTTTATAGACCACCAGCCTCAAATTTGTCATCATTTTTGATCATAATGGAAGAAATACTAAGTAATCTTTTTAAAGAAAGTAAAAAAAATTTTGTTTGTGGTGACCTAAATATTGATCTATTAGTTAATTCACCAGAAAAATGTAAGCTAATATCATTGTTTAAATCATTTAATTTAAAATGTATATATAATGAAGCGACTAGAATAACAGCAACTTCAGCTTCATGCATCGACAATGTATTTACTAACTGTAAAATAAAAGACTCGTCCTTAATTTCTGGCGTCAGGTCTGACCATACTGGTCAACTTGTATCATTTGACTTAGGAAAAAGATTACACATAGATAAATCCATTTAATTAAGAACTCTAACTAAAAATAAATTGAAAATTTTTAATAATAATGTTTATAGTATTTTTTCACTAACAAGATGGAATATAATACAATATAATGTAATAAAATATAATATTTATAAAAAAAAAAAAAAATGTTCTTAGCAATCTTTCCACAGCTAGTTTTGATTCACAAGACCCCAACATAAACTATGGTACATTATTTTCTATAGTATGCCAAGAATTCAATAAAGCATGTCCTGTAAAAAAAGTTACTATAAATAATAAAACAAAATTTAGTGAAAGGCATTGCTGGCATTAGAAAAAGCAGAGATATTTTATATAATCTGTATCACGAGAAATCATTAACTTCTGGTCAAGCCCTTCATAATTATGTAAGGAACTACCTATATAAAAAAAACATCGATGTATATTTTACCCATGTTTGCAAATTAATAAATGATTTATAACAAAATTAGTATGTTTAATAATAAAATAAAAGCTGTGTGGCAGGTAATAAACAAAGAAACTGGAAACACAAAACAGCGAGATCAGAATGAGTTGTCCCTAAAAATTGATAATGAAACCATTTAGGGTAAGTTAAAAGTTGCTGAGACACTAGAAAATTTCTTTACCAACATCCCAATAGAGGTTACAAAGTCTCTCCCCTCATCACCTTTATTAGCTGAAGCCCTTCTTAAGGAAAATATTAATAAGGAAATTCCAAGCTTTCAATTCAAGCCCATTTCTGTTGGCACAATTAAAAATGCATTTAAAAGTCTTAACATAAAAAAACACAGAAGACTTATGGGGGATTTCTGTTAAGGTTCTTGAAGATATTATTGACATAATTGCCCCTGCCCTAACAGGCATATTTAATCAATGTTTAGACAGCGGTACGTTTCCTGACTTAATTAAACATAGTAAAGTAGTACCAATTTTCAAATCGAGTAGTAAGTTTGATCCCTCCAATTATAGACCTATATCTGTGCTACCAGCATTGAGCAAAATCTATGAAAAAATCATGCTGGACCAGATGTCACATTTGAATTCAAATGGGATTTTACATAGTTGCCAGTTTGATTTCACGAAAGGTAGGTCGACGACAGACGCGGGAGTAAAACTCATCAGTCACATTTTGGAGTCCTGGGAGAAGTCCCAGGATGCAATTGGCATTTTCGACACACCTGATCGAGGATCTGCAGTCACCAGCAAAACGTATTCACCGAGCAGCAATGTGAACACTGCCGAGAGAGGCAGTCGTCGGAATACAATTGAAGTAATTGATACGGAGAGTCTACTTCTATACGAGATACGGGAGTTTCGATGGGAAGTGAAGTCTCATTTAGAGCAGCAGCGGAAAGACTGTGTGTTATTGCAAAATAGATTTATCAATACGGAAAAAGAGCTAAAGGAATTAAAACAAATATTGGGGTAGTACAGCAAAAAGCAAATAAAGTTGAGATACTAGAAGCAAGAATTAAAACGCTGATGGAAAGAAATGAGAGCCTAGAAACCAGTCTAAAGGTAGGGGTGCCAAACACGGTGCCAAACCAACAGAGCAAGGCTCTAAAAGCTTGACACAGTCTTTTGCAAAAGCCGTAAAAAATAAGCAGAAGCAGCAGGGTAATTGCGTAACCCACTATCAGCAGCAATGGGTTTCATTTTGACAGTTCAACAACATTCATTGCGTGATTTACGTTGTTGAGCAGACACATTTTTCGAACATATGAAGCAATGGATTAGCAATATGCTTCAAAATGATTCAAATTGAGAGTAATAGTGTGTTACGCAATTAGGGTGCATGTAGTTGATAATAATGTACCAGCGAAGGAATTTGTGGCCACGAAATCGGCGAAAGAACTTGTATCGAATGAGGAACAGATGCCAGTAGTAAATAGTGAGAGGAGGTTTGAGAATGTTTTTATTTTGGAAAAGGAAGAACCAGAAAGAGAAGGTAATTGGGTTACTGTAACGCGGAAAAAACCAGACACTCGAACAGTGAAGTAAAAAAAGGCGGAAACACGAGTGCAATTGGCATACAGGGTACGGAAAAGAAAAGATTCTTACACGTATGGCGTTTGCAGAAACAAACAACAGTAGAAAATTTAGAAAACTATGTTAGGAAAATTTATGAAGGAGAAGTACAAATTAAAGTGGAAAAAATAAAACATAAAACGGAAAGGGATTATGCATCCTTTATCATCGGAGTTCCGGAGAGCAAATACGACAAGTTATGTCAGCCTGAAAACTGGGCAGTTAATATAGAATTTGCGGAGTGGGTGTGGTTTCGTAGAGGAACCAGCAACCCTAGAAACCCTAAGTAACTCCGTTGAAATAATGTATCAAAACGTGCGCGGGCTTCGAACAAAGCTAGAGAAATTTTATACCAATATTTCAACGGCAAATCCAGACTTGTTTGCCATAACCGAAACGGGTTGCAATGACTCCATCCATGATGCAGAAATAATTCAATCCACCTGGATTTACTATTTTGCGGTGTGACCGAGCAGATGGACGTAAACAAGGCGGCGCGTGTCTCGTGGCCACACCGCGTTTTGAGTTGCGGCGAGTGTCACTACCCGATGACGTCAACGTGGACGATCCTATGTTCGAACTGGTTTGTGCTACTGTTTACTTATATAACCGATTTATATTTTTACTTTGTGTCGTATATATTCCACCTGGTAGTGATGATAATGAATACATGTTACTATTTAGCATCATTGAACAATTTTGTAATAAGTATAGGGATATACTAGTTCTAGGTGATTTTAACTTATATTCGTGTTCTGTAGCCATAAGTAATTATTATGAGTACTTTCATACTTTCTGTGAATTCACTCAGAGTAACGCAGTGGGAAATTGTAATGGTCGTCAGTTGGATTTGGAGTTGAGTACGCTGGCGAAGGGAGGGAGTGTGAGCGTGCGCGCGGCGGAGGCGCCGCTTGTACCGGTGGACGCGTACCACCCACCGCTCGAGATCTCGGTTAGTACACACACGCGCCTGCGCCGGCACCCAGGCTCAGTAGGCTCAGCTACACCTGACGATAACGCATGTTTACCAGACGGGTGGAACTTTAATAAAGCCGACTTTTTGTCCTTATATTCTATAATTGCAACCGTAGACTGGACTCCGTTGTATAAAATGGACTTAGAAGTAAGTTTAAATTATTTTCATGAGATTATTAATTCTATTATAGATGACTGAGTACCCAAAAAAAAAGCGAAGACGTGGAAACTCAAGGTACATTTATCCTGAGTGGTACACTGTTGAAATAATTCGCGACATAAAGTTGAAGGCTTCTCTGCATAAACAGTACAAGGCAAGCGGGTCAAGGGTCGATTACGAAGCATTTGCTCAGTGTAGAACCAACATTAAAAATATGTTAGTAGTGGCACAGGAACAATATCGGAGCCGTGTTCAAGGGCAAATGCTGAGTGATCCTAAATCTTTTTGGAATTATGCCAAGTCTAAAAGAGGTAGGAGAAGCCCGCAAGCTATCTTGAAAGATGGGGTAGCATTATCTGGGCAGCGGTCTGTGGAAGAGTTTGCTGCTTACGTTTATTCTGTGTATAGGGAAGAGCGACCAGAGTTGGATGTAGACGCGGCTGTAGTCAGTGCAGGTAGCGGAAACGGAGCGGCGCGAGTGCACTTACACCAATTACAGTTCAAGATCTGAAACCGAAACGGTCCGCAGGGCCTGACGGCATTCCGCCTTACATATTTAAGTAGCGCTGGCTAGGCCGCTACTTCATATTTATAACTAGTGCCTCAAAGCTGCCGTGGTTCCGGAGAGGTGGAAAGTGACCCGCGTTGTTCCGGTTCCGAAAGCAGGGTCAGCAGAATCGGTGGATGGGTACAGACCAGTTGCGGTATTGTCTACGCCGGCAAAGGTGATGCAAACTGCTATACATAAGAGCATATATCTTCAGGTTAGCGCACAGCTGTCAGACGCTCAGCATGGGTTTCGACCGGGAAGAAGTACCACCAGTAATCTTCTCTGCCATATGGCTCATCTGGTGCCGACGGTGGATAGTGAGGGGCAAACTGATGCTGCTTACTTTGACTTCAGAAAAGCATTCGATCTAGTCGATAATGACATTTTGCTTAAAAAGTTTGCAGGTATTGGTTTCACCCCACACTCTCTCCAGTTTTTTGCCAGTTATTTGAGGGATAGGCAGCAATATGTGGAATATGCGGGATACGTGTCCGATCCATATTTCACTAGGTCCGGGGTAAGTCAAGGTAGTAACCTTGGCCCTTTGAGTTTTCTTCTGGTAGTAAACGACCTACCAGAAGTAGTCCGAGACACTTCTTGTCTGTTGTTTACCGACGACCTCAAATTATCCCTCGCGATAAAGAGTAGCGACGACTGTGTCAGGCTACAAAGGGATATCGATAGGGTAGTGAGATGGAGCAAAGAAAATCCACCATTTTTTTTTAATTTTTCCTTTAGTTTCATGCTAATGTCTAGCTTCGTGCCAAATTTCAAGTTTCTAGACCTACTAGAAGTCCCTAAGCATTTTGATTAACTCTAAGTTAGTGAGTCAGTCAGTCAGTCAGTCAGTCAGTGCCACTTTAGCTATTTTGAAAAGTCCATAACTTTGAATCTATTAAAGCTACAGTTATGAAATTTGGTATTCGAACTAACAGCAGTCATGGTATTATGTATGTGAAGTTTGATTCGTTTTCGTGTGACAAATAGTTAGATACAAGGTGGTCAAAAGTAGCTCAAAGCGGTTCGGGTAAATAGTGCACGGCGTACGTGCGGCCACTTGCTGGAAATTGGCCTGCGCACTGCTGTGCGCTTCGATAAATAAATAAAATAAATTTTCTGTGACCTCTCAAAAGCGTATCGACTGCGTTGACCATAATACACTGATCTGTAAATTATTATCCACTAAGGAATTCGTGGACAAGCTGCTGATCTTGTTCGTTCCTATCTGTCAAAGCGGCAGCAAAAAGTAAACGTTAACGGGGCGACGTCTTCGGGGTCTCTAGTTAAGATGGGCGTGCCTCAAGGCTCAATTCTTGTCCCTTTCCTATTTCTAGTTCATATTAATGACCTTCCTTACATGATGGCTAACTTGTCGGATATCATTTTATTCGCTGCTGACACTTCCCTTATTTTTAAAATAGATAGAAAAGATACGGATGTCTTACATGTTAACGATAGTCTGGCTGTTCTCTCGAAATGGTTTGCAGCCAATAATCTTTTACTTAATGCGAACAAAACTAAATGTCTTAAGTTTTCATTGCCAAATGTACCTCAAGTGGGTCTGAATTTAGAACCTTATGGCAAAAGACTAGATGCTGTTACGGAAACTGTATTTCTAGGAATTACTTTAGATTCAAAATTACAATGGGATTACACATTAGAGCTCTCTCAAGTAGATTACAAAATTGAAGAAGCTGAGGATACCAAATTTTTAGGGTTGCAAAGAGATTGCAACTTAAATTGGAAAGCACATATAGACAGTTTGTGTAAAAAATTGAGTTCATCCGCATATGTGTTATATAGATTATCCTCCATAGTAGATGTCAAAACACTTCTTGCGGCTTACTACGGAATAGTTGAATCGCACTTGCGATACGGTATCATTTTCTGGGGGAACTCAACTGATCGAGATATAGCTTTTAAGGCCCAGAAAAGATGTCTCCGATCATTGTTAAAACTTAAATCGACAGACAGTTGCGTGCCTTATTTTAAGCTACATAAAATCTTGACACTTCCCTGTATCTACATTTTTGAAGTAGCTATGTTCGTCAAGCAAAATCCATCTCGCTTTGAGCGCCTGGCTGTTGTATTCCCAAGGAATAGGCGTGACAACAGCAAATTATGTCAAGTATCATGTCGAACCACTTTAATGCGTAAGAGCGTTTAATTAAATTATATCCACCGCAGCCGAAAATTTGAGCGCAGTCCTCTCGTCTCAACAGAGCGACGGCGACTGATTTGTGAAACAAACATATGTGGATTAAAGATGTAGTAAGCGCTAAATGCTTTTTATTCGATTATCTTTTACATAATCTATGCTAATATTTAAAATAATAATAATAATAATATGTACATTTATATGAAAAAATAAAATAAATTATCTTTTAAAATAAACAATATTTTAAAAAATCGCTTGGGTCATCCCTAGGTTATAATAAGTGTTATTGTTTATCAAAGAATCATGACCACTTTCCATACATTGATTGACCTGTCACTTGATTTGTTTTACAGGTTGCGTCTACCTACAACTAGTGTTGTATAAAAACAATTATAGTTCATAATAACACAATAATTTATTATTATTTCATTTAGAGGCCAGGGAAAAATGTTATTAAGTAAATAAGATTTTGAGGTTATAGCAGCTGTCAGATAAGGTTTGACAGCTGTTATAACCTCAAAAACTGTACGATAATTAAAATCAAATTGTTTCTTAATCGCTGAGAGTTACAATCACTCAGAAATAAATCCCTCTTCAATGTAATAACATGAAATCATCATCATCAAATTGGCGCGGTCGCAAACAGCAGTTATTATTCTCGTAATAACCCGCCGATGCCGAGTTATAAAGACTTCGTGTGATGTTGTGCTATCCTTGTTTACTACACTTTGTGCAAGTTTGAGCAATTTAGGTACCTACTTACAGTTCATTGAAGTAGGTATCGGTCAAAATCTGTCGTCGCCGTCGAAGCGGACCATACTGCAGGAGTCGGCCTGACAGACGACATAAATAGATAACGAAAAGAGCTGCCCACCTACATGTTTTTGGCGAGGACAGGGAAATAAAATAATAAACAGGATTTGATTTATTATCATTTATTCAATATCTTCTCGTACAACCACTTCATTTAAAAATGCCACTGGAGCCACAATATTGGTTTCATGCCTGTGATCATGCATTAAGTTGATCATCCTTAGTGTGAGGCTTGATGGGTTTTCTTTGAGAATGTGGTCACTTTGACGATTGAGCAATTATCGACCACAAACGGGGCACACTTGAGCATGACCACGTCGAGATGCACCAACAGATGGATCACACTCATTTTTTCCATGAATCTGAGCATTAATAGTCTGCATAGATACATCTAAAGCACGCTTCACAAATGTAATCTTCTTCCGTTATCTGAAAAACAAATAAAATAAAAATAGTTTATTTCTTACCGTTAAAAGTTACAATTATATTACTACTAAATCACTATCACACTCACTATTAATTTATTAAATTATTCGTCTTAGTAAGTACCATTAGAGAGTGCTAGGGTTTGTTGGTGAGTTTGAAGATATGAGGTATGGATGTGGGGTGTGTTAATATGAGTGGTGAAATAGAGGTATGTGTGTGAATGATGTAGTGGTGAAGTAAGTCAAGAAAGTGTGTTTGTGTGGTAGGTAGGGTTATACACAAAGGGTCATTAGATTTTCAGTGTCTTTGTAAATTATGAGATTTTAAAGCCTACAATGGAAATAAGTATCTTATATTTAATTTGTATTTTTACATTTTTTGGGTCAGTGGGTCGTCTTAGGGGCGTCACCTATTTCTAGTAGGTAGTGACAGTTATATTTTTCGTGTAACTTGAAAAATATACTTTACCACTTCTAAATATCAATTCTTTTTTATAAAACAATTAATACGATAGCCTGGACTGGCATTGACTGGATACTAAATCGTTAGGTATTTACTTGATTGTTATTATACTTACTATTACTGGAGATATCCAAGTGCTAATTAGCGAGATGACTCTGCTATCAAGCTGAAGCGCCCGATAACGCCGAAGCGTATTAACACTTTGTTGCAGTTCATACAAAGCAATCTCGTAGAAGGCTCCATAACACTTTCCAACAAGAGCGATTACGATAACTAAGATCCCAAACAAAAGCACTAAATCGGTATCCGTTTAACACAGGCCAAAGTAATCTTAAGTGGTAGGTATCGAAAGTCCATGGAAAATGCAAAAGTTGTAAGGGTACCTATCAGAAAATCCAAAATCGCACATTACATTATGAAACGAACGACTGCAAAACGTCAAACAAATGACAGCGGTCACACTGTCACAGCGGCAGCCTGTCATTCTTTGCTGCTAAAGAAGTCCGTTTTACGCGTAACCTGTCAACTGTACACTTAAAATGGAACGTGTGTAAAACACGTTCCGTTTCCAAAAGTATATTGAGAATGATAAACATAATATAAATTGTATTTTTTCCTGGCTTCATTTGAAAATTCAATTAAGTGATACGAAATAAGAAAAAAAAATGCAATTTTTTAAGATATATTACATCACTAGACGCGTTCGAAAATTTTCAGGTCAAGACTGGACATGATTCTTTGTGGTTCCGTAATATGCACCAAAATGCAAACCAAAATAGTTGAAAATTAGAGGTAGCTTTGTGATAGTTTTCTATCGAGAAAATTTTATCGTACTATGTTTTCGTCTGGCCCTTACATTTATAATGAAGTTTCCTGCCATATACGTACTTTGATCATGATTTACTACTGTTTAAATCGAATCTAAGATTGAAGATTTTCCATAGGGCCTGCCCTTAAAAAACTTTCGGCAGTGCCTCTGGTAGTTAAGTGGCGCAGCCAGTAGGATATCCGCTGTCTAAACGCTGTGTCTTCGAACACACAAAAATTGGTGTCGCGCGCGGCTCGCGGGTATCCTCGAACCAAAGAAATAAGTTTTTAACTCATCTGGCGCCGAAGGTTCCTGTCCACGGCACGAGCAGCTCTACGGGTAGGCATTCGAGCAGACTATAAGTAGACCTTTTTACTGTCCTGTCCCGTCCTTGTTATTTGCTGTGTTGCTCCTGTAGGACTTAATTGCGTAACTTTTGAACTAACATGGTTGAAAGTTATTTGACTTATGCACGAAAATTGGTAGTCTACATTAAACCGTCTTCACGACTGGACTCATTTGTTTCTTTTAAAAAACCATTTTGTAGTGCCTCCGGTAGTCAACTACCTATAGAAGTCACAAACGAACTTTGTTTAATTTTCGAATTACAATTATTTTGTGAATTAAAATAATAACTTGGCAGCAATCGAACTCTTAATTAAACCCTTATTTTTGAGCTTTACAAGGAAGAAAGTGGTTCTTATTAGTTAATGTCTAATCTGTTTAAATTATAGTGTAATGCTTGAGGTATGCGTGCGTGCGGAGGTAAATAAATGCTTGTACACCGACACAGTAAAGTTTATAGTTTATTGGAATGATATAAGCACTTAGCACAGTAGGTACACAGTTTAGAATTCACAGCACAATAGGAATGAAGAGAAGCACTAAATAGATAGATGGAGTAGACAGATAGAATGCAAAGCGAAATGTTACAGTAGCTAGCGTAAGCGCGATAGTGGATCGAGTGACACAGTGGTCCCACGAAAGGCTGTAGGCTGACTGGCGGGCCGCCGGAATGAACTGATGCGCGGGCGCGGCTGTGGAATGCGAGCCCCCACCTCGCGCGCTAAACAATGGAGCGATCAGGCGGCCGACCGGTTTGGTCACTACTAACACACATGGTTTGTTTGTCCGTCCGCATATACATTTTTAGGGTTCCGTAGCCAAATGGCAAAAACGGAACCCTTATAGATTCGTCATGTCTGTCTGTCTGTCTGTCTGTCTGTCCGTCTGTCTGTCTGTCTGTCTGTCTGTCTGTCCGTCCGTATGTCACAGCCACTTTTCTCCGAAACTATAAGAACTATACTGTTGAAACTTGGTAAGTAGATGTATTCTGTGAACCGCATTAAAATTTTCACACAAAAATAGAAAAAAAAACAATAAATTTTAGGGTTCCCCATACTTAGAACCGAAACTCAAATTTTTTTTTTTCATCATACCCATACGTGTGGGGTATCTATGGGTAGGTCTTCAAAAATGATACTGAGGTTTCTAATATCATTTTTTTCTAAACTGAATAGTTTGCGCGAGAGACACTTCCAAAGTGGTAAAATGTGTGTCCCCCCCCCTGTAACTTCTAAAATAAGAGAATGATAAAACTAAAAAAAATATATGATGTACATTACCATGTAAACTATCACCTAAAATTGGTTTGAACGAGATCTAGTAAGTAGTTTTTTTTTAATACGTCATAAATCGTAAACCGCAATTTACCATTCATTCAATCAACTCAAAAATAAAAAAAACCATTTAATTTCATAAACATAAACCTTATGCGTAAACCCGGATGTTACGGAACCCTCGGTGCGCGAGTCCGACTCGCTCTTGCCCGGTTTTTTATTTTAATACTATATAATGTGTACAATTTTATTATCTAGAATATTCCTATGATTATTATTACCTACTACTATTATTATTGTTATTAATCTGCGCCACATCACCCCCCCCCCCCCCCCCAGAGACCGTCGCTACGGGCGATAATAGTCTGGAAAATGGACTTGATGACCTGATTTTGTCGTTCTGACATTAGTTCCTGTGTTTCCTGGTAATTTGGTAGTGGGTGCTGATTTAAGTAGTGTTGGTGATGGCGTGTTTGTATGTGTTTTCGTGAGAGTGTTTGGATCGTGTAATATGTAGGCAGGTTTAAGCCTGTCAATAGTAACTGTGATTGTTTTGCCATTGACGAGGAGCTTGAAGGTCTTGTCCCCATGTTGCAGGACTTTGTGCGGTCCCGTGTATGGTGATTTTAGGGAGCCTGATGACTCATCCCTTAGGAAAACGTGACTAGATGTACCTAAATCTTTGAACATGAATGTTGATCTGCTACCATGTCGGGATGCTGGAGTCGGTTGCAATTTTCTTGCAAATGCCCTTAACCGTGCCACATAGTCTGACATATCGATTGTGTCATCGACCTGTGGCTGAAATAGTTCCCCTGGCAGCCTAAGTGTTTCGCCGTACAAAAGTTCTGCCGAAGTCGAACCTAGGTCTTCTTTGTACGCGTTCCTAATACCTAGTAGAACTAGTGGCAAAGACTCGACCCAGTTTTCTGCGGAGTGGCAGGTAATAGCAGCTTTCAATTGCCTGTGAAACCTCTCTATAAGGCCGTTACAGGCGGGGTGATACGCCGTAGTACGCTTGTGTTGAAACCCTGCCATCTCCGATAGGTGTCTGAAAAGTGCTGACTCAAACTGTCGACCGCGATCCGTTACAATATCAACGGGACAGCCAAATCGACTAATCCAGCCACTTACTAGGGCCTTTGCTACTGTCTCTGCTGTTATGTCGGATATAGGTATTACCTCAGGCCAACGTGTGAACCGATCGATGGCTGTGAGGCAATAACGATATCCTTGTGCTAGCGGCAGTGGACCTATGAGGTCGATGTGAATGTGGTTGAACCTAGCCCTCGGCAGCTTGAAGGCCCCCATTGGTGATGAGACGTGGCGGGTTACCTTAGATCTCTGGCATGCTAAGCATGAACGGTTCCATTCTCTGCAGTCTTTTTTTACTGCTGGCCAAACGTACCGTTCAGTAACCATTTTGGTTGTTGCGTTTGCACCAGGGTGGCTCCAAGAGTGTACACTCTCGAAAACTCTGCGGCGGTGTTCTTTTGTGACATATGGTCGAGGGATCTTGCTTCTCTCATCGCAGTACAGTTCGGCCTCTGATCCTGGCAGTTTTACTTTAGTGAGGTATAAGGCCGTAATGCTGGTGAGTAGCTGTTCTAGTTCATTGTCGTGCTTCTGTGATTCAGCTAGCTTGTAAAGATCTACCGGCTGAGTGATAGACTCTATCCTTGAGAGACTGTCAGCGACGACGTTGTTCTTGCCTGATATATGCCTTATATCTGTCGTAAACTGTGAAATGTAATCCAGGTGCCGGAACTGTCTTGGTGAGCAATTTTCTTTTCGCGAATGGAACGCGAAACATATTGGTTTGTGATCTGTGTAGATGACAAAGTTTCGTGCTTCGACCATATGCCTGAAGTACTTTATAGCTTCGTATATCGCTAGCAATTCTCTGTCGTAAGACGAGTATTTCTTTTGTGCCGGACTTAGCTTGCGGGAGTAGAACGCTAGCGGTTGCCATGTTTCCTCATCCTTGCACTGTTGTAATACTGCACCTAATGCTACGTCTGAGGCGTCCGTCACAATTGCTAGTTTTGCTTCGCAGTCGGGATGGGCGAGCATCGCAGCTTTGCAAAGGCCTTCCTTGCAGATATTGAAGGCTTCCATTTCTTGAGTGGTGAAATGCACTGGATGGGAGCCTTTTACAGACCCTACCAGCAGAGCATTTAAGGGGGCCTGGTGTTGAGCTGCATTGGGTATAAATCGTCTGTAGAAGTTTAACATACCCAGAAATCTACGAAGTTCCCGGACAGTTTTGGGCCCCGGGTATTTTGTGATGGCTTCCACCTTCTCAGGTAGCGGGCTGGTGCCATCGGCCGAGATCCTATAACCTAAAAAGTCACCTCCTTTACTCCGAAAACACACTTAGCAGTATTGATCACCATACCATATATCTGCAGGCGGGTGAAAAGTTGCTGCAGGTGGTCTTCGTGGGTCTTGTGATCTTTTGAGAAGACCAAGAAGTCGTCAAGATATGCATAGCAGAAGTCCAGTCCTCGCAGCATCTCATCGACGAACCGCTGAAAGGTCTGCCCAGCGTTGCGTAAACCAAATGACACGAAAGGAAATTCATATAAACCGAACGGCGTGGTGATAGCGGTCTTAGGAATATCCTCTGGACTTACAGGAATCTGGTTATATGCTTTTAAAGATCTATAGTACTGAAAACCGAACATCCCGATAGACTATGTACAAAATCGTGAATATGACGGATTGGATAATTGTCAGGTACTGTCCTGGAGTTCAGCGTGCGGTAGTCACCACAGGGTCGCCATCCGCTGTTCTTTTTAGGAGCCAGGTGTAATGGTGATGACCATGGTGAACTTGAGGGTCTGGCGGTGCCGTCTTTCAGCATCGCTTCAAACTAGTCTTTGGCTATTTTTAATTTTTCGGGGGCAAGCCGTGTCGTGGTTTACACGAAACTGGTGGTCCAGGTGTAGTCTGTATGTGGTGGACTGTATTGTGTGATGATGTACGGTGTATGCCATGTGGCCGGGTAATGTCTGGAAATTTCCTTAGTATGTTATGGTATGGTATGGTATGGTCACCAATAATTCATAGGTGAAGCCGGGGCCGCAAGCATTGTATAGTTGTCTAATAGACACTGGTTCCTGCAATCCACAATTAAATTGTAAAATGACAAAAAATCCACCCCTATTATCGTTTTTGTAACGTCGGCTACAATAAATGACCAAGTGAAGTCACGGCGCAACCCCAAGTTTAAACTTAAGCTAATGTGACCGTATGTTTTATGGGAGTACCGTTAGCCGCGCACAGTAAGTTGATAATCCGTAGTTTCACGTCGCCCTGGTGATACTGATCGTGGGTAAACACAGAGGTCGCTGCCGGTGTCTACCAAAAATTGTGTCTTTGATCTTCGATCGGTAACAAATAGGCGACCGGTGCTCGGACAATCGTCGGCCGCCGCTACTGATTGCCCTTCGAGTTTTCCGTCGCTTTGTAGTCGCATGGTTTCACACATTTCTTCGCACGTTCTCCAAACTTGTGGTGGTACCAGCATTGTGGGAACTTGTTGTAACTCGACTGCGATCTCGACGAACTCGAGCGATGACTTGAATGGCTACTCGATCGTTGCCGCGGTCGTGACATGCGATCGATTTTTGCGGCCCTGTCTTCACCATCACGAATTATCTTCGAAAATGAATATTTTATTGTGTTTTTTATCGCTATTCGATAACAGATGGCGTTGTGCCGTGAGGTCACTTTTGTAGATCGCGCTGTTAAGTTTTTCTTGCACCTCTGTGGTTATGTTATGTGTTAAAGTTTTGTTTTACTCTGGACACCATTGTCATAGTTCATATTTAAAATTCTGTACTAAGCATTCAAAATGGAACAATATAATAATCTAAATATAATATATAAATAAATCCTAATATCTTTACCATTACATATTATATTCATTATATCTATACTTACATATAAAATTCAAAGTCCTGACTGACTGACTGATATTAGAGACATGTTTGGAGTGTGTTTTCTTTGTGAAGAGTAGGTATCCACTAGAAAGGGTTTTTCGAAATTCCACCCCTAAGAGGGTGTTTTCCCCCTCGGACGAAGTCGCGGGCTAGTTCAGAATAAAGAACAACAGAATCGTACTATATTGTGATAACAGGCTACTACGGAACCCTACACTGTGCGTGGCCCGACACGCACTTGGCCGGTTTTTAGTTTACAAAATAGATTTCACAGACGATTTACTTCTTGGTAGGTGTTTTTTACGATTTGTCACTTCGAATTACTTTTGACCATGTAAGTTATATATATTTTTGTAATCATTTTAAAACCCTTTATTTTTATAACCCCACTCAATAGGTTTTGAGTAAAAATTTTTTTTGAAGACATAATATTGACTTACCAACTGAATTTCGACAAACCGTAGTACGACAAGATATCGGACATTTTATTTATTTTTTAATTTTGATATACCCAGTGTCACTCTCACAATTAAGACGAATCTAACGGCACCTCTCAAGCTGAAATCGATCATGCCATTTAGGCTATAGAGCGTGCCAAAGAAATATACATACATACATACACTTGAAAAACATAACTCTCCTTCTGACGCAGTCGGGTAAAAATATAACCCTCCTTCTGACGCAGTCGGGTAAAAATAGGTAAATTGTTCGAAAATAGAACTGGCCACCACGAGCAGAATATTAATTTAAAAAAATTGAACACAATAAAAACGCGCGGATACTGAAAATTGCTTTGCTTTGCAACAAATTACCTAAACTACAAATTCTCACATAAATGTTGAGTGACGATAGTGATTTGACTCCATTTGAGTACATTAAATCCGAAGCCATTGGCATTGCCAAAAACCTGCTCCCAGAAAAGTCCAAGGAATCGTACATTACAAATGGAAAACTACAAAGGGCGTTAGTCTACTTCCAGCATTTATCATGTACAAAGAAGCCAAGTAGCTTAAGGTGCATTTATTCGATGCTCAAGTCAATAATGCATCAAACAAAATATACAAATTAATACATACACCAAATTACTGGCATTTTTAAAAAGAAAATCAGAAGGACATCGTCCTAAGGAATCAAAGTCTTCACAGCTCAAAATGTGTAAACATATCTAAAAGAAGCCCTTGGCCACAGCTTTCTTGCCACAAAAGTAAACTGTACCTACCGATTGCTTAATTTTTTAGAAACTAAAACAGCTACATACTTATTATAATTATGTAAGTAGGTACTAATCACTAGCTATCCGCTCATGAATCGATCACTTGTGTGCGATCTACTGATGTGATGTTTCAACTCTAGTTAAATAATTATTATTGTAAACCTACGTAAGGTTTATGTGTATATTATTAAAAATAATAAACTGTCGTAGCTTTGACCGACACACACATACCTATGAGTGTGTCAGTCAAATCTAAGAAAGCTTAGAACTTGTAATTCATAAAAATTCATATAGGTATAACGTAACTTACCTTCCTGCTTAAATACTGTTACGAGCTTGGGGTTCGTGACAATAAAAACTGCCGATTTAATAACCAAAAAAACTACACTTTAATCAACAACACTAATTCAACTCAAACACACTAATTATGAAACACAATCACACTACTGGTGGATCGCTTCGGATGTTCGCTCGTATCGCTGTATCCAAACTGTCTCGGTCGTGGCGCGTCTCGGCCTTATATAGCGCCGAAGATAGTTCTAGAACCTTCCATTGTAGAAACATCTAGAATGTTCGAGTACATGTCGGTCCCGACTGACCAGATGTCGATAGTTCGAGAAAGTTCTATAAAGTTCTCGTATCGAAATTTCTAGAAGGATCTGGACTACTAGTTCCGCTACTCGATACTAGATGGTGCTAGTGGTAACTAATGTCACCATGTACCAGGCATTAATTGTGGCGCGCAACAATACTAACCTACCTGCCTATTTTCGTTACAGGTGGCATTGATTTTTGGAGTAAATGGCGCTTGTCGTGGAAATGAACAGCTCGTAAACATTCAAATCCAAGATATCGAAAAACATTCAGATTTGTTGCTGGTAAATTTGCCAGATACAAAATCAAAGAAAGAACGGTCATTCATAGTCCGTGGAGAATACGTAAGAATTATCGAAAAGTACTTACCAAGCTCTACGCCCCTCTAATATAAACATTAACCGATTTAAATAGGTCTAGATAAAATATTTAAATAATCTGTAATTGTTATTTTAATAAATACTTTGATTCTAGTACTATTGCTTTTTATTGTCTCTTAGATGGTGTTAAAATTAGAATATCCTCCTCGGGGATAAAGGTGTCTTCGCCTTGGGTGAGTTTGAATCCCTCACTGCACTCAGGATTCTAGTTCATAATATTCTGCCGTTTCCGGCGTACAAATACATATCTTAGGGTTTTGGTAATTTTGTTAGATTAACATTGAATTAAATAAATTAGAATAACATTCAAATTGGAAATTAGTCAAATATTAGGAATAGTAATGTCAAAAAGATTAAATAAAGTCAAAGAGATAATAAGAACAGGGGGCCTAAAAAGGCCACTTTAAGCAATTCCTCAAAAAACGAGTAATTTCCTGAATTCCCAGTAGATCAGTAGCAATTCCTATATTTTTCGTAAAATGGTGACACTTAGTAGCTGAATCCTACAGAATTCAATTTTAAACAGAATCATATTTGGTGTAAATATTACCGCATGAAAAAAATAAAGACCGTAATTTTATCGGTAAATTTTCGTTTACAGTTTTTATTAATCAAATTAGTTTTTTATTTTTTATTTCTACAGATTAAATGTTATTACATTATAACATACTCATAACTGTTAAAAAGTCCGCAGATAAGCCCTGAAAAGGCAAGTTAGAAACAATAAACTGGCAACGCGTATTTTTAGGCCGCATTCCGAATTAAGCGTTAAGTACACTATTTGTAGGAAACCGAAAGATGTATTTGAAGTTAGAACAGTTAGATTCCTATTTAGTGCGATTGGAAGGTCCCGACCGCACTAATTTCTAAATTGTTTACGATTTAGGTGAGTTTAATCGCATCGCTACGATTTAGAGCGACTTGTTAGTCTTTAGTTTTTAAGCCCGCTCAAATGGATTACATCCCAACTCGGAACGCACCCTTCGTTTCTCCCGCCTCAACGTCAAACTGAATCAAACATCAACATAAACAATCATAATGTGTGTAGTTTAAAACTAGTATTTCGTGCGAGTAAGATCGTTTTTAATACAAAGTAAGTGTATAATTGTTTGACTTAAATCATTACTTAAATAAAATGCTGTGCAAATGTATTCAAATGTACGTAATTTTTTGTAGGAATGGAAAGACGTGCAGCTAGTGTCTGAGATACAATGGAACAATCTGCTCGATTTTCTACAGTCAGAGTGGAAGCGCTGTCGGTGTTGAGCCCCTTTTCGAGATCACTGCAGCCCCGTGTTTTGTCCAGACTCGTGCGTCAGCACCAAACCCTAGCCCTGCTGATGCTACAACAGTGCCTCTGCCTCGTCGAACTCGGCAAGCAAGATACCGCAGTGAGTGGATTTTTCTAACCCTACAGCTATTCATATTGCGACTAAGACATGATGACTATTGATAATGATTATATGGTATTTTTATTACGTTTTTTAGGTCGCCCTCTGGCTGCACTAGATGAAGCTCGGAGAGTTTTACCTGAGGTGGAGATGCAACATGCTACAGCTGATATAGTAAATTAATAGTGCAGCTTGCTGGTGCAGTCGAAAGACTATTTTTTATTGGTATCCCATAGAGGTAAAGTATGAATATTTTGTACATGCAATAAAAAAATTAACTCATTCATCTATTATAATTATAAAGAAATAAAAAAGGAAAACATACTGTATTATAACATTTAAATAACACAAAAACTTTGCATAAAGGGAAAAAGGTCGTGCTCTGTGTCCACTTGTGGTGTCTTCAATGTTGATTTTAAGGGATAGCCTGCGTCACCTGAAACATAATTATTTTATTATTATAATAGTACTCAAATTAAACAATGACGGGGTAATCAGAAGCCCTAAAGTCTGACAACCAGTCTTACCAAGTGGTATTGTATTGCCCAGTAACTGGGTTGTGGAGTTCAGATAGGCAGTCGCTCCATGTAAAATACTGGTATTCAGCTGCATCCGGTTAGACTGGAAGCAAACCCCAACATAGTACATAGTTGAGAGAAGGCTAGATAGATGATGAAGATGATTTGACTTACTAAAAACCACAAATTTTCCTTTTCAGCCTGGTGGAGTTGTTCCAAGTGGGTATTAAGTGGATGGTGATTCCATAAAAAGGAGACATAGTTTGCCCCTCCGCAGCTAGCATCGACACTAATCAGAGTCGCAAACCTGAATGAATGAAAAAAAGCCTAATTCATTATTATGTTTGTATTAGTTTTTTAATAATTTAAGATGAGAATTGTTAATAATTTAATAAAATATTTTTCATAAGTATCACTATTGTTTTATTTTAGTAAAAGGTATAATATAATATGGTATCCTCTTCTAGGGTCCTCTATATATACTACTTAATTAAATTGAAGTAAAGTATGATACTATAACAATATCACACATATATATCCCTGAAGGGTTAGGCAGAGGTGTACCTATTGTACACTTAAAATGTGAATAGAAGATTGTATGCATTTTACGGAGGGGGTACCTACAGAGTAGGTAAGTACCTGAACCTCTATAATAATAGATGATAGTGTCTATCTGGAACTACTTAGTTAAAAGTGTTGAAAAACACCCTACTTACTTTTATCACAAAACAATGCTTTTACTTGCCTTGGGGATAGTAGGTGCTTATGCCATCGCAGCGGGTACATATGTACGGCTTCAGCTCATGGATGAGGTCGCGACACACACTTTTATTTAGCCTCTCTCTGCCAACAAATTCGAGATCCGGCATTTCGAACGCTATGTCCATTTTCCGAAGAGCTGCATTTTGTCGGCGATCTAGAAGGGTCGTCGTAACCCGCGCGTGCTCCAGAAAGTTTTCATATAGGGCTAAATCTGCTATTATAACATTATTTCTTCACAAAGCCTCCAATCCGATTTGTGAAATGTTGCTTTTGACTAACTTCTTACGATTCCATTATTTGACATTAAAGCAATTCCTATTTTGTGGACCATTTTACGAATCTCCATACAAAATTGTCAAATAGATGAATTGCGTGTTACGAATTGTACACAAACAATATTATGAATTGTCAGATTGTGACCATTTTACGACTTTTAATATCATTCATAATGAATTCCTTTTATGATTCTCCCAAAGTGGCCTTTTTAGGCCCCCAGAATAGGTATAATTATTCTAATATTTAAGTCAACTGTTCATTTCATTCATAAAATCATTAGTCGAGTAATAGCATTTACATAGGAGATAATTGAATAATTTAGATTTAAATGTCCTAAAGTTAAGTGTTTTAAAACAGTCTGGTAGTTTATTATAAACTTTGGTCGCCATACAAAATACGTTATTAGAAAATAATTTATTATTTCGTCTAGGTACACGAAGCATGTGGACTTTGCGGCTAGGTCTAGATACAAGATCATTATGCAGATTAAATTCATGCCTATTTTGGTACACAAAAATACAAATTTCAAAATATATAGGGCTGGGAGTGGTAATATTTTTAATTTTTTGAATAATGGAACACAACTGTCCAGTGGGTGAGCTCCACATATTGACCGAATACATTTCTTTTGAGCTCGAAACACTCTGTTAAGTTCTACAGAATTACCCCATATTATAATGCCGTAACGCAAAATTGACGAGACATAGCCATGATATGCACATAGTGCCGCATCGACACTAGGTACACGTGTTAATCTGTATAGAACGAATACGAATCTATCTACCTTTGTGCAGAGTTCATCAATATGAGCTTTCCAGTTACAGTGTTTGTCTATTGTTATCCCTAGGAATTTGGTACTCTCAACTTCTTCAATTGCGTCATTATCGTGTTGTATTTTTAACTGTGGACGTTTACTGTTTTGTTTGTCTGTTTTGTTTTTATTATATACATTTTTCTGACGGGCCTCGCGCGCGACTACACGTACTTACGGTGTGCTTGTCGATAAAAATCTGTGTAATTAGCTAAAGTTTACTCCCGTCTTAAAATTATATACTATCGCGTAGCTCAGCGGATAAGCTATCCAGTGAGCGCCTCAAATCAGCTATACCACAAGTCATTGCCTCATAAACAGAGTTTGAAGAAAAATCGGTTGCAAAATTTTAAAAACATTCACTGCGTAGTGTGTGAGTCATCGGAGCGCCGATCAGCTGTGCGGCGCGACCGAGGTCAACGACCGTCACTCGTACGTGCTATCTTTCAAGGACGACCACATCGGCGCTGCATCGATCGGCTGTCGCTCGGGTTCGCGAACATCTACGAACACCCACGACCTAAACAACGCTTCGCTGCGCTTGCGCACGGATTAACAACAACACGCAGGTACGGACTTTAACCAGTAGTTAAGCTTTGTTTTATAAGCTGTTAATATCAATGCCCAATATGGAACGCACTCCACCGAATTCTGGACATTCTCAGTCTGTTCCTGATATTGCTTCAGCTTCCAGTAGCAGTGAAGCTAGCATGAATGTTACCGTTAGAAGTAAGCGACAACGTATCGACGACTCGCCGGTCGGACAGGTGATGCATTCCCCTTGCGCTTGCAGCGAATTAAAGGAGGTACTCATGCAGCTACTGAACTCATGGAAGACTGACTATGACCGTAGGATGTCTATGTGGAAATCTGAGCATGATGCAATCCTCTCTATGCTGGTTAAGGATGTTAATGAACTCAAAACTCAGTGCGCGGGAATTCTAATCTCCGCCTCAGAGCTTCAAATTGGCATGAACACCTTTAATATGAATCTAGAGAGAGCAAAAGTCATGGAGTCGAATCTAGACAAACAACACGAGGAAATCCTTGAACTCGCCTCTCGATCTGGCCTAGAAACTACTAACAGTCCCATAAGTCTTCCACTAAATGAAAGGGACAGTCTTGTAACGATGGCTTCCGTTGGGGAGAAAGCTTTGGATCAGGAAACTTGTCAGCAAAACTGGCGAGTGACAGCTGCCACCCGGCAACGGCAAGTGCCTAAACCTCAAGTCCCGTTGCCTGTTATAGCTGCTCCTGCGGCAGCTACTGCAAATAGTTCTATGGGTGACAAAGATGGGAACGGGCAGACGAATGATAATGGTTGGGTTGAAGTTCGACACAGGCGCTCGCGTCGTTCGCTTGGTAATGTTTTGCGGGGGACAGCCGCACCTGGCACCACTAAGTTAGAGGCTTCAGAACGATGGAGATACCTGCACCTCTTCTACGTCAAGCAGGGCACCACTGATAGCCAGGTACGTGAGCACCTTCTTACCATATGTGGAACGGATATCTGCACAGTAGAAGCACTGAAATCCCGTGGAAACTATGCATCTTTTAAATTGGGGGTGCCCTCGAAACTAGCAGATCAAGTAACTGCAGCTCAAAATTGGGCTGAGGATATTTGTGTAAAACCGTGGCGTCACAACTTTCGTGCCCGGGGTAGTGAACAAGTATCCCACTAATATTCCTGCCACCAGCCCGCTCATTCTCAGTGATCGTAACAACTGTCTGCGTGTATTGTACCAAAATGTCCGTGGGCTCAAAACGAAATTACCTACATGGAGATCAAGCTTGTTGCTATCCGAGCATGACCTAGTAGCTGTCACAGAAACAAACTTAGATAATTCAGTGGAAGACTCAGAGTTGTCTGACGGAGGTTGGTGCATCTTACGTAGAGATAGAGTGACACTGGGGGGTGGTGTGTTGCTTGCAGCACGCGATGGTGTTACCATGAGCAGGCAATATGACCTAGAAACGGATTGCGGTGAGGACTTGTGGACTAGGATCCAAATCAATGGCCGAAATATGTATGTGTGTGTTGTCTACATCAAGCCTTCTGCCACTGACGACGACTACATGACGTGGTTTTGTAAGGTTGAGAGCATTATATCAAATCTTAGTGGAAGAGTCATGATTTTAGGTGACCTTAACTTGAAAAGTGCGTCAGTAAATGTGAACAATTATTACTGTTATTTTGTAAACTTTTGTAATCTGGTAGAGATGAATGAAGTGATGAATATGCGTGGGAGTAAGTTAGATGTTGTGTTGGTTCAGGAGGGTACCGAGGCAAACTGCGAGTACGTCGAAGGCTTGGAGCTGGTCCCTATCGATCTGTATCATCCTCCCTTAGATATTGCCCTAATAATGTCAAAGCACCGGGTTAATGAAATATTATACCCTAGCAACATTGACCAAAGTAGAGACTGGAACTTCAGCAAAGGAGATTACATTCTCTTAATTGATCAAATTCATACCGCCCCTTGGCATGATCTCCTTCGTTGTCGAGATGCACGCTCGGCTACTAGTCAGCTTTATACCATATTCTATGACCTTTTTGATTCATGTATTCCAAAAAAAAAGAGAAAAAAATCTGGCAACAGACGATATCCGGTTTGGTTTACAAGAGATATAATCAACGACACTCAGCGTAAAAATAAATTGCATCACAAATGGAAACTTTCACGTTGTGACCTAATATACGCTCAATTTAGTGCTTTACGCTCGGATTTAAAAATTAGAACTCAGGAGGCCTATAAGTCATACTGTTTTACTGTAGGAAACAACATACGGAGTAATCCACGTCAGTTCTGGCACCATGTCTCGAGCCTGCGATCGAGGGGTGGGTTTGAGCCAAACGTTGTGCACAACGGTAAAGCTTACTCGGGTATTAAAGCAGCGGAAGCGTTTGCTCAGTACTTTTCTAGCGTTTTCTTGCCTGATTCTCCTGAATTAAACCCAAATAATCTCAGGCCGACCTACTACTCAGGGAATAATATTCCTATCCCCCTTTTAACCCCACCGGACGTAGTTAAAGGCATTGCTAAGCTCAAACCTCATAGCTCAATCGGCCCTGACTTCATCCCTGCTTTTATCCTCAAGGGATGCCATGATATCCTGGCAACTCCTCTCTGCCATATCTTTAACCTAGCCCTTCAGTCTGGTGTATACCCTGAGCAATGGAAAGTCTCGCGCGTCATTCCCATCCCAAAAACCAGTGACAAATCATCTGTAGAGGACCACAGGCCCATTGCGGTCCTGCCAACCCTAGCAAAGGTTTTCGAGCACATACTCCACACGTACATCTACAGACGTATGAACGCATTTCTATCTGATGCCCAGCACGGTTTTCGCCAGGGCCGCTCTGTCAATTCGAATCTGATGACTCATGTCGATTACATTTCTGGGGTTTTGGACAGTGGGGGGCAAGTGGATGTCCTCTATTTTGATTTCCGTAAAGCGTTCGACAGGGTTGATAATGATGTGCTCTTGATGAAATTGGAGGCATCAGGTTTCTCGTCAGAGTTCCTGAACTTCTTCGCGGACTATCTGCGAGGCCGCAGGCAATTTGTTAGGCACGGTTGCTTTGAGTCCGAACCTTATAATACCCGCTCTGGCGTGAGTCAGGGATCCGTGCTTGGTCCATTGCTTTTCCTTATCATGATCAATGATCTTATAAATAAGGTTAAGTTTGCAAAATGCTTGCTCTACGCTGATGACTTAAAACTATTGGTTCGAATAGATACGGTCGCTGATTGCATACTCCTACAAAGGGACATTGATGCCTTATATGAGTGGAGCATGGTGAATAAACTCTTTTTTAATTCCACTAAGTGTTACGTCATGACGTATGGTCGAAAACTTCAACCACTCCACTACACCTACAGATTGGGTGGTGAATTAATAGCTCGTGTCACTAAAATAAAGGACCTGGGCGTGACCTTTGACACTGGTTTGACATTTAGAGATCACATCTCCTCTCTTGCCAAGGAATCTTTTAGGCGCCTGGGTTTTGTTTTGAGAAATGCCCGTGATTTTCACAACCCAAATGTAATTAAACTTCTGTATACTACTTTGGTTCGTAGTAAACTTGAGGCTGGTGCCTGTATCTGGCATCCCTACACAGCGACTCAAACGTTAACGTTGGAAAAGGTACAAAAAACTTTCTTGAGATTTCTACATAAAAAGGCGTTTCACTTCTTCCCTTTCATGTACCCTACTAATTACCTCCTGGGACTATTGGGCTTCAACTCGTTGGAGGTTAGACGTGGCTTTCAACAGCTCACAGTAGCCTGCAAAACTCTCAGAGGACGCATCGACAGTCCTGAACTCCACGATCTTTTCTGTCGGCTATTTGTTCCCGACAAATACATCGGACATCGCCTAAGCCGTCGACACAATCTGTTTGCACCGCCGTCATCTAAAACTGTCGCCAGAGCAGAGTCCCCTGTCTGTCGTACTCTAAGGATGCTTAATGCCCTCCTGGCCACCAATCCTGAATGTGATCTGTTTGCCGATGAATGGAGTAGAATTATGCGGGTATGTTTGATGTTTTGTGAGAAGAAGTACGCTAGAGTGTCTTCTATTATATGTTAGTAGTTGAACATTTTTTTTATTTTATGTTAATTAATGTAATTGGTGTTACCGTTTTAATTAACAATAAACAATAATAATGACTAATTATTTACGAACTTCCAAAATTGCGACTTTATTAATTCCTTCTCGCATCTGTCAGAATATCTCAGAAAAAATGTTTTCTAGAGGAAAAACATTACCCAAGATCATAATAAGGCGTATTGTGCGTAGTATGATTGTGATTTTCCATCTTTGTGTGCATTATATATTTATTTGATAGCGTTTATTAGTGGAGGAGGGTACCGACTTACCAACCGAATTTCGACAAACCGTAATCCATCTTCTTCTTAGCGTGTCGATAGCAATCTAAATGTACTCGGCCCAGAATTCGGCTACTTGTTTGGCGCCTTCATCACCGTCCATCAGTTCCTGTAACGTGCAGCTGACAGGACACGCAGGACACGATATTAAGTGTCCCATCGTTTGTGGGACAGCACCACATTTACACTCCAAGGCGGAGTCGTCTATGAATCTCCACCTGAACAGGTTATCCTTGCTTCGGCCTACCTGGGTCCGGAGTCTGTTTAAAGACTTCCAGATTACCCAAGGTAACTCATGTCCAGTTGGGAGATCTTCAGCGGGTGGGACGAACGGTTTGGGTAAGGTAGCACTGTCTCGCCACAGCTTCAGTCTCTCTTGTGATGGTCCGCCAGAGAGTGGAACGACACACTTTAAAAAACTGTTTCGGCTTTTCAGCCTTTGTGGCACAAGGATGTTGTCGTGCAAAGGGTGTCGTGTGTCGGAGACCATTTTGGCTCTTTCGCTGGAGCTTGCCACCGCTCTGCGAACCACTGGTGGCGCTATTCCTGCTAGCGGATACAGCATTTGTACCGGGGTTGGTTTTAGGCAGCCAGTGATGATCCGGCACGTTTCATTCAAAGCTGTATCCACCAGCTTTGCATGGGCAGAACGGCTCCACACGGGGCACGCGAATTCTCCCGCAGAAAAAGATAGCGCCAGTCCAGTAGTCCGCACAACGTCAGGCGAAGCACCCCATTTCGATGAGACCAGTCGACGAAGAAGACTGTTGCGAGTGTGCACCTTCTGCTTGATATTCGTGCAGTTTTTGCTGAAGGTTAGAGACCTGTCCAGGGTAACACCAAGATACTTAGGGGAGTTACTGTGTTCGATGGGCACCCCACCCCAAACGATGTTAAGTTTGCGGCCCGCCTCTCTATTGCGGAGATGAAATACGCAAGACTGGGTTTTGCTCGGATTGGGCTTAAGTGAGTTAGCGGAGTAATATGTGACTAAGTCACCAAGAGCATCTGACAAGTGGGCCTCAACCTCCTCAAAGGTGGTGGCTTGGGACGTGAGGGCAAGGTCGTCAGCATACAGGAAGCGGGACGTGTTAGGGCTGGATGGTTGGTCGTTGGTGTAGATATTAAAAAGAAGCGGTGCCAGTACACTACCCTGAGGTAGGCCGTTTTTCTGCGCTCTCCAACGACTTCTTTCCGAGAGAAGGTGGACCTGAAACCGACGATTGTGGAGGAGTTCTCGGAGTATTCGGACAAAGTTCTGATCGTTTATCAATGTCTCCACTTTCCATAGCAACCGTTTGAGGTTGACTGTATCATAGGCAGCTGACAGATCCACAAAAACAGCGCCTGTAACCATTCCTATCTCGAAACCATCCTCAATGTGTTGAACAAGTTTGAGGGTCTGATTGCAGCAAGACTTGACGGGTCTGAAACCAGCTTGCTCCGGGATTAACTTCGGGTCAATAACACTCGTTAGTCGGTTCAGCAGCATTCTCTCAAACAATTTGTACGTATGGCAGAGCAGAGATATTGGACGAAAGTTTTTTGGATCGTCCGTTGCTTTACCTGGCTTCGGAATTGCTATTACCTTTGATTTTCTCCAGAGACGGGGTATTGAAGCTGATTCCAAACAGTTGTTGTATAGATATAGCAACCACGACACAGCAACTGGGCCAAGGTGTTTGATTTGCTCAACTGATATGTCGTCCACTCCAGAGGCTTTACCACACTTAAGAGCCCCAATCGCTGTGACGATATCAGAAAGGTTGAATGGTTTGCTAATATCGTCGCAAGCGCCATCGGGTTTTTGTGGCTTGGGTACTTTGCTGGAGCGGCGTGTTGGTTTACCGTTAACAAGCAGTTGGTGAGCTATCTGGTTAGCGGTGACTTGGCTTGGCGGAGTTGGTTGAGGGGACTCGCTGGTTAGCTTTCTTATAGTGCTCCATGCCTTTTTACTGTTATGGGTCATGTCGATGTTAGTAACAGTGTTGATCCACCTCTCCCGTCTGATTTCACCCAATTTTGATAGCAGCACTTCTCCAGCCTGCGTGGTTTCCTCCGAAAAAGGGTCGGTGCTATACAGGGTTTCGTACCGGCTCAGTAGATCACTGGTTTCTGAATCAGCCTATAATGTTCCCACTGCTGGGACACAGGCCTCCTCTCGGTGAGAGGGAGCAACCACAAACCGTAATACGACAAGTTATTTCGACAATATGGAACTTCGACACGTCTTCATTTCAACACTATACTTTAGTTCGAAATACCTTAAGTCCGACACTACTGCACTCCGACAATGCGTTTCTTCGACATGACTTAACTAGGAAACGATGCAACTTCGACGACATGCTTCTTCGCCATTTATTTGAACTTGATGTTGTCTATCATTTAAGGGCAGGCCCAAAGGAAAATCTTCAATCTTGGATTAGATTTAAACAGTAGTAAGTCATGTTTAAATCGGAAAAAAAGTATAGGGTTCCGTTGCCAAATGGCAAAAAACGGAACCCTTATAGATTCGTCATGTCTGTCTGTCTGTCTGTCTGTCCGTCTGTCTGTCTGTCTGTCTGTCCGTCCGTATGTCACAGCCACTTTTCTCCGAAACTATAAGAACTATACTGTTGAAACTTGGTAAGTAGATGTATTCTGTGAACCGCATTAAGATTTTCACACAAAAATAGAAAAAAAACAATAAATTTTGGGGTTCCCCATACTTAGAACTGAAACTAAAAAATTTTTTTTTCGTCAAACCCATACGTGTGAGGTATCTATGGATAGGTCTTCAAAAATGATATTGAGGTTTCTTATGTCATTTTTTTCTAAACTGAATAGTTTGCGCGAGAGACACTTCCAAAGTGGTAAAATGTGTGTCCCCCCCCCCGTAACTTCTAAAATAAGAGAATGATAAAACTAAAAAAAATATATGATGAACAATACCATGTAAACTTCCACCGAAAATTGGTTTGAACGAGATCTAGTAAGTAGTTTTTTTTTAATACGTCATAAATCGTAAACCGCAATTTACCTTTTATTCAACGAACTCAAATATAAAAAAATAAAAAAAACCATTTAATTTCATAAACATAAACCTTATGCATAAACCTGGATGTTACGGAACCCTCGGTGAGCGAGTCCGACTCGCTCTTGCCCGGTTTTTTTTTTAAATGTAAGGGTCGACCCAGACGAAAACATAGTACGATAAAATTTTCTCGATAGAAAACTATCACAAAGTAGGTAACTTTGTGATAGTTTTCAACTATTTTGGTTTGCATTCTATTTTGGTGCATACTACGGAACCACAAATTAGATCAATAACAACAATCATTATTACCTAGGGATGACCCAATCGATTTTTTAAAATATTGTCTATTTTAAAAGATAATCGAAAGCATTTGGCGCTTACTACATTTTTAATCCGCGAGATACGCTGTCTTCCGTCTCGCGTGACACGAGGTTGAGACATACGTTTGTTAATTTGTTTCACAAATCAGTCGCCGTCGCTCTGTTGAGACGAGAGGACTGCGCTCAAATTTTCGGCTGCGCTGGATATAATTTAATTACGTAAACAATATTTTCGTATTTTATCACTTTGTAGGAAAGAAACTGTGAAATATAAAACATGGAAAAATAACTAAAACCACTTCCAAAACGATCATTAAAAACGTTAAATATTGATAAACTGAATAAATACCGAGCAAAACTATAAAATAAAAATATTAAAATAATTCGATGTTGATAATTGAAAACTCAAAGTGACATTCATTTTATTTGACATTTTATTGATTGGTATAGTACAATTGTTGCACCATTGTTCCGCATTTCGGTCAATTTTCTTGCGGATATAATTTACAACATAGCCAACTAGCCAATTTCACGTTCATTTGAAAGTTCCTGCTCGAGATTTTAGATCTTATTGCGATTAAATCAGAATCCAAATTCGTCTACTCAAAACTCCGTATAAGGTCGGTACCTACCTTAGACGATCAATTTCGAGCGACTTTTGAGCATTTTCTAAAATAAGTTGAAACTCGAATTTTAGCATACTGGTAGGTTATTGGTACTTATATTCTTATTGGAATAAAAAAGAAATAAATCAGAAAGCTAAAAAAGGTAATCAATGGGTTTACTGTAGACAAAAGTACGAAACGGTGTGCACATGGAATATTTCATACGGATAGTGTTCTCATAACTAGCTTTATTTTTATGGCGGGGATGAGTAAAGGTTGTGATGGATCACAATGTTTGGGATTGTCGCCTTCGCCGATAAAATAATTGAAATCTAAATGGGTGCTAAGTTGAAAGAAAGTCTAAAGTTTATATTGTAACTTGGCAGGTTTTCAAAGCTATAGTTTCAAAAGTTACAAAAGAGGAACCTAATAAACTTTCGACTTACTTTGGCACCCATTTACATAGATCCCCATTTTTTAATCGGCGAAGCCGACTATCCTGTACTTTTTTTGTACCAAACTTGGCCTCTTTTTCACAAATGTTTTTTTTTTTAAATGTTTCCGGTAGGATTTTTTTCCTACTCGCACATCGCGCAGGAAAGGTTTTCATGACATTTGACTTTGCACAATGTATTGTGCAAAGTCAAATGTCATGAAAACCTTTGAAAAATAATATTGTTATGGTGGATGCACTGTAGGTAGTGCAAAATCCACCATAACAATATTATTTTTTACTTGGGTATCACTGCTGCTAATTTAGCGACTGCACGATCCTGCAAAGCAAAATCCACGATATACCATTATAATTTTTTACTTGGTTAACACTCATTTCCACGAAGATGTCGTGACGCCCAACATGTACTAGGTCATAAATAAAAATTGGGTACATTGGAATTTAAACTCTTTCACGTCAACATTGTTTTTCTAGTTCCAAAACATGACTAAGACAAATGCATTCTAAAATTCTGAATTCAACCTTAGCGTATAGTAAGTATACGCAAAATAAACAGATGTTTTTACGTACTAAAGAATTTCATTAAAAATAAAGGGAATGGCCAATTATCATATTATTCCGTTTAAATATTGTAATTGAAAAACCATTACGAGAAATAGGGTTGCTGATCACTGCGGTGAGACAAATATTCGAAGATTTTGGATAGAGTTCGTCCGTAATATGACTTTTATGACGACGTCATTCTTAAAAGGCTTAATTTCATCAGCTCAAAGTAACAAAGTTTAAGGTAAGTGATACGATTATATTAGTCTTCGTATCGTTAAAAAAAACAATTTATTGAGTTTGTTTTGATCATGATACATAATCTAATATAATATAAAACAAATCGGGTTAGATACACCATTTATAACTCAAGAACGATGATTGATTTTTATGATCTTTTATTTGTTGGATTTGTCTTCGGCCCGAATAGCAGAATAATTATTAAAACATGGGAAAAAATAACAGAAAAAAATTGAGGCGGTACGAAGTTCAGTTAGTGTAGGTCATGGTTTAACAGTAAAACTGGGTGTGCCACAAGCCTCGATATTGGGTCCTTTCCTCTTTTTAGTGGTTGTTAATGATCTACTCCATTTATTAAAAAATCAACATAAATGATGTTATTTGCTGATGACACTTCCTTAATTTTTAAGGTAAATAGACGTGCTTCAAACATTGACGGCGTAAATAACGCCCTACTGCAAAATTGGTTCACTGCTAATAATTTAGTATTAAATGGAAAAAAACTAAGTGCATAAGATCTTCTTTACCAAATGTCAAGGGTAGTGATTGTGAGATAAAATTGAATCAAGAGAAACTAGAATTCGTCGATAAATCTGTTTTCCTGGGGATCACAATTTTTTTTTTTTTTTTTTTTAGCGGATGGGAAATCATCAAATGACTCCTCCCGCTCTGGGTGGAGCGGAAGGGAGTGTCAGACTCTTACTGACTAAAACCCACCCGTGTTCCTTCCTTAGCCCTTTATGTTCCGGGCCAGCGGTAACCCTTTCGGACAATCCCGCTGACCCGGCAGGCTTCGGCCCTAAGGGGCCCCTCCCCGATGCTGACATCTCTTTGAGGCGCGCGTGGAACACGTACGCGCCGTCCGGCACGGGCCTGGTCCTGATCGGGCGGTGAGCTACCCATTACTCTCCGCCCGCAGGCCCGCGCCTACGGTGGCCGGGAGTCGTCACGCGGCTCCCGACGCCCGGAGCGTCTCCCGCGGCGGCTTGGACGGGAGGCTCTCTCCCTAAGCCGTCCCGCCACCTCCTTCGCTAGCATGACTGCTTCGCAGAAGGAGGTGACTGCCTCCCACTCCCTCTCGCCCCGGACCATGGCTTGCACCAGGGCCGGACGCGAGAGGTCGCCGTCGCTGCTAATCGCCTCTACGAGGACACGGCGGTGCTCCGCCCAAGCGGGGCAGACCTCCACCGTGTGCTCCACCGTGTCCTCTGGGCGATCCTGACAATGGTGACACCCGGGCGTTTCCTCCCGCCTGATGATGTGCAGGAACCTCCCGAAACTTCCGTGTCCGGTGAGGACCTGCGTCAGGCGGTAGGTGAGGGCGCCGTGGCGCCTCTCTAGCCACTCCTCAAAGAGGGGTCTTATCGCCGCTATCGCGGCGTGCCCTGCGCTGGGTTGCGACAGTCGCTCTTTCCATGCCGCCATGAGATCGCGCCGGAGATCCGTCCGCTCCGCAGCGATTTGCCGCGGAAGCGGATCCTCCCCCCGGCGTAGTGCCTCCGCGCGCCACTCATACAGGCGTGCGAGGACTATCGCCTCCAGATCCCATGGCGGCAGTCCGGCAGGGAGGCTTGCCGCCTCGCCAGAGATCGTGCGGTAGCCCCGGATAGCCCTTATGGCTACCACCTTCTGGGGCGCGTTCAGGTAGTGAACGCGCCCACACCGGGGCCCCATATAGGGCCATGGACCGCACGACCCCTGCGTAAACCCTCCGGCAGGAGGCGTTTGGCCCCCTCAGATTGAGCAAGAGCCGCTTGAAGGCGGCCCCGGCCCATTCCAGTTTGGGGGCCAAACGTCGGAAATGCTTGACGAAGTTCAACCGGCTCAAGGACGAGACCCAGGTATTTCATCGTCGTCTCGACGCCGATGTGAACCCCTCCTACCGTTAGTTGAGATCCCGATGGCGGCGCGTTCCGGGGCCCATGAAACGACATGGCCTCGGACTTGTGCAATGCCACCTCGAGACCCAACTGCCGGATCCTCTCCACGACTATCGCAACCCCGCGTGTCATCGCGTCGGCCGCCGCCTGATGCGACCTCCCCTGCGCCAGGACCAGCGTGTCGTCAGCGTAGCAAACCACGCTGACGCCATCAGGGAGGTCGGCGCGCAGCACCCAGTCGTACCCGATGTTCCACAGAGGCGGCCCCAGGACCAATCCCTGTGGGACACCGCACGACATCTCTCGCCGGTTCCACTCCCCATCGCGACCGGGGTAGCTGACGGCTCTTTCCGTCAGATACGCCTCGACTATTCGACGGAGGTAGGGCGGCACCCGGTGATACCGGAGTGCCTCCACAATGGTGCTCCAGGGCAGGGTGTTAAACGCGTTGGCGATATCGAGTGACACCGCCACGACGACCCCACCCTGGGACACCGCGTCCCCCGTCGTGAGGGCTCTCACGCGCATGATGGCGTCCACCGTCGAGCGCCCCTTGCGGAAACCGAACTGGCTGTCCGCAAGATCCGGCCCCGTCCTCACCAGATGCCCGACGAGGCGGCCCGCAATCACTCTCTCAAAGAGCTTGCCGACCTCGTCGAGCAGCACGATGGGCCGGTATGCGGACGGAGAGTCCGCAGGGCGCCCTGGCTTCCGAATGAGGACCAGCTTCCCCGTCTTCCAACGGAGTGGAAACTGGCCTCTCTCCAAGCATGCGCTTAAGAACGCCTCCAGTCGAGGCCCGAGAGCCCTCGAGGCCAGAACCCAGGCTTTACCTGGCAAGCCGTCGGGTCCTGGGGCGTGGGGATCACACTTGACTCAAGGCTACAATGGGGTCCTCATTTAACATCTCTTGCAGGACGGCTAAGTTCAGCAGCTTATGCTGTCAGAAAAATCCATCAATTTACTGATGTAGATACCGCGAGACTAGTCTATTTTAGTTACTTTCATAGTATCATGTCTTAAGGTATTTTTTACTTTTAGGACGGGCTGCAGACATCGATTCTATTTTTATTCTGCAGAAAAGAGCCATCAGAGCCATATATAACCTCTGCAGGCGCGATTCTCTAAGAGAACTGTTTAAGGAAATTAACATCATAACGGTGCCTTGTCAATATAGTAAAAGCGTTGAAAGACATAATTATAGTACTAGAAATAGGGATCTATTAGTTCAACCAGGTTTCAGACTGGCTAAAGTAGACTCATCTTTAATGGGGTACTGTTTAAAATGTTATAATAAAATACCTCCCCACATTCTTCAACTGAATGAGACAAAATTCAAGTCTTGTGTAAAACGCACACTATGCAGTCTGGCATATTATAAGTTAGGGGATTACATCGCTGATAAAAATGCTTGGCTCAATGCTGGTCCTGCTCCACAACTACAACTAATTGATTAACACTTGACAATACTGATGGAGCTGCTGAAAATTGTAAGACTATCTTTGCATTGTATATACTCAATTTCCTTTGTATTGTATAATTGCATAGCACAGATGTGAGTTCTATGTATGTGCTATACCTTATTTATCATTTACCGGGTAATATGTATTTCATTGACTTGAATGTGCCCTGGCGGCTGGTAGTATGTCATGCGCACACAAATGTCTCGCTAACGGTGGCATGTGTGTTGGATCATTTAGCTTCCTTCAAAATGGTTGAGTTGAATGGTGCTGATCTATGTATGCGTCATGTTCGTGAACGGGCGCCGTCTGTTGGGGCTGGTCATCACTCAGTTGCCTCGCTTATTTTATTTTTGGATTGTTATATTCTTACCATTTGCTTTACTCTGGACGCTTTTAACGCGTACGTCTTTTTTACATCGTTCTTACATAATAATTGTAAATTCAACATTAATGATGTAACTAATATTTTTGTAAAAAAATAATTTAAAAGAGTGTCCATGGAGTTTCTTGCCCGTTCTTCTCCATAGGTATCTACGCTTTGGAATGGGCAACTAGCTTCATATTTTCTGACTGACCGACTTCTTGACAATTCAAAAGTGCCTGTAAATGGTTTAATTGAAATAAATGGTTTGAGTTTGAGTTTTTGGAAATGAATACCCTCAGTAAGAAGTTATACATACCTAATATTAAAATGTTATGCCTACGATAATTAATAAACTGACTGTTAAATTTGAATAATAAACTGTAAGAAATAAACCTCTATAGTTTTTTAATAGTGACTTTTTGTTTGGCGAGCCCACAAGGCGAGCCTGTTTACCTGCGATGACTCTGCGCTTTTTTCCTGTTATTAAGTAACTACCAACACGAATATTAAATTATTAAAAATACCCACTCGTGATACTTAATTATTCCTATCGGTTTCTTTTATTATTTTTTCATTTAAGCTACGTAAGCTGGTAAATGTAATGTAATAATTAGATACATGTATTAGCTGTGTAACTCTTTGCTCAATCCTGCATAATACGTTTCTTCCCAACTCCTTACTTACGTTTCGTAAATTAGTCATAGTTGTGAAGAAACCAAGGCCATCTAGTTTATTTTCGAAAACTTAAACTCAAACGTTCACAGGAAAATAGACCTTAGGGTATCCATGCAATATTGCAGGTGTACCTAGGTAAAATACCAAATAATTATGTTTGGCTCAAATCTAAGGCATGATTTTATAGAAATTATTCCTAATTTTCGGGTGCATGAAAGCAAAGCCGTGAGCAACAGCTGACAATACCTACTATATATATATTTTTGAAATGTGCTAATTAAGCTCTTTGATTTGATATCCAACACGGCATGATTAAATATTGTTTTTTAGGTCATGACTTTATGTCCGCTAGAGGGCACCATATTACATTTAATGTGACGTCACATAGCCTATAACCAGCGGACGATTAAGACGGTTCCAACGATACCTCATTTGTCCAATAAAATTATGACAAGGAGTTTAGAAGTTATGAGGGTACAGATGAACATACATACACACAGGTCAAAATCATAACCCTCCTTTTGCTTCGCCGTAGTCGGGTAAATAGAAAAACAAGAGAAGCCTCAATGAAGTAAGTATGAACAAAAATAGCGTTAAATTGAGATCCATGCACCATGGTAGATCATGATTTTAAAACACACTTACTTCTCATCCGATGGCAGATTAAGCGTGATGGATCCTTTGCACTCGAGCCCGAATTTAAGATAGCCGCAGACTCCCAGTACGATATAGATCAAGAGAATTATGATCATCCCAACGCTGAAAAGTCCGCACCATCCCGTGAACTCTCTGGGTTTCTCCATGTTGTACTCCAGCGCCAGGATCTGCGCACACGAGAGACACGTCAGTCGCACCACGCACTCACTCACTCGCACGCTCGCCTCACTACTGCTACTAGCTCACCACTCCTACTGCCTCCAGCGCGAACAGGGTGATGCCGATGAATACTGGAATCTCTGCGATGCCCTTCAACCTGAACATATCTTCATCAATGATTGGATCGTCTTCTATTAAATAAAAGAATGTGACAAGCAGCCCAAGCATGACCAAACAGTTAGAAATCGTCGAGATAGGCGTTAACAGTTTCAGATCCTTTATCAAGCTCAAGGTGAGCGCGAAAGGGTAGGTAAAGCAAATAAACATCCGCACTGATGCCACCTCCACCTGGTTGTAGTAATCAACGAGCTGTCGACAGAAAGACATGACAATTTAGTAAAGTAGGAGTACATGTCACGGAAATGAATTGTTTATCAAATTGACACACTTCGCCAATTTCCGTGTGTGGGTTTGTGTGTGTTATTCTTGATTTAAAAGTAAAAAGTAAAAGAATAATACGTAGTTGTGATTTAAATACAAGATGGTAGTCAATTTGCGAAACCCCCAACATAATTGGGAAAAAGCGAGGCAGGTGATGATGAGTCAATTTGATAAACCCTGTCTTTATATGGAAGTGGGGATGTATAGGGGCCGGTAATTACCTGTTTCACATTTTCAGCGACGAACACGAAATAGATAGCACAGATACCCAGCTGCCATAAAAGGAGGAAGAAGTCCACGCCGTTGGCGAAGCAGTTGGCGGTGCCTTGCAGGAACTTGGGCCCTTGCAGCACCGCATAGCGCATGCTCTTGGTGTAGGCCATGTAGCCGCGCTGCATCCTCTTGCATAGCTGGTACTGCGCCAGCACCTGCTAGCACACGCGGTCAAACTCGCAGTGTCTATATGCGTCGTGTCGGTAGGGCGTTGTTAGCTCGACAACCACTAATCCGAATTTTAAGTACTTCTTAATCTTTATGAGAGACTAGCACTTTGCCCGCGACTACGTCCGCGTGTATTTCGTACTTTCCTCTAAACATTTCGAAAATGTATGTTTATTTTATTTATTACATTTACAAGTTTCCACTAATAAACACTTGAAACAAAAAACACAACAAAAAAAAGGTCGGTACACAATACCTAAGAATAACATAAATTAGGAAACAAAATAACACCGTCGATTAATAGGTACAAACTAGAAACCACTTAGACGCTAACAATTACTTTCCGTAAAAAAGCTTGTCACCAACAAATGCTTAAGCCGAGAAACACTGGTATTGAAAATGTCCAAATCATGTTCACTAATTTGTTCATTAAAAGTTCTGCTCGCACGAATTAGATACGAATTCTGCCTGTCGTGTACGTGTCCGCGTGGACTTGGAGTGAGGGACATGCAACAAGCTAGGTTTGCGAAATATTTTGCAGTGTGTAACTAACCCTAAACTGCCTAACAGCTCAGGGCAATCTATAGTACCATTTGCGATTTTAAATAAATACGCCATATCAGCAATGCGTCTGCGCTCATGCAGTGGCAAGATATGAAACCTCTTACATCGCGCTATATAATTGGGAGTATATTTCCTAGTCTTGTACTGTAAGAAACGATGATCTTTATCATTTATTTAGATTAATAAGACAGTGTTCGGGCCAATTTTTAAGTTTGTAGATCAAAGGAATCAGATTTTTCAAATAAACTGTATCCCCGGTTTTCACCCCCATAGGGGTGGATTTTTCAAAAATCGTTTGGGATGTATTCATAACTTGACTCAAAGACTTGCACTTTTTCTTAGCGTGTCGATAGCAATCTAAATGGACGAGTCCATTTAGATTGCTATCGACACGCTAAGCCCAGAATTCGGCTACTTGTTTGGCGCCATTACCAGCATCCTCCAGTTCCTATAACGTGCAGCTGACAGGACATGCAGGACACGATATTAAGTATCCCGTCGTTTGTGGAAGAGCACCATATTTACACTCCAAGGTGCAGTCGTCTATGAATCTCCACCTGAACAGGTTTTCCTTGCTTCAGCCAACCTGGGTACGGAGTCTGTTTAAAGACTTCCAGGTTACATTATTAAAGTAAACGCAGTGGTAGAAGGTTTTATAAAATATAGGTAAATTGCGTGCGATTACAAAGAGACAAAGAATAACAAGTAAGTAACCTAGCAATAATAATATGGTAGCAGAGCATACAAAAACGAGAGCTTAAAATTTTATTGTTGTTTTCGTAAAGGATAAAAGTTCGAAAGAGTGAATCATGCTGTCTCCAAAAATGAAACTCGAAATAGGACTATTCGATGGAAGCAACTGGCCGACCCGGAAATATAAAGTGTTGTTGTTGCTGCGGAGTAGCACAGGCGCCTTAGAAGCGGTGCAGGGTACTCTAATAAAGTGTTGTTGTTGTTGCGGAGTAGCACAGGCGCCTTAGAAGCGGTGCAGGGTACTCTAATAAAGTGTTGTTGTTGTTGCGGAGTAGCACAGGGGCCTTAGAAGCGGTGCAGGGTACTCTAATAAAGAGTTGTTGTTGATGCGGAGTAGCACAGGCGCCTTAGAAGCGGTGCAGGGTACTCTAATAAAGTGTTGTTGTTATTGCGGAGTAGCACAGGCGCCTTAGAAGCGGTGCAGGGTACTCTAATAAAGCCAACACATCCGGGCGAAGGAGCCAAAGCGGAAGCTCTCACGCTGTACAAAGAAGAGTGTTACAGGTATAATAAAATAAAATAGAAAGCATTGCACTGTTATTACTGACTATTAATATGACCAACGAAATGCTGAACAAAGTAATGCGTTTAAGTAATGCGTTGCGCTGTCGTCCACAGAAGCAGAAATAGTAGCTGCCAGTGAGGCGTGCCGTGAAATGATTTGCTTAGATTAGCGCTGGCAAGCTCCAGCGAAAGGTCTCCGACACACGACACCCCTTGTACGACAACATCCGTGTGCCACAAAGGCTGAAAAGCCGAAACAGATTTTTAAACTGTGCCGTCCCACTCACTGCTGAACCATCACAAGAAAGACTGAAGCTGCAGCGAGACAGTGCTTCCTTACCCGAACCGTCCGTTCCAGCCGCTGAAGACCTCCTACCTCGACATGAGTTACCTTAGGTAACCTGGAAGTCTTTAAAAAGACTTTGGACCCAGGTTGGCTGAAGCAAGGAAAATCTGTTCAGTATGAAAAATCTAATTCCTTTGATCCACAAATTTAAAATTGGCCCGAATACGTATTTATCTAAATAAATGACAAAGATCATAAACATACAATTTCGAAACTTTTAAAGGAAAGTACGAAGTACACGCGGACGAAGTCGCGGGCAAAGTGCCAGTTTATAATACACGCTATGGACCTACGATCCCTTAAGGTGATGCCTGATGCCTGACACACATGCTCATTACTAGCATGCTCAAAGTGCCAGTTTATAATACACGCTATGGACCTACGATGCCTAAAGGTGATGCCTGATGCCTGACACACATGCTCATTACTAGCATGCTCAAAGTGCCAGTTTATAATACACGCTATGGACCTACGATGCCTAAAGGTGATGCCTGATGCCTGACACACATGCTCATTACTAGCATGCTCAAACCAATCGGAGCACGCGAAACTCACGTGACTTTGATTTTCGCGTGCTCCGATTGGTTTGAGCATGTGTGTAAGTACCTTTAAACTTAAATATTTTTAGAACGAAACGATCCTTATCGCACGGGATACTCTGCACACTTGGGGAATGAGTGTAACAGTTTGCTCGTCATGGCACTGTTGCTGTCCTGGTTAGTGTTTTGTTATTGTAGTAGTAGTAGTGCTTACAAGCGTGTGTCTATGTAATGTGTGAAACTGTAACTGAAGTACAGACGTGCGGCATGCGCGTCAGCTGCATGCAGCTTGCGTATGTGGCGCATGTACGAATGGCGCGCAATACATATACCAATGCAGCGACAGCCCATCAACATCCCAACCGATGTCATCCGGAAGTCCAACGACACCACTCGTTTTTAGGGTTCCGTAGTTCTGACAAGGAATCCTCATAGTTTCGTCATGTCCGTCTGTCTGTCCGAGGTTTTGCTAAGAGACCGTTAGTACTAGAAAGCTGTAATTTTGTAGGAGTGTATATATCAATTACGCTGACAAAGTGGTAAAATAAAATTTTGGAAAATATTTTTTTAGGGTAGTTTCCCTACATGTAAAGTGGGGGTGAATATTTTTTTCGTCGTCCACCCCATCGTGTGGAGTATCGTTGAATAGGTTGTAGGTTCACACAGGAAGTACCTACGGGGTCTGCCACGGGAGTTACTGCGACGTGTTATGTATTCAAATAAAACTGTTGATAATTATAGCACTTGTTATTTTATTCCCGAAATTATCCCAAGTTGATGACACGCACACAGATCGGCCAGTGCGCAGTAACTGGCGATCGTCCATGCACACCTTCCTTTCATACACAAAACGCTGACGCGCAACATTCGTACTTACATTGTCCCTACACTACTCCCCCCAGATTTTACAAAAATTTTCTAGGTTTAAAAATCTTAACACTAACATGTCCTTATATAATAATTGTACCATCTGGTCACATTATCATTTAATACGTTACAATGTTATTTACTAAGTTGCACTGTTCACTGCCTAGTCATGAGTCATGGAATCAGATTACGCATAACTGGCTTGCTGCGGCTGCGGGCGCTGTGCTGCCTGCATGTTCCAAGCATTAGTCGTCATCACTTTTTTAATCCAATTTTTGATACGATTACGACAGTAGATGACGGTCCCGAAAAACATTATAATTACCATGAAAACACCCATAACTGTTATTGTCGTGTTGTATTTATACACTTGGGCTTCCATTGCGCCGTTTTGGGCGATGATCACTTCTTCTTTGCTGTATGTTTTTCCCATTTTAATGGTGATTATTTGTAATATGTACTTGTCACTACTGAGTTCGTAATCTTATTAACTTTATTTTATTTGTTTTACAACATGTAACCTCTTGAACAGTGCATTTTGCCTTATTTGCATTCTTATTTTTGTATGGTTTGCTTTTACATTTGTACATATTTGCAAAATAATAAGTTGGTCATTCTTTAACAATACACTATGTGCTTAATTTCTATTTAGAGCATTGTCAGCATTCTCCGATAATTCATCGTGGTACGTATGCTTGTTATCTGTAATGCTGACTAAGGTTTTCGCTCCTATTACTATACTACATTTTTTGCGGAACCCTATTTTTCAAGGGGCGACTTGACATTGTTGCTATACAACAAAATGAACAAAATATGTTAAGGGTTGTTGCCATAAGGACCTACTCTGCTATAAGAAATAATCGCCCCTTGGGGTCCACAGTATTCCTTATGACAACGCCGCTAATAGACTACATAAATTACATACTGAACTATATTCATAACGGTGACACATTAATAATACAGCAATCGTATACATTTTAAGTCAATCCTTCAGCATTAGACGCTGTTATAAGCAAAGATATTTTGGTGCCCCACTATCATAATTACGGTGTACTAAATGGCATACTGATTTTTAACAATTAAAACGTACTGGTAATTTGATTGTACGACCACTTCTGGTTTTTTTCTTATCATTACATATTTCATTTTGGTCTTTACTAAAGTTATTTTTATTACTAACAATGGTTGTTGTTTGGGACTTCTCATTAACGTTTGGCTCGCTTGCGCTGTTGTTTGTAACCTCGGACTGATTGTTCATGATAAACGCTGGTTTTAACCTGTCAATGGATATGTTAACAATTCTGTTTGGCAGCTGTATCTTAAATACCTTTCCTTTTCTTTCGATGACACGGTAGGGTCCATCGTATGGTGGTGTTAAAGGTCGGCGAACTGCATCGTTCCTAATAAATATGTGATCGCACTTATCTAGTTCGCTATGCACAAATAATGTTCGCGAGTCCCGTATTTGTCGTGAAACTGGTTTTATGTTTTTAATGTTAAGTTTTAAGTTGTCTAAAAATGCGTGATCCCCTGCCACTCGATTAACCGAGGTGTCATAGAAATCCCCTGGTAACCGGATTGTTTTACCGTAAACATATTCTGCAGGACTCACGCCATTATCACTTCTGCCCACACTACGTAATCCTAATAAAACTGTAGGCAGTTCGTCGTACCAACTTGTGTTTTCCGTTAGACGTGCTGTTAATGCCTGTTTCATACTCCTATGCCAACGCTCTACTATTCCATTATTTTGTGGTCGATATGGGCTACTTCGACTTCTTTTGACGCCTAAAGTTTTCAATAATTCGTTAAACAGATTGCTTTCGAACTGACGGCCCTGATCGCTTGTTAATCGCTCGGGAGCGCCAAAACGTGTTATCCAATTATCATAAAATACTTTTGCAACCGTTTCTGCAGTAATTTCGCTGACAGGAATAGCTTCTGGCCATCGTGTAAACCTATCTATCATTGTTATTACGTACCTGTACCCGTCTTTTGTTATTGGTAACGGTCCTACAATGTCTATATGTACGTGCGAAAAACGCGTTGCTTCTGTGTATGGTTGTAGTTCTGATACTGTGTGTCTCCCTATTTTGGCCTTTTGACATTGTATGCACGTTTTTGCCCACTTCCCTACATCGCGGTTTAGCCCGGGCCAGAAATAACGTTGAGCTATTAGTTTCCGAGTTGCTCTAACACCTGGGTGGCTATTCTCATGTACTGTTTTGAAAATTTCCTTTCTGTAACTTTCTGGTATATATGGTCTACATACATTAGTTGAATTCTCACAGTAAATAGCCTGTTTGCTGTTTGGAATGTATATTCGTTTTAGCTTAATATTATCATTCCTTACAGTTAATAATTGCGTCAGCTCTGTATCGCATTCCTGTGCTATCGCTAGTTCCGAGTATTCTACCGACTTGGGGCATTGTATCGTTTCAATTCTAGACATTGCGTCAGCGATTTCGTTGGCGTCGCCTTTTACATACCTTATATCCGTTGTGAATTCACTTATGAATAATAACTGCCTTGTGCGTCTGGCTGTTTCCGAACTACTCTCTACTTTATGCATAGCGTAAATTAACGGTTTGTGGTCTGTATAAATGATTAGTTCCCTGCCTTCAAAAAGATATCGGAAATGTTTTATAGCCATGTAAATTGCCGTTAATTCTCTGTCATAAGTGGAATATTTTTTTTGGGCGGTGGTGAACTTTTTGGAAAAATATCCCAATGGCAACCACGACTGTTTTACCCATTGTTGTAACACCCCGCCTGCACATGTATCCGAGGCGTCCGTCATCAACGCTAGGGGTACCTCCGGTACAGGGTGTGATAGCATAACTGCGTTTTTTAAATTACTTTTGCATTGCTCAAATGCCTGGTTTGTTTCGTCCGTCCATATGATTTTTGTTTTATCATTCTTTTTGGCACCTTTTAAAAATTCATTTAATTTTAGTTGACACGCTGTAGCATTCGGGATATTTGCTCTATAGAAATTTATCATTCCTAGAAACTTCCTAAGCTGTTCTATAGTTTCCGGTCTAGGGTATTCTACTATGGCTTTTACTTTATGTTCTAACGGTTGTATTCCTTCCGTTGATACCTTGTAACCTAAAAAGTCGATTTCTGATTTCCCGAATTCACATTTTGACAGGTTGATCGTAATTCCGTATTCCCTAAATCGTTGAAATACCTGTTCTAGGTGTTTCTTATGTTGCTCCATGTTATCACTTGCTATGATTACGTCATCTATAAAATTAAAAAGGAAATCTAGATTTTTTAGTACATCATTATTCATGTATCTTTGAAAAGTTTGGCTTGCATTTCTTAGCCCAAAATTCATACGTGTAAATTCATATAACCCAAATGGCGTAATCACAGCTGTTTTTTCTACGTCTTCCGGCGCAATTTTTACGAAATGGTACGCTCTGTTAATATCTATTTTGCTAAATACTTTCTTACCTGCTAGTATGTATGTGAAGTCGTGTAGTCTGGGCACGGGATAACGGTCTGGTTTCGTGATTGCGTTGAGCCGCCGATAATCACCAACCGGCCTAATGTTTCCGTCCTTTTTTTTTACAATATGTAGCGGACTGGCCCACTCGCTTTTTGACGGTCTACATATCCCCATCTCTTGCATTAAATTAAATTCTTTTTTTACCTTAATATATCTATCCGGTGGCAGGGCCCTCGCTCGTGCATGTACCGGCTTTCCCGTTGTCTCGATGTGATGATACACGTCGTTTGTTGACACTCGATCTAGATTCGTGAATGATATTGGCTTGGTGATGTCTGGAAATTCTGTTAATAACTCAAGAAATGGGTGGTTACTGTCCACTGTATTTACAGTAGGTTCGTTACAAGATACGATTTTGCCAAACGTTAATAAGTTAGTCACCTTATCTATCAGCTTACGTTCGTTTACATCTACCAATAGATTATGGTACTCTAGAAAATCTGCACCTAATATTGCTTGATTGACATCCGCGATAACGAAAGTCCAACGATACGGTCGGCGGAGTCCTAGGTTTAAATTACAGGTTTTAGTTCCATAAGTTTTAATTTCACTGTTATTTGCCGCATATAGTTTATAACTATTACACTCACCATTTAACTTTTGTTTACGTGACACTGGTATTACAGATACGTTGGCACCCGTATCTACTAAGAACTTTTGTCCGTTTTCTCTGTCGAATACACTGAGGCGATGGTTTTCCCTCGGTACAAAATCGCCCATCGCTATTGATTGTACCGCTTTTAGTTTTCCGACGGCGTTTTCCAAGCACACGGCTTCTCGCAATTCCTCGCGTTCCTGCGATATCTGAAATGCCATTTGCATAACCAATCGGGATCGTTCGGTGTTCTTGACCTGGATCTTGACCTGTAACCGCCCTGACCACGTCCTCGTCGAGTTGCACTGCGACGTTGCTGATTCACCTCCTCTCGAAGGGATGCCACCTCTAGGTTGAGCTTCTGCATCTCCGTGAGTATCTCGTTCACAGGGACCTGACTGCTGCTGCTCCCTGCATTGGCTGTTGTTGAGATTTCTGCTAAGTCCCCACTGCGTATATTTTCCACGACCTTATCTGCTATGTTTGCTAGATAGTCTAGGGTTTGGTCGTGGCTGACTGTTAAGACTGCTCGGGCAGAGGTTGGAAGACGAGAGATCCACAAGTTGCGCAATGTTTCTTCTGATGTTTTTGCATTGCGACCTAAATCACGCATGCGACGTAATAACTGCGTCGGCTTTTGCGTTCCTAGTTCCATCTCGCTTACTAATTTCTGGAACTGTCTTTCTGCACTCTCTTCGAAAACGTGTAACAGTCGCTCTTTTAATGTATTATACTTGTCTGTTTGCGGGGGCGATAGAATAATGTCACTAACCTGTTGCAGTGCTTCTCGATCTAACCTTGCAACCACAAAATCGTATTTTGCTTGATCACCAAGCTTCTGCGGCGCTAGTACACTCTCCACTTGAGCAAACCACATCCTTGGCATGTCAACCCACAACATCGGTACGCGTGATGATACCGAAATATTTGCTAACTCCGCTGCGGTTTCGCCGGCCTCCGGCATCTTCATAGGAATTTGATGCATCATCGTTGCCGTGACAAACCCTCACTTAATTGCGCACTTTGTATTTTCAAAAGTTCAGAAATGTTCGGGGTCACCACTGTAGGTTCACACAGGAAGTACCTACGGGGTCTGCCACGGGAGTTACTGCGACGTGTTATGTATTCAAATAAAACTGTTGATAATTATAGCACTTGTTATTTTATTCCCGAAATTATCCCAAGTTGATGACACGCACACAGATCGGCCAGTGCGCAGTAACTGGCGATCGTCCATGCACACCTTCCTTTCATACACAAAACGCTGACGCGCAACATTCGTACTTACATTGTCCCTACAAGGTCTTCTAAAATGACTTGGACTGCTAAAATTATTTTTCGATTTAATGCTCCATTTAAGAAATATTAAACTTTAAAGTGCAAATTTTTGTTCCAGTAGGGCGTCTCCCCCCCCCCCCCCTCTAAAAGCTATTGAAAAATTCACGATGATAGTGCTCTTCATGAACTTTAAAGAAAAATTATAACGGTTAAGATAACTTTATTAGTTTAGCAGTAATAGTCGTTGAACTTGGGTATTGGATAATTTTGTACCAAAAACAAAATCCTTAGCATTAACCCTTTAAAGTGACTAAGATGAAGCAGTTGATTGTTTATAACGGGTAAAGATTTGCATTGAAAAACAAAATATGAAATAAAAAAACTAAAAAAGACATAATACATTATCATAAGTTTCACAATACTGCCGCTATATGGCGCTGTACCAACAGGTTACGTTTTCATACCTATAGAAGTCACAAACAAACTTTGTTTAATAATTTTCGAATTACAATTTTGTGAATTGAAATAATAAATCGTACTCTTATTTTTAACCCCCTACGCAAAAACGACGGGGTGTTATAAGTTTGAAGTGTATGTGTGTGCGTCTGTCTGTGGCATCGTAGCTGCCGAATGGATAAACCGATTTTGATTTTGTTTTTTATGTTTGAAAGGTGAATTAGTCGGGGAAAAACTCTTCTTAGCTATGTTTGATGAAAATCGGTCCAAGATGGCCGCTGCCACAAAATGGCGGATTACATATTTTTTCACAACTCCCTCAATATGGGTATCAAATGAAAGGGGCTTGAACAGTAGAATACTATACAGTATTACAAATTTCAAATCCAAGATGGCCGCCACCATAAAATGGCGAATTACATTTTTTTTCACAACTCCTTAAATATGGGTATCAAATGCAACTACTAACGAAATGAAACCTAAAAACTTGTAAATTATTTTTTTGTCTGATCAATGCCCTAAATTGATGAGGAAAGTGGAGTGATGACTTGTACTTACGACTACTGAGTTTAGCACTGAGCAAGAAAATAAAAGAAATGAAATACAAAAATTAAGGAGTCCCTACAAAAGGCATAAAATAAAAAAATTAACTAAAATGTAAAAAAAAAAATTTTGGCTTTAACAGGAAGAAAGTGGTTATTATTAGTTAATGTCTAATTTGTTTAAATAAGTATCTTCGAAAATCAATATTTTGTCATTAGTTTAGTATCGCTATTCCGTAACAGATGGCGTTGTGCCGTGACGTCACTTTTTTAGGTCGCGGTGTTAAGATTTTCTTGCAAGGTATGACCTCCGTGGTTACGTTATGTGTAAAAGTTTAGTTTTACTTGGGACATCCTTGTCATATTATATTGTTATTATAACCATTAACTCCTAATATCTTTACCATTACTTATATTCAGAATAAATAACAACAGAATCGTACCTACTATTTTGTGATAACGGGCTACTACGGAACTCTACACTGTGCGTGGCCCGACACGCACTTGGCCGGTTTTTGTTATGTACCTATTACTAGCTGACCCGACAGACTGTCAACAAGTTCATACAAAGATCTCATAAAAAAAGTTCAGTGTTTCCCAAATTTAAAAGGATAAAAAAAAGGAAAAGCAAGGAACCTGGTACCCGCCAATTGGAATAAATGATAATATATCATTAGAAGGGTATTAAATTAAGATTTAATATAAGAATTGGTTTTCTTTTTTCTTTTTTACCTACGATTATAGCCATAATTAGTCAGTTTTCAATTTTTTTTTCTTATGCTATGCCAACTAAATCACCTGAATTTCACGTATTTGAAGAGAAGTCAATGATCAAAATAGTGATTTTTGGGCGTCATTATTGATCAAGAAGGCTAAAGTTATGTTTTTTAGGGTTCCGTAGCCAAATGGCAAAAAACGGAACCCTTATATATTCGTCATGTCTGTCTGTCTGTCTGTCCGTCCGTATATCACAGCCACTTTTTTCCGAAACTATAAGAACTATACTGTTGAAACTTGGTAAGTAGATGTTTTCTGTGAACCGCATTAAGATTTTCACCTAGAAATAGAAAAAAAACAATAAATTTTGGGGGTTCCCCATACTTAGCTGAATCTCAAATTTTTTTTTCATTAAACCCGTACGTATGGGGTATCTATGGATAGGTCTTCAAAAATTATATTGAGGTTTGTAATATCATTTTTCCAAAGTGGTAAAATGTGTCCCCCCCCCCCGTAACTTCCAAAGTAAGAGAATGATAAACTAAAAAAATATATGAAGTACATTACCATGTAAACTTCCACCGAAAATTAGTTTGAACGAGATCTAGTTAGTAGTTTTTTTTTATACGTCATAAATCGTAAACCGCAAATTGTCTTTCATTCAATCAACTCAAATATAAAAAAAAAAAAAAATTCATAAAGTTACCTGATGCATAAACCCGGATGTTACGCAACCCTCGGTGCGCGAGTCCGAGTCGCTCTTGCCCGGTTTTTGCTAAAAGGAGCTTAATCGTATTGTTACGAGCTTGGGGTTCGTGACAATAAAAACTGCCGATTTAATAACCAAAAAAATGACACTTTAATCAACAACACTAATAACAACTCAAACACACTGATCGCTCTAAGTCGCACTTGAAGATCGCTTTGATCTGTTAGCTTGAATCGCGTATCCAAACTATGTCGGTCGTGGCGCATCCCGACCTTATATAGTGCCGCAGATAGTTCTAGAACCTTCCATTGTAGAAACATGTAGAATGTTCGAGTACATACCGGCCCCGACTGACCAGATGTCGATAGTTCGAGAAAGACCTAGAATTTGTATCGAAATTTCTAGAAGGATCTTGACTACTAGTTCGCTACTCGATACTAGATGGCGCTAGTAGTAACTAATGTCACCATGTACCTACCAGGCATTAATTGTAGCGCGCAACAGTATTTCTGTGAAAGTTAGCATAGTCACAGGCACCCATTGCCATTTAGATCTTATTAAAAGGGGATTAAAAGTATTTCTGTGAAAGTTATCATAGTCACAGGTACGAGTCACAGGTACCCATTGCCATTTAGATCTTGCGTGTACTGCTGATTCACTGCAAAGGTGTTTTGTGTGTTCTGAGTGTGTCCAGGGACATGGAGAACATGGATAGTGGACATGTGCTCCGGGATGTCACATTGTCGAGGTATTTGGATGATAAGATCGCATTTAACAAAATAACTTTACAGTACTTACTTTAAGAAAATATTAATGGCGATAGGATCACTTTGCCATTCAGGTTCTATGCCCTCTGTATTGAAGGTCATTAAGGAGACCTTAACAGCATGCATGAATGTAACTTGGTAGGTGTATAGATTTTGGTTTAGGGGTGAGTGGTCATAAACTTAACAGCATGCATGAATGTAACTTGGTAGGTGTATAGATTTTGGTTTAGGGGTGAGTGGTCATAAACTTAACAGCATGCATGAATGTAACTTGGTAGGTGTATAGATTTTGGTTTAGGGGTGAGTGGTCATAAACTTAACAGCATGCATGAATGTAACTTGGTAGGTGTATAGATTTTGGTTTAGGGGGTGAGTGGTCATAAACTCGATCACATACCTAATCAACCTATAATTTCCAAACTGCTGGGACACAGGCCTCCTTCTTTGTGACAGAGAGTGGACTGTAATCTACCACGTGGGCCCAGTGCGGGTTGGTACAAGTCGCATGTGTTCGAATTTTTAGATCTAGGACATACCGGTTTCCTCACGATGTTTTCCTTCACCGTTTTGAGAGCAGTGGTGATGAAATAATTTACACAAAGTAGAGTGCCTGCCTGGGTTCGAACCTGCAACTCGCAAGGCGCGGACGTTACCACTGGGCCACCACTGCTCTCGATCTGAACTCTATCACATAACATTCCAGAAATATTTGCATTGGCAGATTATGGGTTCGGTACTTATGGTACCCACAAGTTACTAAAGTACAAAGTTTTACCCGACCAGTAATTGGATGCAGTAAGTGGCGAAAAAACCGATGCCGATGATGCCCAAAATGCCGTATACGATGCCCATCCGCGACACGGCGTTGGGCATGGCCAGCAGGCCGGCGCCCAGGCAGCCCTTCAGCATGTGCATCATGGTCTCCGTGTACCTGCACAGTGCACACACTCAATACAATACAATATCCCAATGTACATTTTAAAAAAACTAGCAAGTGTGTGTTCTACGCCGAGTTCTTTTCAATATTGAACGCGCAGTTTAATAACACTTTTCCACTAAAAAAATACTTTTAGTGGAAAAGTGTTATTAAACTGCACTACTAAACAAATTTTTTATTTAGTGACTGGGCGACTTCAGGTATTCGTAAAAGCAGGGAGAACTCTATGGCTTAAAGCAACATATGAATAATACAAACTTTCATCAGTATGTTTCAAAATATTCAAAAACTTTTAAAAGTGTGTGTCAAGTAGCTAAAGCTCTTTATATTAGCAATAAAATAAAATCAGCTGATGATAAAATAAAAACTACTTGGCAAATAATAAATAATGAAACAGGTAGGAAAAAACAGCGTAATACTGAATTTAATTTAGATACTGCACATGGCCCCATCAACTCAGATGTAGAAATAGCTCAGGAATTTGAAAACTTTTTTTTTTAATATTCCCCTTAAAACTACTGAAGCTTTAAATTCATCCCCCACGCTTTCTGCTGCCTTACTTAAAAAGAATGTAAAGGCATGCCGTTTGGAGTTTAGGTTTCAGCATACAAACCCTCAGGCTGTTATAAAAGCTTTTAAAGATCTTAACATTAAATCAACAGAAGATCTCTGGGGAATGTCTGTAAAAGTATGTAAATCTTTCATCGAAACCATTGCGCCCTATTTAGCATTCATATTTAACACCAGTGTTGATCAAGGAGTCTTTCCGGATCTTATGAAACATAGTAAAGTTGTACCATTGTTCAAATCCGGTGATAGTAAAGAACCTAACAATTATAGACCTGTCTCAATTCTGCCAGTTCTCAGTAAGGTGTTTGAAAAGTTGATGCTCAATCAAATGTTACGTCACTTTAATAAAAATTCCATCATTCATGAACACCAGCACGGTTTCACCAAAGGGCGTTGCACTACTGACGCCGGTGTTACCCTAATAAAGAACATTTTTAATGCCTGGGAAGAAGCAAAAGATGCCATTGGAATCTTTTGCGACCTCTCTAAGGCGTTCGATTGCGTAAACCATGAGACACTTCTGATGAAACTGGAGCACTATGGAATTAGAAAAACAGCACTTGATTTGCTAAGATCATACCTGAAAGATAGAAAGGTTAAAGTTCAAGTAAACGGCGTAAACTCATTAGGGTCTGCAATGACAATGGGCGTTCCTCAAAGTTCGATATTGGGTCCATTCCTCCTTTTAGTTTACATTAATGATTTACCCCAATTACTTGAAAATCAACGATGAAGATGGTGTTATTTGCAGATGATACATCATTGATCTTTATGATAGACAGACGGGCACAAAATCTTGACGATGTGAATAACTCTATTCTTCAGGTCCAAGATTGGTTTACGGTAAATAATTTGGTACTAAATGAAAAGAAAACCAAATGCATTAGATTTAAATTACCTAATGTTAGAAGTAGCGAATGTGACATCATACTTAATGGAGAAAAACTGGAATTTGTTGATCGAACTGTTTTTCTGGGAATCACGCTAGACGAGAAATTACAATGGGGACCTCACATAACATCTCTTGCGGGGCGGCTTAGCTCGGCCGCTTATGCTGTTAGAAAGATTAGACAATTAACTGATGTAGAAATCGCGCGTTTAGTCTATTTTAGCTACTTTCACAGCTTAATGTCTTACGGCATTTTACTATGGGGTCGAGCTGCTGACATTGAATCCATCTTTATTTTGCAAAAGAGAGCTGTCAGAGCCATTTATAATCTACGTCGCCGCGAATCTCTCAGGGAACTTTTTAAAACGATTAATATTATGACGGTACCTTGCCAATTTATTTATGAAAATATTATGTATGTAAGAAAAAATCTACATCTTTTTAATAAAATAAGCGATAGACATAATTTTAATACTAGAAATAAAGATAAAATACATCAACCATTTTTTAGATTAGCCAAAGTACATACATCTTTTATGGGGTACTATGTTAAATGTTACAATAAAATACCTTGTGATATATTGCAATTAAATGAAAGAAAATTTAAAACTCACATTAAACGTACACTTTGTAAACAAGCATACTATAAATTATAAGATTATATCCAAGATAAGAACGCTTGGAAACATGCTGGTCCTGCTCCATAGGACAATCTAGAGTCTAGACAAAATCAAACTGGTTGCTAATTTAATTGTAAAATTGATTCTTTCTTCTTTTTTTTGACGTTGATTTATATTGTGTAATTACTTAAACTCACACCCTGACTTATTACTTGTATTTTTTTATTTAAATGAAAATCGTTTATTTTTACCATGTTTGTAAATATGTGAGCACCATGTATCTATTAGATAATTAATTTATGTCATGTTTTCATTTTTAATTCTTTTACCTATTATGGTATAGTAATTTTATTTTATTTTAGGTGCATCGTCTTCACATATTATTATATAATTAATGTATACAAAATATTGTAAAACATTTTAAAAGAGTAACGGTGGAGTTTTTTGCCCATTCTTCTCCATACGAAAACTACCTTTTGAAATGGGCGACTAGAATCAATTCTATTTTTTCGTAATTGTCAACAATTACGAAAAAAACGAAAACGTCAACGTTCAAAAGTGCCTTTTAAGTGCCTACTTCAAATCAATGTTTTGACTTTGACTTTGACTTTGTGTTTACGCACAGTGAAGGGTTCCGTAGTTGGGATGAATTTATCCTAAACAAACATGACATTGAAGTACTTGAAAGACATCCTCTCATACATTCCAACTGCAAATGTAAGTTTGTACGCACAATATTGACAGATTTGCCATGTTATTTTAAGACTTCTTAGAGGTTTTTATGTTTATATTTGAAATATTTTAATTAATATTTATATTTTTTTACATTGCACAATCTGAACTTAGGTTGTACAAAGACATCATTAATTGTACAATCCATACTAATATGAAATTTGGTACAGAGATAGTTTGAGTCCCGGGAAAGGATATAGGATAGTTTTATCCTGATATTCCCACGGGATCGACACTTATACAGGTGAAACCACGAGGCGCTACTAGTTATTAATACATTAGAACATGTATCATAAACACCGAATTGATCCTAGACAATGTTTTTTGTTACCAATGGCACGTATTTATAAAGAAAACAAAGTGAAAACTTGAAAAAGCATAGTAATTTTATAAATATGTCTGAAGGTAATTCTTCCCAGAGAAAATGTAACGCGCGTTGATGTCTTTATAATGGCCAAAACGTAAAACAGAGGTATCGGTTACGGTAATAGTGTCGCGAGTTCAATGGTGTTTTCCCATCTCAAAACCCAACGCGCCTAAAGAAGCTTTCACTTCAAAAAGAAAAAAAAAAAAAAACGACCTACTTACTTGTTTAATCCCAATCATAAACATGATGCGGACTACCTATAGTTGTACAGCAAGCTGTACGTCTGCGGTGATACTTTAACCTTGAGCCGGTCTCGCGTAACACGGAGTTTCAATCATAAACATGATGCGGACTACCTATAGTTGTACAGCAAGCTGTACGTCTGCGGTGATACTTTAACCTTGAGCCGGTCTCGCGTAACACGGAGTTTCAATCATAAACATGATGCGGACTACCTATAGTTGTACAGCAAGCTGTACGTCTGCGGTGATACTTTAACCTTGAGCCGGTCTCGCGTAACACGGAGTTTCAATCATAAACATGATGCGGACTACCTATAGTTGTACAGCAAGCTGTACGTCTGCGGTGATACTTTAACCTTGAGCCGGTCTCGCGTAACACGGAGTTTCAATCATAAAAGTGATGCGGACTACCTATAGTTGTACAGCAAGCCACACGTCTGTGGCGACACTTTGACCTAGAGCCAGCCTCGCGTAGCACGGAGTTTCAACTAGTACCTGTATTGTTGTCCGTACTTACGTGGTGGGTTTTGGTACTTTGCGATGCTCGTGAGGATCAAAATCTTCGTCCTCAGCAACTGCAACAGAAATCATAAAGTGAGTCGTTAGCTGGGTGCCGCTAGGACACGGTCACGTAACGCCCGGCGCCCGACGCGACGGCACCTCGGGCACCTGCTGCTTGCTACTGGTCCCTTACGCGCAGTTATAATGTCGTCGAATCCCGCCATCATGTATTCGAGCACGAACATGTTGGCGACTCAGCTGCCTTACTCCTGTACTCTATTACAAGTGCTCGGGTGAAGCGGCGCCGAGGTCAGTTTCTGTTTATTGTCCTGTGAATGATTTTCTACTGCAATGGTGCAATGGCGCATAAACATGAATGCACAGACTACAATATAATACAGAGTAATGTCATCTCTGTCAGTTAGCACCAGTCACAGACATCAGCACAACACTCCATAGATACTAGAGCACACTTCCGCATTATATTGTAGTCTGTGAGCACACTGAAAACAGAACAGCACAGATTTGTTGTCAGGATGTATAGCTGGACCCAAGGATCTTTAAGGTGGATCCAGACATTTATATTCGTGGTGAGGCATGTGCTACACACGTGCGAGGGCGAGTCAACGTATGTCGGCAAACGCTTCAAGATCAAGGGGCCTCAGTGCGAGCATTACATTAGTTGTGGAAGTAGTCGCGCATGAACGTTCGAGGTGTGCGCCGCGTACGATATCCACGCACGCCACGACTGAGAAAATGAAACTGTTTTTGCTCGGGCCAAACCGCGCATGCTCGGGCCGATCCAACCCATACAGCAGCAGAAAAAATGGCACCGTCGCATTGCGTGCGCATTACCGCTGTTGCTTTTATAATTATGCATTCAATTATTAAAAAAAAGAGATAAGAAAAGGTCGTCGTCGTTAGTGGGTTAAAAAGGTCTTCCGCCATCGTTTTGAATACGGAAATAAACTTTTCGATGATCTCTCATTGAAGAAAATAGTAAAATCGAAAAGAATCGAATTTTATTCACATAGTTGAAGATTTTAATTTTCTATTGAATGCAGTGGAGCTTATAGTGAAAAAATGTATATGTTTATGCGAGATGCCAATACTGTCAAAGAACGATTGTTGGTTACATTAAGGTCCATATATTCTTATATAGATAATATCCAATCCAACTTATCTATACCATCTTCGGAGATTATTAAAAAGTTGTGCCAATTAATTATTGTCCTGCACGAGTAACTCTAATTCATTATTATAACTAATTACTATTTAAGTGAGAGTATTAATGTAAAAGGGTACGATGGGGCTGACATATCTTTGATAAAAGCCCCTAAATAAATGTAGATTAAAAAAAATAATATCCTTATACTATATTAATAGGCTAAGTGTATGCACGTTGTGTGAAACTCCTGACACCCAAACTAGGACAAGTCCTGTACCTTAGGTGTCAGCGTTCCTCCCTGCCCTTAATATTTGTGAAGCCTAACTTTCTATTGCATTGCACAAATAAAATTAATAATTATAATCGATGTTTTAAGTTTTTAACAAATACACTATAGAATAAAATAAAATATTGCGACACAACCGTTCAAACCGCCTCGCATGTGCGCAGCCTGTGCGTAGCATATGCCTCGCTATAAACATGAAGAATTATTGAAGACACACAAACGATGCATTTGCTTCGCACGCGATGGCTCGATCCGAGCATAATATTTTTTCGACAAGCACGCCGCAGGCAGAGGCGTTCGTTGTGCGCCGTTTGCGGCGCGTGCCTCGCAATGTCTGGATCCACCTTTAGGCGCGTACCAACATCAGGGGGCTTACTATCACCTTTTATAAAAACGTTCAATTTCCAGTCAGTTCAATAGCAGGCCTGCTTCTGCTCTGTTAATTATCGTACTATGGGAGTAGTAAAAGTGAACCACTATTAAACGTAGTTCACCAAAGTGGAATGGAAATGCTTGTCTGTGGCCTGCTGTAACGCCATTGTTTTTTTAATAGGCATCGTCCAAAAACTTAAATCTAATTCTGTTTTCATATTACCAGTTTTTTTTAAATAATAGAAACTTGACTTTCTTGGGTATATACATATACTAGCTATGATTATGTATAACAAGTTACCTTGATACAATATCTAAAAGCACTATAGAGCTCAATTTCATGTGTAGGATCTTTACACCTTTTAATGATGATAGTTGAGTGATACGCAAGAATACGTAATAATAGAATTTATTGATTTTAATTGAATGATAATGAGTGCACGCGATTTGAATGACATTTGTGTACTAAAGTGTGGGCCGCGCGTAGCAAGTAAAGTGCTGACACAATGATGTCAAATTTGTACGTGTTTGCACTGTTCATGCTCCGGGGCCCGACAAGATGTGAATGAGATAAAGGATAATGATTTACAAAATGATAATTAACAATTGGGCTTACCAACTTAAATAAACTAAGCTTAAGGTATTTCATTGAATTGAGTTCGAACGGACGGCGTAGACCCTCTGTTGGTGGTAGCGATGGTAGGGCGACTCGCAGCGGTGGCGGCGGGAGCTACAAAGCTCACGCTAGCTTCGGCCGGCTCTGTAGTGGGAGATGCGGGCGCTGGACGCGGCTGGCGCGCTCTCACGCGTCGCCATACTGTGACGAAGGGGATGTATGTGGGTGTCAGAAGTGTCTTATAGGTGGGTTCTATTGAGGCTGGGCGTAGGTGCAGTGTAGAAATAACACGGAGGGCCAAAATACTTGTAGTTTATTCGGCGTTTCACAGCGAACAGGGCCGTTAATCACGGTTACAGGGTGTTTTATAAGCGCGTACAATCAATGTTGCTAACTTAAAAAAATAATACAACTCGATACATCGATATGATTTAAACACAAAATAAATGTAAGTAATCAGCAATAAAATCAATAACTAATTAATAATTAACGAAACATGAACCAAGAACCAATCAGAGGAAATGAAGTCTGTGCATTATGTACTTAATTAAATATTCATCAAAAATACACTATTCGATTGGCGGTGACGTCACTGCTTCCGCTGATGCGCAGTCTCCTGGGAGGCTCCCTGCGTTTGTAACATTCGGCCATCCTGCATCTGCCGTGACTCACGGCGATCGGCCAGTCTCGGGTTGTCATCGTTTTGTTGGAACTGAAACAATTAAAAGGATATCACGCAGTTTGTGCTCATAAAAATATTAAAATTTGGATGTGTCGATGAGACTCAAAGTATTTATTGCAAAGTTCCACACAGATGTAGGGCATTCCTAATAAGTCTTTTTTTTTTTTTTGCTATATTTATGTTGAGGTTATCACACAGCTTAATAAAATAGATATTATATTTATGTATTTTCTTATGAATCATGTAAGTATGTTTATATTATTATTGTAGTTTCACGCAGATCTAGACTACAGTATCACACAGCTTAGTAGAATAGATATTATTTTATGTATTTTATTATGAATCATGTATGTTTATATTATTATTGTAGTTTCACACAGATCTAGACTACAGTATCACGCAGCTTAGTAGAATAGATATTATATTTATTTATTTTATTATGAATCATGTATGTTTATATTATTATTGTAGTTTCACACAGATCTAGACTACAGTATCACACAGCTTAGTAGAATAGATATTATATTTATGTATTTTATTATGAATCATGTATGTTTATATTATTATTGTTGTTTCACACAGATCTAGACTACAGTATTACACAGCTTAGTAGAATAGATATTATATTTATGTAATTTATTATGAATCATGTATGATTAAATTATTATTGTTGTTTCACACAGAATACCTAGATTACAGTAGGTATCACACAGCTTAGTAGAAATGATTATATTTTCTTTACATGGGAAATAAGTACGCACTGTAAAAGTATATCAATTTATAAGTTTAATCATTTATTTAAAGAAATAATAATGAAAATTGACAAGATATAACAGTAAGTAGGTAGTTATGTATAACCATCAAAACGCTAACTCTCTAATAAATCAATAAGGTCATCTCTATCTACCTCGCGGTCTGAAGCTTCTGACGAACTATCTGAAACACTAGGCTTGTAGGGCCGAAGAGAATCACCCGCTACAACAGCACTAAATTTCCTATACCCTTTTACTCCCTTTATACTATTTATTGTGTACCGGTCTATGTTGTGATTAGCATGAGTAACTTTATAAGGTCCTGTATATAGGCTTCCCAGCTTTTTCGTGATTCGAGTACTATTATCCCTAGAAATGCCTCCCTTCCAGAGAACCAGCTCCCCTATTTTGTATTTTCTACAACATTTATGCCGTTTGTCATACTGTTCTTTCATAACGGTCATTTGTCTGTCTATACGTAATTTTGCTGATCTTCTACGCTCCTCTAATTGTTCTGTTGGAGTTGTGTCACTATTTGATATTGTTGGATATGCGGGGAGTAGAGAATTATTATGTGTGACCATCAAATTGAATGGAGCTACACCCGTAACTGCATGCGGAGTATTGTTTATACCCCAGATCACGTCTGTTAGTTTATTATCCCAAGTGCATTCACTCTCCGCGGTGGTGTTAAGACCATTGACTATAGTACGATTGATTCGTTCAACTTGACCATTTGATCGGGGACAAGCGATTGCATTTAGGACATGTTTAAACTGTTTTTGTAGCGCGAAATCTTTGAAATATCTACTAGTAAAGGCTACGCCACGATCAGTTATAATTCGATGTGGATTTCCGAAAACAGATATAATTTCATGTAGGTGCTTAATTGTTTCAACGGAACTCACTCCCCGTACTGCTCTTGCGAACACAAATTTGGTAAAAGAATCTATGACCACTAGTATATAACAATTACCGTTTCTGGTTTTTAGAAAAGGACCCAAGTGATCCGCATGTAGTGTATGCATTGGAATATCTACTTTTGCGATTGGGTGTAGTTCCCCTTCAGGTTTCCCATAATTACCCTTTGCGTACGCACAAGTTAAACAGGCTTTTATGTATTTACGTATAAATCTGGTCATACTAGGGAACCAAAACTGAGATTTAATAGTTTTTTCGCATTTATCGAAGCCAATATGGCCTACTTGATCGTGATATTTTTGGAGCAAAGTCCATTTGGAAAGTTTTGGAATAACAAACCTACTACCGTTCAATGTTTTACGAAATAAACAATCATTACTTATTTCATAATTATTAACAATGTCTGGGTTAGTCGTCCCTTCTTTCAGTTGATGAATAATAGCCTGAATATTTTCGTCTTGTAATTGTAATGTTAAACGCCAATCTGCCTCATCAATTTGTAAAACTGGAACCGTAACTACTGGATTACGACTGAGGGCATCGACATGTTGCATACGGGCTCCAGGACGATACTCTATTTCTATGTCGAAATCTTGAATAGTAAGCCACCATCGGGCAATCCGTGGTATCAAATCTCTCTTACTCAAAGTGGTTCGCAAAGCCGCACAGTCTGTGACTACTTTAACTGGGATACCGGTAATGTAAATGCGAAAACGTTTCAAGGACTCGACTACAGCTAAAGTTTCTAATTCATAGCTATGGTAGTACTGCTCCTCTTGACTGGTGACTCGGCTGAAGTAAGCGATTGGTTTTAAGAGACAATTCGCTTGATATTGCAGTAGAATACCACCTAACCCTAACTTACTGGCATCGGTATGTACTTCAGTCCTAGCATGTGGATCATAAATGGCCAGTACGGGCCGGGACGTCAGAATAGACTTTAAGGTAATAAATGCATGTTCTTGTTCACGTTCCCAAACCCAGTTTACGTTATTCTTAGTTAGATAAGTAAGAGGTCTAGCTATTTCTGCGAATCCCCTGACAAATTTACGGAAGTATGAGGCTAATCCTACAAATTGTCGTACCTCATGAACGTTTTGAGGTCGCTTGAAATCAGAGACAGCACAAATTTTAGCCTGACCAGGTCTAATACTTCCTGCAGTAACTTCATGACCAAGGTAATTCACGCTAGTTTTCAAAAACGAGCATTTTTTGAGGTTAAGCTTTAGGTTTGCTTTAGACAAAAGATATAAAACTTCTCCTAATAATTCTATGCCCTCTTCTATAGTAGAAGACGGAATAGTTAAATCGTCAAGAAAAATGGCGATTTTATTATCTAGCGACCCTAAAGCTCTACGAATTAAGCGTGAGAAAACAGCGGGAGCATTGGCCAAACCAAACGGCATTTTCAGGAATTCATACTGGCCACTGGGCGTAACAAAAGCAGTCTTAGAAATCGAGTCGTCAGAAACACTGACCTGGTAGTAACTTTGCGTTAAATCTAGGGCCGTAAAGAATGTTTTTCCTGAAAGCCGATTGATTTGGTCATCGATGTGAGGCATTGGATAACGATCCTTGACTGTGCGAGCATTCAGTGCTCTATAGTCTATGCAAAGCCTATAATCACCTCCTTTTTTCCTAACTAAAATTACGGGACTGGCGTATTGTGATACGGACTCACGGACTATACCAGCAGAAATAAGTTCGTCTATTTTTGTTTGAACGATCTCGCTTTCTTTATATGATAGCCGATACGGCCTACAATAAACTGGATTCGACGTTGTTGTCTCTATATGCATTTCTATCAAATCGGTAGTACCGAGATCACTATTACATTCGGAAAAAGTATTTCTATATCTATGTAACAAATCTTTTAAACGAGACGCATTACACTCATCTATTTCACCAACATCAATATTAGAAAAAAGTATGTTTTTATTTTCTTGTGAGGGTATATCTAAATATGGTTCACCAGAAATAGTCAATACATGTTCGTGTAAATAGACATCTGCGCGAGTGAGTAATCTATTCGATGTCCACTGTATATCTGTATTGCCAATGTTTATTACTCGCAATTGGTACGTTTTCTGTGTTAAAATAGTTTGAGGTATAAAATATGAAGTTTTGCCTAGACAAAATAATACTGGTCTCGTAACTAGCAAGCTATTCAAGGGTGTATCGTGTTCTGTGTAAACGTAAACATCGCAACTACAGCCTGGGGACAATATAACGTCATAACATGTTAATAGAGGCACCTTCGTTATAAAATCGCTATTGCTTAATGTGATTCCTGATAAAACTTTTGTAGTGTCGGATGTAAACAAGGTTACCGCCTGAGAGGTAGCTACAAGGTTAACATTTGGATGGCTAAGTATTGGTTGTCCAATAATTAAGTTTATATTGTTTAGATTAACATCAGTAATTTCTGCATCGGTTTCAATACATAAATCATCAATATTAAGTTTAAATTGTACTTTGCCAAGTGACAGTGTATGCAAACCACCGAAGCCTCGCATTATAATATTTGATGGTAAGATATTTAATTGCATTTTTTTCGTTATTTCTAAAGTTATAATATTTACTTTGCTACCCGTATCTATATAAGCCAACGCTGTGTGATGATTATTAATACAGACAAATTTCATAAACAATTCAGATAGAATTTCGTATGAAGTAAAATATACATTCCGTACCTGTAGTGCCCGCTGGGGCGTCTGTGATCCATTTTGCTGGGAAGAGGTGTACTGCGCGACTCTGGGAGTGGACTGCGAAGTCCCGGCAGCATACCAGCAGGCAGCAGCGGTGTGGCCCAGCCGCTGACAAACTTGGCAGCGTGCGGACCTGCAGTCTCGTGCTTCATGTCCCGTCTTGCGGCAGTTGTAACAAATTTTCGGCGCGGTGCTTGCTGCTGTCCCTCGTTGCCAGGTCGATTTCGCTTCCAGTGTTTTCGCTTCTACCTTCTTATAATTTTCAAGAGATGATAAAAATCCGTAGTACAATTCTTCTGCCGTCTCGCAGCTGTAGGCCTTTGCGTTTGCTTGTAGCTCTATTGGTAATCCTCGGATCACGCACGAAATAGCTGCTTCTCCTTCCAAACTACATTTTTTTAGCAAAGACATTTTGTCGTGGAAATATTTGGTCATAGTTTCTTGGTTATTTTTTTTTCGTGCCAACATTTCATCTAGGCGGTCAACAAAATCGGTTGAACGGGGAAACGCTTTTGTTAACCTATCTTTCCAATTAGTCCAGGATGTGCCATAATCTTCAAGATCGTCGTACCATTCCCGTGCTGGTCCGCGAAGACGAATTTGCATGGCGAAAATCTTGTCGCGGTCATCCCATTCGTACAGGTCTCCCAGCTGATCAATTTTGTGCAACCACCCTTTTACATTTGTGCTTTTCTGTCCAGGGTCAAACTTGGGGATGATTTCGGCGTCTAAATGTGTTACCCTCATTTTCTTCTTTGTACTGCAATGCAATGGCGGTTCTTCTTGCAATTGAGAAAAAAAATTGCTTTCATTTTCTTCTTCAGTGGTCGTATCAGCAGAGGTCTCGCTGGACCTTCGTTTCCTCAAACCACTAAAATATGGTGGCATTCTTCAATCCCACTTCTGAAATGTGACGAAGGGGATGTATGTGGGTGTCAGAAGTGTCTTATAGGTGGGTTCTATTGAGGCTGGGCGTAGGTGCAGTGTAGAAATAACACGGAGGGCCAAAATACTTGTAGTTTATTCGGCGTTTCACAGCGAACAGGGCCGTTAATCACGGTTACAGGGTGTTTTATAAGCGCGTACAATCAATGTTGCTAACTTAAAAAAATAATACAACTCGATACATCGATATGATTTAAACACAAAATAAATGTAAGTAATCAGCAATAAAATCAATAACTAATTAATAATTAACGAAACATGAACCAAGAACCAATCAGAGGAAATGAAGTCTGTGCATCATGTACTTAATTAAATATTCATCAAAAATACACTATTCGATTGGCGGTGACGTCACTGCTTCCGCTGATGCGCAGTCTCCTGGGAGGCTCCCTGCGTTTGTAACAATACGTACAAGATGACGCAAACCACGACAACCCCGGCCAAGGCGTAGATGGCGACATAGTGGTGAATGTCATGGAATGTCACTCCATCCGCCAATTCCTGACTGGTTTTCATCTCTTTGATTGCTTTTTCAATCGCCTTTATGTCTTCCCGTTGCTCGGGGATATCATCTCTCTCATTCAGTGGAGTGATGAGAGGTGTAGACAGATTAATGATATGATTTATTGGTGGAATCTCTATGTTCATAACATCGATCTTCGTTTTAATTGAGTTTGATAAAGATTTGTGTGCGTAGATCGTAAACATTCTGTCTTTAATGACGCAACTGTCTCCCAGTGTAATGACACCTGTAGCTCTACCATGAGTTTGCACAGCCAAAACTCGCTAGCGTCTACGTAAATAATATGTATGAAATATTGTACAGCGCCCCTAGCGGTCACCGAAAGAATTAAAATTCGTACCATGAGTACTATAGATTTCGATAGGTAAGAAACCTAACGTAATCTATTCGATAGTCACTAACGTTTTTCAGCTGTCGCCATACAAAACGGCACCATGAGTTAATAATTTGACAGACGCTATCGAAAGATACGCTTACGATAGTAGTTACGTCACTCACTAGCATTTTGACGCGTGAAACATATGTTTACATTGAAATTATATACGTTTTTGAGTATTTTGAGTCAAAATAATGTCTGGTAGAGCTTATTTAGCATGGAATATGTTGGCGGCCGCTGAATTTGAAGACCAACGACGTAAAGAACGTGAATTTCAAGCCAAAATTACAAGAAAATGAAATTCTAGCTTACCAATGGGCGGGACATTTCGCAGCTACCTAGGACGCTTTCTGTGATGAATATTAACTTAAATTTAAATAAAAGACATTTTACTTATACAACCTTTTCATTTATTTTATTATTATATGGGAAACATACAGCATATTTAACAAAATAAGGAACACAAAAATTGACATAAAAACACATACTTATTACCTACTAACTACACATTTTTTTCTTTAAACATTGGACACTAGGATTTCCCCTGTATCGTGGGTGCATTTACAAACACAAATATCACATGCACAAACATCCAGACCCGGAACAATTAGGTATCTTGCTTTGGAAGATTGGATCACACAACTTTTTGCTCCATGCGACAAATGAACCGGCGATTCTTAGCGCAGAAGCGACAGACAGTTTCTAAAAATTGTGCCATACTGGTCCTCATTGTATTATTGTCATTTTGTAAACTTATTTAACTGAATTTTATTAAAAAACGCCGTGAACACAATGTCAACAAATACAAAATTACAAATTGAAAACGACACTCGATGACACAACAGTGACATATAAGGAATAAAAATTCTACAACCACTAAATACCTTAAGAAGTTCACTAACCGCCAACCATTCTATTTAGTCGGATTATTGCCTATCATAACATTTTAAGCATAGGCGATAGCACTATATTTTGAGCATTATATATGCCGTTCTCTCTCCTTATTACTGAGAAAGAAAGAAATAAAACTTAAGGAAGTGACGTTACATACAACACGATCTATCGAGTTTACCTTAGCGCCTGCGTAAAACTCCATAAAACTCATGGTGCAAGCATTATCGAAATCTATTCAATCCACGTTAATACGCTAGCGAGTTTGACGCTAGCGAGTAAGTTTTCGATAACAACTCATGGTAGAGGTACAGGCATAGGTTGGTGTCTGACGTCATCTGATAGATGGGCCTTTTCAGTGGACATATGTATTCGTCGGTATCGTAAGGAACGCATCTTTGTAAGACACCGGAATGTAAGAGTCTTTGTGTATGTTGATAGCCAGGTAGTTTGCTACGGGCACTATGTTGACCATGCTTTCATTTGCTTGTTGTGGAATCGGTATGAGGTTGTATAGCTCATAGTCTTCCCTGTTCACAAGAGGAATTCTAACTTCAAAAATCAGATACTCCCTGGTTGCTCTCGCCTTCACTTTCAATAGGTGATATATCTTCGCCAAGTCAGTCTGAATATTATTGATCGGTAAGGCTAATTCCTTTGAAATCTGTCCGGTTATAATATTCAGTTCGTTTCTCAGCAGTTCTGGTGTTATCAAGTGAAAGTTGAACTTCTCATAGAAAATGTTGGCCACTGTATCAACCAACGTCTCCTGGATTACTTTGAGATTGGTCATGATGTTACTGGCTATGAGTGTTGATAATGTGAATTCTGCTTTGTTGTCGGTGTGTTGGATTTCCTCTTTCAGTTTTCTCATGCCCTCGTTGCATCTGGTAATGTATTGGTTGATTATTTTGTGCTGCTTGTCCAGGGTATTTTCAATTCTTTTGATAACATTTAGCTCAGCCTCCACAACTGACGTCTGGTTTCTCCACAGCTTGCTAAGATGTTTTTGATTGTGTTTGATTAAGGCAATATCTTTCTGATATTGTTCGGCGAATGTTTCGTCCAATACTCCGAACAAACTATGTGCGACGTAGCCAATGCCGTTGATAAGCCCGCGACGTCGGCGAACTTGACCTTGCTGACCAAGTAGAACGTTGTTGTAGTGTTCAAGTTCGTTGTACCCGTGACGCAGTTGTAATCGGACTACGTCGCATTGTGATATTTGATCCTTTGAACATATGTTGTCCAGACGAGTGACAAACTTGTCCAGTAGGTTAATTCCTTGCCAATACGGAGCCATATCGCAATAAACGATGAGTTTCCATTCTTCACGTTCCAATCTCATGGTTGCTAGTTTGTCGAAAAATATGTTTTTATTTTCTGCAACTTTGGAAATTTTGTGCTCGCATGTTCCTGAGCAAATAACCATTAGAAGTACGAGTGTTGTAATTATAAAGTTGCATAATTTTGATGCAGCTGGCTTGGAATATTTACTGTCTGTTGTTTGACCTTCTTGGTTTTTCTTTACTGTACCGTGGCTTGGATTGTTGTTGCTGATCGGCAAAACGGATAGTTTCGTGATTGGTCTCTTGAGTGTCCCGTTTTTCGTCCATAAGGTCACTACTCGGACGTATCCGTCTTTCCCTGGATGAAGTTCAATAACTCTGCCCATGGGCCATTTTCCCGGGGGCAGATTGATGTTGTGAATGATGACGATGTCATTGATCTTCATATTCTGATGAGGTTGGCGCCATTTACTGCGAGCTGATAGTTGGCCCAGATACTCAGCTCGCCATCTCTTCCACAGGTCATCAAATATTTTTTGTGTGAGCTGCCATCTTGTCCGTAGATCTCTCTCTGTCTCGATGATAGTTAACGTCGGGCCGCTTGCCAAAAAGTGAGATGGTGTGAGACAGTCTAAATCTTCAGGATCTTCGCTAAGTGCGCACAATGGGCGGCTATTCAAACATGCTTCTATCTGAGCGAGCAAAGTCGAATATTCTTCAAACGTCAACTTCTGATCTCCTATCACTCGTTTGAGATGGTGCTTCAAACTCTTGACGGCAGCTTCCCAGAGGCCTCAAAACAACTTTGTAACTTTGAAAGATTCAACGTGATTTTGGACGTGTGTCGATAAGTCATGCCACAACTTAAAAAAAAAAAAAATTGCGCGCCAAATAAATAATATTTATCTGTATGTTTGTATTGTCTTCACAATGTCGTAAGTTTGTTTACATGATAAAAATATCATAATGGTGTACTTAATTTATGCATTTTTAATTGGAATGTCGCTTAGATTAATAATTAATGTGGTAAATTTTATTTTTAGTGAAACACGAACAAGTCGTGTCAGTATGACCCAACTGCTTCGCCGGGAGTTCTTAAATAATCCTAGAGAAATAAATGCAGTTATGTATAACAAATCCACCCAAGCATGGGAAACATTGCAAGATAATGTGGAAAAGGGTTGCAGAGAGAAGATAGTATTTTTGGGCCCCTTAAATTGTAACGTCTATTAATTAATACCAAAAAAAAAATTATACATTAATTAATCGAATTTTATTCACATAGCTGAAGATTTTAATTTTCTATTGAATGCAGTGGAGCTTATAGTGAAAAATGTATATGTTTATGCGAGATGCCATTACTGTCAAAGAAACATTATTATTATTATTCCATACCATAATATTGTCATTTAAAATAGTCGATTTTTGGAATAAAGTTTAACCGGGATCACGAAATCGCAATAAAAAGAAAAATGTTTTGATAATGCACTAAATTGATTCAATTCCCGTTATGGTCGTCAGTGTAATAAATACATATATTGAAGCGTATTTAACGATTTTATATAAAAACTAGCTGCGCCCCGCGGTTTCACCCGCGTAATTGTCGATCCCGTGGGAATATCGGGATAAAAAGTAGCCTATATGTTAATCCAGGGTGTCAGCTACCTCCATACAAAATTTTATCAAAATGGGTCCAGCCGTTTGAGCGTGAAGAAGTAACAAACATATAAACACACACACACACTCACACACACACTCACAAACTTTCGCCTTTATAATATTATTAAGTGTGATGAAAATAAATTATATTCCTATTATATTTATACAGTTCGAGGTGGTAACTAAATGTATTTTTATTAAGTAGAAAAACCATTGACGCTGCAGAAGTTCCTCCTGTGTTTAATCCACTGACCTCTATAATACAAGTACGCGGTCAGTGGTTTAATCCCATTTTTAAGTTTACACTCTCACGTTTAGTAAAGTAGTTTAAAAATCATCGTGAAACGGATTGCAGTTTTTGGTTTCTTGTCAGTTTTACTCTAGGGTTGTACTCAGTCATTAACGGATGCTATAATATTTAGTAGTCTGTGATTAACGGTCAGAAACTCGATTGTCCCGATTATGTAGTTCGAAAACTCAATTCAAATTTAATCTAAGGTAGGCACTAGAGGGAACCTTAAAGCCTTAAAACCTTACCTTAAAGCAAGATCCAGAATAAAAGGTTATATGCTCTGTGATTCAGAATAAAGCAACCGTTCTTTATTGGTACGTAGGTGTTTAAGTCAGTGACGTTCAACTAAGATCGGCTTTGTTCGACTTTGTAAAGAGCGTTTTTCCTACTCACATTCCAGAAAATCAATAATAAATAATAAAATAATTTATTTGCGTAAAACATGGTATACAATGGTGTTAAGTATAGGTCAGAATGGCACTAGCACGTTTAGCTAAGATAAAACATAGCATGCAAAAATTTAATTATTATTATTATTAGCCTGTGATGTCCCACTGCAGGGCAAAGGCCTCCCTACTCTCTTTCCACTTCTCTCTGTTCAAAGCTGCTAAGGACCAGTTCTTGTTGAAGGAGTCCAGCTCATCCCCACGATGTCGTTTGCCATTAAGAGGGACCCATCCATCCCACCCAGGGGGGGGGGTCGTAAGTTTGGCCCATTGTTCGTCTGACATGCGGCAGATGTGTCCAGCCCAGTTCCATTTTAGCGTGGCAGCTTTCCAAGTGACATCAGTTATCTTTGTGATGGAACGGATGGTCGTATTCCTAACTCGGTCAAAAATTTAATGTTACAAGATAATTATAGTAAAGTACATAATGTCAGAATATAATGTCAGTATTTTAAATTCATAAATTCTTTCCAACTATAGAAGCTACATTCATTTAGCCATCTGTATAATTTGTTTTTAAGTAATCTTACATTTAATAGTTTGAACTTGTTTGGTATTTTATTATAAGTGCGCACACACATTGCTAGACAGCTTTTATTATATTTGGATAGCTTTGATAAATCATTTAATACCAGTCCATAAGGGTCACGTCTGCTCCGAGGATATACATCGCTTGCTTTCTTGAATAATTGTTTATTCTTTGTCACAAACACACACATTTCGTATATATAGAGAGATGGAAGCGGTAACAAACCAAGTTTCTTAAATATTGGTCGACATGTATCATCCGGCTGAAGTCCAAAAAATGATCTTAGGCACTTCTTTTGAGCGATGAACGCTCTATTTAGATCAGTGCTATTAGCCCACATTATAAGACCATAGCGTAGTAACGATTCAACATATGCATGGTTTATTTATTTATATATTTATCCTCCTGCTGGAACGCCATACAGCAATTACACCAACGGAGCAAAAAATTACTTTATGTGCTTATCCATCCTGTGCGCGGTGGACATCCAACGGGCGGCGCGATGGAACACGCATGCTCACACGGTACTCCATCCAAATCGCGCACATTCTTTGCGATTTTTGGGACTGAATGAATTACTGACTGAATGGTAAGATATAATAGCAGTATTTTTGTTACATTTTTTACTTGCTTCAAGGCGTATACAAATTCATTAATTCTACCACTGATGCTATTTACGTGTTCCTTCCAGTTTATATTTTGATCAATTATTACTCCTAAAAACTTTGTATGTGGTACTTGTTTAATTTTATTTATATTAAGTTTGATATTATTTTTATTATTATGACTTTACATATCTCGGGACCATGGGGTCCCGGTCCTTTGGAAGGCGTACGAGGGGCCGAAGCCAACTCGCAGAGGTCCCTTAGGAAATTTTAATGAAATGCGGCACCAACCGACGATTATCCCCGTATGCACTATGCAAGTGCACCCAAGGATAACCCCCGGTTGGTGTAAGACTATTGCAGGATATGAATAAAAAAAAGTTGGACTATTGGTTTGGGTGGCTAAAGTGGACTGGTTACCAAGAACATAGAAGAACTATGACCCCTGCCTGATCAATGTTTTATATATACACAGATTATATGGCAGGGGGTGACTTGCACACTCAATAATGGGCCCCCAGAAACGGTCGTTAGCACATAGTGACGTAGCGACAAGAGGGCAACATGTCCTGAGGTGCTTATAAGAAGTGGAGAGGTATTCCACGACTATCAGGACAATCCCGGAAGTGCGGTCAAGATCCCTACCAGCATCTTACTGGAATACTTCCTTCCTCCGAGCATGTTTGCTCTTGCGAATCTCCACTCAAGCCGGCCAACAAAGGCAAGATTGAGGTGGGAGCTCTGTTCCTCGTCATTGTTCACTCCAGCCGGCCAACAAAGGCAAGCCAGAGGTGAGGAACAAGACTCTTCCCGGAAGATAGAGTCCGTGGGGTCGCTACTGCCCAACAGCTCGCCACATGCTGCCCTGCGGGTTTCTGTATCTCTCTTGGTTTGGCTCAAATTCAAATTCAAATTCATTTATTTGTCCGAACATGGCTCCTCACCTTAGACCTGTTCCGGCAAAGTAAACTCTTCCGGCACAGGCCCAGAGTTCGGAACGCGCAAGCCCCACCACGACGTCAACGTAGAGATACGGCGGTGGGGTTATTATTTTTATTCCGTTCATTTATTTAGCTACCTTACTTTATTACATTTTTAAATCTTAAAATATAAAAAATAGGTATAAAAAACATTTAAAAATATAAAAAAATAGTTGTCCGCCGGTGTCGGGAGCAGGGTCCAAGCTACCGGTGGTTAGGGCTCCAGAGACAGGAACCTCCTCACAATGCGAGCCGTATCAAGGAGTACTGCCTTCTGAATCAGGCCCTTGATCCAACCGCCTAACGAGAGCCTCGATAGATGTTGATCGAGGCTTTCGGCCATCAGCCCATTGGCTGATACGACAATCGGCACAATGATAGCCGAGCTCACATTCCACATGTCAACAACCTCGTGTGCTAAGTCGAGATATTTGATTTGCTTCTCTTTCTCAGCTTTCACGAGGTTCCCGTCATGTGGAATGGTAACATCGACAATCATTGTGCGGCGCGTTAATCGATCTATCACCACTATATCAGGCTTATTGGCAACAATAGTCCTGTCAGTAATGATAGACCGATCCCAGTACAATGTGACATGGTCATTTTCAAGAACTGGGTCGGGCACATACTTGTAATACGGTACCTCAGAATCCACAAGTTTATATTTCAAAGCAAGTTGCTGGTGAATAATCCTAGCTACTTGGTTATGCCTGTGCAAGTACTCGCCGTTAGCTAGACGAGAACAACCAGAGATAATATGTCTGATAGACTCACCCGGACGGTGGCATGCCCGACACACGTCAACCGTCCCGTCCCTCATAATATGTCTCCGGTAGTTATTCGTTAAGATAACTTCGTCCATAATTGCACAGACAAAACCTTCAGTTTCCCCGAAAAGGTCACCAAAACGTAGCCAGGATATGGACGCTAAGAAGTCTACACCGGGCTCATGAAGAGCCCGATAGAAGCGCCCGTGAAGCTCCTTGCTTTGCCATACCTTCTTGCGGTCATCAGTAGAAAGTACTACAGGTTTGCGCCAGTTCTCTTTAGCCATGGAGAGCGGGGTGAGCCCCTTGTCCACTGCGACCACATCACGGTGCATACCCACTTCGGCTTTTAAAAAATATTCCCTGAGACTGCACACCTCGCGGTTGTGGAGGGTCTTCGCATTTAAAAACCTTTTTTACAAAAAAAAAACAACCGACTTCCAAAAACACTATAAAGTGAAAAATAACTTTAATTTCGGAAGTCGGTGTCTTTGGATTTGTATTTTTGTTTTTTTGCCACCGACTTCCGAAATTAAAGTTATTTTTCACTTTATAGTGTTTTTGGAAGTCGGTTGTTTTTTTTTTGTAAAAAAGGTTTTATTTATCACTTTTTAGTGGGTCAGTTTGTAATTTATCTAAGTTACAATAGCCTAATGTCAACTGCTCATCACCTTTTACAAAATATTGCTTTACCCGATGTAGGGACATTAATAAAATTGTTGAAGAGTTCCCCTAACTAATAAGAACCAGGAGAACTGGAGCTGATTGAGAAGTCACCATCAGCTCCATTTCACCATACGCATTGTAACGAGCATAAATTGCTTAGCAACCATATTAAAGTAATCGAATCGCAACCCGTGAAATATTTGTCATTAAGTAGTTCCGATGGCCATCTGTGGTCTTTATCATCAGCTCCACTTTACCAAATGATGATTTCCGAAAGCAAATGCACAAGTTACTTTAAAAAAAAAAGAATTTTCCAAATCGGTTCGTAAATGACGGAGTTATTCGCGAACAAAAAACGCAATGCAGAGTAAACGAAAAGATCGTTAATGTAGACAATGTAGATTTTTTTGAGATTTTTGTTGTTTTTTTCAAAAACCGCTTGTCCGATTTCGATAAAATTTTCATGGGACCATTTGGGAAGTATACCCTTTCCAACAAAAAAATATTTTTTCAAATCGGTTGACAAGCGACGGAGTTATGCGCGAACAAACATAAAAAAAAAAAAAAATACAAACCTCCTCCTTTTTTAGAAGTCGGTTAAAAAAGCCTCGACCCCCGCTCTTCCGCGGGATATACAGTCTCATCACCGATGATCGTGGGTGATGCATCCGGTTTGCAGTCAGTAGTGTACGGACTCTTCTATCCAGGGCGTCGAGTTCAGTCTGAGTCCATTTAAGTATGCCGAAAGAGTACATCAAAACCGGCATGACCCAACCGTTGAAGGCGCGCACCTTATTTCCGCCCGAAAGAAGACTAATTAATACCTTCTTCAGGCGACAAAAGAAGCGCTCCTTCAACGATTGCTTCATGTCAGCATCGTTGATGCCTAACGCTTCCGACATACCCAAATACTTATAGCTTTCGGATGAGGAGAGGGATCTGAGGCTTATGGAATCCGAGAGTTGAATTCCCTCGGATTCCATAATCTCCTCTCGCTTTACATGCATGACTGCACATTTGTCGACACCAAATTCCATCCTGATGGCGCTACTGAAAGTTTCTGTTACCTTCAGTAGGTCCATCAGACGCAATTTGTTGGGGGCAAAGAGTTTCAAATCATCCATGTAAAGGAGGTGAGATATGACCTGACCATCTCTCCTCAACCGATAGCCTAGACCTGAATCCTCCAGTAGTGTACTTAGAGGATTCAGGGCTAAGCAGAACCAAAGTGGACTCAAACTGTCGCCCTGAAATATTCCCCGTTTAATCCATACAGGCTCATCATTTCCCTGGATCTGTCGACATCCTGGATAACGAAGGACTGTCTTCCATTGCCTCATACACGACTCAAGGAAGGTGCGTAGAGTTGCATCTATCTTGTACAACTCCAGCACCTTCATGAGCCATGTATGTGGCACCGAGTCGTAGGCCTTCTTGTAATCTATCCAACATGTCGACAGATCCTTGCGGGATCGACGAACCTGTTGGCTAATGGCCATGTCTATGAGGAGTAGCTCCTTAGTACCGCGGGACCCATTCCTACATCCATTTTGAGAGGCAGACATAATCGAATTACTCTCAATGTGCGTATTAATTTTCGCTCTCAAAATGGATGTAAGAAGTTTATAAACCGTCGATAAACACGTAATCGGTCTATAATTCTTGGGTTCCGCGGGACTACCTGATTTATGGAGCAGGTGAGTAACGCCTGTTGTTAGAAACTGCGGTAGCGACCCAGACTCTAAGGATGACTGGAATTGAGATGCCAGGCAAGTGTGTGAACTAATTAGCCATTTCAGCCAAAAGTTGTGCAGTCCGTCCGGTCCCGGTGATTTCCAATTCGGTAACGGACGGACCGCTTTGGCAACGTCTGATGGCGTAATCAGCACTGTTTCCATTTCTGGTACAGATTCACACACTCGCTCGACATCCCGCATCCAGCCAGCCTCAGTGTGACAGACGGGGACCGACCAGATGCTGCACCAGAATGCACTTGTGGTGGCATCATCCGGGCGGTATACATCTGTCACATTTTGTTCAGGTCGCTCCCAAGCTCTATACACCCACCTTTCATCGCTCTGGAACATGCGATTCTGCGTGTATCGATCCACCCGCCGTTTATACCGTTTATTTTTTATTTTTATTATTATTAGATTGATTAAATTGTATGTATACAGATTTGTCCATATTTAATTTCAAGTGGTGCATGTCAAGCCAGTTTATTAGTATGTCAATAGTATTATTAATGTCAGTCTCGTGATCTTAACGGTATTTTATTAGTACGCTACCTTGGGGTACGCCATATTTATTATGTCTATATTCCGATGAGTATGCTGTGATGTCTTTGGTTTCGTCCATTTTACTGATAGTAAAACTTTGTTGCCTATTACTTAAGTAGGATGATATCCACTGGAGTGCAGGTCCCCTAATCCCAATTGCTTCCAACTAATGAAGCAGTATATCGTGTGACACGAAATCGAACGCTTTAGACATATCAAAGAATAGAGCTGTAGTCAGATAGTTATTATTAATATTTGTGAGTATAATTTTCATAAGAGAATAAATAGCCAGCGTAGTCGATTTATCTTTTTGGAAGCCAAACTGTTCGCTATTTATAATTTTAAATTTATTGCAGTAGTCAATTAGTCTTTTATACATACATTTTTCGAATATTTTTGATAAAATAGGTATTAAAGTAATGGGACGGTATTTATTGATATCATGTTTATCACCCTTTTTGAATAAGGGCTTAAACTATTGATAATTTTAATTTTTCGGGAAAGACTCCGATCAAAAACGACATATTAATCAGGTGAGTTAAAACACCAGTCAGCTCATTATAGCAAGCCTTTACGATTTTCGTGTTAATCTCATCGTAGCCTTCAGCTTTGGTGTTGCGTAGTGACATTATTTCCTGGCTCACCTCACTTGCCAACATAGGTTTCAGAAACATTGAGTTAACTCTATTATTTTCTCTAAAGCTTGGGTCGATACTTTTTTGGTTATGTAAAGGCGATAGGTTTACGTAATGGTCGTTAAATACCGAAGCTATCTCTACAGGGTCTGTCACCATGGTATCGTTTGTCTTTATACTTTCTATATTGTTTTTAGATTTAGTATTATTAATTTCGTTTTGTATGATGTTCCATGTCGCTTTGCACTTGTTATTATGCTTATTGATATAGCTTATATTCGCGTTCTTTTTGGAACTATAGACACATTTTTCAGTAGGTTTGAATAATATTTATATTTTGTTTTATTAGTTAAGTTTTTGTTTTTGTAATACTGATAGCGCAGATTACGTTTAGTTTTGCAACTTTGTTTTAAACCCTTGCTTATCCAGTTTCGTGTGTTCTTATTATTACTGTTGACCTTGACTCTTACTCTAGGAAAACACAGATAGTAAAATAGGCAGAACAATTCATGTAAATCATTGAATGCATAATTTGCATCAGTGGTGTTTGCGTAGATCTCGGACCAAGAGAGATTTTGCAAGCATTCTTTGAATTTCCGGATATTGCCCCTGTTGAAATCTCCTTTATAAATGTAGTATACCGGCGATTTCAATGGCTGATGTTTACTTGGGAAGCTTAACATTTGTGCGGTGTCATGGTCTGAAAGATGCAGAGGTAGTACGGTTGCAGTTGCATTCTGAATGTTGCTTAATATCTGGTCAATACAAGATAGTTTGCGCGTTCACATTGATGTGAATTTTTTAATTATAATTTTTACAAAAGTCCTGTAACGCATTTGTGATGTTGCCTTCTTTGATGGTATTTATATTTAAATCTCCGGCTATGACTGTATTTATTTTAGATTTGTATTTATTAAACAAATCGTGTAAAAGTGCTTCCAATTTTGCTAGAAACTGATTTGGATCAGTCTGAGGCGTTCTGTACACACATATAATTACTAATTTATTACTCAACTCTAAGCCACAGACAGAGGGTATTTATGAATGTCAATTCTTTGTAATGTAATCCTTTTTTACTAGTATACGAGTGCCTCCCCTTTGTTTGTCTCGACAGAAGTTGGTAGCCATTTCATAGTTGTATACTTTGATATAGCCCTTTTCACAGCCCTTTTTTACAAAAGTTTCTGATAGGCAAATTATATCGGGATCATTATTTGCTTCTTTTAGCTCCTGGATCGTAATTTCTAGTATCTCTTGTTTAGTCAAAATATTAGCGATATTCTGATAAAGTATTTTAAAATGATGCATTTTAGTGACTTTGGACACGAAAAAATGAGTTTTGCTTGTTTGACGCGTCGCCCTTGTTTAAAGCTGGAAAGTAATAGGGTATAGTCCCTCTATGACCTGCCCCGAGTTGTGTAGGGGTGCTACATTCTTGGGGCTCTACTATTTCACGACGTTTAAAATAGTACGTAATTGTCCCTTTTTTGGGCTTACTTAAACTGTTATTTACTTTAAAACTTGATTTGCTACTCGCTTTCCTTTTTCTATTTTTTTTTCTAATTTCAGTAGGGTTCAAGTATTTATCACTGTAATCACTAAAATCTATAATGTAATTTAATGACTTGTAAATATGTACTAATTTAGTGTGCGCTTGATTTACAAAATGACATTTTTTATACTTATTACACATATTTTTTAACGAATAATTAAATTTATTGACATTCAAATATGGGTTAGTTAAGACATTTAATACAATTACAGTGTTATTTTTAAATACATCCAATATAACTTGCAATTCGGACAATACTAAGTTTAAGTTCTGGTCATTGCACGGCGCGTTTGGCATTGTTTCGGTTACACTTCTGTATTTTCTATATTGCGTATTTGTTCTCGAATGTGAGATAGCTGCTGCAAGTCCGACGCAGCGCTGAGTGCCAAAAACATATAATTATTTTGTTCTCGTGAGTCGTATTTTGCATATTTTCGACAGCACAAGCCTGAACACAGGCGGTCACAGATTCCCGTTTTAGTTCCTGGATTTTTGAATGACGTTACGACGACAATTTTAATGACAAGTTTGACGTTATCAACTTCTCCCCAGCGAAAGCACTAGGAAGTGGTGAAGGGCGGGCGTTTTGGGGGACTTTCTTTTGTAATTTTGACGTTCGTAAAATTATGATTCTCAGCCTAGTTTCAAAAAATCAAAATCAAAATATTTTATTTCACATAAGCCTACGTGGGCACTTATGGAACGTCAGAAGCTAGGTGCACGGTTCCAATTGGTCGTTTCCTATGGAGAAGAACCGGCAAGAAACTCCACGGTTACTCTTTTTCAAAATAATTGGCTTTTACAATGTTTTCAAATTACAGTAGGTATGGGAGGACAGCGTAGGCCTGTTATCAAGTACCAGGTACTTGTTATAATGAAAAAAAGTATCTACAGATCTAAAGTCTACAAGGTCTACAAGGTCCTCACATTTACAAAATAAGAATCTATCAGAAGGATAAATAAAATATGAAATATAAAAACCTACTTAAACCAAGTGATATGATTGCCATTACAACCACTAATTAAGTAGTGAAAAGTTAGAATAGTCTGTATATATACAGACTATTCTAAGAGAGAGAGTTTGCATAAGTTTGAATACTTATCTAATCGAGACTACATCAAGTGGCACATCGAGAGAAAATGGACTCGAGCCTTTATTTAAAATAATAAGTATATAATCAAGCCGCAGCACTATCTGTCGCTGTCAGAAAGACAAGTGTCAAGAAGTGTCCAACAACATTTCATTCATGTATTTATTCCGTTTCTTTCGAATTGCATGAAATTGATATTTCTGTTTTCCTGTGTGTAATTGAAGGGTTTTAATGAACATGGAATCTTAACGAGACGGTACAGCGTTTACTCCAGAAGGATGTCGTGTTAATAATTGTTCAGTAAGATTTCAACGCAATGTGCGAAGACATTGTCGGCGTTGGCTGCAGTTGTGCACATGTAGAATCTTGGACATGGTATCAAGATGAGAAGTGGAGCTACCTGCATAATTTTAGATGAAATACTATTTACTCCTAAGTCGTCTGACGTTGAAATTGATATCCTACTTAATAGTAATCAAAATATTTTGTTAATTATGTGATTTTTAATGTCATGAACGTTTTAAACACCTTTAATCCAACTATTTATTACTGAACAGTGCACTATTATACTAAATTATAAACCCGAGGCCAAACTACTCACTAAACAATCGCTCTTTTAGTGTGCTTTAAGTTATGATCGTATTTCTCAGTAGGTATTCCCGTTAGACGAAGTTGTAACTATTCTATAATACCACTGTAATCTAAACATCATAAGGAACAAATAATGCAGCTTTCAAGCCTCTGTGGCACTGAAGTAAAATTGTGCATTAAGTGGCGTGGGTCATTCTGTAGCTTCGCCCTCAACGCAGCTGGCTATAGTCCTGCGGAGGCGCGATGCCAGTCAGTGGATACAGCATTTGCAACAGGGTCGGTTTTAAAAGCAACCAGTAATAATCAATGATGTCTCATTTAGAGCTGCATCCACTAACTTAGCGTGGGCTGATCGGCTCCATACTGGACAGGCCTGCGCAAAAACCAAGCGCCATTCCAGTTGTTCGCAAGACTTGAGCAGATGGCCCATCTGGTGGATGTTAGGCGACAGAGTAAGTGATTTCTGGGATGCACCATCTGTTTGACATTTTCACAGTTTCTCCGGAAGATATATACAGGGTTATTGGTAAAACATTAACAACCTCATAAGAGGTCATTGTACTCATCATTATGAACAAAAGGTTGTTTTCGATCTCCTCCAAGTCAGTGGCTTGGCAAGAGGTCGTCTGCGTACAGAAAGCGGGTTGTGTTTGGGCTCACCGGTTGATCATTAGTGTAGATGTTAAACAGCAGAGCGGCCAGTACACTGATTGCACTAGGCATTAGGAACTAAATTAATAAGTGTGGTCCCTATTATTTTATTTTTAGTACTAGGTCAAATAAGAAAAATATTGATTCATAAATTCCCTTTATTCATTTCAAAAGGGTTATTTTTTTTTATTTTTCTAGTGCGACGTCGCGCCGTCGGTTTAAGATTTCTATTCGATATTCACTCTCCAAATATTTCGTGCTCGTCACACATCTACAAAAGAATTAGAGAAATAATAAAAATAAGTGTTGTATGGGCACTGAATTTCAAAATAATATTGAAAAAGCTCGTCTAGTAGTAACTTCAGTCTATCAAATAGATCAAAAAGTACTCTGTGAGTAACTTATTTATTTTGACGTTACAGACGTTCAACAGTGGTGCAACAGTCGTGGTGATGTTGTCAATTAGCACGCCATGGTATGAAATTCTATACAAAAACAAGGTGAACAGTTTTACTAAACGTCAACGTAGCAGGCCTTCTGCAGGCCTGTCACTGACCTCTATAATACAATAGAGGTCAGTGAGGCCTGTTATTATGACCCTGGGGTCATAATAACAGGCCTCACTGACCTGAGTTTGAGTACAAAAAAGCAATGCAGTTCAACTTCTGCCCTGCTTTAAGAGGTGATGGTAAGCCCCCAGAATCGACGTCGCCCTCTTAATTTGTCAATACAATTTCTGTGACAATTTCGCAAATGTCAAATGTTCAAAGGTTTTCGAAAGTGTTAAATATTTGACAAATATGTACAGTAGCGGTCAGAACTCCAATGCCATTACAAAACTATCACCTCGTATCTCGTCGCACTTGAGACCTTCTTCTATTTAGGCATTTCACACACACATACACACCCGTATATTGCACTCTTTCATCACGTACGAAACAGAAAAGGCGCGGTGTATGATCATCATCACAGGCCTGTATAGGCACGCAGGCTTTTTCTAACTATGGTAATGAGAAAAAGACAGCGAATATTTTAAACTAATCACATAAAAGTTGAGGGTAGATTTGAAACAAAATTAATATTCTGACTGTAGTTATAATGCTATGACGTTGTTGGTTGGTGAACTTAGTTACGAGCGTTTGTGTTATTAATATTAGAGGTGTTGAGTTTGAAGATTTTTATTGAAAATGCAAGCAAATATAAATATTGAAGCCATGGCGAACATTGTAGCCTTGCATAACAAGGGGTTTCATATATCTGAAATATCCAATGAAACCGGATTTTCTGTAAGTTACTTTGTTGTTATTGATTTTATTTCTACTCAAAAGTGACGCTTCAAAATGTGTAATAAGGATTTCTTTTTTTAGAGAGATACTGTGAGACGTTGGCTGAGGAGATTTGAGGAAGAGGGAGTTCTTAAGAGCCGGGTAAGAAGTGGTAGGTCGCCACTTATTAACCAGTCTCAGCGACGCTTTATGGTTGGTGAACATGAAACGAATGGTTCCATACCTACAAGACGATTTGCCGAATTTAATACGTCATTGCGCACTGTTCGCCTTGCACTCCTTGCCGAAGGCTTTCATCATCGAACACCAGCGAAAAGGAGGAACGGTTGCGTTTTGCTCGCGAATATTTAGACTTTGATTGCGAGACGACTGTATTTACTGACGAGAAGACTTTCAAATCGTATAAAAAAGGAAAGCTTCATTTGTGGCGCAGAGACAAATACACGTTGGTCTGACAGTAATATTATAAATAATACGGAGTCAGGAAGAATAAGTGTGAATATGTGGGGGTGGGTCAGTGCTCATGGGCCGTGTGAGTTGGCATTTATACCGACGCGGGCCAACAGCTCTAATTACGTCGAGGTTTTGAGCGATGTAATGCTACCTGCTGTTCGAAATGTTTATCCAGTGGATGAAATTGGTGAATTTTATTTGGTTCAAGATAATTGTCCGATACATCGTGCCAGTATTGTTCGTGAGTGGTATACTGAGCATTATATATAATATATTCCATTATAATGTTAAAGTTATTCCCTGGCCAGCGCGATGCCCTGATATTAACCCTATAGAAAATGTATGGGGTTTAATGGTGCAAAGATGGGAAACGCGAGACGAAATATGTCTCGAACAGCTCAAGTCTCATTGCATGGAGTTGTGGGATAGTTTACGTGTCACAGATATTTGCAGTAATATTGTGGCTTCCATGCGTCGACGTCTTCTTGACTGCATTGATAATAACGGAGGTCACACTAAATAATAATAAAAATAAATGCTAGGTATCAGGGGAATTCAGGGGATACACTGGCCATAATATAATAGCAATAAGTGAATTATTGTAAGATTGAGGGTTTATTCCCAGTCGCCCCCGCGGGGATTGCCACCGGAGGCAAATGGGAATAAAAATTCCCAGTCGCCACCGGTGGTGACTGAGAAGTTATTGCCCCCACTTCAGTTTCGCTGTACATTGCTTTCTCCATCGTAGAGAATAAAAGGATGAGGCAACTTATTACAAACCTGCCTTTAATCTTTAAAAACCGGGCAAGAGCGAGTCGGACTCGCGCACCGAGGGTTCCGTAACATCCGGGTTTATGCATAAGGTTTATGTTTATGAAATTAAATGTTTTTTTTTAATTTTTGTGTTGATTGAATGAATGGTAAATTGCGGTTTACGATTTATGACGTATTAAAAAAAAACTACTTTTTTTTAGTTTTATCATTCTCTTATTTTAGAAGTTACAGGGGGGGTGACACACATTTTACCACTTTGGAAGTGTCTCTCGCGCAAACTATTCAGTTTAGAAAAAAATGATATTGGAAACCTCAATATCATTTTTTTGAAGACATGATACCCCACACTTATGGGTTTGATGAAAAAAAAAAATTTGAGTTTCGGTTCTAAGTATGGGGAACCCTAAAATTTATTGTTTTTTTTCTATTTTTGTGTGAAAATCTTAATGCGGTTCACAGAATACATCTACATACCAAGTTTCAACAGTATAGTTCTTATAGTTTCGGAGAAAAGTGGCTGTGACATACGGACTGACAGACAGACAGACAGACAGACGGACAGACAGACAGACATGACGAATCTATAAGGGTTCCGTTTTTGCCATTCGGCTACGGAACCCTAAAAAAAAGACTACGTGCATTGAATTTTTTTTTTTTTTTTGATTTCGATATGAATAAACTTGTTAAAATTAAACATTTAAACTGGTATTTTGTATCACAGATAATCAGACTCTTAAAGACAGTAATTAAATTAGGAAAGTAATACATAGTAATCATTTCTAAATACGTATTATAAACATTGTATTGTGTAGATATTGTGTTGTTTTGAGTGTCATTTGATAGGTTATGGTCGAAAACGGATAGGGCAAAATAAATTGTGTTGAAGGGTAATCGTTTTGAATATTTAATTCGTTATTAGGGATTTTCGATAGTGAAAATTGACAAATGTAAAATTTTATGTTTTTGTTCTGTAAACTTTTTGTATTGTAATACTATGTTTATTGTTTTGTTTTAATATTGTAGAATAAGTCAATAATTAATGAAAACAACTAGATACGAGTTCCACTACCACGATACTTTTTGTGTATAAGCCAAAGTTGACAACCATAGCGCGACCGCCGAGCGTAGGTATGAAAAGTGAAGTACATACATGTGATTGCCTTCTGTAGGTACTATCTGTATTTTGTGACAAAAGGATAACTGACACAGAATACTACATAATATGATTGATGACTACTACATAATATGAGTAACGTATTTAAATAAAAGTCTTAATCTAGCTGTGATTTAACGAATGTTTTGTTATTATATGTTTAATTAGTTTCTTAATAGATTATTCTATACACACACTCTAGTTATATGTTTTAATATAAATGAGTTTATTCATAATACACACTCGTACTTACACTATTTTTAACCGACTTCAAAAAAGGAGGAGGTTTTTATATTTCCGTTAACATTTAAATACGCATGATTTAAAAGGTAAAATAACAAAGTCTGTGGTTGGAAACTTTATTTCAATGTAATCATCAATTACATAGATGCAGGTTTGGAATAAATTTCCTTACTATTTTATTCTTCACAAGAAACAAAGCAATGTATAGCGAAACTGAAGTGGGGGCAATGACTTCCCAGTCACCACCGGTGGCGACTGGGAATTTTTATTCCCATTTGCCTCCGGTGGCAATCCCCGCGGGGGCGACTGGGAATAAACGAGATTGAGGTTTAGTTTCAATTCAAGCGATGCTTAGTTTGTTACTCACCGCATCCGTCACATTGTGTTTTTACTTTTTGATGAATAAAACTTATTAAACTTAAACCTTGTGGGAGGCCTTCCAACGCTACGTCTTCCGGCACGCAGTCGCCACTCCAGAACCTTTCGGCCCCATTGGCCATCTGTTCTGCGACCAATGCCCAACAAACAAACTAAGCTTATAAAATTAAGTCTATAAGGTCTAAACTCTTATACTTGTTATAAAAGAACATTTATTATGTTAATGTTCCATATAGTGGCACATTATTAGAAGATTTGGCTAATATTACCTTTATTCTTATAATTTGGCTGTGTTCTTCTTATAGAGGCTAGTTACATTGCTTTTTAGCCATATAATATTCAAAGTTATATAAAGGCTTTTAATATGGTCAATTATTCTTAGAAAAGTAATGCACAAGGTAACTATAATGCTTTTTAACTTAAAGGAGCATTTGATAAGACGTCTATATAATAAACGAATTCTAACATTGTATATGATCTTTACAAGGATGAAAGCAATCCGTATTCCCATAAACAGTGATTATAAAGATATTATTCTCTACATGGTAACATTAAAATGTTTTACATATAACTAGATTCGCCATTTTGAAAGTACAGCAGATTGTGTGAATTTATTGCGGAGTGGCATTTACATTTCAAAAATGGATTCAAAATACTGGAAGAAGTTTAAACGGAGCGGTGGTTACAAAAGAAAAGTAAAAATAGTCTACGAAAACATGGTTGGGAGCATTACACCCACCACCTCTACTTCAATGAAAATACAAAATGACCAAGCCGATACCAACGAATCAGCCAGTGGTTCCGCAGAGGATTATTTTATAGAATATGAGAATGAAAAGGAAACCAGTGAGGAAGAATATAATTGTAGTGATAGTAATATAGACATATTTTTAAATGAAGAGTTGAAGAATTTTGTTCGTAGTATACTCGTAGTGACATCAGAGAATGGACAGTGAAATTCAACATTTCCCATAAGTGACTTATTAAAAAAAAAGTTATTTTAAAAAATCAAAAAACCCGCCTGCGGTAAAAAACTTAAGTTAAAAGAAACTGAAAAGCTAAAAACAAGCCCATTTTAAATTAAATAAAAGTTGGAAGCAGGCGGGACCCACACCATTTTTATTGTATTTTCAAATTCAAATGGGTCCCGCCTGCTTCCAACTTTTATTTAATTTAAAATGGGCTTGTTTTTAGCTTTTCAGTTTCTTTTAACTTAAGTTTTTTACCGCAGGCGGGTTTTTTGATTTTTTAAAATAAGTTTTTTATTTCCAGCTTTTTAGTTTACAAATTTGAAAGATGTCGCAGACGATTTAGTTCTTGGTAGGTGTTTTTTTGCGATTTGTCACTTCGAATTGCTTTTAAGTATACATGTTGTATATATTTTTGTAATCACCTTTTAAAACCCTTTATTTTGATACCCCACTCGATAGGTTTTGAAAAAAATAAAAATAAAAATAAAAATTAATATGGCGTACAGTAGTCACCATATTGAATTTTCACTAACGTCATGTCTTTAGTGACACTCGCCGGACTAAGAGGAATCGATTAACGTGTGAATCATAAAAATCGGCCCAGGCGTTTGGTCTGTATAGTGCTTCAAAGGAACATATAAACATACATACATACATAGGCTGATGAACACATTACCACTCCTTTGCGTCGCGCAGTCGGGTAAATATTACATCATGTAATGACAAACAAAATGCCATTGGATGCGCGTAATTGCTCAAAACAAATAAAGTTGAAATATGCATTACTGAAATTGGTACTGGACGTTATTGGTATATTACACCATTATTCCATACTTTGTAAAATAAAACAACTAAGTAATTTGAAAATCACGTGTTTTTGATAAAGTTATCATTTTTTATAGGCTATCATGCCGCCGTATATCAAAGTCCAGAGCAAGAGTGGCTCTCAAATCTCTTCATCAAATCTTCTCATCTGCCAATATGTATAGGTACTACCATTGCAATATCTGCGGACAAACATATTATATATATAATTATATTCTTTATTGTGTCCTTATAATTATAGCATAAAATTAGTGCATAAAAGCAAACTTGTCTCTATAAAGAGATCTCTTCCAGCCAACCCAAACATGGTGAAATATAAATTTTATACATATAAGAACAAGACTTGCTAGGTTCAGGATTTTGTTCGTGAGAAAGGAACCCTGACAGCCTGTAAAATGGCGATAGCATAAGCAACAAATGTGGCCACTATAAAGTCTCCAGTCTCATAGACTCCTTGTAGACGATATGCGAATCGTTTTGCTCTCATAAAATAGCACTATTTATAACATGACTAAATAATTCATAACGTTTGTAGCACAAAACAGCTTAAATTCAAGGGCGGGTTGATACTACAACACACAGCGTACCACATTTTATCATGCATTTGAATTCCCATACTCTTTTCACTATAAACGAGCACATTAATCATGTAAATAAACTACATAAAATAATAACTTACCGTTAACTTTTCAGTAAAATGGTTGACGTTTCTCTTTATTCGCCAATCTGTTGCGAAAATGTAATAATCACTAAGAAAAAACTTATTGCAGAATCATAAACAGACGGCTATAAGGGCCTACGGCTTTTTAAGAGCCTTTAATTTTCCGCAATGAGTTTAACTCCCTTGTATCGGACCATAATAAAACACGTATAAGGGTGATCGCCCGTATTAACGCTTTATTTATCTTTCTTGCAAGTGTGTCGGCTTTTTAGGAGCTTTTTTCTTGCCATTATAAGTTTAATTTCCTTGTTCCTTGTCATAATATAACACGTATAAGGAAAAAAAGTGGACAATAAAGCAACTATAAGGGCGGTATAAGGTTATTGTCTTTATAATTTGTGCCCAAACGCACACTTATTAGCGATAATGCGGCTCCTATAAGAATATTATTTTTGGCCGTCCCGCCACCTCCTTCGCTAGCATGACTGCTTCCCAGAAGGAGGTGACTGCCTCCCACTCCCTGTCGCCGGCCTCGGCCTCGCCGGGCCGGACGCGAGAGGTCGCCGCCGCTGCCGATCGCCTCTACGAGGGCACGGCAGTGCTCCGCCCAAGCGGGGCAGACCCCCACCGTGTCCTCTGGTTGATCCTGGCAATAAATGATAAATGATTTATTTTCTGTAAGTAGGTTTGTACAAACACTTTTACACGTCAATTATATTTTTTTAAACTAAACGAGGTTGGCGTTTCCTACCTATTGTGAGAAAAAAGGCAGAAACAAACTCAGACGTCACAGTCTCTTTTAAAGTCCAGACAAAAATCTTGGTCAGATCGTGTGAAGACCATAATTATAGATTGGGTCTTTTGAGGAAAGAACCACACAGATTGAGCGCACCTGTCCAATCAGTGCACGCATTTGTCAAAAATCGTGCAGCTCAACTCAGAAATTGAGGAGCTCAACGATTCGACGAACAATACCAAAGAAAGGACTCAAACTCAAAACTCAAACTCAAAGCATTTATTTCAATTAAACCTTGTACAGGCACTTTTGAATTGTCAAAAACAAAAGGACATTTGGGTAGGCCGCGTAAATTACTCAAACTGCCAGATCATGATTAAAACTAACTAAGAAGGAACACAGAAAAAAAAGAAATGACCCACATAGTCCTCACATTCACAATAATTAAATAAAAAAATATATATATACTTACCTTACAAAGTAAACATTCATGTCATTGTATAAATAAAATTCATCAATGTCAATGTGTATATAAAACATCTGGACATAATCTTTGCGGACCATGTTGATTGGTGTCTGAAATGATCTTTTGAGGAAAGAACCATACAGATTGAGTGGACCTGTCCAGTCAGTGCACGCATTTGTCAGTAACCGTGCAGCTCAACTCAGAACTTAAGGAGCTCAACGTTTCGACGAACAATACCAAAGACAGGACATTTGGGTTGGCCGCACAAACTACTCAAACTGCTAGACCATGATTAAAACGGAAACAATGACCCACATAGTCCTCACATTCACAGTAATTAAAATAATATTATACTTTATACAGTAAAGGTACATGTCATTGTATAAGTAAATCGATTAAAAAAAAAATGAAAGCGTAAAATAGCAAAATAAAAACAATATTCACTGTCTAAACCTATTGGAGCAGCTCAATCCTAAGCCTTTCTGTCCTCAATATAGTCTTTTACAGTATAATAGGCTTTCTGGCATAGGTGGCACCCGGACGTTTCCTCCCGCCTGATGATCCGAAACTTCCATGTCCAGGGAGGACGCCGTGGCGCCTCTCTAGCCTCAAAGAGGGGTTCCACGGACCCTCACGTTGCCATCAGTGCCAAAATGGCGAAAATCAAATGTCTTCATTTTGTCTTCGATAGTCTGAAGTCCAGCCTCTGACCTGTATTATATAAGTAATACAGGCCTCTATAATACAAGAGGTCAGTAAATGCAGGTCGGTGCTGAGGTCAGTGAGATCAGTGCTTATAAGTGTATAGTCTATGGGTCAGTGCACAGCACAGACTACAATATAAATAGGGGTCAGTGAAGGTCAGGTATAGTCTGTAGGTCAGTGACTGTCAGCACAGAATACTTTTTGATGTTTTTGATAGACTGAAACCACAGACTACAATATAATGCGGACTGAAACTGTCAGTGATAAAGTCAGACAACACCAGACAACGATTTGAAGGTTATAAATTAAGTGTAAATCACGCGTAAATGCAACACAAGCCCCGATGAAGAGAGCTCTCACGTAAACAAGAGCACCATGAAGTTTGCTGAAACCCTGTAAGAAGCCTTTGATTTGTTCATTACTAACCTTGGTTCACTTACGAATGTTTTGTGATATAATAAAATAAATACATGGAACCAGTCTAAGGAAACAGTATACACAGCAGCATACAATGCAATGCAATGTAATATTATAATTAAAAATATAGTCAGTTTACTCGGAAGATGAACATTATTATGCATTAGGGCCCGATCATACGTACCACAACCACACCACCACCACACGGACGCTAATTTGTATGAAAATGAATAGTCTATTCACACGGACCTGTCTGCAAACACTAGCCACAACGTTACCACATCCCAACTACTTACTAGCGACAATGCAACCACATGCGTTGCACGCAACCAATACTTCCCCACATTTTGTTGCTGCGATGCTCAAACCAAGCGATGTGGTGTGGTTGTGGTACGTGTGAATGGGTAACTAAAGCCTAAGAGTAGGTTTTTTGAGTTAAGTTCGACGCTGGGATAAAATCATGTGTTAAATTCTCGGTTAATTTGGCAATGCGACTAGAATGTTATAACAACACTGCCTGAATAACATGTCATAATTTTGTTCCCTATTTTAAAATAAATTTTAATTATTTTTAAGTGTAATTAAGGCGATTTAATACAACTAAATGTAAAATAAGTGCATAAATACTCAGGATTATTGTTTTCCTGCAAATATTCATAGTAAAACGCAGTGTTTGGTTGCCCACCGTTACCCTATTACGAACAGCTGATGTTCGACCCACGGATTTAAATGGGGAGTATTGTTACTTTTATTATTTAATTACCACACAGTCGTGTCTTAGACTCTGTAACACGCTTTCATTGTGTACTAGAATCACTTTTCTTGGTGGATTTGGCACCTTGCAGTGGGTCAATGCCGCTTTGTATAAGTGCATATTTATTAAGTTAACGAAACTAAAGTAGTGAATTATCGTAATATTTTGATCCTTAGTAGGTGTAATATTTGAATACACAACAACAATAACGTTAATTATCGTTTATTGCATTGTTATCTGTTTGTAAAACTAAAATTTTAAAAAACTTTTTAATCTAGATATCCTACCCACCTAAGAAAAAGTAAAATCATAAAACAATAGAATCATTGTAACTTTGTACTTGATTTAATCTAGTTGCATTTCAATTAGATTCAGCAGCCTACCTCATTTCCCTATAAAGCACCACTAAGTTCTCCCATTTTTCCTTTCATTTCTAGCTTTCCTTTTTGTTTGTCTGTCTTATTAGTTCTCACCGTTCCTTTAATTCTACTATCAGTACTAATTTCCTGAAACCTTGCCAGTGATAACCCGTAAGGCTGCTGCTCAGGAGTTGGAGCTTAAATTGAGAAAGACCAGTGAAGATCTTAAGGCTTCAAACAGCAAATCGATACCTCTGGGCTCAAAGGGCGTATAGCACATTTTGGGCTTTTTGACTTTTTATACTTTTCTCACTCAGTTTTTGATTCTCTATCGATCTGTGTAATCCACGTGGCGAAATTCGCAAAAAAATGTCGAATACGACCTCGTAATTGTCGTTACGTGTGCACAACTTATTTGAAAATTAGGGGCATAAGGAACATATTGCTGCCTCCACAACAATTGGCAGGTTGTATAAACCAATTTGGTTGAAGATTTTGGGTGTAAGATCGTTCGAAAAGTAATATTGCTCTTTACGTCCTTTAAAAATTTCAAATAAAAATATATTTGTGCTATACGACCTACATTTTATTATAAAATAAGGAGACCTAAGAGATTAGCTTAAAACTGATGTAGCAGATTATAACAAAGACACCTGATTACATAGCATAAAAACTGAAAGAATTAAATTAGAAATGACGGAGAAAATGAAAAATTAAGTGATCTCATTACAAATTTAAAAACTTTTAGTATATTTTTGTTTTTTTTTATAGAAGAGTGAAATAAACGATTTTTATTTCTCATCATAATTTTAGTTTCTATTATCCTCTTTTTATTTCTATTAAAAACTCAATTAGAAGAATAAATAAAGCCACTCTCATAGCAAACCAAGAGCTATTCAGTATAGATTTAAAAAAATATTTTAGTTTATTAGACAGAACAGACGAAGATGACGTCCAAACGCAATACACTAACAAAAAACAGCACTAAAAAAGTCAGCAATAAAACAAAAACGAACAAATACAAAGAGAGTTTAGTTACCAAACGAAGCAGTTAATCAAAGAGAGGCACTGCAGAGCATGAAGTATAGTAAGAGCCCAGGCGACGATGGGCGTAACCACTTCAGCCTTAACAATAAGAGAGCCTGTCTTTCTTCCACATGTTACCAATTTTTTCAACAATATTTTAAACACCGGAATTCTGCCACGCACATTTTGCCATTCTTTGATTATTCTTTTCCACAAAAAGGGTGACAAAACAGACATAGACAATAGCATCCTATCAGTCTGGTTTCACACCTGTACAAAGCTTTCATTAAAATAATCGAGAACAGAATAGCCGGAGCCCTCGACAAACATCAGCCCCCCGAACAGGCCGGATTTCGTCGCGGCCATTCTACTACTGACCACCTCCACTCCATCAACAAGGTTCTCGAGAAACATACAGAGTTCCAGCTCCCACTTTATATTGCATTTATAGATTACTCAAAAGCTTTTGATAGCATCAGCCATACCTCAATTTGCAACGCCTTACAAAATCAAGAAACCACTTCTTTTGATAGAAAGAGCACCCCAGCTATTAAAATCAATTCTAAGACAGGACCGTCTTTCCAGTTCAATAAAGGAGTTAAATAAGGAGACCCGCTGTCTCCGAAATTATTTACGGCCGTTCTGGAGGAAGTCTTCAGAAAGCTAGCAGCAATCTGGGCAGAAAGGGTTGGAAAAAGAGATTATCCAACCCCGTTTTGCCGACGATATTGTTCTTTTTTCGTCTTCAGTCTCCGAGCTGACTCAGATGCTAGAAGATTTCAGCACGGCAAGCCTAGAGGTCGGACGTCAAATGATTAAGTCGAAAACGAAGTAACAGCGAATGTCAAAGACCAAGTTGATGATGAATAGCGTGCATCGCAGGATCACCGTGGCGGGTGGGGAGGTTAAATATGTCGATGATGAGCTCTATCTTGGTCAAATAGCCTCTTTCAGGCAAGACCAAACAAACAGTTGCAAGACTCGCCGAAAATGCCTGGAAGAGCCATTGGGCTATGAAATATCAAACGAAGGGCGATCTTCCACTATCACTTCAAGAGAAGACTCATCGACATGTGTATTCTTCCCATCCTCACGTATGGTTCTCAAACATGGTCTTTGATAATTCAGCAGAGGTCCACGCTCAAGGTTTGCCAGAGAGCTGCTCTGGACAAAGGGATGTGGAAAGAGAGTAGGGACTAGGGAGATCTTTGTCCAGCAGCATAACGGCAAAAAAAAATCTCAATAATTATCGAAGAATAGATGCCTACTGTTGTCTGTGTGGTGCCGGACTTAAAGAATTGCACCACCCCTTACTTCCCGTGGGTGTCGTAAAAGGCGACTAAGGGTCTTACCGGAGAATGGGCAGCAGCGTTCTCTATTTATTCCACCATCATACCATACTGCGATCGCCAACCCGCCTGCCAAGCGTGGTGATTATGGCAAACCCCCCCCAAAATTGGGGGAGGCCTATGTCCAGCAGTGGACGTCTATCGGCTGAAACGACGACGAGATGCCTACTCAATAAATAAAATATCAATTAGAAAAATAATTGTAAGAATATTGTCCTTTACCACGTTAAACAACAATTTAAGTAATTTATACGCCCCTGTGTCTTTGCATCATTTATGAAAAGTTGGGCTCACGCCCCTGTGTACCTGCTCAGGGCGTATTTTTATGGGGTGTATAGGACATATATTAAATTTTTTTGGTCGTAAAGCACATGCTATCTCAGTCAATACAAAACCAGGCCTATTTTTGAAAAAACCTTCTTAAGCACATCAAAAATCTAAGAACTTTATCCCTTGGATACTTTTATGTAGCTCTAAAAATGAGAGAGATATAACGAAAACAATTTTTTTTTTGTTTTTTGCTTCTCCTGAAAACCTGTGTTTTGTGCTATACGCCCTTTGAGCCCAGAGATGTGCATTTGGATTGAGTGATCTTTTTTTATTTCGTGATAAAAACTGATTGTACATTTAGTCAAAAATAGTCAAAACTCATAGCCCAAAGTTAAAAATTTGTCACTCTCAAGGGTCTTCAGTTATTGCCGAAAATGTGGATCACTCAATTCAGACATTTTGCAAAAACGGCTATGAGCTAAATCTCAACATAAACGTACTCTACTGACTAAATTTATATCTCAAAAATTTGTCAAAAATTTGTCACAACATTTTTTAAACCCATCAGGGTATTTAAAGCTTCTTCCAGGTATCTTTGGACAGTATCATTGGATCACTCAGTACAGACACCATTTTGTCTGAGAGATCGTTGTAATAAGGTTTCGGATGAATTTTTCTATAGATCTATTGTTTATCCTAAAATGTACATGTTCCGAATATATTTGTACAATAAATATCATAACACAAATACCTTTTGTTAAAAATTTATGAGTGACTCAATGTTTTTGAATTTGCTGAACTGAGTGATCCATAAGAATGTCTAATAGCTAACTACCTGTTTCGTATTGATTTACACAAACTACGATTAATTTTTGTACAACTTTGTGACTAAAGTTTTACATAAAAATGATTTACCTAAACAGCTTAATTTACGAGATATTACATTTTTAATTTTATTGTTAGGGAATAGTGCAGTAGGGTGACCATATAATATGAGATCATCGGAAATAAGTACCTACTTAGATAATCGTCAGTTGTAATATCAATTAATGTAACCAGGACTTAACTTGACTTTGCAGGAGAGGCAAAAAAACTAAATTCTATTCACAAAAAGTTACAGAAATACATGCTTTTGATTCAGTACTGATGCAAGCAAAACAAACATATTGATGACATTATAGACACTTTCACAGATAAATACATCCAGGAATACCATAAATGTTTAAAAACCAGACTGGTCACGAAATAACAGTCGATTGTTGTTGTAACGTAACGTACGTTTTCGAGACAATTTTAATAAACAGCTTTTCAAGCGCAGTTACCACTAAAACCTGCTTAAATGAATCTTGCTCGGCACCTGAAATAACTAGAAATGTTGTATTTCAGCCATTAAATCTGCAAATAATTTCTGTATTTGGCAGTTACAGTCTAGAAGAAGCAATTTCTTTTAGCTGCGAGGGGACTTGTCTTTCATGTAATAGTAATGCTATACTTATATGGTTATAAACTTTCTAGTGTTATTTCATGGATTTGTATGGAACAAAACAGGTAACGTTACAAGATGTGCTCGAAATAATTTTAATAAAAAGTAGATCGTACAGGTTACTCGGAGGTAAGTATTGAATTTCTTCCTTCTCAACATCCTGACGGCATCGGTCATTATCGAGCGCATAGCTATGTAAATGGACGAATGGTTTGCTATGACGATAATTTGGCTAAAACTTATGATAGCAAAATGAACCACTTTATTTACATACACTTATTTACGCGGTTTATGATTTATAAATAACATTGTATTTCCTTTCTAAATTTTTACATTAAATTTCTGTTTTGCTATTATTAAATCCAGAGACATTCTAATAAGTAATGTCGTGTTAGCTTATAAGTTAGGTAGGTATGCTGAATACAATATTTTTTTTTTACGAAAGCTGAAAGCTATTTTTGTTAATCGTTTTTATAGGAAGATTTGATTTTTAACTAATCATCCAATAACTTTGCATTTATGTTTTTTGTTAATTATATTTCTGTACCTATGTGGTGTACATTAAAGACTATTATTAAACAACCAAACAAATAAATAAATAATAAAGTTTACTGACAGTAAACTTTATTATTTATTTATTTCCGAATTTTTTATTTGTAGTCTTAACAATTAAACTACCTATGTTTCTATCATTGCAACTGTTTTATTCATAACGAAGAAGTTTTTCCTTGAATTAATTAAAAGGTAGAGTTTATTCTAAATTAGACCTTAGTACAAGTTAAGTAACTCCAATCAACGTGTGATACCTATACGTTAAGCTAAATTGTATAATTCTATAAGTTACGTTATAGTAACACGATATTTAAAAAAAAATAACGTGACCACCATGTTATCTTCGAAACTACAATAGTAGGTTTCATTATGGTTTCTTTCAGATAACAACATTTTAAGAGAAAAATGCTCTAAACAGCATTGCAATAGGGTGAAAACAAAAGCTTACAACTCTTTTTGTGAATAGAATTTAGTTTTTTGCCTCTCCTGTAAAGTCAAGTTAAGTCCTGGTTACATTAATTGATATTACAACTGACGATTATATAGGTAGCTACTTACTTTATCATTTATATTACCGATGATCTCATATTATATGGTCACCCTACTGCACTTTTCCCTAACAATAAAATTAAAAATGTAATATCTCGTAAATTGAGCTGTATATGTAAATTATTTTTATGTAAAACTTTAGTCACAAAGTTGTACAAAAATTAATCGTAGTTTGTGTAAATCAATACGAACCAGGTAGTTAGCTATTAGACATTCTTATGGATCACTCAGTTCAGCAAATTCAAAAACATTGAGTCACTCATAAATTTTTAACAAAAGGTATTTGTGTTATGATATTTATTGTACAAATAAATTCGGAACATGTACATTTTAGGATAAACAATAGATCTATAGAAAAATTCATCCGAAACCTTATTACAACGATCTCTCAGACAAAATGGTGTCTGTACTGAGTGATCCAATGATACTGTCCAAAGATACCTGGAAGAAGCTTTAAATGCCTTGATGGGTTTAAAAAATGTTGTGACAAATTTTTAACTAATTTTTGAGATATAAATTTAGTCAGTAGAGTAAGTTTTTGTTGAGATTTAGCTCATAGCCGTTTTTGCAAAATGTCTGAATTGAGTGATCCACATTTTCGGCAATAACTGAAAACCCTTGAGAGTGACAAATTTTTTACTTTGGGCTATGAGTTTTGACTATTTTTGACTAAATGTACAATCAGATTTTGTCACGAAATAAAAAAAGATCACTCAATCCAAATGCACATAGCCCAGAGGTATCGAAATGTCAACAGCTGTTACAGGAAATAGATGATAGTGAGAAGGAAATCGAGAAGGTCGTTTTCAAAAACACTGGCTTAAAACAAGAGCTAGTAGACCTACTTCAACAATACCTGGATGTTGTTGATGAACGGGACAAACTGCGGGTGGTCACGGATGGTTTCAACAACTGCAGTAACATATATGAGGAGGCTTTTTGTAGGGTTAGGGACCTAGAAGAAGAATTAATTTATGCAAATGTTCGAATCAATAAATTACAGAAACTAAAAGAATGTACTCAGGCTAAGGAATCCAATAATTTGTATAATAAATTATTAAACACTAAAGTTCATTTCAAATAAACTTGCGATAAAGTTTGTTCACCTCCTTCGACTAATGTATCCCAATATTTCCAAACCATAGGAAAAAAATGTGTGGGCAGTGTCGGTAACACGATCAAAACATTGACTTACTCCGTGTTTGGTATTATGAAACTCAACCGATGCAATGTTAGCGACAGTTTTGTATGACGAACAATATCTATCGTAAGTTATTTGGACTTTTTGGTACAGGGTGGTTGAATGACATTTATCGCAAGTTTATTTGAAATACACTTTAATTGCAACCCATTAATAACAATACACCTAACTGAGGATTCCATTTTGAAACATAATAATAGTAGTTATAAAGTAAGCCAAAATAAAATTAAAAAATATGCAAAACTAAATAGAATCATAAATAAATGCAAAAATTCAGGAAACAACAAAAAGACTGTTCTAATAATATTACAATAAGAAAATAAATAAATTAAATTAAGGTTTTCTTATAAATAAATTAAATAACTACCAAATTAATTTAGAAGATAGTAAGAACATTTATGAAATTGACACTCAACGCTTACAGTCTGAAATTCAGGTACTTGAAGAGTCAATACATTCACTTTATACTAAGTATGTGCGGTCTGAAAAACAAATTCAGGAGCATATCCTTGCGGCAAATGAGTTAGTGGACATGTGCAATTCCAATGCAGACAAAGTGGACCCCCTGACTCTCAGCAGCCCTCATTGTTCATTGCAAAGAAAGTCCAATCTTGGCACTCTCCAAACAGAGGCAACGGAGGAGTCGTCCCAGTCAGGAAGTGCCCAGGTCTCTATTCCTCATCTAGACACACCAGATATTGAACAAGGTCCATTACAGGTACTTCAGACTGAAGCTAGTTCTCTCCCTTGTAGTAGTAAAGTTTGTTACTGCTCCATTATGTTTTCTTATAGTTTTGGAAAAGGATTAGGTAAATTACTTAGCAACAACCTGTGTCATTCTTCTCAAAACCTTTGCATGCCTCAGACTTCCTATAAACAAATAATGTCTTCAATAACTAGGAATGAATATGATCCTAATACTATTATTACTGTACATGTAGGTAACAGTTTAAATGTTAAAAAAGAAGATATCACTGATAGTGTCACCGACCTATTGAAGTTAAATTGTAAGAAAATAATTTTTCATCTCTCATACTCGGAAAGTAGTGTTTGTTTAATCCGAATAGCGGGTGGAAAACGCTGCTTCCCTCCCTAGGGCGGGAATGAAATTTAAAAATAGAACTTAATTTAGTTAGGTAGTCAGCTTAGTCAGACATACGACACCCTTAATTGATTATGTAAATATTTATTATGCTACCCATCAAATCTTATGAATGTGCGTTAATTAGGAGAGTTGGATAAAAAGCTCATATGTTAACGCCATTAAATCTTTCAGATTTAGCGCACAAGTTAATAATTTACCTTGAATAAATTCAAAATACATAGGTACGATAATCACCATTTTGATGTCAGTTGTGGTCGAGGCTAAAAAACATAAAAATTGGGGATTTCGAATATCCTGACTTTACCATAATGGGGCTGTGAATATACATCATTTGATTATTTGACGAATTTATCCATAGTTTAAGGTAAATAAGTAGTGGTAATGAACTTTTTTTGATATCTAATGTCGAAGTTTCGCGCCAATCGTATGTGTTTACATTTTTACTTTTCACAAATTTCACACACACAGATGTAGATAAGATTTAAAATGTGACAAATGTTATTGATAATATTATAAACAACACAAAAATGCCCAGGTTTTAACGTAATATTCAAACACAGGTTCAATAATACGTATTAATCATTACCACTACCTACTCAATTTGTGTTCAAAATCGCCGACCAAGTGTGAAAGCGATTATTCCAAACAATTTTTTTTTTAAATTTCGATTGACTCGAGTAATTAATATGACGAATGTAATCGATACTTATTTGAAAATAAAATAAAATTATTTTAAGCAATAGATACAATAAGCATTGTTTATAATAATGATTTATGCTTTTCTAATATCATTTCAATCTCTTCTAATATCATGTCAATAACAGACAGGCCAATAGGGCCTCATTTACTGAATTTCGCGCCGAAAGGCTTCTATAATTGAATTTATATTCGGAATGCGATCGCTGTTTAAAATTATTTTAATTTATTGGACAATTATTTATTGTGGATTTTATTTTTGATACTTTCTAATAGTTTACTACAGAATTCCCAGTAAACATTTATTAGGTAGGCTTACCAGAAGTTTTTTTGAGAATGATGATAATTAATTAATTCTATAATTCTATTGGATATTCTGCAAACACTTTACATTTCAATACATTTTGTTAGTTTAAAGAGTTTTTATTCAGTTTCTACAATTTTTTTTCATTTTTTTTATTGCGTGTATCGATTAGGCTGTATGCAAGTTTTGAATCGTAATAAGAAAGTTGGGTCAGCACTAAGAAGTGTCACGTCGCAACACAATTTTTAGTAATTTTTATCAAGATTACCTATCGTGTTTTCTAAGTAATTTATAAACAAAAACCGGGCAAGAGCGAGTCGGACTCGCTCACCGAGGGTTCCGTAACATCCGGGTTTATGCATAAGCTTTATGTTTATGAAATTAAATGTTTTTTTTTTATTTTTTTATATTTGAGTTGGTTGAATAAAAGATAAATTGCGGTTTACGATTTATGACGTATTAAAAAAAAACTACTTACTAGATCTCGTTCAAACCAATTTTCGGTGGAAGTTTACATGGTATTGTATATCATATATTTTTTTTAGTTTTATCATTCTCTTATTTTAGAAGTTACAGGGGGGACACACATTTTACGACTTTGGAAGTGTCTCTAGCGCAAACTATTCAGTTTAGAAAAAAATTATATAAGGAACCTCAATATCATTTTTGAAGACCTATCCATAGATACCTCACACGTATGGGTTTGACGAAAAAAAAATTTTTTAGTTTCAGTTCTAAGTATGGGGAACCCCAAAATTTATTGTTTTTTTTCTATTTTTGCGTGAAAAACTTAATGCGGTTCACAGAATACATCTACTTACCAAATTTCAACAGTATAGTTCTTATAGTTTCGGAGAAAAGTGGCTGTGACATACGGACGGACAGACAGACAGACGGACAGACAGACAGACAGACAGACATGACGAATCTATAAGGGTTCCGTTTTTTGCCATTTGGCAACGGAACCCTAAAAAGTGGTAAAAGTAAGAACGCAAATCCTTTTAAAGTTACAATCACTCCTTAAAGAAACATACATGTATGATGTTCAGATAATTGATTATAGTATAGGTACCTAACAAGCTTCATTATGCCTTTAATCATACACAAGTACCTCGTATTATTTAGAATCATAAGGTACCCCGGCTATAGATTATATTATTACGTACGGCTTATGAGTCACTTGTTTACACTTCTTCTAGTAACACGTATTAATACTTTTATTCAGCGTAATGACCAGTAACATCTCGATCTATTATCAAAATTGCCGAGGGTTAAGAACAAAATTAAATACTCTGTACAATAATATACTAGCGGACTCCCACGATATCATTATTTTATCAGAGACATGGTTGGTTCCCGATATTGACTATAACGAATTCATCGACTCGTATCGCTGCGATAGAAACCGTGTGTTGAGTGGTAAGTCTGATGGGGGCGGTGTTTTGATAGCGGTTCGCCGCGGTTTAAGTGCAACGCGTTGCGAGTTAACGACGACGCTTTGTCAAAATGATTGTTATCATACTATGCCTCATAACATTAATAATAATAATAATAATAAATATCTTTATTTCCCAAAAATACAGATATAAAACATGTACATAAAACAATTTGGATGCTGCAGGAATCTGTACACAATAGATTAATCTCTGTCTCTTAAACTAGGGTATCCTGTATCTTAAGAGACAGTGATTCGCAATGAGGTTCCAATTGATATTATGTATGAGTGGACTGTGTCAATTTGCCTACAGATGGGAAGAAAAGAAGAAACAAAAAAAAAAAGAAAAATTTATAGTTTACGTTACAGGTTATTAACTTTTTGTGAGAGTATGTGAGAGTGTGAGGATGTGGGTAAATGAAATTAAATGAATGTGATTATTGGTGTGTAGGTGTGTGTGTGTGTGTGTGTATGTGTGTGTGTGTGTGTGTGTGAGTGGGGATAAGTAGGTAATGTGGTGTAGATGTGTAAATGAGTGGGGGAGCTGTATATGCGAGTGTGTATGAATGCGAGGATAGAAGTATTCGTGCAAGCAAGAAGATGAGTGAGTGCTTATAATTATTGGTATTAGGAGATATAGGTCAGTAAAGTCTCCGTTGCGGCATAGTCCTGATTTAGTAGCCATTCTGTTACTTTTAATTTTAGGTTGTGTTTGTTGAGGTCTAAGATATTCAGTTGTATATGAATCTTTTTGTAAATATAAGCGCTAATTACATAATACTGATGCTTTGCGAACGTGGTTTTGTGTTGGGTGCCTGAGGGAAGGTTTGTGCGCTTTTTTGGGTTAGACGGGGGAAGGCTGCTGTGTTTCCTAAGAACAGCTTGAAGCACAAATAGCTGTCGGACTGTAAGAACCTTGCAGTCTGCGTATAGTTGTGTTGTTGGGTATCTCTGGGGCTTCCTTGTCATTACTTTTAGTACAGCTCTTTGTGCCCTCTCTGCCCGCAGGAGGCAACCTTTCGTTGCAGCACCCCATACAGAGATGCAGTATCCTATGACCGATTGGCATAGTGCAAAATAAATCATTTTCAAGATATCGGCATTAGCTGAGTTACGGAGGGATTTAAATATATGAATGAGGCGCAGAGTTCTAGTCGTGACAGCGCCAAGTTGTTTTTTCCATGTAAGTCCGTCATCTATGTGGACACCTAAGTACTTTACGTTGTCACTTCTAGTTAGCGCTAGACAACGGCATGGTCTCGATCGGTTTGAGCATGAGTGGGCAGTAATTGCAAAACTGGGTGACGGTGCGGTCTTACGCCTAATTGCAAATGGGATGTAACAGGATTTGTTTATGTTTAAGGTAAGGAGATTAAAATTAAGCCATTTCATAATTTCTGCTACTGCCGATTCTGCTAAAATTTTGGTGGAATCCCAAGTAGGTCCATGAACTAAGATCGCGGTGTCATCAGCGTATGTATAAATCTTAGTATTTGGGAGGTTCATTTTGCAAAGGTCGTTGATATATATTTGGAATAAAGTGGGGCCCAGAATGCTGCCTTGAGGGACGCCGAAAGTAACCAACTCCTCTTCACTAAGGTGGGTATCAATTTTAACTCTCTGGGTGCGATTCCTAAGGTAATCTTTGAATATATCAAGCGACACGCCACGTACACCTAAGTGTTCTAATTTTGAGGTAAGGATGGGGACAGAAACTGTGTCAAATGCCTTAGAAAGGTCCAGAAATATACCTAAACATTTTGTCTGCTTGTCTAGATTTCTAGCTACCTCTTGAGTCAATCCTAGCACAGCATCTTCTGTTGAAACTCCAGCCCGGAAACCATACTGGTTGTCTGCTATTAATTTGTATTTTTCCAAAAATGACCTGAGGCGATTGTTTAAGATCCTCTCAAGGATCTTAGAAAGTGTGGGCAAGACTGATATAGGCCTATAATTATTGACACAGATTCTGTCCCCCCCCTTGTGTACAGGGTGGACTATCGCCTTTTTTAGAGCATCCGGGAACACGCCCAATTGTAGACAGCGGTTGTATATGAAGGTGAGCGGCGGTATCAGTACGTGGCGACAGGTTTTCAGTAACAGAGGCGATATACCGTCCCATCCGATAGCACAATCATTACGTAGCTGAAGGATAAGCGATTCTGTTTCTGCTTCATCAACTTCTAAGAGCGAAAGGGAATTTACAAGGGAGGGGTTTATACTATTTAGATGGGACTGATCGTTAGACTGAGGTGGTGGGGTGTGGTTTTGTGATATAATATTGTCTGCTAACTTTTTTCCTACATTACTGAAGAAATTGCAGACCTCATTAACGGAAGACTTAGGATCATTGCGTATTTTTAATAGCTCAACGGGGCTTGCACATAGTTTCGTGGTGTTGGTTATTTCCTTTATGACTTTCCATAACTTCTTTGGTTTATTACTTGCTTTCTCAAACTCACTCCTTTCGTATGCTATTTTTAATTTTCGGAGTAGGTCGTTACAAAAGTTACGGTAGCGATTATAGGTATTTTTAAGTATAATGTTGTCTGGTGCTTTCTTGGATTTAATGTGTAACTTATCTCGGTGTTTAATGCATTTAAGAAGACCAGGAGTTATCCAGGGTTTTAGAGTTATTTTTTGTCTAGGGATTTTAGCTTGAATTGTGTGTTTAGATATGACCATTAATACGATGTCTATAAATTTGTTCATAGAAATATTAGCATCCTCCTCAGTGTATATACTTGAAAAGTCGGTATTTTCCAGTTCGAGCTTAATTGCTTCATGGTTAAGGCGGGTAGAGAGGTAACATGTTCTGCGCGCAGGGTTTGCGTCTATGATGTCGAGGAGAATCGGCTTGTGGTCAGTAATATGGGACTCTAAAACCAGTGTGGTCGACAAAAGTTTAGTCTTTAAAAGTATGTGATCCAGGCTATTATCAAGGCGAGTGGGAAATTCGTGAGTGGGCAATAACCCCTGAGAAGCATTTAAGATGAGGTAGTCAAGACATTTGTTGTCCTCATTACGTTTGATTATATCAAGGTTTAAATCGCCTACTAATACTATATTTGGGCAGGCTGATATGGTATCATAGACATTATTCAGGCTCATCTTGAAATTATCAAAATCGTCGTTGGACTTGTATGACGGAGAGCGGTATATTGCCACAACTGACAGCTTGTTTTCTATTTGACACACGAGACAAGTCCCGCCCGTAAAGGAGGGTTCCCATACATTAGTTTGCAATCCCAGTTTAGTATAGATTATAACTCCATCATTTTGGTTGAGATTTGTTTCAGTTGAGTGAGACTGGAAACCTTCCAATATAGGTAAATTATTAGCTTTACTCAGCCAACATTCTGTCAGAACTATGATGTCAAAGTTAATTTTAGTTAAGCGCAGTAGGACGAGAAGTTGATCGAAGTTTTTATTTACACTACGAATATTTAAATGAAGTAATTTAATATCGCTACCAGTAAATTGATTATGTACCACATTGACTATGTACTTTTAAAGTTTTACTCTAAAACTGCTAACAAATATCACACTGTGTGCGGCGTATATGTTCCACCAAACCAAAAGCTAAATACCTACCAAACGTTATTTCTTTTGCTTGAAAAATAACTGTCTAGCCGTACTATCAGTAATATGTATATTTTTGGAGATGTTAACTTACCGCACATCGAATGGGTTGCACTCGACACACCTGCACTCATGCCTTGCATACACAATAACAACAGCTCATTAGAAATCCTGCTTCTCAATTTTTTATCGACTATAGGCTGTAAACAATATAATAACACAAAAAATCAGTTAAGTCGCACTTTAGTATTATTAATTTCGAATGACGCTTGTATGTGTGTGCCGGCGCCCACTCCCCTAATATCCGTAGATGCTTTTCATCCGCCTTTTCTGACAACTATCTCCTTTGAATTGGTGCATGCGCCCATGGCTCGGTGTTCTGCGCCTAGATATCGTTTTGCTGAAACCAATTACTCTGCTATTAACAAAGATATTACTCTGGTCGACTGGACTTCAGTTCTAGATAATGACGTCTCATTAGATTCTGCTACTCAATGCTTTTACGAAACTATTTATGAAATTATAAAGTCTCATGTACCGATGCGGCCGGTTAAATCTAATGAATATCCGATTTGGTTCTCTCGTCCGTTGATACACATTTTTAAGAATAAAGAAAAGGCATGGTGTAAGTGGAAGAAATATAAAAATTGTGCGGATTACGAACAGTTTTCCTTATATCGTAGGAGATTTAAGTTGCTTTCTGCTGATTGCTTTAATAGGTATCTGTGTTTTGTTGAAACCAGCATACAAAAGACGTAAAACAATTTTGGTCGTTTATAAAAAGCTATAAAAGAAATACAGGTGTACCAAACACCATGTCATATAATAATGAGGAATGTAGCGGGCCTGTGGACGTTTGTAAATTGTTTTCTAGGTTTTTCGAGTCAGTGTATGAACCTACATCTAATAATGTCAATAGTAAGTCTGTGTCGCCGATGGAAAGCCAAGTAACTATAACGGACTTGTCATTCTCTAAAGCTACGATAGTTAAATTGCTCAAATCCTTAGACGTTACTAAGGGTTGTGGGCCGGATGGTATTCCTCCCTTCTTTTTAAAACACACTGCTGAGTCGATAGGCGTGCCGTTATTTTATTTATTTAACCGTAGTCTGAAGGAGGGCATTGTGCCTCAAGCATGGAAGACTGCTCATATTACGCCTGTATATAAAAGCGGCACCAAAAACGACGATACCAACTATCGTCCAATATCATTGTTGTCCACCTTGTCAAAAGTTTTGGAGCGTCTGGTATTTATTTATTTAATACTTCAAGCACATAAATGTACAGAGGCGGACTTAATGCCATAGGCATTTTCTACCAGTCAACCTTTGGGTGATGCAGAGACAAAGAGTGGTAGGTGCAATCAAGAACATTGAGGAATAAATATTTTAAATATACAAATACGCATATAGGTACCTATTAAAACTATGAATATAATATATACCTAATTACATATAAATATAAGAACAAATAAATATACATAAATACATGAATATACTTACTAAAAAGAAATAAGACAAACAATGAGAAAATGTTACCGTTGTGATGATACTGCCAGCTTCTTGCGAATGTGCTCGCGAGCCTTAACTTTAAAAGATAATCGGTTGGTTGCCATCCTGATTTCCTGGGGGAGCGCATTCCACAGAGAGATAGACTGAACAAAGAAGGAAGAGTGAATGAAGTCTGTGCGGTGAGTGGGACATAGGAGAAGACGATTGTGTGATGAACGTAGATTTCTATTGTGGTTGGCGCAAATGTACTGAAAATGGGGGACTAGATAACTAGGGGAAGATGGAGAATCAAGAAATGAGAACAAGGTGGTCAGCGCCCGAAGCTCTCTGCGCTGGCGTATGGGTAACCACTTTAGAAGCGACCGATGCGCAGAGACATGATCATATTTACGCAGATTGAAAACGAATCGAATGCAATTATTGAGAAGGCGGTCAAGTTTGTTGAGGAGATCTGCATTCAGGTCATAGTAGCACACATCACCGTAATCGATGATAGGGAAAATAAGGGACTGTACAAGCATTGTCTTCGTACTTGATGGTAATAGATTTTTCAAACGGTACAGAGCCCGCAGCGTTCCAGTAACTTTCTGACTCACCCTAGCAACTTGAGTCCGCCAGTTTAGAGTACAATCAATGTGCAAGCCTAAGTCCTTCACGTCAGTACCAAAAGGAACGATCGTACCATTGAATAGAACTGGCAGCAAGGTTGTACTATCTACCTTGCTAATACTACGAGAACTGCCAATGATGATCGCCTGACACTTCGTAGGGTTTACAGCTACGCCAAATCTATCAGACCAGGTTTTTATGGCTATCAAGTCCTTATTTAATTTGTCGATAGCGCCAGGTAATTCTTCAACCTTCCCTTGATAGTACAACTGCAAGTCATCTGCATACAGATGATACGCACACTGAAGTTCGGAAGTTATAAGATTAACAAAAATTGAAAACAGAAGAGGAGAAAGTATGCCGCCTTGAGGAACGCCAGTTTCCAAATTACACCAGTTAGAAGAATAATCTCCAGCATAAACGGACTGCTGACGTTCCTGAAGGTAAGAGGAGAACCATTCCAGTGCTTCGGGAGAGACCATAATGTAGGACAGAATGGCTAACAGGATGTCATGACTGACGGTATTGAAGGCATTTGAGAAATCAACCAATACTAGAACAGTAACTTTGGTGTCTTCCAGTCCTGCCCTTATATCGCCAGTCACTTTAAGAAGTGCGGAAACAGTGCTGTGCCCAGGCCTGAATCCAGATTGGAGAGGACTAATAATTGAGTTACAATGAACAAAGTTGGAGAATTGTTTGTGGACACAGGCCTCGAGCACTTTGGATAGGAAGGGAAGGATGGAAATTGGACGGAAGTCGGTAGGAAGAGAGGGATTGGAAACCTTAGGTAGTGGACGAACATAGGCTTTGCGCCACAGGGAAGGGAATACTCCGCGAGTACAAGGAAAAGTTTATAATGTGGGTAATCGCGGGTAGGAGATGATCCAGAATAGTAATAATCATACCACGGGTGATATTATCACATCCCACCGCTTTTGATTTGATGGAGAGAATGATCTTTCTGATCTCTCCCGGTTCAACTGGAGTGAAACTGAAAGAATTAGTATGAGGACGCGATAGACCAGAAATTAAAGAAAGAGTTTGTTGCTTGGTTAGACGATCCATGGTAGAAACAGTGGAGAAATGCCGGTTGAGATCGTCTAAGTCAATTGAACTAGGAAGATCTAAATGTCGCGATTTGCCGATACCAAGAGTTCCAAGAAATTTCCAAATATCGGCAGAAGACGAAGAATTGATAGTATCAAGAATATGGCGGCGTTTAGCATTGCGTATCATCTGATTACATCTATTTCTTGCAGCCTTAAATGATTTCCAGTTTTCGTCAGTACGATCCTTTTAAAATTTACGGAACGCGCGGTTCCTACGTCGCATTGCCATCTGTATACCTCTAGTCATCCATGGTGCAGATGGGCGTTTTAATTTAACCTTTTTGACGGGGGCATGGATGTTATAAAGGTTGACTACAACTTCATTGAAGATGGCAACCTTGTCGTCAACTGAAGTAGCCTCCGCCATAGGCTCCCAATCGACCACAGATGCATCTTCTTTGCGCTTCTCGACGTTCATGCGCGCAAAACAACGCCTGTACAGAACCTTGGGCTTAGGTTTGGGAGGTTTCAGGATATATGAAAGGAAAATCATGTCGTGATGAGAAAAGCCAGGAGCGTCATGTTGACCGTGGGAAGAAACGAGGGAAGGATTCGAGGTGAGGATCAGGTCGAGCCAGGTGTCTTCGCCAACAGTGTTGTGATGAGTAGGTTTGAGCGGCAATACGTGCAGACTAGCTGACTCGATAAGATGGAGGAGCTTACGGGACCGAGGGGAGTTGAGGGCAAGGAGGTTTGTGTTGAAATCACCCATGATAATGTGATGTGCATACTCCGAACCTAATGATTCAAGTACTGATTCGAATTCAGTGAAGTAATCAACAGTGGGAGGACAGTAGACAACACCAATAATGGTTTTGGCTCCTTTAATACAGACTTCAAAAAAAATAAACTCCGCAGAAGCAGAATAACTTGAAGAGGAAGTAGCAAATATTTTGTAAGGAAAATCAGAGCGAAGGTATATGGCCACACCACCCCCTCCTTTACCAATCCGATCATTTCGTATAAGAACGAAATCAGTAAGAGGGTAAGTGGTGGACAGGAGATGTGGTTTGAGCCAAGTTTCAGAGATCAGGATGGCATGGACATTGCTGCTATTAAACGCGTCGTACAACTCGCTGTAGTGGCTTGGAACACTTTGAGCGTTAATGTGACACACATTCACTAACCGACTAGACTGATCATTGAAATTTTGTTGTAAAAAGTCACCAAGAGTGTAGCTGAATGAACAAAAACTTTCATCGCAAGAAGAAGCAGTAGATTGGTTGGCAGAAAAATAAGACTCATTGTCAGACATTAATAGAAGTAGGTAGCTATTAAGAATAAATAAATATATTATAATAAATTAAAAATATATATATAAGCTATTACTAAAATCAGAGCAACTAACAAGTGCAACTGCACCACCCGCCAGCTAACACCAACACTAAAAGCGATTAAATAAACAGTAAGAAGCACAAATTACACATAACAAAACTATTGTCCACATTTTATGGCTATTCAACAAAGCAAAAACCGTAGTTCCCAAAAAAAGAAAATCATTTTAAAAGTTAAGAATAAAAAAATAAAATAAAAAAAGATAATTGTGAAAATGACACACCCAACTGCACATTAGTAATATTAAGTTGCGAGTAATTTCCGAACGTATACTGGAAATGACAACGTCAACTTAATATTACCAACGTCAATTTGACAAGCTGACATTTGATTAAACATCAGAACAAAATATAAACAACATGACATGAGAGGTTAAAAACTAAAAAATAGTGTTGAGGGTATTGAAAAACCAATACACATCAGTATTGAGAAACAGAAATTACGTAAACAGTTGTGGCACAAAACAAAAGAAAGATAACTATGAGACGGGACAACTACATAACGGTAAGTAAAGATTATGAATCTATGAAACAACAAATTAGAAATAACAACAAACATCAAAGTAAACAAACACCATAATTACGTTATGTTTTTCAGGCTCCCGGCATCATGAACACTTATTTATCTCGTTGATGGAGTCACGCCTGGCACCTTAGGATACTTGGATATCAAGGGCTTCAGCTCATCGATGGAAGTAACCTTATGCCGACTTCCATCAGAGGCCTTTATGTAGATGACGCCGTCTTGAGTCCAACACGACCGCATGCTAAAGTGCTCGCGCGCCCTTCCGAAGATAGATTGCCTGGTTCTGGTCAAGAACTCCTTCACAGATATTTTGGACCCTTTCAAGCCTGTTTTTGCCTTCCAAACTGAAGCCTTGATATCCACACTGGCAAACCTAACGAGGATAGGCCTGTGATGCTCCTTGCCTTGAGCTCCAAGCCTGTGACAGGCTTTAATTGAGGATGCTGATAGATCTTTGAGGGCAAGTTTGCTATTGAGAACCTCTATAATGACTGCTGTCGTGTCTTCGTTCTCCACTTCAGCAAGGCCTTGAAAAACTAAGGCTTTCCGCCGGTGCCTGGTCTCTAAGCCATCAATTTGTTTGGCACACTCGCTGATTTGGCTTCGCAGCAGACCCAGCATGGAGAAAATGAGCTCCCGGAAACTGCGAAACTCTTCAGCAATCTTTGCCACTGTGTCCTTGGCAGGACCGGCACACTGGATTTGCGCTTCGAGTTCACCCATCTTCCTCAAAAAGTTATCCTCAAGGGCTTTCTGGGCAGCAAGGACTTCGGCAAATTGAGACATTCTGTGTTGTGTAGTGCAGACAAACGTTGAGTAATAGTGCAGATGATCAGCTGGCAGGTGGTGTTTATAAAGTGGAATATATGTCACATAAATGTGCCACAAACGTGAGTACTTGTGGTTTACTATTGTAGACTAAGTACTGATGTAAACTTAATCAGTATTTTAAATTAATTATATTTTAAATAAGATTCGAAATAAACGTGTAGCGATATCTACAACGCCACATGCGAACAACGCGTCATACTGACGTCACGCAAATCCTGCATCGCGCAAGCAGAGTTTACCGCGCAACTAGCATAGATACAACGGCCCGACATGAATCATTGGGCAGTTGCCCGCCAGACACAACACCCGTCTGGTCGGAGGATCCTCCCTTTTCTATGGAGGTTGAGTGAACTTTACATCCTGTTCCTCATACCTCTATACTGGTGACCCCGAACATGAACGTCAGCGCAGCCTTCGTGCACCTACTCCAGCGTGACGTCATCATCACTCCCGCAAGCTTTAGAGCGGCGAGTCACACAGCCAGCCAGCATCCACGGCTTCAACGGGTATCCTGACCACCAGCATGCAGCGACCGCGCATATCTGGTCATCACCCTTAGCCTCATCAGCAACCTCGGCACAGCATACTGCACTTTCGGCCGGTCCTCAAGCAGAGCCATAGAAACCCTCTCCTGGTCGATGCCAGCAGTCAGCCTCAACCCGGCGCTGTACCACATCCGACGCACTGGAGCATAATGCAGCGCCACCCCGACTCACTGGGGACATCTTCGCAGAAAGTTCCGACTCACCGTGAACTATGCGGCAACCGGTTCCGACTCACTGGAACCTCAGCTGGCCTGGCAAACATCGCAATATACAAGACTCAGCCCACTATCGACCTACGGTCTCCGGGGGGGAGCGATGTAGCGATATCTTCAACGCCACATGCGAACAACGCGTCATACTGACGTCACGCAAATCCTGCATCGCGCAAGCAGAGTTTACCGCGCAACTAGCATAGATACAACGGCCCGACATGAATCATTGGGCAGTTGCCCGCCAGACACAACACCCGTCTGGTCGGATCCCTTTTCTATGGAGGTTGAGTGAACTTTACATCCTGTTCCTCATACCTCTATAAACGTCTATACTTTTTTAACACCTACCCGCGATTCTACATAATGAAATCTATCCTATTTTAAATAATATTATTATCCCTGAACAGCATGGCTTTGTTCATGGTCGCTCCACCGTAAGCAACCTAGTCTTGTACTCAAATTTTTTATTCGAAAATATGGACAATCAATTGCAGGTTGACACAATCTACACTGACTTCTGTAAGGCCTTTGACAAGGTGGACCACAGTATGCTTCTGCAAAAAATTGAATTTAACGGTATCCGTGGGAGTCTGCTTCGCTGGTTTATATCGTACGTGAAAAATAGAACTCAGAAGGTTGTGGTCCAGGGGTTTTCCTCTGATGTGATTAGCGTGACATCTGGTGTGCCGCAGGGCTCAATTCTGGGTCCATTGCTCTTCGTTTTATTCATAAATGACGTAAATACATGCTTTAGAAACTGCGGTTTTCTGTTGTATGCTGACGACCTTAAAGTGTTTCGTAAAATAAGCTCTATTGATGATTGTGTTAAATTGCAAGAGGACCTGGATCGTTTCTCTGCCTATTGCTTAGCAAATAAACTACAATTGAGTTTACCCAAGTGTGAATCTATTTCTTTTACCAAAAAAATGAATGTCGTTCTTTTCACATATTCGCTTTATGGCACAAATTTAGAAAAAGTTTCCTTAATTAAGACCTGGGTATACTATTTGACTCAAAGTTGCACTTTGATGCTCACGTTGACCTCATCACAGCAAAGGGTTATCAATTTTATGGTTTTATAAGGCGGACCTGTAACCTATTTAAAAAACCTTCCACATATTTACTACTATACAAGTCACTCATAAGATCTCAACTGGAATACGCCACATGTGTGTGGAATCCACTTTATGATAAATATAGTGACCAGCTTGAATCGGTACAACGTAGATATCTTCGTTTTCTAAACTACATATTTTCTAAGAAACGTTCTTCATATCATACTCTCCTAGAAAAGTTCTCTTTGTCAACTCTTAAATCAAGGAGACTGTATCTTGACCAATCATTCTTATATAAAGTCTGTCGAAATTAATTTGATTGCATTAACCTAATAAATCAGATTTATATTCGCATACCTAGTCGCTCCCAACGTATTCGCGATACTTATACTCATAGTCTATTTGCCCCCAAGCCGTGCAGGACTAATGCAGGCGAACGAGCTCCTTTACGGCGTATTATGAAAAGTTACAACGATAATTTTGCTGATATCGACTTGTTTGTTTTGTCACTTACCCATTTCAAGAAATGTATATGTGCAAAAATTGACCACATTTCCTCATAATGTCAATATTTTCTCAGATTTGCTTGTTTATATTTTTAACCGACTTCAAAAAAGGAGGAGGTTCTCTATTTGGATGTTTATGTCATTTAATTTTATTTTTATGTGTTTTATTTTGTATGTTCAGACATAATTCCGTCATATACATATAGACGTATTTGCAAAAATTATTTTCTGTTCGCATGCGTTTCAATTATTTTAAGATCTATGATGAGTTTCGTAGCATTGAGTTATATTGTACTACGTAGTGCATTATAACTCAATGTTTCGAACTCGGTTGTTAAAAGTTTGTCTCACCTTTTACAAGTGTTGTGTAAATCACATTATAATAGTTAATCTTTTGTTTACTTAAGTTTGCTTTACCTAATTAAGGTTTTGTGTATTATTATGCGGATAACGGTGCTGGTTGCGTTATTACTCAATTGTTCCAAATATATTTGTACTTAGTATTAAGCATCATTACGCAATTGTTTGTTGTCCTGAAGAAATAAAAATAAAATAAAATAAACGCAGACAGAATGCTAATAATACGGGCCCTAGTAAACGGAACGGCCTGAGGTGGTGACACAGAATCTACTCATGTGGCGGCGACGTGGTGTGGTTCTATACTTCAAAAAAGACTAATGAATAGGTACCTATTATTCATGTAATTATTATCAACTAGCTTCCGCCCGCGACTCCGTCCGCGCGGATGTCGGTCTTCGCGTGGATGGTTTATTTCTCCATTTTGAGTAACTCTGACAATGACATCTTATAAATATCTATTGGACCCAAATACGGCTAAGCCTATAATAATTAAGGAGATCCCTCTATTGAGCTACTGCTGTTGAGCTCGCGTTCTGTAGTAAGTATTTTTTTCATTGTAATTCCGACCTTGATAAGTAGCATGTAGCAGTAAATTACTGACAATGACGAAAAGTTTGCAATAATAAAAAAGTGATCGTGACAATGCGACAGAAAGTTAATTGAGAGCTTCAGCATACACAACATTGTTAGTGAGCTCGTCCGGAATATGAACATGAAGATTTCTTGGACTGCTCACATGGGAAAGAGCTACGTAAAGTTGCCCGTGTGAAAAACAACTCGCGGTAAGATCTACGCCAGCAACTCCTAGGGTCTGACCTTGAGCCTTATTTATTGTCCTGGCGTAACACAAAGCTACAGGAAACTGTATTCTCTTAAATTGAAATGGAAAATTATCCACTACGGGTAATGCAACGTGTGTTCGCGGTTCTACAGAACAACGTCTATGAATAAAACCGAAAAATAAGATTTTTTTTTTCTACGTATTTTTCCAGGATAAAAAGTATCCTATTTTATGCCCAGGATAATAAGGTATAATTATACCAAGTTTCATCGAAATCGAACCGTTAGTTTTCACGTGATGCCTGCATATACAGACAGACAGACAGACAGACAGACAGACAAAAATTTTTTTAATCACATATTTGGGTTTGGTATCGATCCAGCAACACCCCCCGCTATTTATTTTTTCAATATTTTCAATGTACAGAATTGACCCTTCTACAGATTTATTATATGTATAGATAAATATTTTAGAAAAACTACAATTTTTTACTTTCCTTAAATTCGAAATGAAAAGTAGAGTGTTTAACGCGGGTGAAGTCATCAATTCCCACTCGGACTATAGCCGTCTAAATGCCTCGTATGGGAATTGATTCCTTCCGACCCTTGTATAACAATCTACTATTGTGTGCTTTTCCATATTTTGAGCACTTGTCAAACAGACAAAACAACATTTTCACATGTTAAATAATTACATGCATTTCATAGTTAGTCACTATAGTGACAAGTTTATATTTTTTGATACCAACATTTTGTTGATAAGTTAAGGTCGACTAGGGATACTGTGTATCTGCCCATTAGTTTTAGACGCCAAATAGCTAGGCTATTGAGGTATTCCTCGTAGCGCTCCCGTTTTGAAACGCTCCCATCTAAGCGCTCCCGTTTTGTTCCTCCAAGCGCTCCCAAAAAGAGCGCTTCGAGGAACGATTAAAAATATTAAAATTTATTTCCTCGAAGCGCTCCCATGATTAACTTTCGGATAGAGATGGGACTATACTAACTGAAATTATCGATAATAAGTAGAACACATTGTTATAATATACAACTAGCGGCCCGTCCCGGCTTCGCACGGGTTTGGTTTTCTCCAAGTACTCTCTGGTGCCCCGAGCTGTGTGCGAACGCGCATGTTTCATCATGGGTGGCGATTTCGTAGTTTTCGAGGGTGCTGAACCCGATGATGAGGTCAGAATGAAAATCCAAGATTGCGGATGTGTAATGTTACAATATTTCATGATGGGTGTCAATTTCGTGGTTTTCGAGGGTGCTGAAACCGATGGTGAGGTCAAAATGAGAATCCAAGATGGCGGCTGTGAAAAATGTTACAATTTTTCATGATGGGTGTCAATTTCGTGGTTTTCGAGGGTGCTGAAACCGACGGTGGGGTCAAAATAAAAATCCAAGATGGCGGATGTGACAAATGTTACAATTTTTCATGATGGGTGTCAATTTCGTGGTTTTCGAGGGTGCTGAAACCGATGGTTGGGTCAAAATAAAAATCCAAGATGGCGGATGTGAAATTTTTAATAATTTTTCATGATGGGTGTCAATTTCGTGGTTTTCGAGGGTGCTGAAACCGATGGTGGGGTCAAAATAAAAATCCAAGATGGCGGATGTGAAAAATGTTACAATTTTTCATGATGGGTGTCAATTTCGTGGTTTTCGAGGGTGCTGAAACCGATGGTGGGGTCAAAATAAAAATCCAAGATGGCGGATGTGAAAAATGTTACAATTTTTCATGATGGGTGTCAATTTCGTGGTTTTCGAGGGTGCTGAAACCGATGGTGGGGTCAAAATAAAAATCCAAGATGGCGGATGTGAAAAATGTTACAATTTTTCATGATGGGTGTCAATTTCGTGGTTTTCGAGGGTGCTGAAACCGATGGTGGGGTCAAAATAAAAATCCAAGATGGCGGATGTGAAAATGTTACAATTTTTCATGATGGGTGTCAATTTCGTGGTTTTCGAGGGTGCTGAAACCGATGGTGGGGTTAAAATAAAAATCGGACTTGTATGGGCTTGTTTTCTTAGTTATGTTGAGACCTTACCTCCGGACTTGAAGGAGTGACCTGCAGGTGTACTTCGAAGACTCCTACTGGAACTAACAGCCGAGCTGAGCTAGGTGTGCCGAGTATGGGCTCGTTTTCTTAGTTATGTTGAGACCTTACCTCCGGACTTGATGGAGTGACCTGCAGGTGTACTCCGAAGACTGCTACTGGAACTAATAGCCGAGCTGAGCTAGGTGTGCCGAGTATGGGCTCGTTTTCTTAGTTATGTTGAGACCTTACCTCCGGACTTGATGGAGTGATCTGCAGGTGTACTTCGAAGACTCCTACTGGAACTAACAGCCGAGCTGAGCTAGGTTTGCCGAGTATGGGCTCGTTTTCTTAGTTATGTTGAGACCTTACCTCCGGGCTTGATGGAGTGACCTGCAGGTGTACTCCGAAGACTGCTACTGGAACTAACAGCCGAGCTGATCTAGGTGTGCCGAGTATGGGCTCGTTTTCTTAGTTATGTTGAGACCTTACCTCCAGACTTGATGGAGTGACCTGCAGGTGTACTTCGAAGACTGCTACTGGAACTAATAGCCGAGCTGAGCTAGGTGTGCCAAGTTTGGGCTTCTTTTGTTAGTTTTGTTGAGACCTTAAGAATAGGTAGGCAGGCACTAGGCCGGGTCTAGTCTAGGCAGATGCGGTCACTAATCGGAAACATAAAACAAAAGTATCTAAAAAAAAAAGATTACAGCCGCCATCTTGGATTTTCATTTTGACTTTGTTTTCGGCTGCAGCACCCTCAAAAACCATCAAAACGACACCCACGATGAAAAAAAAAAAATACAGCCGCCATCTTGGATTTTCATTTTGACCTCACTATCGGTTTTAGCACCCTTGAAAACCATGAAAACGACACCCACGATGAAAAAAAAAAAATACAGCCGCCATCTTGGATTTTCATTTTGACCCCACCGTCGGTTTCAGGACCCTCGAAAACCACGAAATTGACACCCATCATGAAAAATTGTAACATTTTTCACATCCGCCATCTTGGATTCTCATTTTGACCTCACCATCGGTTTCAGCACCCTCGAAAACCACGAAATTGACACCCATCATGAAATATTGTAACATTTTTCACATCCGCCATCTTGGATTCTCATTTTGACCTCACCATCGGTTTCAGCACTCTCGAAAACCACGAAATTGACACCCATAATGAAATATTGTAACATTACACATCCGCCATCTTGGATTTTCATTCTGACCTCATCATCGGGTTCAGCACCCTCGAAAACCACGAAATCGCCACCCATGATGAAACATGCGCGTTCGCACACAGCTCGGGGCACCAGAGAGTACTTGGAGAAAACCAAACCCGTGCGAAGCCGGGACGGGCCGCTAGTTGTATATTATAACAATGTGTTCTACTTATTATCGATAATTTCAGTTAGTATAGTCCCATCTCTATCCGAAAGTTAATCATGGGAGCGCTTCGAGGAAATAAATTTTAATATTTTTAATCGTTCCTCGAAGCGCTCTTTTTGGGAGCGCTTGGAGGAACAAAACGGGAGCGCTTAGATGGGAGCGTTTCAAAACGGGAGCGCTACGAGGAATACCTCAGGCTATTAGCACTTAATATTAACCCAGACATAATTAGTATGTCGAAGTCATCCAAAATTAGCACCACAATTAGTAATAGTACTAATGTTAAGGTGGCTAGCTCAGATAATTTAAACTAGTTTGTAAGACAACAGAAGGTACCACGGACAGTATAGTTACCCTTAATAATAACAAAAAGGTATTTTCTAGCACTAAAATAGTGAACTGTAGAAAAGGGGCTAAGCAGAAATCCTTGAAATTATTTCATCAAAATATTCAAGGTTTTTCTTCCAAACAATTGGAAATTGAGTTGTTTTTAGAAAAAAACAATGTTTGACATTGTTTGTGTAACTGAGCATTGGTTAAAAGATTCTGAAATGTTAATTAACTATGACAATTATAGTTTGGCCAGTTGTTTTAATCGAAATTCAATGCTGCGTGGTGGTTCACTAATCCTAATGAAAAGTTGTATTGAATTCAAACCTCGTAAAGACATAGTTGAACTATCTGTTGAACATAGCATTGAACTGTCTTGTGTTGAGCTAGATAAGCATGTTATAGTGTGCGTTTACAGACCCCCTAATTATCAAAACTATTCTATATTTGAGTCGGTAATGGAAGATGTTTTGGCAAAACTTGCAACTGGTAATAAGTCAATAATTATCTGAGGTGACTTTAATATTAATATTTTAGAAAATAATTTAAATACCAGTAGATTATTATTTGTATAAATCGTTCAATTTGTCAAATGTGTTTGTAGAACCAACCCGAACAACTTCGACTACTGCTACATGTATTGATAATGTTTTTTGTTGCTGCGACTATTTAAATAAAGCAGTTGTTAATTATCTCCCTTCTGATCACAGCGGTCAAACTGTAACTTTTGAGTCCAACATGCCAATACAAAAAGTTCAGATCCAATCCAGACCAATAACATCAGTTAATTTAAATAAATTTAATAGCACTTTAATTTGTAAATTAAGTAATCAGAATCTTACAGTGAACAATGTTAATATTTTGTATAATGAATTCTTTTCGGTAGTCCAAACCGAGTTCAATTATTGTTTTAAGAAGAACACAAAAACTATCAACCCTAAGTTTTTATTTTGAGACTGGGCAACTAAAGGACTCAGGAAAAGTAGGGAGAAACTTTTCGAGCTGTATGGCCTTAAGCCTTATATTAACACGGAAACTTTTATTAAGTATGTTGCTACTTACTCTAGAACTTTTAAGAACGCCTGTAAGGCAGCTAAAGCCTTATACATTAGCAACAAGGTTAAATCAGCAGACAATAAAATAAAGACGGTTTGGAAAATTATAAATAATGAAACGAACAGGAATAAAAAGCATAATTCTGATTACACACTGCAGACGTCAAGCAGTCTCATTTGGGCTAACAAAGAAGTGGCTCAAGAATTTGTAATTTTTTTTACTAGTATCCCACTCAAAACAACTGAAACCTTAAATTCCTCGCCCTCGCTCGCTTTTGATTTAGTCAGGGCGAAAGTTTCAGCCTGCCCGAGTGAATTTAACTTTAGGCATATTAACCGCATAACAGTAATTAAAGCTTTTAAGCAAATTAAGATCAAATTAACTGAAGATCTTTGGGGAATGTCAATTAAGGTCTGTACCTCCATAATTGAGACTATTGCGCCTTACTTAGCCTTAGTATTTAATTCGTGCGTGGATCAAGGAGTCTTCCCCGATTTGATGAAATACAGTAAGGTAATACCACTTTATAAATCCGGGGACAGTAAAGACACCAATAATTATAGACCCGTATCCGTTTTGCCGGTTTTCAGCAAGGTGTTTGAAAAGATAATGCTTAATCAAATGCTCAATCATTTTAACATGAATAAAATCCTACACGTTCAACAGTATGGTTTCACCAAAGAACCGACGCCGGTGTAACTTTATTAAAACACATTTTTACGCGTGGGAAGGGGCCCAAGACGCCATAGGAATCTTTTGTGACCTCTTCAAGGCATTTGATTGCGTCGATCACGAAACCTTGCTTTTGAAACTTGAGCATTACGGACTTGGAAAACTTGCGCTCAGTTTAGTTAGTTCTTATTTAAATGATAGACAACAACAAGTTCAAATAAATGGAGTCAATTCACTTGGTCTATTAGTAAAAAATCAAATTAAAAATTTAAAAAAACCCCGACACAAAATAATAATAAAATTAAATGTAATTGGAAAAGGATAAAATAATTTAAAAACTCCCGACTTAAAAGAATTTATGTAACGAGACTAAAACAGATAAAATTCATGTGGCAGTCGGTGGACCTCTTAGAATAGAAGGTGTTCCAAACAGAACTTTTTTCTTTTATTTTCATATAGGGCCATGGACCGCACGACCCCTGCGTAAACCCTCCGGCAGGAGGCGTTTGGCCCCCTCAGATTGAGCAAGAGCCGCTTGAAGGCGGCCCCGGCCCATTCCAGTTTGGGGGCCAAACGTCGGAAATGCTTGACGAAGTTCAACCGGCTGTCGAGGACGAGACCCAGGTATTTCATCGTCGTCTCGACGCCGATGTGAACCCCTCCTACCGTTAGTTGGGATCCCGATAGTGGCGCGTTCCGGGGCCCATGAAACGACATGACCTCGGACTTGTGCAATGCCACCTCGAGACCCAACTGCCGGATCCTCTTCACGACTTTCGAAACCCCGCGTGTCATCGATGCGACCTCCCCAGAATTCCACACTTGGGCCGGACGAACGCACGCACAGTTTAGAGATATTCTTGAAAATACTCCGAGCCTCAATCACAACACAAATAAAAAAAAATACTGGCAGCCGTGTTAGTTAAACTGCGCACAGGCGAATAAAACAGGCGACTTGCAGTTATATTCAAGACCAGTGAGTCTACTTTCTGGAGAATGTTAAAAGATGGACTCAATTGCTTCCTTCAAGACTTTGTACCACTGCACTTGGGTTACAATATGACACGTGAGGAAGCGGTACAAAGAAACCTTACTGTACTCGTGGGTCTTTTTGGTAGTTCAGAAAATCCGCTCAATGAGAGAAAGCTAATTATAATATAGATGGGACTTACATTTACGTACAAAAAAGTTTTAAGGGTCCCTATATATAGTATTCTAACACCAAAACACATCAGCAACATAATAAAAATGGCTAATAAAAAACTACCATCAAACTTGAAAATTATTCAGGATCAAATAATACACACTGAGATGAATGTAAATACTACGCATATAAGAGTGTACGCTTACTTCCCAATACACGATATAACAAAGTATACTCTGATACACGTAACGCCAATTCCAGAGAGAAAAACAGATAGGTCATTCGAGTGCTTAACTCGTCGTTTCAGCCGATAGACGTCCACTGCCGGACATAGGCCTCCCCCAATTTTGGGGGGGGTTTGCCATAATCGCCACGCTTGGCAGGCGGGTTGGCGATCGCAGTATGGTATGATGGTGGAATAAATAGAGAACGCTGCTGCCCATTCTCCGGTAAGACCCTTAGTCGCCTTTTACGACACCCACGGGGAGTAAGGGGTGGTGCAATTCTTTAAGTCCGGCACCACACAGACAAGTCCGGCACCACACATCAACTTTTCAGTGCTGTGGACAGAAGACAGGAGCTAATACTGGTAATTTTGCGGACGCCGAGGCCACCAAAACGGATGGGTAGTGTGGCTTGAAGCCACGCTCGGTCGTCCAAGGCCACATTTAAAATGGATGTTAGTGTGCTGCGAATAATTTGGTCAATTTTATCCAAGAGGTGCTCTTCCCCTTTATGGAAGCAGCCGAAATACATAAAATTTGGACCAAAACAACAGTATCTAATCAGGGTGAATGCCGAATGTAAATTAACTTTGGAGAGTCTGTCCGAAATCTCGTTGAATTTTTTTAATTTTTTCGTCGATAAAAGGAGTAAAACTATCTTCTAAAATCGGGGAACCTAGGAGGTGCAGTGAACTTTTGTCTAAAATTGTATTAAATTTATCTAGAGTCAATTTTTCTGTCGGTAATGTCAGAAAGGAAAGTTCACATTTTGAGGGGTTAAATATTAGGTAACAAATGAATGACTACTATATCAATTACTATTAAATTATTGCTTTTTTTTTAAACTATTGAATATTATTATTACTAATATATTAATTAATACTAAATTATTGAATAGGTACTACTATAGTGTTGCAAAAGTCTTGAATTATTGTATGCCTAAAGGCGAGTCATGTTTATACACTGTAACACCATATTTTTATCTGTGTACACCACAATAAATAATTTGAATTTGAATTTGAGATTGGGTGAGATTCGGCTCAAAGTAAAAATGCATATTATAAGTTATGATCAATTCTTTTATTAGAAAAAAAAAACAAATCTGTATAAATAATTTGAGATTTAAATATCGTTAATTAAGAACAAAAAAAGAAAAACAGTTATGGTAGGAGCATTGGTCACCACGCTTACTCAAGCCGGGTGATTTCAGACTTAAAAAAACACGTAATGTAGTAATGTCAGTTATTTTTTTTTTTTTAATGGAATCAATATAATTATGGGTACCTAGTAGTCCACTCACCCAAATGACCCTAAAGGAGGTGTAGAGTGTGTGAGCTAGGCCCTAAGCGATTTCTTCAGAAAGTTGTTCAGGGTGCTTAGGGAGTAAACGTACTAAAAGTCCCCGCGTCTAGGAGGTGGGCGTGGGGGCGTATACCTAATTAACGACTGTAATTTGAATTGGTCAATTTGCGAACTGGACCATTTGCTAATTAGACAATTTGCGATTTGGACAATTTGCGAATTAGGCAAATTGTGAATTGGACAAATTGCGAATTGGACATTGTGTGAATTGGACATTTTGAGCCCACTGGACATTTTTCGAATTGGACATAATGCGCCCAAAGGAAAAAAAATATCTTTTGCTTTTCAGGTTTTTCGGCGGTTTAATAGTTTTTTTAACAGGCGATTACAAAATACCAGGTATTAACTGGTTGGATCGTAGTGAATGTAACTATGTTGTTCCACAGAAGCTGTCATTTATGCAAGTTTATCTTTATCCTTAACTAATATTTTTCAATATGACTTTATTTATTTTTTTAACTCACTTAGGAATAATTTAGGGCGTATACTGGATTTGTTTTTGTCTAACGTTAACTGCGAAACTAAAACATGTACACCATTGCTACCGCTTGATGTTCACCAGTTCACCATCCGCCTTTCTCGATATTAACATAACTTACGAAATGTGTGCCAATAAAACGTCACATATCTACGAGGCACAATTTGCCTCCGCTATTGAGCGTGAGCCCGCGTCACCCTGGAACACTTCCTGCTGCCACGTGATCTACGATCAGCCTCCGCTACTGAGCGTAAGCCCGCGTCACCCCAGAACACCTCCTCCTGCCACATCATTTACGATCAGCCTCCGCTATTGAGCGTGAGCCCGCGTCACCCTGGAACACCTCCTGCTGCAACGTGATCTACGATCAGCCTCCGCTACTGAGCGTAAGCCCGCGTCACCCCAGAACACCTCCTCCTGCCACATCATTTACGATCAGCCTCCGCTATTGAGCGTAAGCCCGCGTCACCCCGGAACACCTCCTGCTGCCACGTGATCTACGATCAGCCTCCGCTACTGAGCGTAAGCCCGCGTCACCCCAGAACACCTCCTCCTGCCACATCATTTACGATCAGCCTCCGCTATTGAGCGTAAGCCCGCGTCACCCCGGAACACCTCCTGCTGCCACGTGATCTACGATCAGCCTCCGCTACTGAGCGTAAGCCCGCGTCACCCCAGAACACCTCCTCCTGCCACATCATTTACGATCAGCCTCCGCTATTGAGCGTAAGCCCGCGTCACCCCGGAACACCTCCTGCTGCCACGTGATCTACGATCAGCCTCCGCTACTGAGCGTAAGCCCGCGTCACCCCAGAACACCTCCTCCTGCCACATCATTTACGATCAGCCTCCGCTATTGAGCGTAAGCCCGCGGCACCCCGGAACACCTCCTGCTGCCACGTGATCTACGATCAGCCTCCGCTACTGAGCGTAAGCCCGCGTCACCCCAGAACACCTCCTCCTGCCACATCATTTACGATCAGCCTCCGCTATTGAGCGTAAGCCCGCGGCACCCCGGAACACCTCCTGCTGCCACGTGATCTACGATCAGCCTCCGCTACTGAGCGTAAGCCCGCGTCACCCCGTAACACCTCCTGCTGCCACGTGATCGACAATCAGCCTCCGCTATTGAGCGTGAGCCCGCGTCACCCCGGAACACCTCCTGTAACGTGATCTACTATCAGCCTCCGCTATTGAGCGTAAGCCCGCGTCACCTCGGAACACCTCCTGCTGCCACGTGATCGACGATCAGCCTCCGCTATTGAGCGTGAGCCCGCGTCACCCCAGGACACCTGAAACGTCATTAATTTGCACAAAGTCCTGATTATTTTGGAGCTCGCTTTGAACAAGTTTGTGATGTAGAACAAGCGTTTTCGGAAACTAAAATCAGATCGTCGGATGTCCTTATAGACAACAACGCAAACCTATCGAGGTTTGCGTTGTTGTCTATAAGGACAACTTTGCACAAGGGATTATTAGCCACCAACCATGTCAAAGCCTCGAACACATTATCGCGAGACACTGAAAACACACAAGTAATATTCAAATTCTCTAGACGCTCTGTAATAATCACAATTCCACAGTTATCTACAGATCTAGGCAACATATGTGGCAGTATTTCGGTAACCTCGAAAAGATCACGAGCAAAAAGAACTGCTTGGCCACGAAATCCATATTGTCCAAATAAGCCGTCAAACTTTACAATTTTTAAAAACGGTATTATTCGAGAAAGAAGGCGCTTTTCAGTTTGCGACAATCATAACCACTCACGCGCAAGTACCCCGCGGTAACGCCTTCCTATACGCATGTATGTTTTTAGCACATTTTTTCGACGCGCCGCGGAGCGCCCTCGCCACTTATACACGACTCGTACAGAAAAAAATTCTATGGACCGCTGTTAAACTAATGGCTGTTTCTTCAAGTGGATAGACAAGTGTAGATAACAAAACTTGTTCCGTAACTTTAAGAGACTTTGATTTTTTTTAATAATTGTTTATTTTTAATGTTTGTTTACATTACGACAATTAAAAATTAAAATAATATTATTTCAAAATCGAAAGCGATGACCATATTTTTTTATTTACCTAAAAAATAGCCCCATTCATACTGAATCGAATGACATATAATACATACCATTGTGGTTCCAAAGTTTTGATATACAATAACAATAACATCACGCGAGTATCAAATTACGCATGCGTCATCGCCGTCTCATTTGTTTATTTAAAGATTTTCAACTACAGATAACTTATTTCGTAATGCCGATATAACCACACGGCCTTTGGCACAAATGTACTTCATCTAACCACTCGACTAAAGAACCTGGAACGTGAGCAATACTCCCATAGACAAAATTACTAAAAATAAAATACTGCGGTGTGGAAAATGCTTGCTGTCGCAGTTTTTTCAATGGCCGATCTTGGTCTACGAGCGCGTGTAACATTTTCCTCAATACCTGCTCGTGGTTATGGCCGCGTGACTGGATAAGTATAACGTGAGGTATAGGCCCAGGTTCCATGCTGTTCCAATCATAGTATAACGTGAGGTATAGGCCCAGGTTCCATGCTGTTCCAATCATAGTATAACGTGAGGTATAGGCCCAGGTTCCATGCTGTTCCAATATGCCTTAGAAGGAGGTACGGACGTGTTACTTTTACTAAAGTGATTGTTACAACGGTAACACAGCATCAATTCTTCTTTATTCTCGCGTAATTCTCGTGGAAGATAACTAGGAGATGTGGCACTAATTTTTTTTTGTCACTTGATGGGGATAACATTTCTACGCCAACAAAGTGGTAAAATAAAATTTAGGAAAATATTTTTTTTAGGGTAGCTCGCCTACATGTGAAGTGGGGATGAATATTTTTTTCGTCATCTACCCCATCGTGTGGGGTATCGTTGAATAAGTCTTCTAAAATGACTTCGGGGTTGCTAAAATTATTTTTCGATGTAATGCTCCGTTTACGAAATATTAAACTTTAAAGTGCAAATTATTGTTCCAGTAGGGCGGCCGCTAAACTGTTGGCTTGAAAAACTTGGAAAAATTCACGATAATAGTGCATTTCATGAACTTTAAAGGAAAACTATAGCGGTTAAGATAACTTTATGAGTTTAGCAGTAATAGTCGTTGAACTTGGGTGTTGCATAATTTTGTACCAAATACAAAATCCTTAGCATTAATCCTATATAGTGACTAAGATGAAGTAGTTGCTTGTTTATGACGGGTAAAAACTTGTATTAAAAAACAAAATATGAAATAAAAAAACTAAAAAAACCATAATAAATTATCATAAGTTTCACAATACTGCCGCTAGATGGCGCTGTACCAACGGTTTATGCTTTCGTTCGAGTACCTATAGAAGTCACAAACGAACTTTGTTTAATTTTCGAATTACAATAATTTTTGAATTAAAATAATAACTTGGCAGCAATCGTACTTCTATTTTTTAGCTTTACAAGGAAGAAAGTGGTTCTTATTAGTTAATGTCTAATCTGTTTAAATAATTATCTTCGAAAATCAATATTTTGTTGTGTTTTGTATCGCTATTCGATAACAGATGGCGTTGTGCCGTGACGTCACTTTTGTAGATCGCGCTGTTAAGTTTTTCTTGCACCTCCGTGGTTACGTTATGTGTTAAAGTTTTGTTTTACTCTGGACACCATTGTCATAGTTCAAATTTAAAATTCAGTAGGTACTTACGCAACTACGCATTCAAAATTGAACAATATAATAATCTAAATATAATATATAAATAAATTCTAATAATAATTCTAATTCTAATAGTAAAGATACCATTACGTATATTCATTATATTCAGAATAAAGAACAACAGAATCGTACTATATTGTGATAACGGGCTACTACGGAACCCTACACTGTGCGTGGCCCGACACGCACTTGGCCGGTTTTCTTGTCTCTTGTGTATGCATTCTTTCAATATCTTGCCTATTAGTACATTGTTCTAAAGATTCGTTTTTCTTTCTCTCTTGTGTATGTATTCTATCGGTTTCTTGCCTATTAATTGTGCGTTGTTCTAACGATTCGTTTTCTCTATGTTTAGCTACTGCTAAACTTATTTTTTCTAAGCGTTGCCGCTTGTGGACATCGCTTTCATAAGCAATCTTCTCCTGTCACTTCAATTTCGCCTTCTCTAAACGGCGTTTTCTTTGTGTATCTTTTTTGTTCATGTTGTTCCTACTAGTACCTATAGGACAAAAACGGTCTATCCCCCCTAGAGGTCCATTGTAGAGGGATAAGGGCTTCAGTACAATGGGGTTCGCCCTGAGTACCCTGAGCCCTGAGGCGCAACGTTAGCGATATGAAATGTATAGACACCACATTCATAACAAACGGAACGAACTTTTTTCCCAAATTTGTTGGAGTTGCATATTCACGCCAACCAAGATACTCGTCAAGACTAATCAAACGAGCCCAAACTCGATTGGATTGCGTCGTTTAATTACGGAGTTCCTATGGCCACCTTCCAGCTCCATCATCAGACCCTGGTTACCATATTATAGTATCAAAGTACTCGTCAAGACGAATTAACCGAGCCCAAACTCGATGGTGTTGCGTCGTTTAATTACGGAGTTCCTATGGCCACCTTCCAGCTCCATCATCAGATCATCTCTATGTCATAATAATATTGCATTGTCATCCGATTTATATATACATGCAAATGACATGGCCGGATCCTGCCTTCGGAATCAATCAGAATACATAAATGTACAGCAATTATAAATATATGAAAATTACTTCTTAAATACTTATACTAAAATTAATCGAAACAATTACATTTCTCTAGAACAGGCGACAAAAATGGCAAAAGAATATGTGTGTTAATTGATATTTTGTGGTTTTAGTAATGCAATACAAATTGCACATGCGTTTGGATACATGCATAATACAAACACTGTAGCACGCTTGAAGTTTAGACTAAAATAAAAAAAATAAAAAAACCCGACTGCGAAACTGAAAAGCTACAAACAAGCCCATTTTAAATTAAATAAAAGTTGAAAGCAGGCGGGACCCATAGGAATTTGAAAATATAATAAAAATGGTATGGGTCCCGCCTGCTTCCAACTTTTATTTAATTTAAAATGGGCTTGTTTGTAGCTTTTCAGTTTCGCAGTCGGGTTTTTTTATTTTTAAATTACTTTTTTTATTTCCAGCTTTTTAGTTTACAAATGTGAAAGATTTCGCAAACGATTTAGTTCTTGGTAAGTACGTGTTTTTTACGATTTGTCACTTCGAATTACTTTTAACCATATAAGTTATATATATTTTTGTAATCACCTTTTAAAACCCTTTATTTTGATACACTCGATAGGTTTCAAGAAAAAAAATTTTTTTTTAGACACATTTTGCGCCAACAATCGGTCATTTTAATTTTTTTTCAATTTTGATATACCCAGTGTCAGTATCACAATTAAGACGAATCTAACAGTAACAGCACCTCTCAAGCTGAAATCGATCAAGCCGTTTAGGCTACAGAGCGTGCCAAAGAAATATACATACATACATACATACATACATTCGAAAAACATAACCCTCCTTCTGACACAGTCGGGTAAAAAAACACCCACGACTGCCAGAATCGTACTGCTAAAGTAAATACCTACAGAAGTCAACGTTTTCACGATTATCGCAGTTATCATTTTTAGAGCTGCCGTGGCCCGTGTCATAATGTCGATCAGGTTACGTATTATGCATCGGCAATTATATATAAGAGTGTGTATCCGAACGTCCTAGTTATTTTGTTTACCTCTGTCACCTGTCACTCAGTGCCACAGAGTACCTACTTTTTGATAGACTGAAATAGAGACTAATCTTGTTCCGTGGAACGGGTCATTGAAACTAGCGCCATCTGATATTCATAGTTAGAACTACACCGTTGTCCTTTTTTACCGGTATGCATATATAGCTAGGTATTTACTTATAGGTATTCATTTCAAGGATTGATAAATAAAATACAATGTTATTTAGTTAATCATGTTTTTATTTATTATTTATTTGATCGCCAACAGAGGCAGTTACTTGCATGTTAACATGAACAGGGACAAATACAAGTGTGCGCTTCCAATAGTAGGCGAACACACATTTTACTTAACATCTAGGTACATTAAAATAAATCACAATACAATACACGAAAGTCATGGAAAGGAAATTAAAACTAAAAGCAAAAGATAAAGCAAAACAGTAAGGGTACAAAATCTTTACATAGTATAAAAAAAACATAGTATCTTTACATAGTATCTTTTAAACTACGCAACGGATTTTAAAACAAAAACTAATCTAATCTAATTAAAACTGCATCATTGGATTTTTGAAAAATTAATATTTCTAGCCAGGAATCGAACACGTTGATTTTGATTAAAAAAAACACACGCTATATTATTACACCACTCGATAGTGTCCCTAATAAGAAACAAATTCTGGGAAGTAACGTACGGGAAACTAAAGAAAAGAGCGCATTTTTAACAAAATCCCTTTATTTTAGTTTTCTTATGTTACCTACCTATTAAACCTTAACTGATGAATTGTTCAAAATGATGACCATTGTTTTCAATACATAGCTGAATTCGATGTCTCAAGGATTGTACTGCATTCAGAAGGTGACCATTCATATTGGGCCCAAAACCGAAAGTCAGCCAGTAAAAAAAAAGTTTTTAATCTGTTTGGGACATCATTTTAAGCATTTGGTACCTACTATGGCACCAAAACTGTGGAACCATTATTGTAGCTGCTATAGAAGCCAGAAAAAAAATTTAAAGAAATTAAAAGAGATTACACAAATTGTTATTCAAGAAATAATTTATCAAGAGGTATGTAGTTTTTTTATCAACTTATTTTAATAATATTAATTATTGAGGTAAACAAAAAAAAATTAAAAAAAAATCGTGTCTGTCCTGAACATCTTGAAAAGAACGTATGGCTTGAGGTTGCAGTGCAAGAAAACCTTATTCAAGAATTCTCTGCTAATCACGTAGTTCAGGCTGTCTGTCATGAGAACACATATTAGTCTTGGTTGTTTAAACTTCAATGAGTATGAGACTCAATAGTCTCATACTCCATCAATATGGAAGACACACTTTTTTTTGCCGATGGGAAATCGTCAAATGACTCCTCCCGCTCTGGGTGGAGCGGAAGGGAGTGTCAGATTCTTACTGACTAAAACCCACCCGTGTTCCTTCCTTATCCCTTTATGTTCCGGGCCAGCGGTAACCCTTTCGGACAATCCCGCTGGCCCGGCAGGCTTCGGCCATTAGGGGGGCCCTCCTTGATGCAGACATCTCTTTGAGGCGCGCGTGGAACACGTACGCGCCGTCCGGCACGGGTCTGGTCCTGATCAAACGGTGAGCTACCCATTACTCTCCGCCCGCAGGCCCGCGCCTACGGTGGCCGGGAATCGTCGCGCGGCTGCCGAGGCCCAGAGCGTCTCCCGCGGCGGCTGGGAGGGAGGCAGACCTCCACCGTGTCCTCTGAGCGATCCTGGCAATGGTGACACCCGGTCGTTTCCTCCCGCCTGATGATGTGCAGGAACCTCCCGAAACTTCCGTGTCCGGTGAAGACCTGCGTCAGGCGGTAGGTGAGGGCGCCGTGGCGCCTCTCTAGCCACTCCTCAATGAGGGGTCTTATTGCCGCTATCGTGGCGTGCCCTGCGCTGGGTTGCGACAGTAGCTTTTTCCATGCCACCATGAGATCGTGCCGGAGATCCGTCCGCACCGCAGCGATTTGCCGCGGAAGCGGAGTTTCCCCCCGGTGTAGTGCCTCCGCGCGCTACTCATACAGGCGCGCGAGGACTATCGCCTTCAGATCTCATGGCGGCAGTCCGGCGAAGAGGCTTGCCGCCTCGCCCGAGATCGTGCGGTAGCCCCGGATAAGCCTAACGGCTACCACTTTCTGGGGCGCGTTCAGGTAATGGGCGGCTCGCCGCCGCAGTGAACGCGCCCACACCGGGGCCCCATATAGGGCCATGGACCGCACGACCCCTGCGTAAACCCTCCGGCAGGAGGCGTTTGGCCCCCTCAGATTGAGCAAGAGCCGCTTGAAGGCGGCCCCGGCCCATTCCAGTTTGGGGGCCAAACGTCGGAAATGCTTGACGAAGTTCAACCGGCTGTCGAGGACGAGACCCAGGTATTTCATCGTCGTCTCGACGCCGATGTGAACCCCTCCTACCGTTAGTTGGGATCCCGATAGTGGCGCGTTCCGGGGCCCATGAAACGACATGACCTCGGACTTGTGCAATGCCACCTCGAGACCCAACTGCCGGATCCTCTTCACGACTTTCGAAACCCCGCGTGTCATCGATGCGACCTCCCCAGAATTCCACACTTGGGCCGGACGAACGCACGCACAGTTTAGAGATATTCTTGAAAATACTCCGAGCCTCAATCACAACACAAATAAAAAAAAATACTGGCAGCCGTGTTAGTTAAACTGCGCACAGGCGAATAAAACAGGCGACTTGCAGTTATATTCAAGACCAGTGAGTCTACTTTCTGGAGAATGTTAAAAGATGGACTCAATTGCTTCCTTCAAGACTTTGTACCACTGCACTTGGGTTACAATATGACACGTGAGGAAGCGGTACAAAGAAACCTTACTGTACTCGTGGGTCTTTTTGGTAGTTCAGAAAATCCGCTCAATGAGAGAAAGCTAATTATAATATAGATGGGACTTACATTTACGTACAAAAAAGTTTTAAGGGTCCCTATATATAGTATTCTAACACCAAAACACATCAGCAACATAATAAAAATGGCTAATAAAAAACTACCATCAAACTTGAAAATTATTCAGGATCAAATAATACACACTGAGATGAATGTAAATACTACGCATATAAGAGTGTACGCTTACTTCCCAATACACGATATAACAAAGTATACTCTGATACACGTAACGCCAATTCCAGAGAGAAAAACAGATAGGTCATTCGAGTGCTTAACTCGTCGTTTCAGCCGATAGACGTCCACTGCCGGACATAGGCCTCCCCCAATTTTGGGGGGGGTTTGCCATAATCGCCACGCTTGGCAGGCGGGTTGGCGATCGCAGTATGGTATGATGGTGGAATAAATAGAGAACGCTGCTGCCCATTCTCCGGTAAGACCCTTAGTCGCCTTTTACGACACCCACGGGGAGTAAGGGGTGGTGCAATTCTTTAAGTCCGGCACCACACAGACAAGTCCGGCACCACACATCAACTTTTCAGTGCTGTGGACAGAAGACAGGAGCTAATACTGGTAATTTTGCGGACGCCGAGGCCACCAAAACGGATGGGTAGTGTGGCTTGAAGCCACGCTCGGTCGTCCAAGGCCACATTTAAAATGGATGTTAGTGTGCTGCGAATAATTTGGTCAATTTTATCCAAGAGGTGCTCTTCCCCTTTATGGAAGCAGCCGAAATACATAAAATTTGGACCAAAACAACAGTATCTAATCAGGGTGAATGCCGAATGTAAATTAACTTTGGAGAGTCTGTCCGAAATCTCGTTGAATTTTTTTAATTTTTTCGTCGATAAAAGGAGTAAAACTATCTTCTAAAATCGGGGAACCTAGGAGGTGCAGTGAACTTTTGTCTAAAATTGTATTAAATTTATCTAGAGTCAATTTTTCTGTCGGTAATGTCAGAAAGGAAAGTTCACATTTTGAGGGGTTAAATATTAGGTAACAAATGAATGACTACTATATCAATTACTATTAAATTATTGCTTTTTTTTTAAACTATTGAATATTATTATTACTAATATATTAATTAATACTAAATTATTGAATAGGTACTACTATAGTGTTGCAAAAGTCTTGAATTATTGTATGCCTAAAGGCGAGTCATGTTTATACACTGTAACACCATATTTTTATCTGTGTACACCACAATAAATAATTTGAATTTGAATTTGAGATTGGGTGAGATTCGGCTCAAAGTAAAAATGCATATTATAAGTTATGATCAATTCTTTTATTAGAAAAAAAAAACAAATCTGTATAAATAATTTGAGATTTAAATATCGTTAATTAAGAACAAAAAAAGAAAAACAGTTATGGTAGGAGCATTGGTCACCACGCTTACTCAAGCCGGGTGATTTCAGACTTAAAAAAACACGTAATGTAGTAATGTCAGTTAATTTTTTTTTTTAATGGAATCAATATAATTATGGGTACCTAGTAGTCCACTCACCCAAATGACCCTAAAGGAGGTGTAGAGTGTGTGAGCTAGGCCCTAAGCGATTTCTTCAGAAAGTTGTTCAGGGTGCTTAGGGAGTAAACGTACTAAAAGTCCCCGCGTCTAGGAGGTGGGCGTGGGGGCGTATACCTAATTAACGACTGTAATTTGAATTGGTCAATTTGCGAACTGGACCATTTGCTAATTAGACAATTTGCGATTTGGACAATTTGCGAATTAGGCAAATTGTGAATTGGACAAATTGCGAATTGGACATTGTGTGAATTGGACATTTTGAGCCCACTGGACATTTTTCGAATTGGACATAATGCGCCCAAAGGAAAAAAAATATCTTTTGCTTTTCAGGTTTTTCGGCGGTTTAATAGTTTTTTTAACAGGCGATTACAAAATACCAGGTATTAACTGGTTGGATCGTAGTGAATGTAACTATGTTGTTCCACAGAAGCTGTCATTTATGCAAGTTTATCTTTATCCTTAACTAATATTTTTCAATATGACTTTATTTATTTTTTTAACTCACTTAGGAATAATTTAGGGCGTATACTGGATTTGTTTTTGTCTAACGTTAACTGTGAAACTAAAACATGTACACCATTGCTACCGCTTGATGTTCACCAGTTCACCATCCGCCTTTCTCGATATTAACATAACTTACGAAATGTGTGCCAATAAAACGTCACATATCTACGAGGCACAATTTGCCTCCGCTATTGAGCGTGAGCCCGCGTCACCCTGGAACACTTCCTGCTGCCACGTGATCTACGATCAGCCTCCGCTACTGAGCGTAAGCCCGCGTCACCCCAGAACACCTCCTCCTGCCACATCATTTACGATCAGCCTCCGCTATTGAGCGTGAGCCCGCGTCACCCTGGAACACCTCCTGCTGCAACGTGATCTACGATCAGCCTCCGCTACTGAGCGTAAGCCCGCGTCACCCCAGAACACCTCCTCCTGCCACATCATTTACGATCAGCCTCCGCTATTGAGCGTAAGCCCGCGTCACCCCGGAACACCTCCTGCTGCCACGTGATCTACGATCAGCCTCCGCTACTGAGCGTAAGCCCGCGTCACCCCAGAACACCTCCTCCTGCCACATCATTTACGATCAGCCTCCGCTATTGAGCGTAAGCCCGCGTCACCCCGGAACACCTCCTGCTGCCACGTGATCTACGATCAGCCTCCGCTACTGAGCGTAAGCCCGCGTCACCCCAGAACACCTCCTCCTGCCACATCATTTACGATCAGCCTCCGCTATTGAGCGTAAGCCCGCGTCACCCCGGAACACCTCCTGCTGCCACGTGATCTACGATCAGCCTCCGCTACTGAGCGTAAGCCCGCGTCACCCCAGAACACCTCCTCCTGCCACATCATTTACGATCAGCCTCCGCTATTGAGCGTAAGCCCGCGGCACCCCGGAACACCTCCTGCTGCCACGTGATCTACGATCAGCCTCCGCTACTGAGCGTAAGCCCGCGTCACCCCGTAACACCTCCTGCTGCCACGTGATCGACAATCAGCCTCCGCTATTGAGCGTGAGCCCGCGTCACCCCGGAACACCTCCTGTAACGTGATCTACTATCAGCCTCCGCTATTGAGCGTAAGCCCGCGTCACCTCGGAACACCTCCTGCTGCCACGTGATCGACGATCAGCCTCCGCTATTGAGCGTGAGCCCGCGTCACCCCAGGACACCTGAAACGTCATTAATTTGCACAAAGTCCTGATTATTTTGGAGCTCGCTTTGAACAAGTTTGTGATGTAGAACAAGCGTTTTCGGAAACTAAAATCAGATCGTCGGATGTCCTTATAGACAACAACGCAAACCTATCGAGGTTTGCGTTGTTGTCTATAAGGACAACTTTGCACAAGGGATTATTAGCCACCAACCATGTCAAAGCCTCGAACACATTATCGCGAGACACTGAAAACACACAAGTAATATTCAAATTCTCTAGACGCTCTGTAATAATCACAATTCCACAGTTATCTACAGATCTAGGCAACATATGTGGCAGTATTTCGGTAACCTCGAAAAGATCACGAGCAAAAAGAACTGCTTGGCCACGAAATCCATATTGTCCAAATAAGCCGTCAAACTTTACAATTTTTAAAAACGGTATTATTCGAGAAAGAAGGCGCTTTTCAGTTTGCGACAATCATAAGTATAACGTGAGGTATAGGCCCAGGTTCCATGCTGTTCCAATCATAGTATAACGTGAGGTATAGGCCCAGGTTCCATGCTGTTCCAATCATAGTATAACGTGAGGTATAGGCCCAGGTTCCATGCTGTTCCAATATGCCTTAGAAGGAGGTACGGACGTGTTACTTTTACTAAAGTGATTGTTACAACGGTAACACAGCATCAATTCTTCTTTATTCTCGCGTAATTCTCGTGGAAGATAACTAGGAGATGTGGCACTAATTTTTTTTTGTCACTTGATGGGGATAACATTTCTACGCCAACAAAGTGGTAAAATAAAATTTAGGAAAATATTTTTTTTAGGGTAGCTCGCCTACATGTGAAGTGGGGATGAATATTTTTTTCGTCATCTACCCCATCGTGTGGGGTATCGTTGAATAAGTCTTCTAAAATGACTTCGGGGTTGCTAAAATTATTTTTCGATGTAATGCTCCGTTTACGATATTAAACTTTAAAGTGCAAATTATTGTTCCAGTAGGGCGGCCGCTAAACTGTTGGCTTGAAAAACTTGGGAAAATTCACGATAATAGTGCATTTCATGAACTTTAAAGGAAAACTATAGCGGTTAAGATAACTTTATGAGTTTAGCAGTAATAGTCGTTGAACTTGGGTGTTGCATAATTTTGTACCAAATACAAAATCCTTAGCATTAATCCTATATAGTGACTAAGATGAAGTAGTTGCTTGTTTATGACGGGTAAAAACTTGTATTAAAAAACAAAATATGAAATAAAAAAACTAAAAAAACCATAATAAATTATCATAAGTTTCACAATACTGCCGCTAGATGGCGCTGTACCAACGGTTTATGCTTTCGTTCGAGTACCTATAGAAGTCACAAACGAACTTTGTTTAATTTTCGAATTACAATAATTTTTGAATTAAAATAATAACTTGGCAGCAATCGTACTTCTATTTTTTAGCTTTACAAGGAAGAAAGTGGTTCTTATTAGTTAATGTCTAATCTGTTTAAATAATTATCTTCGAAAATCAATATTTTGTTGTGTTTTGTATCGCTATTCGATAACAGATGGCGTTGTGCCGTGACGTCACTTTTGTAGATCGCGCTGTTAAGTTTTTCTTGCACCTCCGTGGTTACGTTATGTGTTAAAGTTTTGTTTTACTCTGGACACCATTGTCATAGTTCATATTTAAAATTCAGTAGGTACTTACGCAACTACGCATTCAAAATGGAACAATATAATAATCTAAATATAATATATAAATAAATTCTAATAATAATTCTAATTCTAATAGTAAAGATACCATTACGTATATTCATTATATTCAGAATAAAGAACAACAGAATCGTACTATATTGTGATAACGGGCTACTACGGAACCCTACACTGTGCGTGGCCCGACACGCACTTGGCCGGTTTTCTTGTCTCTTGTGTATGCATTCTTTCAATATCTTGCCTATTAGTACATTGTTCTAAAGATTCGTTTTTCTTTCTCTCTTGTGTATGTATTCTATCGGTTTCTTGCCTATTAATTGTGCGTTGTTCTAACGATTCGTTTTCTCTATGTTTAGCTACTGCTAAACTTATTTTTTCTAAGCGTTGCCGCTTGTGGACATCGCTTTCATAAGCAATCTTCTCCTGTCACTTCAATTTCGCCTTCTCTAAACGGCGTTTTCTTTGTGTATCTTTTTTGTTCATGTTGTTCCTACGAGTACCTATAGGACAAAAACGGTCTATCCCCCCTAGAGGTCCATTGTAGAGGGATAAGGGCTTCAGTACAATGGGGTTCGCCCTGGTACCCTGAGCCCTGAGGCGCAACGTTAGCGATATGAAATGTATAGACACCACATTCATAACAAACGGAACGAACTTTTTTCCCAAATTTGTTGGAGTTGCATATTCACGCCAACCAAGATACTCGTCAAGACTAATCAAACGAGCCCAAACTCGATTGGATTGCATCGTTTAATTACGGAGTTCCTATGGCCACCTTCCAGCTCCATCATCAGACCCTGGTTACCATATTATAGTATCAAAGTACTCGTCAAGACGAATTAACCGAGCCCAAACTCGATGGTGTTCCGTCGTTTAATTACGGAGTTCCTATGGCCACCTTCCAGCTCCTTCATCAGATCATCTCTATGTCATAATAATATTGCATTGTCATCCGATTTATATATGCATGCAAATGACATGGCCGGATCCTGCCTTCGGAATCAATCAGAATACATAAATGTACAGCAATTGTAAATATATGAAAATTACTTCTTAAATACTTATACTAAAATTAATCGAAACAATTACATTTCTCTAGAACAGGCAACAAAAATGGCAAAAGAATATGTGTGTTAATTGATATTTTGTGGTTTTAGTAATGCAATACAAATTGCACATGCGTTTGGATACATGCATAATACAAACACTGAAGCACGCTTGAAGTTTAGACTAAAATAAAAAAAATAAAAAAACCCGACTGCGAAACTGAAAAGCTACAAACAAGCCCATTTTAAATTAAATAAAAGTTGAAAGCAGGCGGGACCCATAGGAATTTGAAAATATAATAAAAATGGTATGGGTCCCGCCTGCTTCCAACTTTTATTTAATTTAAAATGGGCTTGTTTGTAGCTTTTCAGTTTCGCAGTCGGGTTTTTTTTATTTTTAAATTACTTTTTTATTTCCAGCTTTTTAGTTTACAAATGTGAAAGATTTCGCAAACGATTTAGTTCTTGGTAAGTACGTGTTTTTTACGATTTGTCACTTCGAATTACTTTTAACCATATAAGTTATATATATTTTTGTAATCACCTTTTAAAACCCTTTATTTTGATACACTCGATAGGTTTCAAGAAAAAAATTTTTTTTTAGACACATTTTGCGCCAACAATCGGTCATTTTAATTTTTTTTCAATTTTGATATACCCAGTGTCAGTATCACAATTAAGACGAATCTAACAGTAACAGCACCTCTCAAGCTGAAATCGATCAAGCCGTTTAGGCTACAGAGCGTGCCAAAGAAATATAGGTACATGCATACATACATACATACATTCGAAAAACATAACCCTCCTTCTGACACAGTCGGGTAAAAAAACACCCACGACTGCCAGAATCGTACTGCTAAAGTAAATACCTACAGAAGTCAACGTTTTCACGATTATCGCAGTTATCATTTTTAGAGCAGCCGTGGCCCGTGCCATAATGTCGATCAGGTTACGTATTATGCATCGGCAATTATATATAAGAGTGTGTATCCGAACGTCCTAGTTATTTTGTTTACTTCTGTCACCTGTCACTCAGTGCCACAGAGTACCTACTTTTTGATAGACTGAAATAGAGACCAATCTTGTTCCGTGGAACGGGTCATTGAAACTAGCGCCATCTGATATTCATAGTTAGAACTACACCGTTGTCCTTTTTTACCGGTATGCATATATAGCTAGGTATTTACTTATAGGTATTCATTTCAAGGATTGATAAATAAAATACAATGTTATTTAGTTAATCATGTTTTTATTTATTATTTATTTGATCGCCAACAGAGGCAGTTACTTGCATGTTAACATGAACAGGGACAAATACAAGTGTGCGCTTCCAATAGTAGGCGAACACACATTTTACTTAACATCTAGGTACATTAAAATAAATCACAATACAATACACGAAAGTCATGGAAAGGAAATTAAAACTAAAAGCAAAAGATAAAGCAAAACAGTAAGGGTACAAAATCTTTACATAGTATAAAAAAAACATAGTATCTTTACATAGTATCTTTTAAACTACGCAACGGATTTTAAAACAAAAACTAATCTAATCTAATTAAAACTGCATCATTGGATTTTTGAAAAATTAATATTTCTAGCCAGGAATCGAACACGTTGATTTTGATTAAAAAAAACACACGCTATATTATTACACCACTCGATAGTGTCCCTAATAAGAAACAAATTCTGGGAAGTAACGTACGGGAAACTAAAGAAAAGAGCGCATTTTTAACAAAATCCCTTTATTTTAGTTTTCTTATGTTACCTACCTATTAAACCTTAACTGATTAATTGTTCAAAATGATGACCATTGTTTTCAATACATAGCTGAATTCGATGTCTCAAGGATTGTACTGCATTCAGAAGGTGACCATTCATATTGGGCCCAAAACCGAAAGTCAGCCAGTAAAAAAAAAGTTTTTAATCTGTTTGGGACATCATTTTAAGCATTTGGTACCTACTATGGCACCAAAACTGTGGAACCATTATTGTAGCTGCTATAGAAGCCAGAAAAAAATTTTAAAGAAATTAAAAGAGATTACACAAATTGTTATTCAAGAAATAATTTATCAAGAGGTATGTAGTTTTTTTATCAACTTATTTTAATAATATTAATTATTGAGGTAAACAAAAAAAAAATTAAAAAAAATCGTGTCTGTCCTGAACATCTTGAAAAGAACGTATGGCTTGAGGTTGCAGTGCAAGAAAACCTTATTCAAGAATTCTCTGCTAATCACGTAGTTCAGGCTGTCTGTCATGAGAACACATATTAGTCTTGGTTGTTTAAACTTCAATGAGTATGAGACTCAATAGTCTCATACTCCATCAATATGGAAGACACACTTTTTTTTGCCGATGGGAAATCGTCAAATGACTCCTCCCGCTCTGGGTGGAGCGGAAGGGAGTGTCAGATTCTTACTGACTAAAACCCACCCGTGTTCCTTCCTTATCCCTTTATGTTCCGGGCCAGCGGTAACCCTTTCGGACAATCCCGCTGGCCCGGCAGGCTTCGGCCATTAGGGGGGCCCTCCTTGATGCAGACATCTCTTTGAGGCGCGCGTGGAACACGTACGCGCCGTCCGGCACGGGTCTGGTCCTGATCGGACGGTGAGCTTCCCATTACTCTCCGCCCGCAGGCCCGCGCCTACGGTGGCCGGGAGTCGTCGCGCGGCTGCCGAGGCCCAGAGCGTCTCCCGCGGCGGCTGGGAGGGAGGCAGACCTCCACCGTGTCCTCTGAGCGATCCTGGCAATGGTGACACCCGGAGGAACCTCCCGAAACTTCCGTGTCCGGTGAGGACCTGCGTCAGGCAGTAGGTGAGGGCGCCGTGGCGCCTCTCTAGCCACTCCTCAATGAGGGGTCTTATTGCCGCTATCGTGGCGTGCCCTGCGCTGGGTTGCGACAGTAGCTTTTTCCATGCCACCATGAGATCGCGCCGGAGATCCGTCCGCACTGCAGCGATTTGCCGCGGAAGCGGAGTTTCCCCCCGGTGTAGTACCTCCGCGCGCTACTCATACAGGCGCGCGAGGACTATCGCCTTCAGATCTCATGGCGGCAGTCCGGCGAAGAGGCTTGCCGCCTCGCCCGAGATCGTGCGGTAGCCCCGGATAAGCCTAACGGCTACCACTTTCTGGGGCGCGTTCAGGTAATGGGCGGCTCGCCGCCGCAGTGAACGCGCCCACACCGGGGCCCCATATAGGGCCATGGACCGCACGACCCCTGCGTAAACCCTCCGGCAGGAGGCGTTTGGCCCCCTCAGATTGAGCAAGAGCCGCTTGAAGGCGGCCCCGGCCGATTCCAGTTTGGGGGCCAAACGTCGGAAATGCTTGACGAAGTTCAACCGGCTCAAGGACGAGACCCAGGTATTTCATCGTCGTCTCGACGCCGATGTGAACCCCTCCTACCGTTAGTTGGGATCCCGATAGTGGCGCGTTCCGGGGCCCATGAAACGACATGACCTCGGACTTGTGCAATGCCACCTCGAGACCCAACTGCCGGATCCTCTTCACGACTTTCGAAACCCCGCGTGTCATCGATGCGACCTCCCCAGAATTCCACACTTGGGCCGGACGAACGCACGCACAGTTTAGAGATATTCTTGAAAATACTCCGAGCCTCAATCACAACACAAATAAAAAAAAATACTGGCTGCCGTGTTAGTTAAACTGCGCACAGGCGAATAAAACAGGCGACTTGCAGTTATATTCAAGACCAGTGAGTCTACTTTCTGGAGAATGTTAAAAGATGGACTCAATTGCTTCCTTCAAGACTTTGTACCACTGCACTTGGGTTACAATATGACACGTGAGGAAGCGGTACAAAGAAACCTACCCATGCCCGTGGGTCTTTTTGGTAGTTCAGAAAATCCGCTCAATGAGAGAAAGCTAATTATAATATAGATGGGACTTACATTTACGTACAAAAAAGTTTTAAGGGTCCCTATCAGTTTCGCGGACAAAAAACAGAAAAATCAGGTTTTTTTAGCGCAAATTTCTCAATATCCTTAAGTTATCTAGTTTTTTTTAAAATACACAAGTATTTATCACCTATCTATCTAGTAAGTGTACGAAATTAAGTTTTGATAACTACTTAATATAAATTCCAAAAAAAAAAAACTAACACACGTTTTTACGTAATCACGAAACACCAAGTTTTTCGATTGCTTTTTTAGCTAACTGGTAGCAAATAACGATCTGAAAAAAAATCCTAAATACTAGGCATAATATAGTATATTAGTAAGTGTACGATTTTTTTTTTTAAGTTTAATGAATTAGTACTTGTAAAAAAATGTTGACTACGCTGAAAAAACCCAATAAAGTCATGCGCAAAACCGTCGTCTACGCGTAAGAATTTATTGAAAATAACAAAAAGCTTTAAATATTTTAAAATTTGAGGTGTTTATCTACCAAACTCAATTTTTATATTTTTATTTTGACTACTAATTTAATTGTAGTAAAATATCTAAATAGTGCCTTATAAACGAATTTTTTATTAAGAGCGTTTACGCCGAACGGCACTTCATACAAACTTTCAAGCCCTTATTTTTCAAAATGAATAAACCGATTTTAATGAAACTTCAGCAGGATACAAAGGTCTAAAAAGTTAGTAGAAAACATTTTCGAAAAATTGTGTTACAGCGAAATTAGACCGATTTTAAATTTTCCATTGAAACAGAGTTTTTCAGTTGTCTTTTTTTAGTTGTCGTTGTTCTCTACTAACTTTTTAGAGCTTTGTATCCTGCTTATGCGTATGAAGTTACATTAAAATCGGTTCATTCATTTCGAAAAATAAGGGCTTGAAAGTTTGTATGAAATGCCGTACGGCGTAAACGCTCTTAAGTAGTTATCAAAACTTAAATTCGTAGACTTACTAGATAGATATGTGATAAAAAATTGTGTATTTTAAAAAAAACTAGATAACTTAAGGATATTGAGAAATTTGCGCTGAAAAAAAATGTTTTTTTCTGTTTTAGTCCGCAAAACTGATAGGGACCCTTAATTACTTTTTTCAAAGATAATCATATAGCAATCTCAAATATTAAAAAGAAAATATATTATGAACATGTTTGCCATCCCTTTTCTATAGAGTATAATTGAGCTTTACACCCTGTTCCGCATACCTCTATACAGTCATGGCAAAAAGTTGAGAATGACACACTAAATAAGTCCATGTAATACGCGTACTTAGATGAACTTAAACTTATGTAGCTGCTAATATGATGGTTCTACCGCTTTGGTGCCATAGTACCAAATGCTTAGGATGATGTCCCAAACGGATTAAAATCTTTTTTTTTACTGGCCGGCACTTTTGATTTGGGCCCAACTTTGTATGAAACCTGAATGGTCTCCTTTGAATTTAGAACATAATGTTGTGAAGGTGACTGCAGCTGCGGGTGAATTATGCACCCGCATTTTGGGTGTATTGGGTTATTATTGGTTTATCATTTCGAACAAGATAAAGATTCATTTATTTACAAAAACATGTGTAGATAACATACATGGCTTAGTGTTTATTATTGGTGTTAGAGGATATTCTTTGGCACAATATGTTTGACAATGACTGGTGTACAAATTAGGTCGGAAGACCATAAGATTTAAGTACCGCTAGCAGGTAGAGTTGCGTATTGGATTAGTAAACACGCAGGCCTGGGTTCAAATCTCGAGATGAAACTTTGATTTATCTTTTCAACAATAATTTTCCCTGAATCCGGCCAGGACGTGCCCGACGTCAGGTGGATTGGTGGTCGCAGGAGTTGGAGACGCTACGCAAGGCGTGTGTTGATGAGCGACACCTGTATACCATGCACCGCAGGCTACACATTCGCCCTCCGGATGCGGAAGCCACGAAGGCGAAGCTGTACGAGGGGTACAGAGCGGCAAAGACCGCCCTCCAAGAGGCTGTCCAGCGGGCCAAGGGTTTGGCCCGCGAGGAGATGGTGGAGACTCTAAACAGAGATCCGTGGTGGCGCCCTTATAAAATGGTGCGGAATAAACTCCGCACCTGGGCCCCCCCCTGATGCAGAGTCTCCGCCCCCAGCTGGTGGAGGAGGTGGTGAGCGCTCTGTTCTCTTCACGGGGGGAGCACACCCCCCGCCCATGGCTCCGCCAATTGCGGTGCCCGAAGCGGACCACGCGGACGACGACGACATCCCTGAAGTGACCGGGGTAGAACTGAGAGCGCGGTAGGAAGGCTGAAGGCCAAAAATACCGCCCCAGGACCCGACGGCTTGCCAGGTAAAGCCTGGGTCCTGGTCTCGAGAGCTCTCGGGCCTCGACTGGAGGCGTTCTTAAGCGCATGTTTGGAGAGAGGCCAGTTTCCACTCCGTTGGAGGACGGGGAAGCTGGTCCTCATTCGGAAGCCAGGGCGCCCTGCGGACACTCCGTCCGCATACCGGCCCATCGTGCTGCTCGACGAGGTCGGCAAGCCTCGTCGGGCACCTGGTGAGGTCGAGGCCGGATCTTGCGGACAGCCAGTTTGGCTTCCGCAAGGGGCGCTCGACGGTGGACGCCATTATGCGCGTGAGAGCCCTCACGACGGGGGACGCGCTGTCCCAGGGAGGGGTCATCGTGGCGGTGTCACTCGATATCGCCAACGCGTTCAACACCCTGCCCTGGAGCTGCATTGTGGAGGCACTCCGGTATCACCGGGTGCCGCCCTACCTCCGTCGAATAGTCGAGGCGTATCTGACGGACAGAGCCGTCATCTACCCCGGTCGCAATGGGGAGTGGAACCGGCATGTCGTGCGATGTCCCGCAAGGATCGGTTGTGGGGCCGCTCCTGTGGGACATCGGGTGTGGGACAACGACTGGGTGCTGCGGGCCGACCTTCCTGATGGCGTCACCGTGGTTTGCTACGCTAACGACACGCTGGTCCTGGCGCAGGGGAGGTCGCATCAGGCGGCGGCCGACGCGATGACACGCGGGGTTGCGACAGTCGTGGATAGGATCCGGCAGTTGGATCTCGAGGTGGCATTGCACAAGTCCGAGGCCATGTCATTTCATGGGCCCCGGAACGCGCCACCATCGGGATCCCAACTAACGGTAGGAGGGGTCTCGTCCTCGACAGCTGGTGGAACTTCGTTGAGCATTTCCGACGTTTTGCCCCCAAACTGGAACGGGTCGAGGCCGCTTTCAAGCGGCTCTTGCCCAACCTGAAGGGCCAAACGCCTCCTGCCGGAGACTTTACGCGGGGTTCGTGCGGTCCATGGCCCTATATGGGGCCCCGGTGTGGGCGCGTTCACTGCGGCGGCGAGCCGCCCACTACCTGAAGGTGGTAGCCGTTAGGCTAATCCGGGGCTACCGCACGATCTCGGGCGAGGCGGCAAGCCTCCTTGCCGGACGACACCAGATATTATTAAAATTGTTTATTCTTATTCGAATACACCTTCGACATCCATACTTATATCCTCAGTCTCAACAGTTCCATTGTAGTCGTTAAACGATTCGTCGCTATCTGATGATGAGTCATTTGAATTTATGATGAACTGATCCAGATATCGGTCTGTTCTATCCTCGTGTCGCATATGCTCTCTTTCGCATTTTATCGCGTGATCGACTACTTTTTCCCATTCGGATACGCCAATAGATTCGAATTTCTCCATTAATAGTTCTTTGGATTTCGTTAGATTCATCGAGACATTTTTAGAACTAACGTGGCCTTTCACTTGGACCCAAATATTCTCGATTGGGTTAAAATCTGGATGATAAGGAGGTAACCGTAAAACAGAATAACCATGTTCCGCCATTATTTGGTCAATTGAGTATTTAATGTTTCAGATTTGTGGCGTTTAATTATTTCATACAATTCTGGTTTCAGCAGATTTGACGCAAAGGGTATATTTTTAGATGTAAGGCAAGATGGCATGGATGCTTTTAGAGAATTGGAATTCGGTGCATTGTCTATCTGTGTGTTATGGTAAGAAGCGTTATCTACGACCACAACAGTATTAGGTCGTAAATTCGGAATGAGATGTTGTTTTAACCATTTTTCGTAATTTTCTTTATTCATCTCGTGGTGATAATCGCCAGTACTTTGAGAAGATTTAAAAACTAAGAGAGCGCCAGGTACAAAACCTCTTGAGCCACCAGCGTGTCTTCATCTTTCATCTTTTGATATCGGTTTTTTTAAGCCTTTCTTAGAACTATCCGTCCAACTACTTTCCTTTGTTATATGTGTGGCGTGTATGTAAGTCTCGTCAGTATAAACTATATCCCGACCTTCACTTCTGAACTTTTGTATCTGTCGAAGATACTGAATCCGCTGAAGTCTTACTTCATCTTTCTCGGCCAGTAAAGATCTATTATTTTCCATTTTCTTGAATTTTAAACCCAGTTCAAGCAATATTCTGCGCAAAGTTTCTCGACTGCCTGTGAAATTTATATCTTCCTGTAATTTGGTTAACAACGATTTTATTGTAGGCAACCTTTTTTCAGTGACATGAAACATCATACATCTTCCTTCTAATGACATCATAATCAAAACCGTCTAAATTTGCTCGATGTTCTTTCTTTTTTCTGGACTTTTTAGGCGAACTAAAAGTTGCACGAGTTGAACTAGTCGAAGCAAAGGCATTGTCATGCTCTTTCAAAACAGCACTTATTGTTCTACGTGACACACCAGTTGCCTTCGCAGTTCGCTCTTGAAGGTTTTGAAAGTGATCATTCCCAAAAACCCTATTTTTAGACTCAGTAGCCTCTCGACTCATAAATTGATAAACATTAAAAATTATTTCACGACTTTGGCTATTATACAGCTTACCACGTTTCAACGAAGTCATCATGAAAAAAAAACAGCAACAAATAATTTAAAAAATAAAAAAACCCGACTGCGAAACTGAAAAGCTACAAACAAGCCCATTTTAAATTAAATAAAAGTTGGAAGCAGGCGGGACCCATTTGAATTTGAAAATATGATAAAAATGGTATGGGTCCCGCCTGCTTCCAATTTTTATTTAATTTAGAATGGGCTTGTTTGTAGCTTTTCAGTTTCGCAGTCGGGTTTTTTTATTTTTTAAATTACTTTTTTTATTTCCATCTTTTTAGTTTACAAATGTGAAAGATTTCGCAAACGATATTTCTGGTACTTGTTTTTTACGATTTGTCACTTTGAATTACTTTTAACCATATAAGTTATATATATTTTTGTAATCACCTTTTAAAACCCTTTATTTTGATACCCCACTCGATAGGTTTCGAGAAAAAAAAAATTTTTTTTGAAGGCATATTGCGCCAAAAATCAGCCATTTTAATTTTTTTTCAATTTTGATATAGCCAGTGTCACTCTCACAATTAAGCCGAATCTAACGGCACCTCTCAAGCTGAAATCGATCAAGCCGTTTAGGCTACAGAGCGTGCCAAAGAAATATACATACATACATACATACATACATACATACATACATACACTCGAAAAACATAACCCTCCTTCTGACGCAGTCGGGTAAAAATATATTATTCACTTTCCTATTAAATTGTCAGGGAGTGTACCGAATGATTCACTCACGTGCATTCTCAACGCTGTCTCGAGTTGAACTGAGGCGGGAATATATAGCGCGAATAGCATTGAATGGCGCGATAGTGAGCGATTTCTATTGGTTGTGTAAATCGGAAGTGATCGGTTTTACGATGCTACATATAAGATGTGTCGTACTGTACCTACTAATTACGTATCTTTATCATTTTATCATGCACTTAAATTATAATAGGGAAATGATTCGTACTTCTCAAGTGGGTGCATTTATTAGTAATAGGTACTTATGATAGTGTCAGTTGTATGTCCTTATGGCAATGTCAGCTTTTCATTTTTCTGAACAAAATTTCACATCAAATGTTAAAATTCATGGTCTTCCTTTTATTTCTGACACTTATGTTATTTAGCAAAAAAAAATCCTTATGATGAAGCCTTTCGATCGGTATGATAAAGCTCCAGGGTAATTTTTTTTTCGTGTACTAGGTTCGATTCCCGGTTAAACCGTGTAATTATTTTTAAATCTATGAATGCAGTTTAAATTGCTTTTTAAATTATAATAATGTTTTCTTTCAGTAAAATGTTCCGTCTACAATATTCAAGGTACTTTCCCTACATGTGGCATAGCCGTGGGACGCTCTGTATAAGGTTAGGCTACATAGATAGCCTCTACAGTACATTAGAGCGCGGCCGCCCAATGGTTACACGCCGCCAGGTGGTCGCTGGTGCCAGTGACTGTGGGTGAGCCATCAATGTGCTTGTGCAGGTGCGAGCATGCGGAGGATGCGGCGCGTGGCGGGGGCTCTGGCGCGGCCGGCTTGCTGCGCGGCGGGGGCTCCAGCGCGGCCGGCCTGCTGCGCGGCAGGGGCTCCGGCGCGGCCAGCGTGCTGCGCGGCGGTGACTCCGGCGCGTCTGGCTTGCTGCGCGGCGGGGGCTCCGGCGTGGCCGGCTTGCTGCGCGGCAAGGACTCCGGCGCGGCCAGCTTGCTGCGCGGCGGTGACTCCGGCGCGGCTGGCTTGCTGCGCGGCGGGGGCTCCGGCGTGGCCGGCTTGCTGCGCGGCAGGGGCTCCGGCGCGGCCGGCTTGCTGCGCGGCGGGGGTTCCGGCGCGGCCGGCTCGCTGCGCCTGCTGTTGCCGCGGAGCGCGCCCGGTCAGTTGTTTATTTTAATCATCCCACATGGCTTTTGTTCGGGGTTCTAAGCCTGTATATTAGCATGTGGATAAATATATTAATTATGAATCCAGTAATAATGTGGTTTGGGTAGATGTCGAAATTCTACTGCAGAGTAGTTTTTTTTTTTGTGAATTCTACGATTTTATAACGCATTAAAAAAAGGTTAAGTACTAAAACCCAAGTACAGCGGCGTTCATAAGTGGATTAGCGATCTGACAAAGAAATAGATTGACGCTTCGGTTCGACTTACGACCTTATTCTACAACGTGCCGCTACAATGGCGACATTAATTTAACACACGGGTAGGGCTAGTGCCCATTAACCATATATATAAGTATAGGTTAAAATAATTCGTAAATTGAAAAAAACTTTTTTTCAAACAAACTAAATAATATAATAGTAACTAAAATTGGGATCACCCTTGCAAAAATTCATTCATGAAATTACTTACCTACGCTTCGCGCGATCGTACTCGTGGATTGGTCCGATTCTTTGTCGGCATTTTCAAAGAAACCGAGCTGCGCGGCGCGGCGCAAGTGGTAGGTACTAGAGCGGAGGTACTACAGCGGAGGTGCTTAGTCTTATAACTATCATCACTCATCACAGTCATCACTAATCACTGCTTTTATTTTGTCTGTTTTGGGTTAGTCTTCGAAATATTGTAGCACATTTTGTCGTGTAGGCGGTCGGTCTGGGCGTAAAGACCTAGGATCCACTGGCCTGTTTTCGTGGATGCGCTGAAGAGGTCCTACAATAATGCGATTAGTAGGGCATTGTTTTGAATCGCCATATCTCTCGCGATATGTCCTTATCGCAAGGGCGGCACTTTGATGACATTCTCCATAAATTAGGATCATGTACGCATATTCAACTGCTGTGTAGTTCGGATGTGTATTTGCCATCACGATCACAAGTTTACACAAGTACCGTATCACAAGAGATGGAAACGTACCTACTAGATTAGAAAACAAAGCAAAGCGTCTTTATCTAAGTACCATAATCTAATTACTATTCTAATTACACAAAAATAAATAAATAAAACAATAGGTAAGCGTCTTTTTCGCGGAAACATTCACTACAAATCAACAATATTCACGACGTAATTATGCGCACTAGTTTGACGAAGTGTGTCAAGGACACGGGTTCGGCTGAGACTAGATTACTAGAAAAGCAAAAAAAGAATTCGAGTGCAGTGCGGGGCCGCGGCGGGCGGGAGGGGGCGCGAGCCACCTGCGGCGGCGACTTTTGGCGGCGAGCGACAAAGGCGTAGAAGCGGCGAAAGGAAAGAAATATCCCTTTACGGCGCGCCGACAAAGGGAATGTCTTCCTTCAATAAATTCGCCTACTCTTTGCATTTGTTTCATACTAATAGTATTGCTTATTCGTTTTATTTCATTGATGCGATGGTATGATCCGTGACCCCGGCAAATGACCGCTGCGCGACAGTTCTTTAAGTACAGGTTGCTCTAAAATACTATTTTCTAAAATTTAGAATAAATCGGTAAATAATAACGTCTAATGGAAATATAATTGCTTCATGAAACGAAAATGTGAAAACGTATATGTGTGTTAAATTAATGTCACCATTGAAGCGCCACGTTGTATAAGTTGTTTTATACTATAGACACGCACACACACTCACTTTAGTTCGATAAATAATCATTAGTTTTTTGTCTCGTTCGTCTTGTTCACACAAATAATAAAGTTAGCAGGTAGACCACAGAAAACCAACAAAATTAGTAGACAGATTCTGCTATTCGTTACGACTATTCACATCTATAGAACATTGTTGGTTCGTGGATATTGTTGGTTAGTAACGAGGTGTTTAAATCTATTAGCGGTGTTGTAGTTATTATTTTCAAAATGCAGTCAAAATAAATATTGAAGTGAGGGCTAATATAATTGCTAATTTTTTAATGGTTATGGTATGCTTCAGGGGTGGTCCCATATAAATTTTATTAATTTTGCTTGGGTAGTTTTTGAGTTAGCTTCAATAATACGAATTTTTTACCACTTACTTTACCTATATTGCATTGTGGATATACTATCAACCCCTGCCCAACTTTTTGAAAGAATACATGCGTGATGTTATGGAAAAATCTCATTTCCTCAACTTTGTCGCGCAACTGTCTCGTCGCGCAAGTGGATTCGCTCAAGTGTCTTTCGCGCAAGTGGATTCGCGCAAGTGTATTTCGCGCAAGAGTCTTTCGCGCAAGAGTCTTTCGCTCAAACGACCTCTCGTGTAAAAGACCATTCGCGCAAAACCATTCGCGCATAAATCCATTCGCGCAAAGTCTATTCGCGGAAATGTCTTTTCGCGCAAATGAGTTCGCGCAAGTGTGTTTCGCGGAAATGTCTTCCGCGCAAGTGTCCTGTTACTGTTTAACAGCACCTAAGATGGCACTGACTTATTAATCTATTGAAAATAGCAATTTTGCTATTCTGAATTTGACGTTCTTCACCTAAAATTTTGATTGTCTTACTAAATCGGACTATTCGACTATTTTTATTCAAAATCAAATAATTTATTGTGGATCATAGGTTATTAATATGATGGTGTGTTAGTTACAGTTAAGTCTGCTATGTCCCGCCATTGATGCATACAAAATTCACATTATAAGTTCGGTACATAGTTACTCTCTATTATATTTTGCTGGTGGTGGTGGTGGTGGTCATTAGATAGGTATTTTATTATTATACAACTAGCTGTGCCCCACGGTTTCACCCGCGTTAATTTGAGGAAAACCCCTACTATTTATATTCCATTACTTTAAGAGTACCTACCTATTTTACTTATGATTATTACTTAAACCCTCATGACCGGCCGCCTTGCGGAGTTATTTTAAAACTATGATATTATCTCCTATGATATTCATTAAAATCAAATGATATCAAGAGCAATTTTGTTCAAAATTAAATACTTGTGATGAATAACGTATTAATTTGGATAAGTAACAATACGATGTTTATAAAATACCTTCACAAATAATGCATTATGTACGGTGGGCTGCATCAATTGGGTACCCCAGTTGTATTAAATTTTTTTTACAACTGGGGTACCCAATTGATGCAGCCCACTGTACATCCAACCTTCACAGACGTCACGTACGGTCGCAATACTGTCAAGGGTGTGACGGTACATGAAAGTATACGATAAGTTAAAGGAACCTACAAAGACCTACAAGCCTAACAGTCCCTACGACCCTAAGCCCTACAGCCCTAACCTAACAGTCCCTACGACCCTAAGCCCTACAAGCCCTACAGCCCTAACCTATCATATACCTAGTGCGTGATAAATAAATATATAAATAAGTTCAGGATGTCTGCACCATGCGACCTAAGGTTACAGACGGATAGTAGACAGGAGTTCCAGGTTCGGGAAGGGTAAACTCACTGCCAGTCAAGCAGACTCACAAGACTGATCAGAGATGGCTAAAGGTGTCTTGGCCACAGTGAGGGGTAATGAGACAAGAATATCAAATTTAAATCTGGTTTATTTACAAAATGTTCTGCTTATATACTACTTTTTCTTAACACACACTATTATACAAATTCTATGTGTCCTATGTGTGTGAGATGCAACCGAATCAATATTTTAACTGGGCCGCGCTTGAGCCAGGCCAAGTGCTGAGTCAATGTCCAAAGGTAACATTGAACATTCTGGCGACTCTCAGGAACGGGACTCCATTTGGTACAGCTCGATGGTCTCGTATGGTCTGGCCTGGTCTTGTTCAGTTAGTTGTGACTGGGTGGGCACGCTGTGTGGTATGCCGTACCGCTGTCTTTGTTGCATGTGTGGTGTGCAGACCGTTGCTTGTTGCACAGGCGGCGCAGGTTTGCTTCTTGCTGCAATGGTGGTTCGAAGTTTATTCAACACCTGTGGACCGAAATAAATTAAACCACATGCTAAACTTATAATAACAAGTGAAGTACTGATGCTAGCGATGTATGTATGAGACTCTAATTGTTTCCAAATTGTGTTATCTAGCTCAGTTTTTAAGTTTGTTTCGGATGTGACCAAATGATCAAAAACTCCTTTTGATTTGTCTAAAACTAATTCTTCCTTGGATAGATCGTTAATATTTGTTGGTAAGATCTGTGTAATCAGGGAGAAGTTCGTGGTTTTATAATAAGAAGCTAGTACTGTTACAGTGGTTGTTCTTTTTGCAGCAAGTATGTTGTTAAGTGTTTTTATGACGCAATTCTCGGAGATATGTAGAACTCCGACGTCTTGAATCGTAATTTCTTTTCTTTGGCCGTCACACACAATCGATATGGCAACCGATTTTGTTGTAATGAAGAGCCAGGTGTTTTGCATGTACAATTGCTTCCATACCACCATCTGTCGATATTTTGTAGGTCTTTGACGTGCATTGGGTGTGGGTGTTGTTCTCTATTCTAAAGAGTTGTTCAACTATGCAATTTTTATTTAATTGCATGTTCTTGACAGCTACGACAAACTCTGTATTACTATGAAGGCAGTCTTTAAATTCTTCTTGATTTAGTTCAAAGTATCGCTCGTTGTTGTAATCGAAACCCATGAATGTCTGCTGAATAGTTAAGCACTGTCTGTGTGGTGCCGGACTTGTCTGTGTGGTGCCGGACTTAAAGAATTGCACCACCCCTTACTCCCCGTGGGTGTCGTAAAAGGCGACTAAGGGTCTTACCGGAGAATGGGCAGCAGCGTTCTCTATTTATTCCACCATCATACCATACTGCGATCGCCAACCCGCCTGTCAAGCGTGGCGATTATGGCAAACCCCCCCCAAAATTGGGGGAGGCCTATGTCCAGCAGTGGACGTCTATCGGCTGAAACGACGAGTTAAGCACTCGAATGACCTATCTGTTTTTCTCTCTGGAATTGGCGTTACGTGTATCAGAGTATACTTTGTTATATCGTGTATTGGGAAGTAAGCGTACACTCTTATATGCGTAGTATTTACATTCATCTCAGTGTGTATTATTTGATCCTGAATAATTTTCAAGTTTGTTGGTAGTTTTTTATTAGCCATTTTTATTATGTTGCTGATGTGTTTTGGTGTTAGAATACTATACAGGATAAATTTTTAACCACTGCGTAAATTTTTTTTGGTGGCTCAGTGTAAGCAATAGAACACATTTCCATATTTAGTTTATGACTTTTTTTTTTTCATTTTTCCACATTGTCCCAATTTGAAATAAGCAAGACATGGATATAATTTAATAGTAATACTATGAATGAGCATGAATGAAAACGCGAAGGCCGCCGGCCGCTGGACCTCGCCCAGACGAGACGGGGGTGCGGGCCGTGCGGGGGGCATGCGGCGCCGGCGCGGCGTTTGATAAACAAAACGCGTGCACATGCAGTACGTCACTTGCGGAAGCGGAGGTCGGATGTTCGTCGCGCCCTTCGCTCGCCGTCCCTGCGCGTTGTGCCGCGTACTAGAGTAGCGTAGTGACAATGTCTCATTTTACTCAACGCGAGTATTATGAAATGGTGCGAGTGTATTTGTTAAGCAATGAAAATTTACGAGCAGCACGAAGAAGATACGAAAGGGAGAGCGTACCTCGTATGCGAGCCCAAGGGTCCTCAATCCCACGGTCCCTAATGAGAGGACAATTTTAGCAGCAAACCAAGGTGTATGAAACAAGTGAAATGTTGTAGAAGAGGCTCAGAGCCTAGATGACTTGAAAGAAAAAATAATTAACGCTTTCAATGAAGTACAAAGTGGTGTTAGTGTCCTAAACAAACTAAATGCTTACTTATTTAAACGTGCACGTTTATGCCTTGAAAAAGGAGGAGGTCACTTCGAACAATACCTAAAATATTGTGATTAATAAAATGTAGAGGTAAGAAGAAATTATAAACAATCTTAGTGTGTTAGGTTCTCTTTGATTAGACATTGTTGTAAGATAGTTGATTCCAATTTTTTAAATACGCCAAAATGCAATTGTTTCAATCTAAATTGTATCATGTAAGTACCTATCATACCTAAATGTTTTATTTTGAATGGACTAAAACGTATTACTTTCTTACTTATTATGATTTATTTTCTGCATTTTGATGGTCCTAAGCCCATGAAGGTATGAAGGATAAATTGGAATTTACGAAAAATTACGTTTACAAATAACTTTACACAGTCTACACTTAAAAAATTGTAGCGCTAATCTGGGGTCAATAATCCGCCGTCGCATAGAGCGACCGCGCGTGAGTACTTCTGATAGCAGCTGGCGCGTCAGGCGACCGGTCGACGCGCGGCGTGAATCGGGCGACCGGTCGACGGACTGGCAAGCGACGTCCATAAAATAAATTTCTGAGTAAACAAGTCTCGTAAGCGTTAACTTAATTTTTTACTATTGAAACATATCAAAACAAAAAATACGTGTTTATTAAAATACATTCAAGTTTATTATGTCAAAATTTGCGCACTGGTTAAAACTTTTCCTGTATATAGTTGCTTTTTGTAAGTAAATTTCTAGTAACCCTTTATAGTAGTCCATAATTTCATTTATAAAATTGTTTGCTAACTCGTAGGTTTGCATTACTTGTATCTTGACATGATTTTTGTCAATCGATTTATACCAAACATTGTGGTTATTCATGAAAGATATTGCTTCATTTAGTTTTGCTTGGAACTTCTCTAACTTTTTCTGTATTTGTTCTTCAGTTTGGTTTACCCCTGCGATGGTTGATATCATTATCTTTGTTTGATGATTGGCAGCGTCTATAAGCTTTTGTTGATTGTAATTAAATGTATCTATGTCCCTGTATACTTCATCATTAACTCCAAACACCGATGTTAAAAGTTGCCCCAAGAAACCTCGTTTCTTCCTATTTTTCTTAATCTCTGTTAGGTATTCCTTTGTTGTCTCAAACTTTGTTTTTTCTTCGTTCAAATGGTGATAAAATTCATTGCAATGCGTTTCATCCATGATGTATTGTGTATCCTTGCAAAGTTGTTGAAATTGTGTTGTTATTTTTTCGATCTTTTTATGGTCTAGTTCCAAGCTTCCTCTCTCGTAATCCGTTTCAATACTAAATGTTCCTCGATTTATAGTTGTGGTTCCTATATCTTCTACGTAAAGTCCTGGGTTTAACCTTTTTTTGTGTATGTGGGTGTACTTGACACGGTGCCAATTAATAGTATAATTATTGTATGAATTAGTAAACCCTTTATCCAACTTTTCGGTGATTGTATCCCTTTTTTGTTTATTGTGGCTATTGATGTGTTACATTGCGTAGGCGTTTGCCTGTCTTTGCTCGTTGTTCCAATTTCTTTGTTTTCGTTCACAGGGAGCGGGATCAACGTGTGAATTGATCTTTTATGACAAGCGCCTGTTGATTTTTGAAGAGTTACCACTCTAACTACACCATCATCTCCCGGGTGAACTTCTGTGATTTTTGCTAATGGCCATTTGCTTGGACTTATATTGTCATCTTTTATTAATACTAAGTTTGTTTTGATGGCATATGTTTGTCGTAAATAAGCCAACGTTAATTTGTTGCCACCATGCAACGTTTTTAAATGTGCGTCTTGTATAATTAATGACGTTACATGATGGTTATAAGGTAAAAGTATTGAATGTTTTTGGTTGTAAGGCAATTCGGAGTTTTGTAGTCTGCCTCCAACTCTTAGTAGTTCATCCTCGTCTAAGAATGGATCCAAAGTGGATAATGTTTTATTTTTCTTCAAGGGTTGTCCACCTTGTATGGTTTTTAATTCATCCTTGAATTCCTGCTGTTGTATCTTCAGGAGTATTCGTTTTGTTGTCACGTTTAGCTCATTACAGGTAAGTATTTTATTTGTTGTTTGTTTGTTTGCAAATCTGTAGCAGTAAGACAGCACTCTTATCATTTTATCTAAATTGGAGAATCTATTCCAGAGATCATTACTCTCTGCCTCAGCTGCAGTTGTATGACACAATTTGATCTTTTGGTTCGGCTGCGGCATACGTTTCGTGATTGGAATCTGATTGGTTTTTAACCAATGTGGGCCATTCCACCAAAGGGAATAGTTTACCATTTTTTCCGGCTCAAGACCTCTTGACATGATATCAGCCGGGTTATCTGCAGAAATTACATGGTTCCATTCTGCTGTTGGTAAATGTTGTTTAATTTGTGACACCCTAATGGCTACGAACGTTTGCCACCGCTCAGGCTCTCCTCTTATCCAGCCTAAAGTGATCATAGAATCCGTCCAACAAGCTATCTTAATATTCTTGCAGTTTAGCCCTTTCTTTTACTTTTTCCATTAAACCGGCTAGTAGCAGTGCAGCGCATAACTCAAGTCGAGGTAGAGTAGTTTTTTGTTTCTTTGGCGCTACTTTCGATTTTGCTTGTAATAATGTAACGTAGTAGATGTTATTGTTTTTTACACGGCTATATACCACCGCTCCGTATGCTTTTTCGGAGGCGTCGCTGAAACCATACAGCTCAATCTCTGTGTTGTCTGTTACGTAACACCAACGTGGAACTTTAATTTCTTCTATACTTTTAAGCTGGTTTTGTAATTCTAATTTCACAAACAATTTAATCACGCTAGCAAATTACACACTAGGTACACGACACAACCAGATACGGAACGCCGACAGTTTCTGAGCACATGCCGTCCGTACGATGTCCAATGTCCAAGAGAGCTCCACCGTTCTTCTCGCGGTGCCTTCCAGCGTCGACCCCCCACGAACTCAGGCCAGAGTCTGTCAACGCCACCAGATGGCGCTAGCGTTCCGATTCCGGTTGTCAAGTCAGCTCCCGTACTAATGACGTTTCCGACATATATAGTAACAATTTTGTTAGTAAATAAAACTTAATAACTTTGTTAGTATCACTTAGTTGCACTAAGTCTTTGTGCGTTCATTAAGTTGTGCTACAAAATTTAGTGGCAGAAACGAATCGCTGCAAAACCCTACCCCTAAAGTATAATTTAATACCGCGTAAGCGCAGAGGGGTGGGGCGGACCGCTAGCTGAGGAGCAGGTGGTGAGCATTAAAACCATCTGCGACAATAAGCTCGCGTGGGGCTGCCCAAACCCCGCAGCGCTGGAGCTGTGACAGAAAGTCAGAAACAATGCTTGCTGCATGTTGCATGCCTGCTTGCACGCTGCATGCTTGCTTGCACGCTGCATGCCTGCTTGCACGCTGCCTAACTTCTTGCATGCTGCATGTCTGATTGCATGCTGCATGCTTGAAGCAAGCATCCTTGTTTGCATGCTGATAGATGAAATAGTGTGCACAAATGAAATGAAAATATGGTAATTAAAACAGGCGTATAATGAATGTTCGGAAACATAATACTTCGAACAAATGTTATTTCGGGTTAGTGTAACTTCGGTAAAAAGTTTTTCGACCAAATGAGACGTTGTCGGAGTAACGAAAAAAATCAAATTGATAATAGGTCAGCTGATACAGTGGCAGACGTGACTTTGATTTGATTAAGTAAAAAAAACCGGCCAAGTGCGTTTCTGTTGATCTTTATTTTGATTATAAGGAATATAATAATATGTAATGGTAAAGGTATTACGAGTTAGGAGGAGGTATGGTTATAATAACAAAATCGATTATAAATTTGAATACCTTGCAAGAAAATCTTAACCCCGCGATCTACAAAAGTGACGTCACGGCACAACGCCATCTGTTATTGAATAGCGATACTAAACACAACAAAATATTGATTTTCGAAGATAATTATTTAAGCAGATTAGACATCTATACATATAATAAAATTGTAGAAAAGTGGTGTCTGTACAATGGAAATATATTAAAAAAAAGTAGCAGGGGTTGTTATTATATCGATGCCGAACCCGAAATTGTAATTAAATTTTTTTTTGTCTGTTTGTCTGTTTGTCTGCTGTGTTTGTGCACGCTAATATCAGAAACGGCTTATTCGATTTAGATGCGGTTTTCACTAATATATTGTAGTAAGCTTCACTTAACATTTAGTGTTTATTTCATGTCAATCGGTTCATAAATAAAAAAGTTATGTCAATTTAAAGAATCACGGCGAACATTTGTTAAGGTATTCTATCAGAGTAGGTACGTAAACGCCTCGCGCCTGCGCGTCCGTGGCTATATATACAAGGTGTAACGGAAAGGGGGTATCAACCCTGAAGGAGGTGAATGAAGATGAAAAAAAAAATTTGGACCTCCCATAGTAATAGCACATCAATGATTTACTATTACTATGGGAGGTCCAAAATTTTTTTCATATTTCGACCTATGTTCTTTGGGGAAATTTGTTCAGTTTCATGAGCACATTCACCTCCTTCAGGGTTGATACCCCCTTTCCGTTACACCTTGTATAAAGCGCGCTGAGAGCCGCGCCGCTGCCATAATTCCGATCCAGCCTGTCCCTTGCTGCCCTCTCCCAGCGACGCCCTAAGCCGAGGTCCGAACCCCACAGGGGGTGCCCTTAGCGTGTAGTCGCTTAGTTTTTAAGTTTATATTGTGTAGTCAAGTTGTGTATTATGCCCTGGCTGGAGGCCTTCATTTATTGAGGCATCCACAGGAAAGCCAGGTTAAGCAGTCGACAACCCCTCAGGTTGAACTGCGAGATGACCATTTCAAAAGAAAACGCGCCGCTGCCATAAGGATTCAGTTATTCGTAGCGAACGCAGGTATCCTGGAGAGTATAGGCGAATAGTTGGATTCGATTATTGCGATTCACTTGAATACTGACTGTTTGCATATTTCATTTATTTATATTTTAGGATTTGTAGGTTAGGTTCTTTTTCTTAATTTTTTTTTAAATTTTGGAAGTATTTGGTATAGGTTAGGCGGTTCTTTCCTTGATTTTTGGGTATTTACTTATCTTAATTTTTATTTAGGGTTTTGTAAATAAATATTGTAAGCATTTATTATTGGTTGGGCATTTCTTTCCCTGATTTTCGGTATACATACTTATCTTAATTTGTATTTAGGGTTTGTATATAAATATTATAAGTATTTGGTATAGGTTAGGCATTTCTTTTCTTGATTTTCTTTATTAAGTATAAGTTCATTAGCTTAGGTTAGTAATTATTTTTTCTAGCAATTCTTTTGTTTTATAAAGTTAGTACGTTTGTCTGTGTAGAAGAATAGCACCACCCCTTACTTCCAGTGGGTGTCGTAAAAGGCGACTAAGGGTCTCACCGGAGAATGGGCAGCAGCGTTTTCTATGCATTCCACCACCATACCATACTGCGATCGCCAACCCGCCTGCCAAGCGTGGCGATTATGGCAAACCCACCCAAAATTTCAAGGGGGAGGCCTATGTCCAGCAGTGGACGTCTAGCGGCTGAAATGATGATGATAATGACGTTTGGTTTACACGTCTTAACACTTATTACTTAAACTGTGATAATTTTAGACTGTATAATAATCTGTAAGTATTTATAATTTAATTGTTTACGATAGTACGTGTTTACTAAATAACTGTGTGTTAAGTAGTAAGTACTATTTTATTGTAAGAATGCCTCGAAGAAGATCCAACCTCTCCCAATGTAGCAGAAATGCTAAAAGGATGAGATTAGTTCGATCACAGGAATCTGAGGAAGGTCGTGAGGCAAAAGGCTCTCTGCACCAGGCTAGGTTTCGTGCTGCAGAAACTTCGACTCAGCGAGAATTTCGACTGAGTTCAAATCGTTCTCGAATGACGACAACTCGAAATAGGGAAAACGGGGAACAACGAAAGGCACGTTTATCTGTCGATCGCGAAGCTCACGCGCTATCGCGTGAGTCTGAGACTTTTGCTGTCAGGGAAACCCGCCTGAGCTCCCAGAGAGTACGGACAACAAATGCTCGATCCCAGGAGACACAGGACGAACGGGAAATACGTCTCACTGCCGATCGTGAAGCTCATACACTATCGCGTGAGTCTGAGACTTTCACTGATAGGGAAATTCGTCTGAGTTCTCAGAGGGTTCGGACAGCAAATGTTCGGTCTCAGGAAACACAGGAAGAACGAGAAATACGTCTCACTGCCGATCGTGAAGCTCAAGCACTAGAGTCTGAGACTTTCACTGAAATTCGCCTGAGTTCTCAGAGGGTTCGGACAGCAAATGCCCGGTCTGTAGACGGTATATGTAATTCAAAATATGCTGCCCGAAAAGTCACTATTCCACGCGGACGAAGTCGCGGGCACAGCTAGTTAACAAATAAGAACCACTTTCTTCCGTGTAAGGCCGCTTTCACATATAGGCGACTTTAGCAGCGCGACAGTCGCGCGACCGTCACCCATTCAGAATTTCATAATAAAAACAGAAGCGCACCAGCCGCGCGTCCGCTGCGCTTCTGTTTTTATTATGAAATTCTGCTTGGGTGACGGTCGCGCGACTGTTGCGCTTCTAAAGTCGCCTAAATGTGAAAGCGGTCTAAAGCTAAAATATAAGAGTACGATTGCTGCCAAGTTATTATTTCAATTCACAAAATTTGTAATTCGAAAATTAAACAAAGTTCGTGTGTGACTTCTACAGGTACTCGAAGGAAAGCGTAACCCGTTGGTACAGCGCCCTCTAGCGGCATATTGTGAAACTTATGATAATTTATTATGGTTTTTTTATTTCATATTTTGTTTTTTAATGAGAGTCTTTACCCGTCATAAACAAGCAACTGCTTCATCTTAGTCACTTTAAAGGATTAATGCTAAGGATTTTGTATTTGGTACAAAATTATCCAACACCCAAGTTCAACGACTATTACTGCTAAACTAATAAAGTTATCTTTACCGCTGTACTTTTCCTTTAAAGTTCATAAATTGCACTTTAAAGTTTAATATTTTGTAAATGGAGCCTGTAGCAAACCTTATTTAAACCACCAACGCCACCTATCATACAAGAGAGATACTACAACATGCCGCTACTCGACGCTAGATGGCGCTGTCGCATTACGTCACGTTTCTGAATCGCGGTGTTAAGAGTCTCCGAGGGTTAATGACCTCCGCTAATATATTTAATTTTTTCGAGAGAGAACTGAACTAGTGGTGCATCTGTGAGTTACGTCCTACTTTGAATAGCTAGCTACACGGGACTCCGCTATTAAGTTAGCCTAAACCTAGACTTATTGTCTTAAGTAGTAGTAGTAGAAGAATGGAATACGGAACAAGAACATGCATACAACACACTGAAACACCGGTTTACAACTGCGCCTGTCCTAAAACAAGCAGATGGAACCAAGCCCTACATCTTGAAGACAGATGCCAGTGGTTTTGCACTCGGAGCAGATCTCGTGCAGGGGGAGAAAGAAGAAGAGCACCCCGTGTTGTGAAAATTCCACTGAAGTTACTGAGCCTGTAGCTCAGAAGAAAAGGACGACCTGCGAAGAAGTTGGTTACGCAGACCACGCTTCCGCCAGTAAAAGAGGCCGAGGACATCCTAGAAAGCAGTAACTCTCCAGTTCTTCTCGCCGAGACGTCTTCGAGAACTGAGGGGGAGATTGTAGCAAACCTTATTTAAACCACCAACGCCACCTATCATACAAGAGAGATACTACAACATGCCGCTACTCGACGCTAGATGGCGCTGTCGCATTACGTCACGTTTCTGAATCGCGGTGTTAAGAGTCTCCGAGGGTTAATGACCTCCGCTAGTATATTTAATTTTTTCGAGAGAGAACTGAACTAAAGTGTTTTTCAAATAAACTTGCGATAAATGTCATTCAACCACCCTGTACCAAAAAGTCCAAATAACTTACGATAGATATCGTTCGTCATACAAAACTGTCGCTAACATTGCATCGGTTGAGTTTCATAATACCAAACACGGAGTAAGTCAATGTTTTGATCGTGTTACCGACACTGCCCATACATTTTTTTCGTATGGTTTGGAAATATTGGGATACATTAGTAGAAGGAGGTGAACAAACTTTATCGCAAGTTTATTTGAAATGAACTTTAGTGGTGCATCTGTGAGTTACGTCCTACTTGGAATAGCTACACGGGACTCCGCTATTAAGTTAGCCTAAACCTAGACTTATTGTCTTTTTTTTGGTTTAGAGGACACCTTATCCCCTCCTTCGTCCCTACTGGGAAAAGGTTATGTGGATTCGTCCTATATATAATTCTGTACGTTGTAAATAAATCCTTCGCCTTTACACCTGGACTTCTTTGTGCCGGAAACGGTGACCACATCCTCTACAAGCCTTAAATCGAAAATAATTTTAGCAACCCCCAAGTCATTTTAGAATATATATACCTATTCAACGATACCCCACACGATGGGGTAGATCACGAAAAAATATTCATCCCCACTTCACATGTCCCCTACATGTGAAGTGGGGATGAATATTTTTTATTTTTTTTATTTTTTAGCTACCCTAAAAAAATTTTTTTCCAAAATTTTATTTTACCACTTTGTCGGCATAATTGATATACACACTCCTACAAAATTACAGTTTTCTAGTACTAACGGTCTCTTAGCAAAACCTCGGAGAGACAGACAGACATGACGAAACTATAAGGGTTCCTTGTAAGAACTATGGAACCCTAAAAACGAAACGAAAATAGTTGAAAAGGTTTAGGTGAAATGAAATTCGGTCAAATATTTTTCGAACTTATGATAGGTAACCGTGAAAAAATGTATGGCGATGTTTCGTAGGGATACCTGGACGCTAAATAACGGAACTCTTGCATAGTTAATCACTTCTTGTGGTCTAAGTTTGAATATTTTCAAATGTGTGCATTCCGATGATAATACAGTAACATGGAACCACCGAGTTATAGACCTGGACGATAGATAACGGAACCCTTGAATAGCTACTACTAGTAAACCCCTCGAGTGTGGGCTCATTAGATCGACAAACTCAAACTCAAACTCAAAGCATTTATATCAATTAAACCTTTAACAGGCACTTTTGAATTGTCAAGAAGTCGGTCAGTCATAAAATATGAAGCTAGTTGCCCATTCCAAAGCGTAGGTACCTATGGAGAAGAACGGGCAAGAAACTCCATGGACACTCTTTTTAAATTTCATTTTACAAAAACATTTCTTACATCATTTCTTTTGAATTTATGATTATATAATGTGAGAACGATGTAAAAAATAAAAAAGATGTCCGCGTTAAGAGCGTCCAGAATACAACAAATAGTAACAAAACAACAATCCAAAATTAAAACAATTAAAATAAGCCCAGGCGGCTAAGTGATGACCAGTCCCAACTGACGGCGCCCGTTCACGAACATGACGTATATATCAGCACCATTCAGCTCAACCACTTTGAAGGGAGCTAAATGATCCAACATACACGCCACCGCCAGCGAGACATTAGAGTGAGCATGACACACTATCAGCCGCCAGGGAATATTCAAGTCAATGTAAAATATATTATTACCCAGTAAATGGTAGCTATAGATTACATAGAACTCACATCTGTGCTATGCAATTATACAATACAAAGGAAATTGAGTTTATACAATGCAAGGATAGTCTTACAATCTTCAGCAGCTCCAACAGTATTTTCAAGTGTTAGTCAATTAGTTGTGGAGCAGGACTAGCATTGAGCCAGGCATTTTTGTCAGCGATGTAATCCCCTAACTTATAATATGCCTGACTGCATAGTGTGCGTTTTATACAAGATTAAAATTTTGTCTCATTCAGTTGAAGAATGTGGGGAGGTATTTTATTATAACATTTTAGACAGTACCCCATAAAAGATGAATCTACTTTAGCCAGTCTGAAACCTGGTTGAACTAATAGGTCCCTATTTCTAGTACTATAATCGATACGTTTACTAGTAGTTATTCAATAGTTCCGATATCTAGCCTCCAAGTCTACCATCAAACCAGCTCGATGGTATCATATTATTTTGTTATCATCGGAATGCATACATCTGTGAATATTCAAACTAAGGCCACTAGAACTGATTAACTATTCAAATATTCCGTTACCCACCGTCCAGGTACGCCCTGCGAAACATCACCATATCTTTTTTCACACAGCGATTTGAAATGAACCGCCATAGTAGTTATTGCTCTATATTAAAATGCCTATCTAATGACATATGTTTAGTTGTTATTGGTCGTGGGGACCATTTTGTCCGGGCCTCCTTTATAACCATTTTCAAAAATCATCTGCATACAGTATTTTTCTAGCTAGAAGAAATATTGAAAAGGGAATTGTTGTCCTTGTATTGACTTAATGACAATATTCACAGTGACGAGTCCGGAGCGGCGGCTGCACTTGCGCTCTTCGCTTGCCCGGTGAGTTACTGCTCGTTGCTCGATTCACTCGCTCTACTCTGGTGGAGAGCTGCCCGGTGAGTTACTGCTCGTTATTCTATTCGCTCGCGTGTCATTCTAGTGGAGTGCTGCCCGGTAAGTTTCTGCTCATCGTTCTATTCGCTCGAGTGTCATTCTGATGGAGTGCCGCCCGGTGAGTTACTTATCGTCGCTCGATTCACTTGCGTTTCATTCTGGTGGAGTATTGACCGGTGAGTTATTGATCGACCGCTCATGTGTCACTCCGGTGGACTAGTGGCGTGACGCTACGTCTGCTACTTCCTCAGTGGACTGTCGAGCGTCACTGACTAAGGCGCGGTCTTAGGTGGGGCGTTCACGGGAGTCCTTAAATCTTAAGCAGGACAAGTTGGACCCCCCAACCAAACTCTTGGGCTGAGCCAAGTTGACCCCCACCAAAATCTGGGCGTTTACGGGAGTCCTTAAATCGTCAGTGGGACAAATTGGACCCCCATCAAAATCTTGGGCTGGGCCAAGTTGACTCCCACCAAAATCTGGGTTTGCAACCTCGAGTGTCCATTCCCATGAGTGGCCATTCATTATTATCGAGGCACGTTTGTGGATGAGTAGCCATTCATTACATATCGAGGCACGTTTGTGGATGGTGGCCATTCATTACATATCGAGACACGTTCGTGGATGGTGGCCATTCATTACATATCGAGACACGTTTGTGGATGAGTGCCCATTCATTACATATCGAGACACGTTTGTGGATAAGTGGCCATTCCTTACATATCGAGGCACGTTTGTGGATGGTGGCCATTCATTACATATCGAGGCACGTTTGTGGATGGTGGCCATTCATTACATATCGAGACACGTTTGTGGATGGTGGCCATTCATTACATATCGAGACACGTTTGTGGATAAGTGGCCATTCCTTACATATCGAGCCACGATTGTGGATGAGGGGCCATTTATTACACGTTTGTGGATGATCGAAACTAGACCAATAACATCGGGTAATTTTAATAAGTTTAATAACACTTTAATTAGCAAGTTAAATGCTCAGGGCCTAAGTATGACTAATGGTAATATTTTGTATGAAGAATTCTTTTCATTAGTGCAAACAGAGTAAACTATTTGCCCTAAGTTTGTATTCAGTAACTGGGCAACTAAAGGAATTAGGAAAAGTAGGGAAAGATTATTTGAACTGTATGGCCTTAAGCCGTATATTAACACCGATACTTTTAATAAGTATGTTGCTACTTATTCTAAAAATTTTAAAAATATCTGCAAAGCAGCTAAAGCTTCATTCATTAGTAATAAGGTTAAATCAGCAGACAATAAAATAAAAACAGTTTGGAAAATTATAAACAATGAAACGAACAGGAACAAAAAACACAATACTGATTACACACTGGACACTTCCCGCGGTCCCATTAGTGATAACATCGATGTTGCTCAGGAATTTGCAACTTTCTTTACCAATATCCCAATTAAAACTACAGAAACTTTAAATTCCTCGCCCGCACTAGCTATTGAATTATTAAGAGCGAATGTCTCAGCCTGTCCTGTGGAATTTAAATTTAAACATATAAACAGTCATTACAAAGGCATTTAAGCAACTTAAGATCAAAATTACCGAAGATCTGTGGGGCATGTCTACTAAAGTTTGTCAGTCCATTATTGAGACAATTGCACCCTATTTAGCTTTAATATTTAATTTGTGAGTTGATCAAGGGGTTTTCCCGGATTTAATGAAGTTCAGTAAAGTTATTCCTAAGTAAGTTAGTTAGTAAGTTATTAGTTTCTTTTCAAATCTGGGGACAGACACTAATAATTATAGACCCGTATCGGTCTTGCCGGTTTTTAGCAAGGTGTTTGAAAAAGTAATGTTAAATCAAATGCTCAATCATTTTAATTGTAATAACATCCTACACGTTCAACAGTATGGTTTCACCAAAGGACGTTGTACAACCAACGCCGGTTTCACCTTATTAAAACACATATTTAACGCATGGGAAGAGGCACAAGATGCAATTGGCATTTTTTGCGACCTATCCAAGGCATTTGATTGCGTCAATTACGAAACACTGCTCTTGAAACTTGAGCGATACGGACTAGGTAAACTTGCTCTTAGCTTAATAAAATCATATTTAAATGATAGATTTCAGCATGTTCAAATTAACGGTGTGAATTCATCGGGCTTAAAAGTCAAAGTGGGAGTACCGCAGGGCTCAATATTGGGGCCATTCCTATTTTTAGTATATATAAATGATTTACCTCATTTACTGAAAAACCGACCACAAATGGTGTTATTTGCTGATGACACATCACTGATTTTTAAAGTAAGCAGACGTGCACAGGAGCTTGACGACGTAAATAACGCTATGCTTATGGTTCATAATTGGTTTACTGTAAATAATTTGGTATTAAATGAGAAAAAAACTAAATGCATTAAATTCGTTTTACCGAATGTTAGAAGTAGTGAATGTCATGTTGTATTGAACAAGGAGATACTTGAATTCGTCGAAAATACGGTTTTCCTGGGGATCACGCTTGACTCAAAGCTGCAGTGGGGTCCGCACTTAACCTCACTTGCAGGGCGGCTAAGTTCAGCCGCTTACGCTATTTGGAAAATCACCAATTAACAGACGTGGATACCACGAGACTGGTCTATTTTACTTTCATAGCATCATGTCTTACGGTATTTTGTTGTGGGGACGGGCTGCAGATATTGATTCTATCTTCATTCTGCAAAAGAATCTCTACGGGAACTGTTTAAAAAAATTAACATCATGACGGTTCCTTGTCAATATATATATTAATGGCGGTTGATAATAATTTGATTTAAAAAATAAATAAACGAAACGACTAAACACTAGTCTTTAATCAGTTTTAAAAACAATTACAATAATTAAACTTAAAAATAATACTTCCTGATTACAATAACCAATTTACACAATATTACAAAACGATGTTAACACGACGACTGCTCGAGACGGAAAGGGGCGAGTACCGGCCGCGCTCTGCTTTTATAGGCACCACCGCACGGTAGTTTGAAAATAACGTTTTGATGCTAATACGGCCTCTCCTGACGTGTGGTTGTCCTCAGCCACGTTGTCCAGATGATGGTCCTTGTTCGCTGCAGTCACGGTCTTCGGCAAGTGGACTCGGGCAACACGAAGGGCTCATGTCTTCAATGGCTGCATCAGTAATTGATGGACTCCGGTGTGTGTCTGCATCTCCACGACTTGGATGATCTTCGCAGCTAGTTGCACTGGTAGATGGTGCTGCGAGACTATCCTCTTCAGCTGAAAATGGGAGAAGGACACTTATTAGTAATATCCTTATTACTTAATCTAAACATATGTATGTTGTAATTAAATACAACATATCTAGACGGAGGCACCCAGTTAGCACGTCTTGGCAGAGACGCATCTCAATGCCCTTTATAAATAAACTGAGACGGAGGCACCCAGTTAGCACGTCTCTTTCGGCAGAATTACACTTTAACTCAATGCCCTTGTAAATAAACTGAGACGGAGGCACACAGTTAGCACGTCTCTTTCGGCAGAGTTACTCTTTAACTCAATGCCCTTATAAATAAACTGAGACGGAGGCACACAGTTAGCACGTCTCTTTCGGCAGAGTTACTCTTTAACTCAATGCCCTTATAAATAAACTGAGACGGAGGCACACAGTTAGCACGTCTCTTTCGGCAGAGTTACTCTTTAACTCAATGCCCTTACAAACAGACGGAGGCACACAGTTAGCACGTCTTGGCACGGCAGAGCCATCGCTCAATGCCTTTACTATGCATGTACAGTTGTACACATGACTCTTTCAGTCCATCTAATCAAACACATTTGATACAATTTAGATAGAAAAGTAAATACAAAAATCTACTTACTATCAAAAAACGTGGCACACGACTCGGGAGTCCACTCTCCTCGCCAAGCAACCATGTGCTCGGCGGCAGCCTGAGTAACTTTGCCATACGAACCAGTTAGCAGCTGTAGCTCGTATCGATCGTGGGGAAGGATTTTCGCAACACGATATGGCCCTCGCATCCCTGAGTCCAGCTTGCCTGTAACTTGAGAGGTTTTTATTACAAACACATTATCATTTAGGGTAAATTTACGTTTGACCTTTCGATCCTTATTAACGTATTCGTCCTGTTTACGCCTATTCTGATCGAGTAGTTCGCTGGCACGCTGTCTTTGTAACTCTCTTAATCCTTCGCGATTCGGTCGTACGTCATCAACAGCGACATCGCGGATAAGGGATCTTATGACTGGCGTGACTGCTTCGACACCAATAAGCAATTGTAAAGGTGAGACCTGAGTGGTCTTGTGTTTAGTGCAGTTGATAACAAGCTGCATTTTCCACAACGAATCGGACCATGTACTCTCTGGCTTAGATGCCTCTATGCGTAACATATTGAGCAAAGTACGACAGTAGCGTTCGACCTGACCGTTTTCACTATGCATTTCAGGTGTTACAAAATGAATTTCGCTACCCATTTCAGTAACCCAGCCCTGAAAACTATTACTCTCAAACATTCGTCCTCTATCACACACAATAAGTTTAGGCATGCCGAATAGAGAAATGGCATTTGAAAACATCTGTTTTAATTCGCTGGAATCTTGCCTTTTTATCGCATAAAACAAACAATATTTAGAGTAGGCGTCTACAATGAGCAGTACGTATTTATTATCGTTAGAAATAGGTAGTGGACCTAATACGTCCATGTGGACCGTGTTAAAAGGAGTATCTGGCTTATGCCATGATGAAATCGGGTAATGAGGAGCCCTAGGAACTTTCTTGGGCGAAAGACAAATCAAACAATGACCCACGTATTTCCTTACAAAGGCATATAGCCCTGGGAACCAAAAATGACGCAGAATTAAATCAATGGTCTTATCGGCACATATATGTTCATGCTGGTCATGAAAAATTCTTAGGAGACTTAACCGGTGACCTTTAGGAATGAAGCATAGTAGCTTTGGCTCTTGACCCGTGGGGGTGTATTTATAATACAGCAAATCGTTACGAACAACATACCGGGAAGAGTCTAGCTCGTTATTGTTGACTTTGTCAATCAGCGTACGAGTTTCCTCATCCGCAGATTGAGCAATCTGTGCCCAGTTTTTCGGCCTAGTTATTTGCAGGACATCAACAGGATTTCGACTTAGATAGTCCGCGTGCTGCATCATAACGCCCTTTCTATATTCTATCGTAAAGTTAAAATCCTGCATGTATATCCACCAACGCGCGACACGTGGTAAAAGATATTTCTTACGTTCCGTCAGTTTAAGCGCGTTACAGTCCGTCACAATTTTAAACGAAATGCCCAACAAATAGTGGCGAAAGTGTTGTAAAGCTTTAATAATTGCGAGCGTCTCAAGTTCATAAGAATGGTATCGCGGTTCGGCTACTTGCGTAGTTTTACTAAAGTACGCCACTACTCGTCGTTTACCATTCTCATGTACCTGAATAAGAACTGCACCGTAACCGATAGAGCTCGCGTCCGTATGCAACTCGGTTGGTAATAACGGGTCAAAAATAGCAAGCACAGGTTCATTTGTAAGACAATGGATTAGGTATTTACGCGAGTTTTCCTGTTCTTCGCCCCAGTGAAATTTAACGTTTCGTCGTGTTAAACTAGCAATGGGCGCTGTCTTAGATGCATAACCGGGTATGTAGCGACGAAAATACCCTGCCAATCCGAGTAGCTGTCGAACCTGTTTTACATTTGTGGGCACAGGGGAGTCAATTAAAACCTTAATTTTTTGTTCGCTCGGTCTAACCTGACCCTCAGAGATAGTTCGACTTAAATACTCAACCTCTGTAGCCACAAATGTACTTTTCTTTAAGTTAATAGAGAACCCCGCAGAAGTTAATGTTTTTAATACCTCGCGTACGTTTTCGATTGCTTCATCGACAGATGATGACAATAATAACACGTCATCGATAAAAATGAGGACTTTACCGGACTCTATTTGTGATTTAAGCGTATTTGTGATTATTCGTTGATTTACGACCGGCGCGTTCGCGAGACCAAACGGCATTTTCAGAAATTCGAAGTGACCTTCTGGCGTCACGAAGGCGGTCTTCGCTACAGAGTCGCTATCCAACATAATTTGGTAGAAGCCTGTCGCCATATCTAAACAGCTGAAGAACTTGCTCTTACCAAGGCGATCAATATGATCTTCTATCAAGGGTAATGGATAGCGATCTTTCACGGTAACCGCGTTCAACGCGCGGTAATCAACGCACATACGATCTTTGCCGTCTTTTTTCTTGACAAGAATAATCGGACTTGCGTATGGAGAGTTGGACTCGCGGATTATTTTCTTGTCTAACAAGTCTTTTACAATATCACGCACATTCAATTTTTCGTCGAATGAAAGTCTATACGGCCTATAACAAATCGGTGTTTCACTCGTCAACTCGATGCGCATATTACCAGTTGTGACTGTTGTTAAAGCAGTCCCAATAATAAAGAATTCCTTAAACTGATTTACGACTGACATTAATTTTTCACGATCGCAACCTTCAAGCGGTGTATTAACTGAAAACTGATTACTTGAGTTGATGAGTAATACATTTTGACCAACCGAACTAGGAATTCGAGTAATACGTTGCTCATTGTTTGCGCGAATGTACGTTACCCCCATCGCGGTTCAAAACATCTGTACCTATTAGTACTGGCACGTTTAAGCATTTTGAGGGAACAACAAAGAGATCTACTTGTAATGAAATTTCGCTAAATTCTATAACTAATGTTACGCGACTATTACACTCAATATTTTGATCACCTATACCACGTAATACCTGATATGTGGGTAGTCGGGTACACTTAAAATATTTTAGCACCGATTCCGAAATAAGTGAAACGCGTGATCCGCTGTCTATCAGCACGTCTGTAGGTATACCCTGTATTACGGCCGTTGTGACGTCACTGTCGGTTGACGCACCTTTCAACTCGAAACAAAAATTAACGTTGTTTTTATTACGCGCTTCAGATCTTTGTTTAGCGAAACAGACAGAGACGTCGTGGCCTGGCTTTTTACAGAATGAACACGGCCCGTTCGGTTTCTTATTAACTGTTTCCTTCGATTCATCGGATTTATCAGTTTTCGGTTGTTTAGGGCACAGGCGCTGCACATGACCCACACTACCGCAAGAAAAACACGATGTTTCGCGATTTTTATTATTATGTGGACGTTTTCGAAAGTTTCGGTCAGACTGTTTACTTTGAGAAGATTTCACTGAGGTTACCGATGAGTTAGGATTCGGTTTGGTATAAATAGAAAAGAATTCAACAAGATCTTTGGTCGTTAAATGAGCGTTAGTTGCAGCGGCACGTACTTGTGCGTCAGTTACACCACGTATGACAATCGCGACCGTTAAGTCATCGCTTAACCCTTTAACAATATTTAGTCTCAGGACGGAGCGCCTAGCATATTCTGCGTACGTGGAATATTTGTCGGAATTAGTACACATGACGTCAAACAATATATTTGCAACATCGATTCTTCGTGCGCAAAGTGGTTTAAATTCGATCTTAAAGTTAGACCAGGTGCGGTCGTTTGTGACCCAGTCGTTTAACCAACTACGGGCATCTCCCTTCAGGCAGTTAGCAATCCGGGATAAACACTCGTTGTCATCCCATCTATTAATTTCACGTGCCCTTTCAACCTCTTCACACCAAGAATCGATATCATGTATGCTGGGATCAAAGTTAGAAATATAATAATGGTTGGATCTGACCTTGGTTAACGCACTCAACGCTCCAATGAGGCGATCTGTAGCATCCAGTGACGTCGAGGTACTTGCAAGCGATTCTCCAACAATGCTGGTGTTCGACTCGGGCACCGCTGGTTGTGGCTCCTGCGGCAAGGACGCGATGATCTGCCCAGGCGCCATAACAGCACGTGCATCCGGAGTAGTTGTTGCCGACATGGTAGTAGTTGCGGGCAGGCTGGTGTTTTCTAGCGCTGTCAGGCGCGCCAGAATAGCTCCAAGAGTTTCTTGGAGGTCAATTGCATCACTGTTTTGATCACGCCTAGTTCTACCTCTATTACGAGTAGTAGCTCGTTCGGTCATGATTCAAAAACTTTTCGCACAACACAGATAGATAAGATAGGCAATGGAGCCTATCCCACTTCTGATAATGGCGGTTGATAATAATTTGATTTAAAAAAAAAAATAAACGAAACGACTAAACACTAGTCTTTAATCAGTTTTAAAAACAATTACAATAATTAAACTTAAAAATAATACTTCCTGATTACAATAACCAATTTACACAATATTACAAAACGATGTTAACACGACGACTGCTCGAGACGGAAAGGGGCGAGTACTTTTTTTTTTTTTTTTTGGGACATGGCATCTCGTAGTTGACCTTGAGAGGTCGTCACTACTTAACCGGACTTTCCTGTGGATGCCACAATAAATTGAGGCCTCCAGCCAGGGCTTAAAACTAAAAACTAAAAACTAAGCGACTACACGCTAAGGGCACCCCCCGGTGGGGTTCGGACCTCGGCTTAGGGCGTCGCTGGGAGAGGACAGCAAGGGACAGGCTGGATCGGTATTATTTGGGGACTGATTTTGCACTACAGGCTCAGCGGCGCGGGCTGGCTCGAGCAAGGGTCGGGGCGGGCATGTTACGGGGCGTCGCGACGGGCCTCGACGGCGAGGGCGGAAGGACGGATGACGGGGCTTGTACTTCTTGAGAGTACTAGTGGTTTTACTACTCTCCTGGAGGAGAGTAGTGTCGTCGTCGGGGGTGGTGAGGGTATGCCTTGGTCGGCGAATCGAGCTTATGCGGGAGGGAGTGTAAGTGGAGGCCGCCACAATCAGGGGATTGGGGTGCTTAATAGCAGAGTCGAAGAAGCGCTTGGAGAGGCGCTTCATGAACTGCTGGACGGTGGGGAGTTTGAGATCAACGTGGAGGTTCACGTTTCGGACGTAGAAGGGGGCTCCCGTGACCTTCCTGAGGAGACGGTTTTGGAGGGTCTGCATTTTGTGCAGGTAGCGGGGATTGGCGTGGGCGAAGACTACACAAGCATAGGTCATGATTGGACGGATGACCGCGGTGTAAAGGCGCAATTTGCACTTAAGTGACAATTTGCTGCGGGCAGTCAGTAACGAGTGGAGCCTACCGAGAGCGAAAGCGGCGCGCGAACGCGCCGTCTTTATGTGCTCTTTGAAATTGAGTCGCTGATCGAGAATGACCCCTAAGTATTTGGCTTGCTTAGCCCAAGGGATCGGCTTGCCATACATAGAGATCGGGGTGGGGAGAGGGGGGGTGAATCGGCGCGGTTTTGAGAAGAGTACCGCCTGACTTTTATCGGGGTTGACCTCGATTCTCCATTTCCGGAACCAATCGCCTAAGGCGTTTGCGGAGGTTTGGAGATTACGGGCGATGGAGTCCTGACTGTTCCCTGAACAGTAAATGGCCGTGTCGTCGGCGAAGAGAGCCAACTGAGCCGATTTACTTTTGGGGATGTCACTGGTGAACAGGGTGAATATGAGGGGGGATATGACGGAACCCTGGGGAACTCCGGCACGGATCGGGTGTGGGGGGGAGAGAGCGCCCTCGATGCGGTAGCGGAAAGTACGATCCGACAGAAAGTCTCGTAAGATGAGCACGAGACGGTCTGGCACACCTAGGAGGTAGAGCTTATATAATAAGCCATTGTGCCAGACCTTGTCGAAGGCTTTCGCTATGTCGAAGAACAAAGCGCCTGTCGAAGCACCGCGTTGGAAACCAGCGCTGATGTGCTCGACGATGCGGTGGACTTGGTGGATGCACGAGTGTTTAGTTCGAAAACCAAACTGCTCATTTGGGATAAGGCTCTTTGCTTCGGCAAAGTCCCTGAGACGCCTATAAATAAGCCTCTCATAGATTTTGCCGAAAACATTGAGCAGACTGATGGGACGGTAGCTGGAGGGCTCAGACTTGGGCTTGCCTGGCTTTGGGATACCGATGACCGTGGCTTGTTTCCACGCTTGGGGGAAGATGTTATTGCTCAGAGCGCCATTGAAGATGGCGGTCATGAGCAGAATGAGGTGGGCGGGGAGGAGTTTGTACACCTTATTGGTGATACCATCCGAACCGGGGGCTTTACGAGTTTCGAACCCTTTAATGATGTCTTGCACTTCGTCAGACGTGACGGGAGGCAGAGGATCATCAGGGTCTTCAACTGGCGGGAGGGAGGCTCTACGTTCGACCTCAGCGTTCACCTTGTCGAGGTGCGCTTGATCTACTGGTTGAGAGCTGGGAGTGCATTGGGACTCTAGACTGACGGCGAGGCATTCGGCCTTTTCAGAGTTGTCGAAGGCTATGGTCTTGTCGGGGCGTACGAGAGGGGGCACGGAGGCCTCTTCGGGGGAGCGAAGCTTCCTCTGAAGCTGCCAGAAGGCTTGGTGGTTGGGTTCCAGTTCGCCGAGCAACTTGTCCCATCCCTCGGAACGCAGCTTTGTTATGCGTTTCTTTACAGCACGCTGTAAATGGCGCATGTGGGCTTTGTTCGCGTCACAGGGAAAAGAGTCATAGGCACGGATGGACGCGTTCTTCTCGGTTATCAGATCACGTACGTCAGCCGGTAATTTCCAGCGATGGTCTTCCATCACTGGAACTTCCCGTGAGCAATCCGTCAATACGGATTGAACGTGTTCTGTAAACGAGGCGATCGCGCCCGTCGTGTCTGCGACTGAGACAATTTGGTCGGGAATGGCATCCAGGTGGGGTGACGTGGTGGATTTCAGCTTTTCGCTTACTTTCCCCCAGTCAGTGACTATTTTGGTCTGAGGGGGCTGGTTGGGGTCGCGGGGGCCCGAATAGGGAACTAGTTGGATCGTGACCGGGCGGTGGTCGGAATTAAGCTCTTGATGCGTCTCGATAGATTGCAAACGGAGGTTTACATTCTTGAGCAGCGCAACATCGAGCACGTCAGGATTCAGGGTGGGATCATTAGGATAGTGGGTGGGGTGCATCGGCGCGATGACGTCGAAGTTAAGGGTGGGGCCTAGGTTGAACAGGAATCTACCTCGGGTGGAGGTAGTGTTACTGTTCCAGGCGGGATGTTTGGCATTGAGATCCCCCGCCATGATGACGGAGTCACTCATACCGAAGAGGGCGGTGAAGTCGTTGGTGAGAGAGATGGGATCTTCACCACCAGAACTGGGCGGGATGTAAGCAGAGATGATAAGTATCGATTGATGCCCAGTCATGCCAAGCCGACAGATAGAGACCTCCAGGTGAGAGAGGAGAGGAGGAGGGTCCATTGGGGAGCAATGAAGGGATTTTCGGAAGTAGATGAGGGTACCACCCTTGTGACATCGAGCCCTATCATTGCGAACTAGTTTATAGTTGGCAATGTTCGGGTTGCGATGGTGGGGCTTCAGGAAGGTTTCCTGAACTAAAAGGACGTCCAGCTGATGGTCGCGTAGGAAAGTAGCGATCTCATCACGCTGTCCAGAAATGCCGTTGGCATTGAAGAAACCTAGCTTGAGGGATCGGGGTTTGGTTACTCCTATTATTCTTTGTTGATCCATAATGGTTCACTTAGAATTTTAGGGTTTGGAGGACTTGCGTAATTTCTGGATACGCATTGAAAATCTCGGCAATGCGCCGAGGATTGCCATTGCAGGCTTGAATTTCCGCTGCCATAGCGTTAGCGGGGGCGATAAATGATGCGTAAGCACCGATTATAACCTCCATGCTGCTGGGCTGAGGGCCGGAGACGGGGGGTTGGGGAGACCTACTGGGTCCTGGGGCAATGATGGTGGGTTGGGCTACCGGGGAGGCAGCTGGGGCCAACGGGACTGATGGAGCTGAGGGGGCTGCTGATGGCTGTGGGATGGTGATTGCCATCAGCGCTGGGGGGGGCTGGGGTTGGGAAGGCACCGAAGCTGCGGGAGCTTGTTGGTGGAACAGGCTAGCCCAGGGAGAGGGTCTCTGAGGACTAAGCCGAACGGGCAATTGAGGAGATGGGACCTTCAAGGAAGGGCACTCTCTTTGCTGGCGTTCGCTTGCGCGCTTGGCCAGTTTAGAGGAGGAGGCTTTAGGGGCTTTGGGGCATCCCCGATAGTTAGCCGGGTGCCCGGATTGGCCGCAAAGGACGCAGCTCGGTGGCTCAGTGCACAGGGTGCGGTCCTTGGGACGGGGGCAGTCCGCTGTGCCGTGATCACCTAGACACTTGACGCATCTAGGAGTCGCGAAGCAGTTGGACTGGGAGTGGCCATATAATTGGCATCGATGACACTGTCCAATGAGATTGGACTTGCGGGGCTTCTCTATTGAGATGCCCGATAGGGAGCAGACCGACTTCACTTTGAAGATCGGGTGATGACCGTCAGTGGGATCGCAGATGACCAGGACCATGTCGTAGACTGGTCCTTTTCGGGCTCTGTGCAAGCGGTGCACAGCAGAAACGGGGATGCCTTGGGAGATAAGGTCATCCTTGATCTCCTCTGTGGAGATCTCTTTAGGGACGTGTCTGATGACGACGCGGGTGGGGATTTCCTCTGGGAGGGAGTAGGTATGGAACGAATAGTTCCGTACCTGCAGAAGGCGGGTGAATTCCCTGTAGTCCGAGGACGAGGGAACTTTGACTTTTATGCCCTGCTGGGTTGAGCGGGCATTTGTGTAGTTGATCTTGCGATCAACACACATTTTCGAGATCTCAGTCCATTTGGACTTATCTTGGATATAGATCGGGGGTGGGGGACGTTGCTTCTTTTTCTCAGAAGCGGTCGGGTTAGAAGCAGGGACTGCCTGCGAAGCGGCGGGGGGTGCGGCGGGAGATGCGGCGGGAGACGCGGTGGGGGGCGGGGTGGGGGGGCGGGGGGACGGGGGGCCGCGACAGGCTTTTTAGCCTTGTTGGCGTGGGAGGACTTGCCCTTCTTCCTCTTGCCTCCCTTTCCGACGACTTCAAAGTCGTCTTCAGAGGAGGAAGAGGCTGAGAGGGCTTGTTCGGGGTCTGGCTGAGGCACGGACGTGTCCATGGCCTCGGGTTTTGACTTGGGAACGCTAGGGACAATAGCGGCTGGCACAGAAGGTGCCGAAATGGGGGCTGTGGCGACCTCAGTCGGAGGGGGAGCAATTACCGGGACGGACAATTGCTCCGGGATTTCAAGATTTATCCCTACCGAGGGATTAGGAGGTGTCGTGGGAGAGATCCCTTTGTCAGCCATAGGTGGCGACAAAGGGCTCTCCAGAGCGTCGCTGAAGACAGCGAGTGGGTCATGATGGGAGGGGGGGGATCGCTGAAACTTCAGCAATTGCTTGCCATACTTGGCAAGGAAAGTCGGATCCTTAAAAAGAACCTCCTTGACGAAGGCTAATAACATAGCGTCCGTCATGGTGGTTAGAGCGGGGGCGAGGGTCCGGGAAAAGGACAACGCATAGGGGCGTGAAACCCTATCAAACCTAACAACCTAGCCCCGGGTGGGAAGGCCCGGGGGTGTGTGGATCCTACCCTCCCTGCCGGGTGAAGACAGGGAGGTGAGTACCTAAGGTGAGCCCTAAGCTTGTATCCCGTCGCTAATCTTAATGCGCGAACGGGTTCCTAACCGGTCTAGTGAAATGGGTGTAGAGACACCCAGACCGGTCCTAGTACGAAGGGGTTGACACACCCAACCGTACTAGGTGCAAAGCTGTGGACGAATGCGATATTAGTAACGAAGCTAGGCTTGACTAGGAGACCCCCCAAGGCCAAGATTCTAGCTCCCGACTCCAATTGACTGCCTAACCCTGAAGGGATTAGGCTGGTGGATTGGGGCACCACCCACTTGGCTTCGTTGTCACCGTGAGGTTTCCACCAAGGACCACGAAACTGTGGTTTTACCCTGAAGGGGCAAGGGGCGAGTACCGGCCGCGCTCTGCTTTTATAGGCACCACCGCACCGTAGTTTGAAAATAACGTTTTGATGCTAATAATATGAAAACATTATGTACGTTCGAAAAAATGTACATCTTTTTAGTAAGATAAGTGACAGGCATAATTTTGACACTAGAAATAGGGATAAATTATCTCGACCGCGTTTCAGATTGTCTAAAGTAAAAACTTCTTTTATGGGTTACTGTGTAGAATGTTATAATAAAATACTATACACTCGATATTCTTCAATAAAATGAGAAGAAATTTAAAACATGCATTATGCACTATGTAGACAAGCATATTACAAGTTGGACGATTATATTGTAGACAAAAATGCTTGGCTTAATGCTGGCCTGCTCCACAGGCACTTGGGCTCACTGGTTAAAATTTCAATATTTGGAAGAAGTGCTTCCCTTTTTCTTTTTTAGTGTTTCTGACATTACGAACATAACTTTTTTATTTTATTCAATCAACTTTTAATCGTTGAATACGTCAATATTAAATTTCTCTTCCTGTTTGGTTGTAAAATTATATTAACCTCTTAAATATATTGCAAACTATAGTTTTGTATAATTTAGAAGCATTTTTTAAATTGTGTAAATGTAAGAACCATGTTTCCGTTTATTATATATTTTTTTTTTGTGGTTGACTTGAAAGAGCATGGCAGTTGAGAACGTGTCATGCTCACTTAAATGTCTCACCGATGGTGGCGCGTGTGTTGGATCATTCGGTTCCCTACAAACTGGTTGAGTTGGATGGTGCTGATCCACGCGTCACGTTCGTGAACGGGCGCCGTCGGTTGAAACTGGTCATCTCTTAACTGCCAATGCTTATTTTTATTTTATATTTTGAATTGTTTCTTCATTTGTGTGTGTTTTTTTTTACATTGTTCTCACAAATGTAGAAGCAACAAGTATAATGTTACCCAGGATTTTGTAATATCTTGATTTAAAAGAGTGTCCATGGAGTTTCTTGCCCGTTCTTCTCCATAGAGATCTACGTTTTAGAATGGGCAACTAGCTTTAACTTTCGGACTAACTGACAGACTATTTAATTTTGACAATTCAAAAGTGCCTGTACAAGGTTTAATTGAAATAAATGCTTTGAGTTTGAGTTTGATGAGTGGCCATTCATTAACCCAAAAACAACTAATCGCTTGGAAACATTTAAAACTAAACTCTTGGGTAATTTACCACTTTGGTTCACTAATGATGACCCTAATCAACAATAGGTATAATGATTTTTTTGAATATGTATTATTGTTTGGGGCATTAAGGACGCGCTTACGAATCTGACGAAAATAATCAGTTTTTCGGTTTATTTTGCGGCAAAATGAGACGAAATCAAGTGTAACTAATAATTACCACAGATAGATTACTCTTTCATCTTCAAACGGTAGCCATTTTTTATTCGAAAATGTTGGTTTATAATACAGTAAAAAATAATTTCCGTTGCCTCTTCACACAAAATCGACGATATCGTGCTGTTTTTGGGATCATTTTACTTCTATTTAGTAACATAAATTTATTTATTTTAAAATATTTTATGTAAGCAGACATGTTCAACTCAAAAAGGTAGCAAAAAGAACTATCAAAATGTTAAAAATAAACTCAGAAAAAAATAAAAATCCGAGTCTATTTTTCCACATATTTAGCTGTAATGCGTGAATCTTATTGGATTGAAGTAAGGGTTATTACCGACTTCACAAAAAGGAGGAGGTACTATGTTCAGATGTTTGTTTGTTTTTTTTTATGTTTGTTCATCGAATACTCCGCCAATTGTCGACGGATTTTCAAAATTCTTTTTTTGTTCAAAAGTAGATAGTTCTGAAGTGGTCCCACTGTCACCAAATTAGGATCTGATGATGGGATCTTAGAGAAATCTGGGGCAACCCTCAAATTTTATAGGCTCACTTATTGTTTTTCGCATATTTTATGAAGTATGTTGTGTATTTGCGTATGGTTGTCATCATCTTAGGTAGCTGGGCTGATGATGGAAGGTACAACTCCTTAACAGTAAGAAGTTACTCGAACAGGAAAGGACTGTTTTAGTAAATTGTTTTTATGTTTGATAGGGCATTTGCCACATTTGGTCTCATGATCATCAAGTCATGCCCTGATGCTGCTGTCAAGATAGTCTGCAGAGTACCTAACTCCTAGACAACTAACAGCAGATATATCGTGTTTAGGTTCATTGAAAAGGGCTCGATGTATGGATAAACGTACTGTTAATGAGGAACACCGAAGTACATACAGACCTGATGCTGAAGCCAGGAGCATCAGAAAAAGTACAAACCTTGAAATTACAGCACCGTAGTCGTGTTTGGGCTCATTTTAAACAGGACTAAATTTTAAGTTCAATGCAATGTTGACATAAGTCTGGGCCTGATGCTGCAGCCAGGATTATCAACATCTAGTCTAAAAACTAATAAATACGTCTTAAAGTGAAATACTTTTGTGAGTTTTTCTTCTGTATAATTATCCTAACAAAGGTTGCCGGTAGTGGCTGAATGAGAGAAGCGGAGGACCGTGAACGTTGACGCAAACTTCAATACTCAATTCTTTATTGCATTCTCAATTCTTTGTTGCAACTTGGGGAGGTCTACGTCCAGCAGTAAACTGCAATAGGCTGATGATGATTTATAAAAGCCTCAATCGTTCCAATTTACGCAATGTCTTTTCGTCATGTGGTCTATTTACAATTTGGTAGGTTCCAAGTCGCATAATACAATGCCATTCAGCGTCTTTACACGACTAAGCGCAACACAAACTTAGCCCTTAGCAAAATTTTTCTTGCCTAAGTCTATTATTAAAGTAACTTGAGCATTTGTTCTCGGAAATTATGATTTGGTAAAGTGGAGCTGATGATGAAGACCATAAATGGCCATCGGAACTACTCAATGACAAATAAAATGGACAAAGAAAATGGTTTAAATAGTGGTGCAACGGAGTGCAGTAACCATAAATTACGTGTGACATTATTTGTGACTCTCTGCGATAAGTTTGAAAGGTTAAATGACAATAGTCAACTAAAGTTCAGTTTTTAGTGGTCAACGCTATCTTAAAGCAATTAATCTGTATTTATAACAACACCAGGGCACTTCATTTACAAACAGTGACAGTATCTATAAGTTTTAGTGAGTAATATACGTCAACAATGAAAAGCGGCCAAAATAAAAAAACAGTTAAGAAAAATTTTTCTAAATTTGGACTTTGATCTCTGCTAATATCCAACAACTAGCGCCATATTCTCCTCAAGCAGGGAATAGACGAAGTAATAAGCGCCTCAAGCGGCAAGTAGAACAACTAAAGTGTTGCCATATTATAAATAAAAAGAGTGCTACTAGCGCCATTACGGCCTCAAGTGACAAATAGAAGAACGAGAAATAATACTACATGAAAAATATATTTGGATCTGGTAGAAATTGGGTAAATTTGAGGTAGATGAAGACCTCTAATACAAAACCACTCCATGCGACTAGTGGCGCCACCCCAACCGACATATTACTATAAAAGTTGTAATGGACGTGAATAACATATCGATAATGGACGCAACACCTAACAAAACGAGCATGAATGTAACAATACGACCTAAGCGACTACATAGAGCGAAATCAATAGAATCGATATGTTCATCACTTAATTCGTCAGTAACGGAACCACTCACAAGAAGCTTAGATTTATCTACTGGCCCGGACATGGATTTATTGGAAACAATGAAGACCGAAAATCAATTATTATCTGAGCAGTTACAAGTTGCAAATAACGAAATAGAAAATCTTCACTTAGAATTAAATCAACTAAAAAACCTGGTTAATCAACAAACACGACAAATAAACTCTCTAAAAAACATATGTATTACCCTCCCCCCCCGCACCAAATATCAAGAACCAGATACAGTCTAAAAAATTAAATTGAAAATTTAAAAAACCCACTGAAACTAAAAGAATTGAAATACAAAAATTAAGGACTCCCTACAAAAAGCATGAAATATAAATTAAATTTAAAATTTAAAAAACCCCTGACACAAAACAATAATAAAATTAAATGTAAGTAATTGGAAAAAGATCAAATAATTAAAAAATCCCCAACTTAAAGAATCTAGGTAACGAGACTAAAACAGATAAATTCATATGGCAGTCGGGGGACCTCTTAGAATAGAAGGTGTTCCACAGAACGGTTCCCCGACTCGGGGGTTTTTAAAAATTTTAATTTAATTTTTATTACGGATGGAATTATCCTACTTAAGCTTAACAAAATAGCGGTGTAAACGTTTAAATTGCGTTTTTAAATTGCTGCCATTTAACAGAGTTCGAAATAAGCCATGTAAACGTTCTTATGTCAATGTTAAAAAGCAATCGTAAAAGAGCTTTTTACGCCGGCATTAAGTTATTATTTTCTGTATAAACGTTGAGTTATTTACTTTTATAAAGCTTTAAGTACATATAACAGTGTTAATAATCACGGATACTTAGCTTCATACAATTATCATAAAAAGGCACCTTAAATTTCATTTAAATAGCTTTTCGCAACGTGGAATCGGTTAAAAGTTGTTAATATTGTCACTAATTTGCGGGCAGCTATAAAAATGACAAATTTGTTACTTCTAGAGCAATAAAACACTCTTAAAATGCTTTACCTAGATAATATTTTATAAAGCTTCAAGTGCTTGCGTTCACGTGAGACGTAACTGCGCGTTTACTGTTGTCAAAAATATTTTTAAAATGGATACCAATCAATGGAAAAAAAGGACATGGATAAAGTGTGGCCCTGCACGGACAAAGACTTAATAATATTAAAAAAAAAACTTATAATACTTGAATTTCTATCATGACTTTCATTTCTCTGCACTTGTGTGTGGGAAAATATCAATATAAAAGAGTATTATTTTGTTTGTTTTATTTTGATTTCCGTCCGTGAGTTTCAAATGTTAGAATTTATTGTATGCAAGAAGCACAGGACCGGTCTATGTGATACCTACCTATAGATTATTGTACACACGTAGTTAAATATTATTAAAAGTAAATAATAATAATACCAGCCTATTATTGTCTCATCTCGTACAGAAGAGACACGACCATTCCACGTTTGCTCAAGACAGGGTTGGCGATATCAGAATTAATTTAACAAGAAGTCAAGGTTTCCTCACGATGTTTTTTCTTCACCGATGTCAGTAATGTCCAAGACAATCTCAGAAACTACATATGAATTGAAAAAAGTCTCACAGGTACTTGCCCGGTATTGAACCCACAACCTCGTGCATGAGAAGCGAAGCATTAACCACTGGACCATCACGACAATGTACAATGTCTACTGTATCTAAACGTCAAAATATCATACTAGAATTTTCACCTAAAATGTCTGATATCTCGTCACCACCGACTTCTGGAGTAATAAAATGTAAACAGGACTATTAAATATAAATATTACTTCATGATATATATTGTTTTATTAATGTCCATGCTGGACCATACTTGTATGGGAGCGTTATCCATCTCCTTTAAAAGAAATGGTGGCTACCGGAGAAAGGTGCAGAATGAAATGAGTAATATTTGAAAGAATCATGGAGACACAATATCTGAAAATAATGAAGAGCTAACGAAAGAGCAAAAAGAGCTAATGAAAGATAACAGCAATTTAGTAGCTTCTTTTCTTGCTAACAGCAACATGAATGCAAATATTGTGGCTAAGAGAAATGTAAGTGCTCTAATTTAGCATCCTTCATTGCAATAAACAGTATAAAACACTTTTTTGTAATATAAACATCAACGCCATGTTTTTTTGTAATGTCTATTTCCAGAGTAAATCATTGAACAATATTAAAATGTATTTTCCTTGGTAATTACTACTAAAAAAGTTGTGTTTTGTTAACCCATAGTTTTATATAGCTGTTACAAAACGTTTGTTTACGCCTTTACTGATAAATAATATAATTACTGATTTTATCAATTTTTATTTTTTTATATATTTTTCATAAAATAGCAGAATATTAACAGCGCATTAAAAATTTACATAAAACATGAGTATAAATTATCAGTAAAATTTTATGAAAACAGTACTTAAGTATTTTATTTACTGGGGCGAGAGTTCATTATTTTTTATAAAAATAAAAAACTTTGTAACAAAAATAAATCAGACTTCCAAAAAGTGAAAAATAACTTTAATTTCGAAAGTCGGTGTCTTTGGCGGATCCAAAGGCACCGACTTCCGAAATTAAAGTTAAAAAACACTTAAAAAAAAAAGAACAACCGACTTACTTCCAAAAAACACTACATAGTGAAAAATAACTTTAATTTCGAAAGTCGGTGTCTTTGGCGGATCCAAAGGCACCGACTTCCGAAATTAAAGTTAAAAAACACTTAAAAAAAAAAGAACAACCGACTTACTTCCAAAAAACACTACATAGTGAAAAATAACTTTAATTTCGGAACTCGGTGCCTATGGTTCTGTAATTTAGTATTTTGCCACCGACTTCCGAAATTACAAGTTATTATTTTTCACCTTGTAGTGTTTTTTGGAAGTCGGTTTTTTTTGTTAAAAAGTTTTTATTTGTCGCTTTTTAGTCGGATCTGTTTATAATGTATAATCATCATCATCATCAGCCTAGCCTTTTTCCAACTATGTTGGGGTCGGCTTCCAGTCTAACCGGGCGCAGCTGAATACCAGTATTTTACATGGAGCGACTGCCTATCTGACCTCCACAAACCAGTTACTGGGTAATACGATACCCATTGGTAAGACTGGTTGTCAGAATTCCGGGCTTCTGACCCATAACGACTGTCTAAGATCCACGAATGACAGCTGGGACCAACCGCAAAGTGCTTTCCGAGGCACGGAAAGCACGTTAAACTGTTTATAATGTATCTAACTTACAATAACCTAATGTCAACTTGCTCATCGCCTTTTACAAAATATTGCTTTTCTCAATGCAGGTGTTAAAGTATCAAAATAAATAAAAACATTCAATTGACTAATGCACAGTCACACAACTTCCTAATTCCAAACCCTTCCTCCGTTCATTCATTTCCTTCCGGATTCAATCAATCCCTTAACAAGTCACTCAAGAGGACTCAACGGAAAAATGGCGCGTGCGATCCTCCGCCGGCTATAAAACATAAATCAACCATGTTCTAACAAAACCTACCTACAAAGACCTTCAACAATTCTGTGTCAGTGTTAAGTGTAAAATCAGGGACGTCCCTGGACTGTATTGGAGTGGTGCCACCGAAAAGCCGTCGACCGGGAAAACCAGTGAGTACCTTTCCTTCAATCCAAGTTTTCCAAGTGATTGTGCACGACTAGAGGCTCGCCTATGGCCACAGTTCCATCGAAGGGTTTTATTCATCATTAACATTAACATTTTGGTCTGTCGAGCCGGATTTATATACATGTACCTCTAACTTTAGTCGTAACATTACACGTGCGGCGTCCATATTTGCCATTTACATTTCACAGAAAACACGATTTTTATGTATGTATCATAATATTTTGAGTTATAACATGTAATAACTCATTAAACAAGCATCCTAAATCATCATATCAAACAGTTTTTAAAGTTTTCTCAACTTCGACACGAAGTTTGAAATCTTGAACCAGTTTTGACCGGTCGCAGTTAGGTACTTAGTTCGTCAGTTCCAACAGGAGCGGAATTTTGAATTTGAACATTTCAAACGTTGTTTTAAAGTGTAACATTTAGCACTAAAACATCATTTTATAACATTATCATTCACTTAGCGTATTTTTTACGTAATTTTATTTGCATACGTAACATGTAACGTTGCAATAAATACTCTTTAACATAATAACATTCCGAGTTCATTCGTTGTGGAATTTATAAAGAACATAGAATTTATAAATTACAACTTTGTATTTTATCATTTTAAGGTCCTTCGAAACATTCATTTTATTTTAAATTGGACAATTTGGACATAGGTAGTTATTTAGCATACAGCTAATAGCGACATCTAGTGTCTAGTAGCGTAACAAAACATAATCGATCTTTCATTCACCATTTCTACTCAATCTTCAGTGTTGTCAGCTCAGCTCTAAAGTATTACCATATTTAGAGAATTACTTTTATTTGGTAGTTTTAACATAATTTTCGGTGAATGTTTGCTGTCATAATATCGTCGACCGTAGGTTCAATTGGTGTAAGGGACAAAATACCCAAAATGAGTTGAGTATACAGTTTTCTTCAGAATTTTTCGCTCTTTCGAATGGTGTATATGAAAAAATTCTAGCTTAAAAAAAATGTCCCTTACCCCACTGATTTTTTGGACCCAAATTTCGAATCAGCCCCTTAATAACAATGTATCTTAAAAACTATGCAATATAGCAATTTGAAATGGTGTAATTACCGCTGCCAATCGCTTCAAATAAGGTAAGGTCTTCCCAATCAACGAATTACCATTACATGGTTTATTTTTGAAGAAATCATAATAAAACTGGCCTTACACTAATGTCTTTGTTATCTCAAAAAATAAATATCACCCATACTTTAAATGGATTGCACGAGTTTTGACATAGTTGTCCCTTACCCCAATTTGCATTGTCATATTTTAAGCAGTGTCCACGTTACACCTATTTGAATCGAATTACATTTAGTTTCAGTGTCCGTTACAACAATTTGCTCGTGAGAAGTAATGAATATTTACCCTGTTACCTTTATTTACACACAATTCATAACACAAGATAGCTCGTGCTTCCACTATTACCATCCCTTTCTATCTCTCAAAGCCTTTCTGTGTGTGAAAGAGAGGATGATACCAATGCGAAAGCAGCGCGCGGGCATAAAAAAAAGTCGCTTTCATATCTTTACTGTGCTATCAGTGCAAGTTCACCTGTCGTTTGGTCGGGATTGTGCACGGTTTTTCACAAAAAGAATGTGGATGGAAAAACAAAACCATTTGCTTCGACGAAGGCAGAAGAATCATAATAATATAAAACTATTTAATGTTACATAATTATTCTCTAATCATCATTTCAGCCGACAGACGTCCACTGCTGGACATGGGCCTCCCCCAAGCACCTCCGCTTTGACCGGTTCTGTGCTTCTCGCATCCAAGGGGTTCCTGCGGCCTTCACAAGGTCGTCTTTCCACCTTAACTACGCGGTCACCACTCCAGAACCTTTCGGCTCCATCGACCATCTGTTCTGCGAACAATGTGCCCTGCCCACTGCCACTTAAGTTTGGCAATTCTTCGGGCTATGTCGGTTACCTTGGTTCTCCTGCGGATCTCCTCATTGATTCGATCACGCAGGAAAACTCCAAGCATAGCCCTCTCCATTGCCATTTGGGTGACTTTTAGCCTTCTAATAAGGCCCATTGCAAGCGACCAAGTTCATCACTGGCAACACGCACTGGTCAAAGACTTTCGGTTTGAGACACTGCGGTAGTTGGACGAGAAGATATTGTGTAGCTTCTAGAACTCTACCCAGCCGAGTCGGATTCGACGATTGACCTATTTCTCGAAGTTGGACCTACCTAAATGGACAGTTTGTCCTAGGTAAACATACTCGAGCACGACTTCGAGTGAAGCGTCTCCGATCTTTATGAGAGTGGGTGTTACATGGGCATTTGACATGACCTTCGTTTTGCCCATGTTCATTTTAAGACTCACTCTTTCGGAAGCTTTACCGAAATCATCGAGCATTGTACTGAGGTCCTCCATAGTCTCAGCCATGACTACAATATCGTCGACAAACCGAAGGTGAGTTATGTACTCGCCATTGATGTTAATGCCAGCCCCTTTCCAGTCCAGAACCTCGAAGACATCCTCCAGTGCAGCGGTGAACAGTTTTGGAGAGATAACGTCTCCCTGCCTCACACCTCACTGCAGAAGGATAGGTTTCGAGGTCTGATCCTGGAGTTGGACTGACATAGTTGCGTTTTCGTACAGACACTTCAGCACCTTGATGTACCGATAGTCGATCTGGTACCGTTGAAGAGACTGCAGCACAGCCCATGTCTTGATCGAATCAAAGGCTTTCTCGTAGTCCAGAAACGCTAAGCAGGGAGACAGGTTAAACTCTTCGGTCTTCTGTATAACCTGTCGCAGCGTATGTATGTGGTCTACGGCGCTAAAGCCTTTACGGAATCCGGCTTGTTCGGGAGGCTGGAAGTCGTCAAACCCGCGCGCGAGACGGTTCGTGATGACTCTCGAAAACAGCTTGATGGGCCTATAATTCTTAAGAAGGGTATTGTCGCCCTTAAAGAAAAGTATCACCACACCTCTGTTCCATGCCTGTGGTGTTTTGTCCTCGAGTCTGACGGAACCAAACAGCTTCTCAAGAGCCTTAAGCACGGGTTTTCCGCCGGCCTTCAGGAGCTCGGCCGTAATTCCGACATCACCCGGCGCCTGGTTGTTTTTGACCTGCTTCAGAGCCATCCTAATCTCGTACAGGCGTCCGGGATGTCTTCGGTATAGTGTCGGGTCAATCTAGCTCTTGGGTCGTTTGCCAGATTCGCGCGCGCGCGGAAGACGTAGTGTTAGAAGGCCTCCCACAAGGTGGTCCGACGACCTTGTGAAGGCCGCAGGAACCCGTTGGATGCGAGAAGCACAGAAACGGTCGAAGTGGAGGTGCTTGGGGGAGGCCTATGTCCGGCAGTGGATGACTTTCGGCTGAAATGATGATGATGATAACTCTTGTATTTGAATAAGAATTCAAAGTACCTACTTATAGGTAAAATTGTTACCATTTTTTTAAATAATTTGATTATAATATAGAAATTGGCTATTACAATGTACAAATATTGCATGTAAGCGACACAAAAAAATGCACGCACGGTTCTAATACATTTTCATGTCTCTTATATGATTTTTTATAACGATTTCCAAATTTAAGATATCCGTACGTCAAAAGTGTGTGCTTCATTTTCTATCAAAAATCTCTTTACACTGTATTATCTTTCATTAATTTTTTCAACTAGACCTTTACACTATTTTATCATTATGGGTTGGATCCAACGTAGAGATCAATTTAATGTAAGGGACGGGACTACAAGATACTTGTTCAGTAAATAGATGTCCCTTACACCAACGTATTTTGTTAGTAATGTCCCTTATTACTAACAAAATACGTTGGTGTAAGGGACATCTATTTTCTTAAATACCAAACTTATTTAAATAAATGTTACACAGGTAGATAGAGCACCAAAATACAAGATGATGTGTGAAATCAGATCCGAAAAAGGTTAATAACAAAAAAAGTTATGGGCGATTTAGTCCGAAAAAAAACTTTGTCGGCCTCTCCTGAAAAATCGTATTTTGTCCCTTACACCAATTGAACCTACGGTCGACGATATAACAAAATTTATACCTGTCATCAAACAACTTTTGAACTAATTCAAAACTTTATTTTATCTTATTTTGGTTACGAAAATATAGTTTTAACATAACATTAGCATATTTAACAGACGATTTTAGATTAAAACTTAATCATCATGAGTGAAGCTATGGCAGCTCATCATGAATCAAAGCGCAACATTAACAAGCGATTAACAGATGCTGTTGTCTGCGCCCGCAAATGCATCAATGATGCAAGCCTTCTACCGCGTTTAGAAACATGGGGATCGCGCGGATAGAATCTCTTATGGAAGCGTTTAATGATGCTCACATAAAACTTTTGTGTGAATACAAAAATCTTTATATCAGTGATGAACAAATGTTAAAACAAACAATGTATCAAGAGCAAGCAGATGACATGTATTTTGAGGTATTAGAAACCATTCGTAAACTCTTACCTGATCAGAAAGCAGATGTGGTAAAATGTCCCACATCCTCAATAGAAAACAGGAAACTTACAAAGTTTCCTGCGATAAAGCTACCTTCTTTCTCAGGTCAGTTTAAAGATTTTCCCGGTTTTATTGATTTGTTTAACACATTAGTTCATGACAGGACAGATATATCAAAAGTAGAAAAATTCCAATATCTTGTAAGTTCCCTTTCAGGGGAACCACTTAATCTTCTTAGAGCTTTTCCAATTTCTGAAGCTAATTACATTAGCGCTTACCAAGCACTTGTTACTAGATATAATAACAAGCGATATTTATCATTTTTATGTTGGGAACAAATATGCAACCTTAAACCAATAACCACACCGTCTGCTCAAAGCTTAAGAAATCTTTTGGATACATTTTCTGAAAATCTTTCAATGTTAAACTCATTGGGGTTGCCCACATCCAATTGGGATTTTGTTTTATTTCATTCACTTTTAGTAAAAATAGATGAGAAATCTCGTGAAGCTTTTGAACTTTCATGCAGTGGGTGTGAGTTTCCACGGTTTAACCAGTTGGAAACATTTTTATCAGAAAGATGTAATGCATTAGAGCGTTCATCCTTAACAAATATTTCAACAGTGGTGTTGTCCAATAATACCAATATTAACAAAAATAACACAAACTTAAATACTAACTCTAACACTTCTAAATGTGTATCAACTCATACTTGTAAAACTTGTAATCAGCGTCATAACACTCTATTACATTTTACAAAGGGTACCCAATCAAACCAAATTAATAATTCAAATGAACAAAATTCATCACAAGTTGCTGTAAATCAGGCTAGCTCCTCTAATACCGTTACCCCGGTTACAACATTATCAAATATCACCAGAGCCTCTGCTCCTTCTTTTGTTTTGCTTGCTACAGTACAAGTAGAAATCAAGGATGGGCATAACATTTATCAACGGGTAAGAGCTTTGTTAGATCCCGGAAGCCAAAGTCATATAATTACAAATTCTTATGCACGGAGACTTGGTTTGAGTCGAGTCAAATGTAACACTCCAATGTCAGGAATAGGGGACGCTTCTGCTTTATCATGTAGTAAGGTCTTTCTAGATATTCGTCCTTTGGATAATTCCAATACAACATTTACAGCGGAAGCGCTGATTTTGGATAAAATTTGCAGTGATATGCCAACACATACAGTAGATATCAATGATTTCAAGCACATATCGAATCTCAAGTTAGCTGATCCTGATTTTCATAAATCTCGCCCTGTTGACATCTTAATTGGGGGAGAGATTTTCCCTCAGATTTTGTTACCAGGCAAAATTGATAGCAATAACCATACAGCAACAGCAATTAATACTGTATTTGGGTATGTTCTCATGGGTAGGACACAAGCAGCCAATCCCATTCCGTCTTATTACAAAACGAGATCTAATTTTAGACCTAGCCTAAACCTTCCAGCCAATTATTCTATTTTGAACTTTATTCCGGCAAACGTTCTTAATGCAAAATTGACAACTTAGACTCGGGTTTAACGTCAGTTTTTGTAATAAGAACTTTAGCTTCGTCGGATTATAGTTCGAAATTTAAAAATGGCTGGATGCTTTAAACCTGGGTCTAAAGATAAATCTTGTTTTGTAATAAGGCCGTACGAGTCTATTCCAGTATCAATCAATCATGTATCAATGGATGCCAATTTAGATATTGCAGTCCAAAAGTTTTGGGATACCGACAACATACCATCGGAACCAAAACAAGCAACCTCTGCTGACGATATTCGTTGCGAGGACATTTATCAATCAACATGTAAGCGTGATGCTGACGGTCGTTATATCGTGCATTTACCATTTAGAGATTCATCATTACCATCATTCAACGATTCGTATACTGTTGCGCTTCGGCGATTTAATCAACTTGAAAAACGTCTTCATCAGAATCCAATTTTCGAAGAAGAGTACAAATCTCACATACTGGAGTATCTATCAAGTGGGCAGATGGAACCTGTCTCACCTAATGATTATCAGTCATCTTCAGCATATTATATACCCCACTATGCAGTGTTAAAACCCAGTAGCGTTTCTACACGTCTGAGAGTTGTCTATGACGCCTCAGCTAAGGATAGACAGGGTCGATCTCTTAATGACACATTGTTGACCGGCGCTAAGTTGCAAGCAGATATTAATAACATAATTTTACGATTTCGCCTCCATGCAGTCCTATTATCAGCCGACGTACGTCAAATGTATCGTCAAATCATCATTACTCAGGGTCATCGGAATTATCAGCGTATCTTATTTAGATGTTCACCCGACGAATCAATTCAAGAATATAAAATCAACCGCGTAACATTTGGAGTGTCGTCCGCGCCATTTCTGGCCATACGTACCATGCATCAGCTGGCTCAAGACGAACAGCACATCTATCCTGTTGCTGCAAAGGTGCTGCGAGCAGATCTTTACGTAGATGACGTAGTCACCGGCTGTGATAACATCCAACAAGCAACTCGTTTGCAGCAAGAGTTAGTCAAAATCATGGCTGCCGGTGGTTTTGAGCTTAGGAAGTGGTCCAGCAACCATGCGGCTGTACTGCAAAACATACCTGAAGAACATAAAATGGTACCAGATTTGACGTTTGACAGTGACACCAACTTCATCAAGGTTCTTGGCCTTGCCTGGAATGCTTATCAAGATGTTTTTAATTATCAAGTGAATCAAATCCCACGCGGCTGTACAAAGCGGACAATGCTCTCTGAGCTTGCCCGTATCTATGACCCCATCGGTCTACTGACACCATTAACATTTTTGGCAAAATTTCTTATTCAACGTCTCTGGTTACTAGGGTCTTCTTGGGATGAACCTGTACCCGATGACATTCATCAAATTTGGACGAAGTATACGCATCAATTATCAAATCTCTCTCAATTACGTATTCCCAGACGTATTACACATGATCAAGCAGCGTCTTATCAAATTCATGGCTTCTGCGATGCTAGTGAAGCTGGTTATGCGGCCGTAGTCTTTCTTCGTTCCAGTATTTCTCAAGATCAATATCAAGTCCGTCTGGTGAGCGCAAGATCACGTGTTGCTCCCACCAAGCGTAGAACGCTGCCGAGACTCGAGCTCTGCGCTGCATCATTATTAGCAGATCTCATGAGTTATATCATAAACATATATTCTAACATTATCAACATTGACGGTGTGTTCGCATGGTCTGATTCCATGATAGTGCTAGCATGGATCAAATCAAACTCCACCAATTTTAAAGCATATGTCGGTAATCGTATAGCAAATATTCAAAGAAAATTACAAAATCCGGCATCAATCAGGCAAGCAGAATCCAGCTGATTGCGCAAGTCGTGGTCTGTTACCAGACGAGCTTATCAGCCACGCCCTCTGGTGGACCGGACCGGAGTGGTTATCACTAAATCATAATCAATGGTCTAACGAGCCATTAAATACAGAATCATGTTGCATCACAGATAATGATGTAGCCTGTGAACAACGTATCACAGTGCTCTCAAACAGCTTAAACGATAGCAACCCTTTAGAAAATCTCATTAACAAATTTTCGTCATTACGCAAAATTCAACGTATTTTAGCATATTGTTTCAGATTCATTAAAGCTTTACGCAAAAACAAAGTAGTTAACCATTTAACAGAAGATGAGCTACACAACGCCCTCATGGTGCTTGTGAAACACGTACAACATATTGAATTTAAAGATGAAATCAAACAATTATTAGCAAAAAAAGTTTTACCTAAACCTTTTAGGAAACTTAACCCATTTATAGATCACTCTGGTGTTTTGCGGGTGGGGGGAAGGCTCTCTCGTTCTGATTTAGAATTTGAAACAAAACATCCATCGTTGCTTCCTCGTAAACATCGTTTAACTCAGCGCATCATTGAATCGGTGCATAATGAAAACATGCATCCAGGATTACAAACACTTCATTATTTAATTCTTCAAAATTTTTGGATTTTGTCTCCAAGGCGGGCAATTCAACAAGTTTTATCAAATTGTTATAAATGTTTGCGTGTCAAGCCCACGGCATTTGAGCCTAAAATGGCAGATTTACCTAAACTCCGGGTCACTCAATTAAAATCATTTCAAGCAGTTGGTTGCGATTATGCAGGTCCCTTTAATGTAACCCCCGTCAGAAGGCGTGGATCACGTGTTACGAAGGCGTACCTATTTCTTTTTGTATGCTTTGCCACAAAAGCGCTCCACTTGGAGCTAGCTTCGGATATGTCATCTGCGTCATTCCTAGCGGCATTACGCAGATTCATCGCACGGCGTGGTAGATGTAATGTTATCCACTCAGATTGCGGAACAAATTTTAAAGGCGCTCAATCAGAGTTGTCCAATATCATGAAGTCGGCGTGTGAGACCGAACATATATCATTTCATTTCAACCCTCCTGGGGCCCCCCACTTCGGAGGACTTTGGGAAGCTGGGGTTAAGTCCGTTAAGACGCATCTTTATCGTATGATAGGTACACAGATACTTACATATGAAGAGCTCAATACCCTACTTGTCCAGGTGGAATCCATTTTAAATTCAAGACCTATATGCTCCATTAGTTCGGATACCAGTGACATCACGGCTCTCACCCCAGGCCATTTTTTAACGTTAGCACCATTAACAACATTACCAACACCAAATTATACAAACATACCAACTAACCGTCTGACACGTTGGCAACTTTTGCAACGAATGCATCAGGACTTTTGGTCACGATGGCACTCGGAATACTTAACCCATTTGACGCAACGTTTGAAATGGAATGAATCCTCACGTGCCGTTCACATCAATCAATTAGTCATTATTAAAGATGAATGTTATCATCCGTTACGATGGCGGCTTGGTAAGATAATAAAATTATATCCTGGCCGTGATGGGATTCCTCGTTCGGCTACTGTCAAAACTGCTCAAGGTACTCTTGATAGACCTTTAGTAAAATTATGTCCTCTCCCTGATGGGCATAATTAAATTTTCACTACTTTTATATCATAATTTAATATTGTATTAATAATATATATACACATCACATTATTTGCATATCCATCAATCATATCATTTATATATAATATCAGTTTTTGGTTTATTTGGACGTAGCTTCATTGTAGAGTTCAGGCTCCATAATTTCGCCAGCAGGGGGGAAGAATGTTAAAGTATCAAAATAAATAAAAACATTCAATTGACTAATGCACAGTCACACAACTTCCTCATTCCAAACCCTTCCTCCGTTCATTCATTTCCTTCCGGATTCAATCAATCCCTTAACAAGTCACTCAAGAGGACTCAACGGAAAAATGGCGCGTGCGATCCTCCGCCGGCTATAAAACATAAATCAACCATGTTCTAACAAAACCTACCTACAAAGACCTTCAACAATTCTGTGTCAGTGTTAAGTGTAAAATCAGGGACGTCCCTGGACTGTATTGGAGTGGTGCCACCGAAAAGCCGTCGACCGGGAAAACCAGTGAGTACCTTTCCTTCAATCCAAGTTTTCCAAGTGATTGTGCACGACTAGGCTCGCCTATGGCCACAGTTCCATCGAAGGGTTTTATTCATCATTAACAATAACAGCAGGGACGTTAATTGTTGAGGAGTTCTCCTGGTATTCACCTATCAGCTCCATTTTACTATTCTCATTGTACGGTTCGTACACTTGCAGAGTTGTTGATGTTATTGTTGGAGTATGTAGAGGAAAGATCACGAGGTTGATGGCACTTAAATAAGTTTAATGAACCCAAGTTATGTACAATAATGCACAGTTGGCGATTCCTTTCTCTAGGTTGTTTACTCAGTTATTAGCTAAATCACAGTGCTTGTTAATTAGGTGAAATATGACTTAAATACCTAAGCAAACTGACGCGCGTTCATTCCGCAGCGTCAGCAAAATGTTATGAACAGTTGAAGACTGTACACTCATTGTGACGAGCATAAGTTGCTTAGCAACCATATTAAAGTAATCGAATCGCAACCCGTGAAATACTTATTATTGAGTAGTTCCGGTGGCCATCTGTGGTCTTCATCATCAGTTCCACTTCACTAAACGGTGCTTTCCGAGAGCAAATCCACGAGTTACTATAAAAAATACCCAAATTGCTATAGGTGTGTGTGCCTATAATATTGGAAGAGTTCCTTCGATTTCTCCAGGATCCCATCATTAGATCCTGACTTAATTCACTTTGTGGTTTTTTTTTTGGAATTCGTTTTTTTTTTTTTGTAAAAAAGTATTTATTTTTCACTTTTTAGTTGTACCCACCCACTCCACACAAATTATATAACACTACTTGCTATGTGAATATCAGTGACAGGAAGCTACTGAACACATCTGCGTATCCCTTTAGAGGGTACAGGCGTGATGTTATGATGTGTGATTGCGTAAACAATGCATAGATATGCGATAGCAACAATCGCGGTTGATTTGCTGGCATTTATTGAAGAGTTCCGTTGTCTGTCTCCGAAAATCATCATCAGATCTTTACGAAATTTAAATGGGACCATTTTGAAATAAACCTCTTTGGAACAAAGAAAGAATTTTGCTAATCCGTCCGTCCGTTATGCTCGAATATACAACCTCCTCCTTTTTTGAGGTCGGTTAAAAATACACTCGCAATCTTGAATAAAAAAATGTATGTCGTATTCGTAATCACCACCCCAAAATCGACTATAGTATCGAATATCTAAAAAAAATTGTTTCTGTCATTTTTATTTGATTATAATTTTTTAACACAAATATTTATACAGTCTTTATCCGTCATCTACATCCATTAAACAAAAAATTACAACTAAGTATTTATTTCTAAAACAAATTCCAAAAATCTTACTTAATTTTATTTCGGTTCGAAAAAGTATCAACATCGTACTGTGGAGTACACAAAACGGAAGTCACTTTTTAACGTAATTATTTTTTGCGAAAAAGCTACATAGGCGTGCTTCCACGGGCGCGTCTGAGCGCGGAATGACCGACCGGCAAGTGTCCGCGGGTAGAAAATGTATAGAGAAATTTGAGAGCGTTTCTTACTTTTCTCATAAATGAAATGATATTTATTTATCTACAAAATATTTAGCTTATCTTTATAGAATTATATATAGGCAACAATATCTTCTTATTTTTAAGTTAAAATATGCATTGGATTTAGCTATATTGGGTCCTATTCAGACCCCTTTATATTTAATTTTTTGCGATTATTGTGATGGTAAAAACGTATTTGTGTGAAAATGTTGTATGGGGCTATTTAATTGCTTTGGGCCCAGTCTGGAGATGAATTCATTATCTTTAATTTGAAACCAAGATATGCTCACAGTTGTGACTCCAGTTTGTTAAAATGGTACCTGAAAAACACTGTTATTCGTGGAAAAATGTGATAGCGTCCTTAATGAGAAAAAGAAGCGGAGGTGAATATTTAGCAAGGTTGGCTGATGTTTTGGATTTTCAATATCGGAATACCTTTTTACTTTATATTCTGCATTTCTAAGCAACATGACAATTTATTGGCTCGCTAGTTGGGATAACAGGCGAGAATAAATAGGATCACAAAATCAAGTGAATTACCTAATGCTCCAAATGGTTTTCTATCACGATTAGAGATCCCTAAGACGCTGTTGTATATTCTCACTTTACTCCTTCAACCAGTCGTTAGAATAACTGAAAGCCATTGTACAGCTAGCTTACAGTTCTCAGCTGATTAATAGAATTAGTTATGGCCATTGAACAGAAAAGAGAGGGTCAAGGGAATTTAGTTTGAATTATTGCTGGATAACGATTTAACGCCATTTTAATGTAAACAAGCTGATTACATATGAAAAAAAAACACTGATATCTCTTAAATGTCCATGATATTTGACAGCTATTTAAGTAAAAACACATTATTTTATTGTTACAAATAGATATGAATGCTCATTAAATGGAAATAATTAGTAAAAATCCATAAATAATTCGTATACCGTATTTATTTTGTATAACATTTTTAGTAAAACTATATTATTTCCATGGCGCGTGTAATATTTGATAATATCACCTAAATATTTAACAATAAAGTGGCACCCGCAGTACAATTTACCAATAGAGAAACAAAACAAACGTGAAAAAGACTTACCTTAAATTAGAAGTTATTATTTGTCCACAGAAATAGTTAGACTGCCATGACATAACACTAGTTGCACTGGACAAATAGTTTTTTGTTGCCATTTCTTTGTAAATTTAACAATAGCCGTTACTAAGCCATAAACCATCTTTTGGATGTCTAAGAGAGTTAAAGGAGCTGGATAGTGGCCTATTGACAGCTGTCTAAGCCCTTGTACAGCTTATGTACAGCTCTTAAAATGCACTGGACAGCTGTTAACAAGCTACTATAATGCTCATGGCTGGTTAATTTGGGGCCAAATTTTGAATTATGAGAACTGTGTAGCCGGATATACAGCCCTTGTACAGAAAGCATAACAGACTCGAGTTTTCAAAAATTCTGTTGTCCAATGACTATACAGCTATGTGTCCTGCTTGGGAGCGTATTATGGCTATGTAGACTCCATACTACGTTACGGAGTCATTTTCTGGGCAAATTCATGCGAAAAGCATAAAATCTTTAAAGCACAAAAGAGGTGCATTAGGTCTATATTATGCAATCTTAAATCAACAGAAATTTGCAAACCCCCTTTTACTTCCCTCAAAATACTAACGCTGCCTTGTCTTTACATTTACGAGACCGCATTGTTTGTAAAAAAAAACGGTGATTTATTTAAAAAAGCTTCAGAGCAAAGTTTTCGATCAATAAGACCAACATACCGACATGAATTATGCCTAAGAAGATCAAAAACCGCCCTTATGTACAAGAGCATACTTTGCATGGCTCCGAAAATTTTTAATAAGCTACCTAATGGCATAAAAGATTTAAACTTGACTCAATTTAAACGCAGCCTAAATAAATTTTTAATAGACAAATGCTACTATACCATTGACGAATTTCTTGCTGACAAAATTACTTGTGACTGATCCTGTGTGTATTTATGATTTATGATGTACGTAATATTCTTATCAGACTTTTAATTTAATTAGAATTGTATAGTACAATAATGTTTTAATTAATTTCTAATATTGTTAAATTCATAGTGTAGATTTTTGAGTTTCTATAAAATATCTGTAAGACCTGTTATATCACCAAAAATCGCACTAATAAATACTTTGACTTTGAATATACTAATGGCGACTACCTGACCTAAAGTGCGGTCTTTGTCGCAACGCATAGAAAAGAAAGAGAAGCACGATGACACAACGCTGGTTTTATTGCAGAATATGAAGCAATTATCTATTTACAAAAAACCTATTATTTGGACTTAAAAAATTAAAACACTAGTGCTTTAGTATGTTGCTTGTAGAATAATCTGACAAAAAATCAAAATGATTGTATGTATATTAGTATGGTTTTTATTGTAAAAAGAAAGTTTTAGAGGTATCTCCATGATTTTTTTTCTGTCGTACCAAATTAGTAGTATTATGTTTTCAACCCACACCTGGCCTATATACTGAAGAAAATCATATATTTTTCTGATTTTGTTTACTATAGTCGATCATAATACTTTATTATTCCAAAAACTTGCGTTTTGGCGTTTAGGTCCTCTAAGCCTCTTAATGTCATTTATCTAAAATTTGGCCCAAAAACAACATTATCTAAACAGGGTGAATGTCGATTGTAAATAAATTTTGGAAAGTCTGTCCGAAATCTAGTTGAAATTTTTAATTTTTTCGTCGATGATAAGAGTAAAACTGTTTTCAAAAATTGGGGAACCTAGGAGGTGCAGTGAACTTTTGTCTAAAATTTTTATTTGTGGGGCTATTGCATTAAATTCTAGAGTCAATATTGCCTGACGGTAATGTCAGAAAAGTAAAGTTCACATTTTGAATAATAATTTTAGACATAACTTAAATAAGGCCGTGTTTAATAGGTTACTAAACAAAACAAAATACGGGCCATCATGTATTTTCTGTATTTTAATAAATGTATTGGGTTTGAGGGTAGATAAATAATTAAATTAAATTAGCTTGCTAACTTTTTATGCAAAAACGTTAAAATTAAACTTATTGATAGATAAAAGAACATCTGATTAGGTTTTTTGCAATTTTGGCAAAAATACACTTAGGGCTGATTTTTCAATCGACAGATAATTTTTGTTCGTGGAATAAAATTGACGTCTGACAGTTTTTGTATGAAAAAACTGTCAAAAATTCAAAATTATTCCTCCGATAAAATTATCTGGCGTTGGAGAAATCAGCCCTTAATGAAATAGGAGGTTAAAACAAAAGATTTTTATAATTTTTGCACTTCTTTAGTATCGTGTGTGTCCTCCTCTTTTTCGAACACATTCTTGAAGCCTGGATGGCACACTCTCCAATGTCGCTCTATCTCTTCTGAAAGTTCCCAGCTTGACTTGAGCACGTTAATAAGCTGTCGTTCATTATGTGCGGGCTGATTTGTGTCCCGGACACTTCTTTTTAACAAATCCCACATGTATTCGATGGCGTTAAGGTTCGGACTGTTGGCAGGCCACGACAAAACACGTATACCAGCGTCGTCTATGGCTTTCCTAGTAGCTCTAGCCGTAGCGCGGGTATTGTCGGGCATGAATGTGAATCTTGCACCAATTCTTTGTGCAAATTGCACCACATGAGGTCTTATGATCTCCTCAATGTGTCGCACAGCCGTTACCGTGCCTCTGCTTAGTATTGCGAGTTCGGTTCAACCTGATAGAGAGATTCTTCCTCATGCCATGACATTGGGACCCCCAAATATGTCACTTTCATGGATACAAGCATCCGAAAATCGCTCACCTTCTCGTCTCAATACTCTAATGCGGCGATCATCACTAAAAAAATCGCTTTACACTCATCAGTAAACAATACTGTGCTCCATTCACTTATGTCCCTGTCCAGGTGCAGCCTGGCGAAAAATAATCGTTTGCACGGTGTACGCTAGTCAATGGAATCCGCACTACGCGATTTTGTAAGTCGCGGGCGGTGACGACGCGCTCTCTTCGCGCAGTCAAACGTATGTAGCGGTCCTTCTGTGAGGTGGTTGCTCAATTCCTGCCAGATCCCCGTCTTCTGGTTACACTCCCAGTCTCTTGAAATCGATTCCAAGCATTCTGGATCGCTTAAAAAGCCAAGCTGTAAAGCTACAGAATGCTGTGAATGTCCCTCTTGGATCAATGCTCTAGTTGCGGTTTGCAGGTCCATAAGTTTTCGTCCAAATTGTTATCCACGTTCTAACTTAGCACGTGTAAAAAAAACTTTCACAAAACAATCCACAATTTAAATGACTTAAGAATTCGTCTTAGAATAGGGTAATTACAATTGGTTACAAAAAAAAAATATCAAAGTACCCACTTCAAAAATTATGCAAGTGGTACCCTCACATTATCCATAGAGCATGTAACCACATTATGTTTGTTAACACCTTAGGAAATACCACACAAAAGATAATATGTCGTTTAAGAACACTTTAAAATAATTAAATCAGTCCGAATGTTAGAATTCACTAGTGGTCCTTATTTTGTTTTGACTAGGAAAGTTATTTTAAAATGGAGTAACTATGTCTACTAAAGGAAAAAAACTCCTAAATATATTCTGCCATATCCACTCCAAAGCTATTGCATCGTCACCGGACGATGAGACTGTCTGCTGTGTGCTGTGTTAGTCAGAAACTTCCAAGACATTAGGTGATGGAATGGCCGATTAAATCAGCTCGCTGTCTACGGCAGCCCAGCCAGAAGCTAATTGGTAGGTGGGGGATCGAAATTAGGCTTGACAAAATCTCGGACGAAACCTAGAGCAAATAACGTAAAATAATGACCCGTGATGCAGCAGATCTTTCATAACAAAAAGAGGTGTAGTGATATACATACCAGAATGGAAAAAAAAAGAAACTAACGTTTGTTGTATCTCGGGGAGTCACAGACTCGCCGATTCTGTAGAGCGCTGCTCTATAGCTAAGAAAAAATAGGATAACATCACAAACACGAAAAGAACTTTAGTATAATCGAAAGAAGAAAGAAAACACCCTGATTCTGGGATTCACAAAACTTCACATACACAATGGAAACCTTCATGACGTCGTCATTCTAAAAGGTACAAAGTAATAAAGCGTAAGGTAAGTAAAGCGATTATATTAGTCTACACTACATAATATAGGTACATACATATTATTATCTTTAATAAACAAAATTAAGTTTGTTTTGATCATGATTCATGATATATTTTATTTAAATATTTTTAAATATTTGTTTATTAATGGCAACTAGGCCCAATTGTTAGTAACATTATTCTTAAAATCTATTGTTAGTAAACAAACACAGAAACAAAAACAAAAAAGGCAACATAAGGCTAGCTGTGGGGTCTTCTGACCAGCACCTCCACAGCGTGCGACAACCAGGGTGCGTCGTATTTCTCTATCAACATACTTAGGATGCTGTTAGAACTAGACCGCGCTCTTGACAAGATTGAATTTGTTTTTTTGCGCATTATGGCGTAAAAATCGTCGGTATGCGCAAATGCGAACATACCGGACGCACTACAACAACGTGGCAGTCCCAACAGCATCCTGAAGCAGTTATTATATTGAATACGCAGGGCGTCTAGCGATCTCTTAGTATGCCTTACCCACAGGCCGCTCGTGTAGAACGATTGGCAATACGCTTTAAACAGCGTAATCTTTACCCCAATACTACAACGAGCGAACCTGTGTATCAGCATGTTAGCCCTGACCGCTTGCGCCCTGCGCTCTCGATCTATATCTACATCGTCTTTGAGGTCTCCGGTTAGAAAGTGTCCCAGGTATTTAAATTTGTCCACTCTTTTAAGTAGCAACCCGTTAAGCTTTAAAACTGGGTTGCTATGCACACGTCTACCGGAGGCCTCAAAAACCATGTATACACTTTTGTTGACATTGTAGACCAGCCCAAGACTCGTGACATATCGCTCACACACGCGTAACAGCTCCCTGATCGAGCCGGCCGTTGGGCCCAGCAGCACCATGTCGTCTGCATAACTCAAGTTGTTTACACAAACGTTGTCTATCCAGCACCCGACACGCATACTGCTGAGTCCAGCGATGAGCCCGTTTATGTACAGATTGAAGAGCTTTTGCGAGGTCAAACCACCTTGTCTCACCCCGCACTCCAACCTGTACATATCGGACAGAGACCCTCCCCATCGAACGCAATTAATATGATTAATAGGATCTCCAGGAGTTCGATTGATAATCCCGCATCCCTCAACCTCTCCCACAAGACATCACAGGCCACAAGATCAAACGCCCTGGAAAGGTCAAGGAAGCAGGCATAAATGGGAGTATTTCTATCCGTGTAATATCGGACAGTTTGCTTGAGACCAAGAATTGCGCTTTCAGTGGAAAGTTTGGGCCTAAACCCAAACTGTGCCTCATGTAAATGTAAAATATTACCTAATTCTTTATCAAGCAAACTGTCCAATACTTTAGCTATTACAGTGACAAGCGATATGGGTCTGTAGTTGGATGGATCAGAGATATCACCAGTTCTGTTTTTAACAATGGGGACCACCACTGTTTTCATCATGTTTGTTGGCAAGTACGAGTGACTGACACCGAGTGTGAAAAGCAAAGCCAGTAGCCTAGGCAAATGCACGCCTGCATGTTTCAGGTGCTCAATACTGAGACTGTCATGTCCAGGTGACTTGCCTCTACACATTTTAGTAATAACCGTAGTCACCTGCTTGGCAGAAAAACAAGAAAGAGACTTACCCTGACAAGCCTCAGCACTGACACACTCGCTTGATGGTCCCAGCGGTGACGACACTACAAAAAGATCCTTGAACATATTGGCGACATCCTCCGAATTATCAAGGCCCCCGACACTCGCAGGAAGGCCCGGCTTAAGGTTAAGTTTATTGGTTGACTTCCAAAACTGAGTAAAGTTTTTCGATGACCTCTGCGAAGCCAAAATGTCCATTTTAATTTGGTCTTGATTTTTCTGACACCATTTAAGCCTGCCTCTAAAAACTTTTTGGCTCTCGCGCATCTCATCCCATACACTACCGAACTGAGGTCTGCCGAGTTGTACCCAAACCTGATGCCTTATCCGAGCCTCCCTGTGAGCCTCGTGCACATGCTTGTTCCATCCAACCACCCGACCTTTCATTCGTGCCTCTTTCTGCTCACAAGTATGAATAGCTGATTCCGATAACACAGACACAATGTCACTGTACAACTTGTCCAGTACTTTTCTATGCTCAGTGTTATTACACATTTTATCAGCACATGTTAAAAATTGCTCGGGAAAGTCAATGTCATTAAGCTTACTATTACACAGATCATGGTATCTTCTGATCTGACTGTTATTTCGTTCGCGCCATATCATATCACTTTGTTAGGGCTTTTTCCTGTAGTTTGCTGTGCCTTTGGCATGACAGTGTTTAGATTGCACTTTACAGTCAATGGCAGGTGGTCCGACCAGAAAACATCATAATCTATGCTTACACTGTTAACGGACTGCCAAGCCGCCCTGGTAACAAAACAGTGATCAAGCCACCGTCTGCTTCCGTTTATGTCACTGATATAAGTATAACGTTCAGTGTTATTAGGCAGCTTTTCATGATCGGCGCAAATCCATTGTTGATCAGAGCAAAAATTACATAACTCTTTCCAAAAAGGTTGATTAGGATGCGAGTTAAAATCACCTAGCATAAATATAGCTTCTACCCCACTGTTATTCACTATAGCACTCATCTCACTTAAACAATCTGTGAATTCTGACATATTTTCTACATTATCTGTAGGCATGTACACACTAAATACTATAATAGATCGATCACACAAGGTCGCTTTTATAGCCATGAGTCTCACACTTTTGCACTGCTCTATCGAAACCGACTGAAAAATGCCTTTCCTCAATAATAAGGCCACACCACCGTACGGCCTTCCTATAAGAATCTCCGCAGATGTGTCAACCGCAGACTTTCCCGTGTACTCGAAATTCTCATCAACTGTTCCCAACAATGGTATATCGTGAGGCAGCAGCCACGTTTCTTGAAGCGCCACTATATCGGCGATTTTACAGATACGTCTCACACTTTCAAAAGAACGTTTAATGGACTTACAATTGAATGTTACTATGTTGCAAAGCTGTGTTGTCTTACTACTTTCGGGATCCATAACTATTTATTTTGAATTCATAACATTATTACATTTTATGTTCTCTTTAGTTTTCTCATTGAAGACCACAAAGCGTCTAAAACAAATGCCTTCAGGCCATAACGCATCATTCAGAAACAAATATAATTTGTTTCTTGGAACATATAACTTGTATGAGTCATAATATTTTTCTTTTTTTGCACGGATCTTCTCTAGAATGACCATTTCTCGTGTTTTGTTCCAAATAAAATCTATTATGTCCGCCTCTTGTGTTTGTTTACACACGTTTGATATGTAAACGGGCAAAATAGTCTCTGCTGCTTTGAATTTAGAGTTCAAATCAGTTGTATCTGTCCCAGTGTTACTAATAAAGTTTGCATTTGCACGCTTCTTTTTATGAGATACTACCTGCCAGTTGTTATCTGTACAGTACACGATCTGCTTCGAAACTCCACTTGCCTTAAGAACGTCAGCCATCGTTGGTTTAGTAGCAAACTGGTTTTGTAAGCTAGTATGATTAGTCACCTCATTGTCGCTCTTTCGGGTTACATTTGTACTGGTATGACACACGCCAGCTTCATGAGTGCACACAGGTGTGCAATCGGTGTTCGAAACCGCAGCGCAGGCCTCAACGTATCCGATTTCCGTGTTACTGGTGCAAACAGGCGAGTTCTACTCGTTTGAAACCGCGGTGCCGGCCTCCACGCGCGAGGGCGACGGCAACGACAACTCCACACAATGTATTGGCGTAAGCGAGACAGCGTTACTAGTGACGTTAAGAATCCGTTTGGCGGGTGGAATTGACACACCGGCAGTTGTTATTTTGCTATTTTCGGCGTTTTTTTCGTCTACCGACGAACCTGACACCATATAATTGTGAAGGAAACCCGTATTAATATCATGTTGCATTCCCATGGGGCCACTGTCGTAGTGAAAACTGCTTCTTAGACACGCACCTCTTTTATTATTTATTGTCATACCCGTACCAAGTCTTTAGATTGAATGTCCATTAAATCTTCTTTTGACACATAGTCTGTTTTTATGGTCTTCACCTCATTTATCACTATGTTGCAGGTGCAACATTTTACAAAGTTCGAGGTCATTGTCCTCACACACTTGTACACAATCGGTCAACGACTTATCGCGAGCGCGGTCAGTTGTCAACTGATATAGTACGGGTATCAAGAGTATGAAGTAAAATACTTTGATGGAAATACTTTTGCTTTTTAGCGTTCGGTGCCCCAAAAGGGAAAAATTTAAACCCCTAAATAAAGGCTCCTTCAAAAAGGCGCGACCCGCGACGCGAAGCGCGAGCGGTGCCTTTGCGTCGCCTGCGATTCGCGTCGCGTGTCGCGCCTGTTTGCAGGAGCCTTAACCCTTTTTTTCAGGAATGCGTGGGGTATCAAGTTCAAATTGATATCAAATAGTTAGATCTACGGTTCCTTGGAGCTGTATAAATATCAAGCCTCAAGACATGGACTTAGAAGCTGGTATAAATTGCCATTCATGTCGTATATTTTGCCATTCGCAAATAAATTAAAACCCTATGGGTATACCTTATGGATTTTAATTATTCCCGTTGACCTAAAATCATGAAATTTGGCAAGAAGCAAGGTCTCACAGCACAATTAGGCAGGAAAATATCCGAAAATCGTTCATATGTAATATCGAACATTTATAGGCCGTAACAGCACGTTGTCACGGGAACAATCTGCGACTCCCGCCCTTCCCAATTTATAAAACAATGGTAAGACGTATTGCCCTGTTTGGATCAGAATGTTCGGTCACAAAAGGGATTAATTCATATGCAGCTGAGATGAGAATGCTAATGAAAGAGTTTATGGAAATTGTGTTTTGAAAACCGGTGGACATAACGATATTTCATGACAGGCGTTGTATCATGGCAAAACTTTCTTAGGAAACCCGTGCTTAAGAGGCAATGCGGCTGGTCGTTTCTCCATAGAAACGCTCTCGCCTGTTTTTTTCTGGTCAGTAACCACAAAACAATGTTTTTTTTTTACAGAATAATACATATTACTACTTGTATGTCTCTATGACGATGATATTAGCTCAAGAACTACTACTTGTATGTCCTTTTCGATGATAAGTACATTATTTTTATAAGCACCAGAAACCTCATAAAATGTCAATTTAAACCGCTGTCAACAGAGGCATAGTGTACTTTGACAACTATATACTAATGAAAAAAGAAAAACATCGGGACACAGTATTATCCTTCTTATTCAGTTTATGAAATATCTTTTAAATTGGCCCAATATTGGAGGAGGAAATAAGCGAGAGCCAAACCTCGACTTTTTACCCGACTGCGTCAGAAGGAGGGTTATGTTTTTACTTAGGATTTTTCAAAAGTCTCTCCGACCGCATTTCCTTCGCATTGTTGTTGTCAGGGACTCTGACAAGGACGTGGCTGCTCGACTGGCGCCGGACGAGTTCGCGCGCGCGGCGGCTTACTACTCTCTGCGACCGCCAGCGCTGCCCATGCAGCTGGTGGTGGTCGCGGCCCCCGCACCGCCTGGGCCGCCCGCGCCGCTGCCCCCGCCGGCACCCGCCTCCCCGCCACCGCCGTCCTGCACCGCGCTAGTGGCGGTGCAACTTGATGAGGTAACACCATAGATATTATGAAAGACACATTCTACTCGTTGCCTCGGACCGGTGCGAACGTGTGTTGCGTTGATTCTCCTAACTATTTTTCTATTGGTTAATTAGTGTAATCTCAAATGTCTGTCGCACTTCGAGTGTTCTTATGGCTTAGCCACGCCTTTTGGGACGGTCTAGAAAGAGACAATATTTTTTTGCATCTTTTTGCTCATAATTTGGGACTTGGAGATCGTTCCGACTGGTGTGTTGGCAAGCGGTTGGCGGGGAGCGATCCAGCGACCACTGGCACGCGGCGGCGGGTGCTGCGCGTTGAACCACTGAGCCACGCTACCATGCAGCGTTCTCCGCCGAATAAATTACAAAAAAAACCGAGTACACCGATGGATCAGACGCAGTCAGAACCGAATATAATTCAGGCGGTTAATGACCCTGAATTTTCCAATGTACACATACGTCATAAGCGCCCGCAACGTGATTCTTCGGGGGATCAGTTGGAGGATTTCAAGCAGGACATTAAAGATATGTTGGCGTCGTGGAAATCTGAGCATGATCAAACTATATTGAAATTTATGGCGGAACAAAAAGCGTTGGTGACAAAATTGATTTCCGATATGGCTTATATGAAACGTCAGAATTTGGTGATCCAAAAAACAAATATTGAATTTGAAAAATCAATTGCGTCTTTATGTGATCTTTATGACGATATGAAACGTCAAGTAAAGCGGCTCCAGGATGAGTGCAGTGAATATAGGAAACTGGCGGAGTCACTGTAAAAAACGTTAAGACACCTACACTTTAAGTCTCGGTCATCAAGCATTGAGATCCATAATGTCCCCAGTCAAGATAAAGTGAGTTGAGTCTAGTGCCGACCTCATGAAGATTATGACTGCTGTTGGGAATACAGTGGACCTGCCGATTGCACCGAGCAACATCCGAGACATCGATATCACATCTCAGGGTCCTCAGCCATCAAACCGATCGTCGCTGAGTTTACAAGTGTACATCTTATGTCTGATCTCATATCACCTGTTCGAGGCTTCAACAATAAGCAACCACATAAGGACAATGAACTAAATACAGAGCTGTTGGGTATAACTGGCCAAAAACGTGCTGTGTATATTGACGAACACTTGACTAATTCCACGAAGAGATTATTTTATTTAGCGAGATGATACGCAAAAAAGCACGAATTTAAATTTTGTTGGGCCGCAAACGGTAATATCTTTTTGCGCAGGCAACCAGGACTCCAACAGATACTCGTCAAATATGAGGCTGCCCTTGTCGAGCTGGAAGAGAAGAAATGACTACTCAAAACCCCCGCATTACTAAGTCATCATTCCCGCCGGAAGTCACCGAATTTACATCAATTATTGTGCTTGAACCCGAAATTGTTAATTTCTTGCCTTATTAGTTTGCTTGATCGGTTAACACATACAGACGTGCATATCAATGCATTATAAAAATAAATTAATTAACACTTGCATAAATACTGACCCAGTTTTATAGTGTACTAGCGTGTTTTATAAATCGAGTAATGTTGTAATCAAGGATGATCTGACTAGATTATAATAATATACAAATTTTATAATCTGAAATATGGACGGCAGCCCCTTTCCTCGGAGCGGGTTGACTCCACGCAGTCCCCCATCGACACCAACACCAAGACCACCTCAACAACCCAAGCAGAACCAAGAAGTGGCTGTGGACCCACTCCGGAAATCCAGAACTGGTTGGGGTCCATTGAACAATGAGGTCTGTGCCACTGCTAATGAAGGAAAACTCAATTCGGACCAGAAGTTAAGAATCAGCAATCTATGCCGAAAAGTTGTATACGGAGTTTCTCAAATGGCCGTGCGATACCAGTCGTTGAAATCAAGTGCCATTCAAACACATACCGCCCTTAAAAACATGACTGAAGCTTGAGACCTAGCGGACTGTCTTACAGAGATAAACCGCACCATTCAGGAGTCCTGTACCAAGCAAGGAGCAGAGAGGAGTGATACATCTTTTGCCGATATGGTGAAGAAGGGATCCAACAATTTTGTTCGCCCGAACCAACTTAGCTCCGTGGCAATTTTCCCATGTGACAACTCAAAGACCAGTGACGAAAGCAGGAACATGGTCCAAAACATCATATGCCCAGGTGAAATGAAGCTGAAAGTACGAGGCGTACGCAAAATCGGAAAAGGAGGTCTCATAATCAGCACGGAGACTAAAGATGACCTGGACAAGCTCAAGCAAACAGTCCAACCTGCTTCGTCAGAGCTTACCGTCGACGAACCCCGAAAGCGCAAACCTCGTATTGTAGTAATTGGAGTTGAATTAGTTATAAAGTTTAATTGCATCTATGACTTAAAATGAGGTCTTTAAATGTCTGTATGACCAAAATTTTGCTGACAAACTGCCTACTATGTCCCGAGATACTTTTACGACCTTAATCAAAATAAGCCACAAGTCTGGGAGAAAAGATGCTGAAAACTGCAATTATATACGGTACTAGAAGTTCCAGCTGTCATTCGGAAGGTCATGATCACCCAGGAACGACTATTTATTAATTGGACGTCCTGTCCAGTACATGACTTCACTCTGGTAACCAGATGTTACAAGTTCCAGCAGTACGGCCACGCAGCCAAGTTCTGCAAAGCCACTGCCCCTACGTGTGGTCATTGCGATGAAGAAGGGCATACCATTCAAGACTGCACAAAGAAAGCAGAAACGCCAAAATGTGCAACATGTCTGCGCTTCAAAAAACCAGCGAGCCACAAAACGGGAGATCTTGATTATCCAGCTAAAAAGTCTGCCGAAAACAGGAACATCAACTCAATAGATTATGAAGGCGCCTAAGAGCACCACATACCTGTTTTATTTTAGACTTTACTTTTTATTTTTAGTCTATGGATAGTACCTTAATTACGGACATAGAATAGATAATAGTTTTCAAACTGTTTCAAAGTCATGTAAGGTTGAGGACTGCAGACAATATCCTGCCGTGTATCAAATGTCACTAACCATATTAACCCAAAACATTCGTAGTATTTATAGGAACATGGATAGCTTTAACATTTTTCTTCATAGACTTAACTTTAATTGTGATATAATAATACTAACCGAGTGCTGGTTATCTAATCGCCAGGATAACCTCCCAGCAATACCAGGGTACAACGTATCTTTTACCGGAATCAATAACAATCAAAATGATGATGTCTATTCAAAAGATTGTTTAATGGTCACAGTCGAGGAACCCAATCTATACAACTGTAAGAGTAATTGCTTGATTATCAAAATTGGTACAACCGCAGCAATAATTGCTATTTATAGATCCCCTTCTGCTAGAAACTTGGATGCTTTTCATGCTTCCTTAAACCAAATTTTTCAATCAGTAGCTACTTTTAAGAATGTTATACTAACAGGTGATATAAATATAAACATTAACTCTGATAACTGCAATGCAGGAGTCCAAGACTATCTTAATATCTGCTCATACCACGGTTTTCTGTCCGCACATACACTGCCTACCCATCAAAGCGGTTCCTCCCTCGATCATAATTATGTTAATCAAATCCAGTTTTTCGTTTATTACGCTTGTTACTAACTCTACAATTACCGACCATCACGCAGTGTTACTGACACTGCCTAAGCAAAATGGCCCCCCTGACCAAAACGCAACTAAACACAAACAAACTTGAATATGATTTATACAACATTGATTTTAGCCCAGTTTTCAATACACATGACGCTAATTTTGCTTTATCGTACTTAATAAAACATGTTCAATCAGCTATATTACACAACACGACCGCCGTTATTACAGTAAACAAGAACAATTATAATATTAAACCTTGGGTTACTCCTGGCCTAATTCGATGTATAAGACATAGAGATAAACTTCATCAAAGACATAGGAGGGACCCAGACAATCTCGTCACTAAAGTCACCTATACCAGATACAGGAATTTTTGCAACAAGCTTCTAAAGGACTTAAAGAGAAATTACGATAAAAATGAATTAAATAGAGTGGGAAACAATAGCAAGCAACTTTGGAAACATATCAAAAACTTCACTTATATGTCAAAACAGCGCGAATCAAATTCAAGTTTACTGCTTTCTAATCCTTCACCTATACTGTCAGCCAACGAAGTGAATAATTTTTTCGTAAATGTTGGGAAAACTCTTGCTGAGCAGATTCCAAAACCTGACTGTGTTCAACCTTCTTCCCAAAAGTGTGAAAATAGATGTACCCTAAAATCTTTTGGCTTGCTAGACACCGACGAAGACGAAATTACCCGAATAATCTGTGGACTAAAAGATGACTGTGCTGTTGGATGGGATAACATTAGCAATAAGACCCTTAAACTCTTTAGGCATATCCTTAACACATATTTTTCGTATGTGTTTTTCTGAAAGCATTTTCCCTAAATGTCTAAAAAAAGCAATTGTAATCCCTATCTTCAAATCCGGAAACAAAGACCTTGTGAACAATAAATCGGCCAATATCACTACTCCCCTCAATATCTAAAATACTAGAAAAAATTATAAACAGTAGACTAGTTAACTATCTAGAGAAAAATGAACTCTTATCATATGCGCAATTTGGTCTTAAAAATTATCCACAGCCGATGCAGTGCACAGTCTAACAGATTATGTCTCAGAAGAACTTGGTAAAGGAAACCAGACCCTGGGGTTCTTCCTTGATCTGGCGAAGGCTTTTGTACAAATTAGAGGCCTTAGGAATAAGGGCAACGCCGCTGAAACTTTTTGCTGACTACTTAGACGATCGTTATCAATGTGTTAAAATTGACAATATTAGTAGCGACGAGCAAAAAAACACAGGTTTTGGTGTTCCCCAGGGAAGTATTTTGGGCCCCACCCTTTTCCTGATTTATATTAACGATTTGTGTAGTTTAAATATTAATCAAGGCAAAATTATATCGTATGCGGCGGCATTAACATTCACCGCTAAAACAAATACCGAATTGTACGAATATGCTCAAATAGGTTTAAATACTGTGTCTAACCCCTTACTTCCCGTGGGTGTCGTAAAAGGCGACTAAGGGTCTTAGCGAAGAATGGGGAGCAGCGTTCTCTATTTATTCCACCATCATACCATACTGCGATCGCCAACCCGCCTGCCAAGCGTGGCGATTATGGCAAATTCCCCCCAAAATTGGGGGAGGCCTATGTCCAGCAGTGGACGTCTATCGGCTGAAACGACGACGCCGACGACTGTGTCTAACTGGCTTCAAAGCAACTTACTAACATTAAATGCCGACTAGACAAAATATATTCGTTTCTCCATCCGCAAACCGCATTTAAATATTACTAACTCTCATCTGTATGCCCATCATTGCGGACTCCGCTCAGTCAGCATATGTAAGTGTCCTTTTATCCTTAAAACATGTAACATAAAATATCTCGGGGTTCAAATAGACGAGTTGCTTTCATTTAGACCACATATTGACAGTTTGGTTACATAAGTGCGCATGTTAATTTTTAAAAACTGGCCAAGTGCGAGTCGGACTCGCACACGAAGGGTTCCGTACCACAAGGCAAAAACACCGAAAAAAACATGTTTGTTGTATGGGAGCCCCCCTTAAATATTTATTTTATTTTATTATTATTATTTATTATTAAAGTTAAAATACAACTGAGTATTTCGTGAATATTTCAAGTGCCTACCTGTTGCCATTTTTGATATCGAGCAAAAAAGGGCAAAAAAATCGCGTTTGTTGTATGGGAGCCCCCCTTAAATATTAATTTTATTTTGTTTTTAGTATTTGTTGTTATAGCGGCAACAGAAATACATAATTTGTGAAAATTTCAACTGTCTAGCTATCGCGGTTCTTGAGATACATCCTGGTGACAGACAGACAGACAGACGGACAGACGGACAGACGGACAGACGGACAGACGGACAGACAGCGAAGTCTTAGTAATAGGGTTCCGTTTTTATACGGAACCCTAAAAAATCAGCTGTTCCCTACATTTTGACGAGTTATACGAACATAAATGGTGGGAACAGCTGAATTTTTTTTCGCGATATCAGATTTGATCCCAAAAAAAAAATCCAGTAAAAGTTGTTCATATTGATGTTTTATAAATAACCCTGTATATGATCAGGACTATTCTCGTACAGAAGCTCTTATTTATAACATAATGTAGGTATGTAATAATAATCAATATTCTACAAAGCCGTATACAGAACCCCATGCAACACCACAAGACCTGAACATACCCCCACAAAACACAGTTTCTTAGTAACAATCCGGAGTTTGGAAGTTGGCGGTTTAATTCCCCCGTGCCTCGGAAAGCACGTAAAGCCATTGGTCCTGTGCCTGAACTCTCCCCGGTCGTGACGGATTGCCGTCCCATCGGACTATGAGAGTAAAAAAGAACAGAGAGTGCACCTGTGTTAGAGCCCACACTTGTGCACCATAATTTATCTCCTGCGTACCTGGCTAATCTCCATTGAGATTGGCCAACGTGACCGAAAACGGTCGGGGAGGCTATAGTCTTAACCTGTACATGTTTTGCTGACGGCTTGCCCCATACGTGCGCCGTTGTATTTGTTTTGCTGACGGCTTGCCCCATACGTGCGCCGTTGTATTTGTTTTGCTGACGGCTTGCCCATACGTGCGCCGTTGTATTTGTTTTGCTGACGGCTTGCTCCATACGTGCGCCGTTGTATTTGTTTTGCTGACGGCTTGCCCCATACGTGCGCCGTTGTATTTGTTTTGCTGACGGCTTGCCCATACGTACGCCGTTGTATTTGTTTTGCTGACGGCTTGCCCCATACGTGCGCCCTGACGGCTTGCCCCATACGTGCGCCGTTGTATTTCTATAAAAAGCCAACAAAGATTTGTTTTTCTTGCTATTTGTAACGTAAGTTTGCGTGTAAATAAGTAATAAAAGAACTGTAAAATCTTAAAAACAAAGTCAGTACCGACAAAGCTCAGTTATCAAAAAGTTCAATAAACTTTATTTGTAATTGATTTATGCAGTGATTTTTTCATAAAACTCGATATCCCAAAGCACTTTTCGAAATTTTTTACGTGTCTTTCAGTTCGGAACGGTGTGCGTGAGAACTAGACACTGTGCATGATTTAGCGTTTAACTGCTCATCACTGATACTATCTCTGTCGAACACGAAGCCAGGTGAGACAGCGTGCTTTTTGGCCATGACCACCAGCGTGTTCGAGCTCGCGACTAGTTCCACCTTAACATTATAGTCTAAGGCACAAACAAAACATATCTCTGTTTCTTGCTGGGTATAATGAGTGTATTACTCAGGAACCCATCGATAAACTTAACTGGGAAATAGACTTCCAACTGAAAGGATCCAACGAGCATAACTACCAAATGTTTATGGACAACGAACCAACATACGATGAGCTGAAGAGGAAAATCAATAACAAATTCTAGTCCACCGTCCAATACCAGAAATCGACAGCTAATATCAAAATCACTGAGGTCTCAGATTCTCAGGAAACTACAGTCAATGGATCTCCTTCAAAGACTCGTTTCTGGAAGCAATAGGTTAACAAAAAAACCCAATGATCAACAACGCGCAGAAAATGCTACACCTAAAGGCCAAGCTGCGAGGAGAGACTGAACGTCATGTGCAGTATCTGACCATTAGCACGGAACAAACATGTCAACACTACTACACGGCGCTTTACACTAATACAACAGTCCTACTGGTGTGGTGGACGAGGTGTTGGCAGTTAGTCTACCTATTAGCAAAAAGGCAACCAGCGCTGGTGTCACCTACACATGTATGTTCAACCCAGAGACATTGCATTTTTTCTTGATATTATTTAATGTCCTAGAATTTAAGTGACCTTCATCACACTTCAAGTAGTTCATTCATTTATATTACCTAGTCTGTGCATAACTATGTCAATCCTAACAATCACTTCACATTAAAAATGAAATCGAGGCGCAAATTACACTTGGCGTGCCTTCTGTTTGGTGTAGTTAAATACCAGAAGCCGGACTACCTGTACGACAAGTCGAGTTGGATAGCCAGTAGACGAGAAAGAAACTTGTCATAATACTATACAGTTTAATTGCTGGGAATTGTTCTTGCTCATGCTCACGCTCGGGTTGGTTAGCTGGCCGGTGTCCCCTGAATCCTCGGCCCGGTGGTTGTGGTTACGTTATCCGCGGCACTGCTGCGTCCCATTCGCAGGCGAGACCTGTAAAATGCAAGACAAACAAATTAAAATAAACCTTATACCTTTCAACTTATGCATCGCTGAACCATGTTTGCTTGTCAACGAACCCAATGTTTCCTGGCCTATTTGCACACGAGTAAGACCTACGATGTCGGGATGGCGCCATTTCGGTTTCCCTACTTGATTTCGAAAGTTGATGATTCAATTTTTATTATAACGAACACGGTGTGTCGATAATTCAGTTGTACATTGTTTTATTCCATCGATGCTTTATTGGTGCGATGTAACGTTTGTGCAAAAAATCCTTTTGCGAAAAACCCTACAGGGATTGCTCATTAGTTCGGTAATTTATTAGTTCGATAGTATGTCGGTTCGAGACGCCTACTGTTGTCGGTGACATTTAATTAATAATCTTATTTTGCATTATAGACGTTATGGAAATACATTCCTTTTATTTAAAAAATATATATAATTCCTAGTGTGTGCTAGTAGCGTGTTTCTATTTACTTCAAGGTAGGCTAGTTATCTTTCCCTCCGTCTAGTCAAAACGTAAATCCAAGATGGCGGCTGGGAAAAACTTCAAATTTTTCATCGTGAATATCAATTTTGCACCCTATATCTAGAGCAGTGGTGGCCAAGTGGTAACAGCCGCAACTTACAGTTGTAGGTCGTAGGTTCGAACCCAGATAGGCGCTTTAGGTACTCTGTATAAATTATTTCAGAACTGCTCTCAAAACGGTGAAGGAAAACATCGTGAGGAAACCGGCATGTCCTAGAACCAAAAATTCGAAAAACATGTGACATCTACCAACCCGCACTGGGCCCGCGTGGTGGATAACTGCCCACTCCCTCTCACTGAGAGAAGGCCTGTGGGAACGTTATAGGCTGATTATGTACCCTCTATCTTGGATTTAGATTATGAAACCTCACTATCGGCTTTAGCACCCTCGAAAACTAAGAAAACAACACTCATGACAAATAAATTGAAATTTTTTACAGCCGCCATCTTGGATTTACATTTTGACCTCACTAACGGTTTTGGCAACCTCTTTAACCATGTAAACGACACCCAGGACGAAAAAAATAAACGTATTAGCAGCCGCCATCTTTCTTTTACAAATAAATAAACGAATTTCCTAAATTCAATCGTGGTCCGATCACATGGACCATTATTCGATATCGATTATAACAAAAAATCATTGTTACCTTTCAAGATCAGCAGAGAGTTTAAAAACGAAAGCTCCGGTTTTGAAGAAGCCGAGTTCAAACAGCCGTATATACACAACTAGCTTCCGACCGCGGCTTCACCCGCGAGATATGTCGATAAAAAATACCCCACGCCCTTCCCCGGGATGCAATCTATCTCTCTGCCAAATTTTATCGAAATCCGTTCAGTGGTTTAGGCGTGAAAAGGTACCATACAGACAGACAGAGTTACTGTCGAATTTATAACAGTAGTATGGATAATTGTTATTTTCCTCGCTAGAGAACTCCGATAAAACGCGTGCAATCGCTGCTAATCATAAAGTGCTACAAGGCGAAGCTCGTTTTTTTTTTTGGCTGTGGCATCTCGTGGTTGACGTCCAGCAGTGAGCAGTGGACGTCTTTCGGCTGAAATGATGATGATGATGATGATGAAAGCCTCTAGACAGGGGCAATTAACTAGTATACTAAGCGACTACACGCTAAGTGCACCCCCTCTGGGGTACGAACCTCGGCTTAGGGCGTCGCTGGGGAGAGGGCAGCAAGATGGGACAGGCTGGATCAGATTATTATTTTGGGTTTTACTATCTGACTACTCTGAGAAGAAAGGTCGAAACAAACTCAGAGGTCGCAGTCGGGAGTTTAAATCTACAGGGTCAGCTGCGGCGCGGGCTGGCACTACATTGAGCATGGGTCGGGGGGCATTTACTTGGGGACGTCGCGAGGGACCTCGTCGGCGAGGTCGGTATGGCGGTTTCTTGTTTTTGTTTTTGTGTATTGTACTGGTTGCCCTATTGCTCTCCTGGAGGAGGGTTATGGGTCATCAGGGTCGGAGAGAAGCGAAGTGCGGCCTTCGACGCGCTATTTATAGGCACGCGCCGCGGCACTGCCTCGGCGGCCGGTACCGCCGCGCCGCAACCGCTAAGTCCCTGCATTTAAAATCTGTATTAACTTCGAAAATATTAATTTAAATTACATGCTGTAAAGGGCCATATTGATCTATATTAAATGCACAATGTACTTAAGGTACTTAATTGGATAAGGATTAATGCTGTATTGCTTAAAATCGCTTAGTAAATAAGCCATTATTTCTCGTAAAAAGTAAAGGATAAAAAATGGTTATTGTGGGTTATCCCTAAGATCTCTTAGACATTTTTGTAGAACTTTTTAAGGTGTACAATACTGTAGTACATTTTTTGGTCTATTTCGTAGGGTTCAGCCAGCGTTTGCAGTGTAAAATGTGTTTATTTGCGACATCACATTAGAAACCTCTAAAATTATCAGTGCTTCTCTATTATACGAGTATTATGCATGTATTATACATATTATAAACCTTCCCCTTGAATCACTCTATCTATTAAAAAAAAACCGCGTTAAAAAAAATGGACGGTCCGTGGTGCAAGGATTACATGTATTATGCGACTACTCGTCCCAACACGGCAATTCATGGCACCCGTGACGGAGTGCACCGCGACTATCGCTTAGGGGTAGCGTAGATGCGCGTGTGAGAGAATGGTTTATTCCATTGGATTATGATCAATATTTCTGGGAGGTAAAACATTATATTTGTCGATTGACTGTGTGTGTGTGGGGGTATGTGTACCTGACTTAAGGGTTTATATTATAAAAAAACAACAAAATGGGCAAGACTATGTATTTATTATGAATCTAAGGTAATTTTAAAACTAGTCGCTCGTTCCAAAGCTAACTCCGCAGGAGAAGAACGAGCAAGAAACTCCTCGATTTATTATTATGATTAGATATTTATTATCATTACATAAATAAAATAAAATAAAATAAAAAAATAAAAATGTTTATTTCAGTAACTTACAATATTTTCATTTTTACTTTTAGGAATGACCTTTTAAGCAAAATAAATGCTTGTGTTAGGACATTCCGCCCTTCCACTACATACAGTGTCTTATGCAAGCTATTGAAAAAAGTAATTAGTTATGAATAAGAAGACAAAATCCTCCATTTTAAAGGAGGAGTCTAAACTATACAAAAGGGAAACAAGTGAAAAATTTGGTAATTTAAGTAATTTAAGTGTGCGCACTAGAGAGTGTGTATATGTTCGTGTGTGTGTATGTTCGTGTGTTTGTGTGTGCATGCATGTGTGAGTGTGCGTGTGCGTTATTAATGTGTGAAGAGGCTATGTTGCATGTGAGGATATGCGTGTGTGAGTGGGGTGAGAGGATTGGTGCTGTAGGTGTTGAATGGATTTTGAAAGTGATTGTTCTTTGAGGTGTGAGTGGGATAAGAGATTGAAGTTTTGGGTTTGTGTTTATGAGTTAGCCCTGCGACATGTCTTGGGATCGGAAGATGTTGTATGACAACATCTTCCACTAACCGTTGTTTAATGTTTGTATTAAACTTTCAACTTCGTCGTACGATTTCGGTTTTAGCCATTTCGTCAAAATACTTTTGCATTCGCGATGTGTTCGGGGATAAATACCTAGCTCTTTGTTGAGCAGATTATATAAGCGAGATGACTGACTTGCGTACTGTCTTTTTGCAAATGCTGATTTAGACGTGATTACCGGGGCAACCTTGTCCTTTCTTCTGCTTTTCAGCTTCGAGGGGTCAAAAGCGAGGGATTTGTGTTGCTTTAGAATGACGTGAAGTACGTACATCTTTCTGACTGTCAGGAGATCAGATACTTTATAAAGTCTTTCAGTCGGGTACCTGAAGGGTTTGAAGAGCATGACTTTAAGTAGTGACCTCTGAGCTCTCTCTAGCTCTAGGAATTTAATTTTTGTTGCTCCTCCCCATACCGGGAGACAATAGGAAAGAACCGACTGTGCTAACGATGTGTATATTTGAAGCAGAAGGCGTTTGGAAGTGACATATCGTAGTGTTTTAAATGTCCAGATAAGTTTTCTAACTCTCTTCATTAACAATTCTGTGTGAAAATGCCAGGTCAGGCGCTGATCAATCATTACACCCAGATATTTTGTAGCTTTAACTTTTTCAATTTTGTCGCATGAGCATATAGAGTGATCAAGGTTGTGGCATTTGTGAATTTTAATAGTGAAATCTGCTGGTGGTTGGGAGGTATCGTACTTGGAGAAACAGATAAAGTTTGTTTTAGAAGTGTTTAGGGTTAGGAGATTAAGGTCGAGCCAAGTAGCAACCTTTCTCAGACCGTCCTCAGTGGATTTACAGACATTGCTCCAAGTTGTACCACTAAACACTATGGCGGTGTCATCGGCATAAGAGAAAGTTTGGCCTTGTATTTTTAAATTGCAAAGGCTGTTTATGTAAAGGAGGAATAATGTCGGGCCAGTAACCGTTCCTTGGCCCACACCGTAGGTAACTGATTCTTCAGAACTAGCGACTTTACCAATTTTAACTTTTTGTTTGCGACCACTTAAATAATCTGCGAGGAGAGACAGAGGTGGACCTCTTATACCACTAGATTCTAGCCGGTCCAGAAGAAGGGGGACAGAGACTGTGTCGAACGCCTTTTTCAGGTCCAGGAAGACAACAAGACACTTGACTCCACTGTCCACCTTACCGGTAACAGTGGAGGTAAGTGCCAGCACCGCGTCTTCAGTAAACCTTCCCTGCCGAAAGCCAAATTGTGAAGGTGATAATTGATTGGTCTTATTGAGGTAACTTAGCGATCGTGAATTAATTAGCCTTTCTAAAATTTTCGACAAGGATGGTAAAACTGAAATAGGCCTGTAGTTCGACGGATCTCTCCTGTCGCCACTCTTGTGCACGGGGGTTATTAGCACAAGTTTTAGAGCCGTCGGGAAAGTCGATTGCTCAAAGCATATATTTGTAAGGTGGGTAATAACTGGGACGATGAGTTTGTGTGCAGCCTTCAAGAAGCTGACTGGTATTCCGTCCCAACCAGGGGCGCTGTCAGACTTCAGACTCATTAATACGCCGTGAACCTCGCAATGATCTGTGTCTAATAGTACAAACGAGGTGGTTGGCAAATTGTGCTGTGTATCAGGATTTGCATTTACAGCTCCAGTGGAGTTTTTAAGGATTTCATCAGCAAGAATTTTGCCTATATTAGAAAAGTACCTATTTACCGTGTCTGCAGCCTCCTGGGGGGTGGCCTTATGATCTAATAGGTCAACGTTAGGCGTTTTGAATGGCTTCCGTTGAGTAATGGTGTTAATTTTATCCCAAAGTTTTTTTGGATTTTTCTGTACCTTAGTTATTTGGTCTCGGTCATATTTGCGCTTCTGCTTGTTAATAATGCCAGTACAATAATTTCGGTATCTTCTATAGGTTATTTTTAATATATCGTTGAACGGGTCTAGCTTAAGCTTTTTCTGCATGTTGTTACGGTTGCGGATGCAACGAAGTAAACCAATGGTCATCCATGGTTTAATTAATCTGCATTTCTGAGGAATTACTGATGTCAGAGTGTTGGCAGCAAGACATGTTTGCAGTATTGTCACTAAGCGGTCAGTAAGCAAGTTAGGGTCATTTAGATTAAGTAGGTCTTCAAGCCTACTTTCCATTCATTACAGAATTCAAGTCGAATAGTATAACATAGGATACAACATGGAAGTGGATGGAACAAGATGGAGATGCGAGTTATGGGTACGTATTTGAATATCGAAGATTAAAATACCTACTGTTAAAATATCGATGTTCAAAACATCGAAAATGGAAATATCGAACGACCATAAAACCGAAAATTAAAATAACGAAAGTTTATATTATCGAATGGTTAAATATCCTACGTCCAATATATCTAAAATCTAAATATCTACAAAAGTTACATCGAAAAATCCAAATATCGAAATACAGATTATCGAATGTTCTAAATATCGAAGTACGAACTATCGAACGTCCTAAATATCTATGGGTACAAATACTATTTGAACATCGAAAATTAATATACCTACGTGTAAAAATGGGTTAATTTTCAACATTGAATACATTCATTAATTCACCCTAAAAATACGTACAAGTTAAAATATCGAACAAATTTTGATATAAGTAGTATGAGTGGAAAAACGTTGCTTCTGCAACGTCTCCGGCGCTACGGGAAGTGCAACCCCTTCGCCCTTGCGTAACAAAGGATAGCCACCCATGTTCACCTCCGCAGCTTCGGCTTGCTGGTCGCCTCCGGCGACCAGCCTCAGCCGCTACGGCTTCCACGGGTGCCTATGCTTTGTTACAGCGGGCGGGGGTTGCCCTCCCTTCGCGCCTCCGGATTTTTATATACATTCTAGGGGTAACAGCCAAAAGACTACGTAAATTCGGGGTGCCCCAATTCGGTTTTGGAACAATTTCGACCTATTTTATCCATGAAAATCAGTGTCCAGTGTACAAGCATAGGTCAATCGTGAAGGTTTTATTTAGGTCTTTAAATTCAAATATTTTCTTGAAAGTCAATATGTTGTGCTACTAAAGTTAGTGACAGAAACGTATCGCTGTAAAACCGACTCCACGTAGTCTTGTCTGCCCTACCCCTAGAGTGTAATTTAGAATCGCGTAGGCGCGGAGGGGCGAGGCAGCCCGCGAGCTGAGGAGCAGGTGGTTTTAACACCCGCCGCCGCAGCTGAGGCTGGCCGGCTTGCCGGCCAACAAGCCGAAGCTGCGGTGGTGAGCGTTTAGACCATCTGCGACGTTAAGCTCGCGTGGGACTGCCGGAGCCCTGCAGCGCCGGAGCCGTGACAGAAACCATGCTTGCTTGCATGTTGCATGATTGCTGCATACGTGTTTGCTAGATGGTAATCAGTTACTAGGTGGGTTACAAAAAAAACAAGGTAAACCTCATGTAATGTACTTAAATTATTTTTACATAATAAAAACCCAAAATAAAACACATTTGTACGCAATTGTACGTCTCACTCATACTGCCTATATAATTTTTTTTCGGTATTTTAACTAGTAGGTATTTTTAACGTAGATATTATGAACTTAGATGTATTAAATGTTGATATTTTGAACTTAGGCATAATGTCATTCGATATTTTGAATCATTCGAAATTTTAATCACTCGGCATTTCAATCTTCGACGTTTTAAGCGTAGGTATAACAATTTTCGACATTCTGATATAATCGATATTTAAATTTTCGATGTTTTGAACATTGGTATTTTAAGCGTAGATATTTTCGATATTCAAATACGTACCCGCGAGTTATGTATTAACTTACACAGGGCAAATAATAACATACTATTATGGTAGTTATTATTGCAGTGACAGGCAGAATCCAATATTATGGTAATATTATAAAAACAGTTTTAGAGAATACAAACAGACATGGTAGGTAGGTACTTAACTTACTTGACTCCTCAGAAAGGAAGAGCTACCTAGCGCATCCCTTTTTATTTACTCTGTCCCCTTCCATGACGGCCTCACATTATGCCGCCTTTTTAAACCAATCACATATTTTCACCAAATAACTTTTAATACCTATTAACAATCTTATGTAAATCTAATTAGGCAGAACTGTTTTAAAACTTTATAAGATAATTAATGTATTTTTATCACAATTTTTCAGACTATAATTATATAAAGACTCTTAAACATAACATTCACTGAGTTTACTAGGTATATGGTCTGTGTGGTGCCGGACTTAAAGAATACCACCACCCCTTACTTCCCGTGGGTGTCGTAAAAGGCGACTAAGGATCGTACCGGAGAATGGGCAGCAGCGTTCTTTATGTATTCCACCATCATACCATACTGCGATCGCCAACCCGCCTGCCAAGCGTGGCGATTATGGCAAACCCTCCCAAAATTGGGGGAGGCCTATGTCTAGCAGTGGACGTCTATCGGCTGAAACGACGAACGACGACTAGGTATATTTATTATTTATGACTACTTATAACCTTTAGAATTGTACGTAAAATAAAGGAAATTTTAAATACAATGTTTAATTTTGTTATCCTTACATTTTAGGTGAAAAGTAAAATAAGTTATTGTATTTATTTAGACCGACCCACAGATCTCCGGTTTCGTTCGGAATCGTTGATTAATTTGTCTAGAAACACTCTTGGTTGTTTAGCCAAAATTTTGTACATACTAATTCCATACAATCTAGGAAGATTGTATTCTTTTTAATTCTACATATTCCGACACGGCCATTCTGATCTGTGCTTCGTCCCGAAGAACATAGGCAATATAAGTTAAGAGTATTTTAAATAACATAAGACATCATCACAGACCGGACATCATTGTTCTGTTACAGATTACATACATTGGTTTAAGGCAGACTAAAAGCTTATTCATATTTTAACTAACATTAATACAACCACTAATATAAAATCTGTGTCCAAACATTTTATACATATATAGATATCGCACATTGATATTTATCGCACATTAATTTTTTATTCTTTGGTGCAAAACTAGTCATTACTGTTTTGTAAAACTTTAAATGCTCCTACTGAAAAAACAGCTTTTTTGGTTAGTGTCTCTCTTCTTATCAATGTGCGATATGTATCACATTCCTAACCACATTGATGTCTACTTTGACATAACATTCCTACCCACAGTGATATCCTTTTTGCTATCGATATACGAGTAAACAAGCAACTACTTCATCTTAGTCACTTTAAAGGATTAATGCTAAGGATTTGTATTTGGTACAAAATTATCCAACACCCAAGTTCAACGACTATTACCGCTAAACTAATAAAGTTATCTTAACCGCTATACTTTTCCTTTAAAGTTCATGAAATGCACTATCATCATGAATTTTTCCAGATTTTTCAAGCCCGCAGCTTAGGTTTTAGAGTGGGGGGGCCCTACTGGAACAAAAACTTGCACTTTAACGTTTAATATTTCGTAAATGGAGCATTAAATCGAAAAATAATTATAGCAACCCCCAAGTAATTTTAGAAGACCTATTCAACGATACCCCACACGATGAGGTAGACGACGAAAAAAATATTCATCCCCACTTCACATGTAGGGGAGCTACCCTAAAAAAAAAGATTTCCCAAAATTTTATTTTACCACTTTGGCGGCGTAATTGATATACGCACTCCTACAAAATTACAGCCTTCTAGTAGTAACGGTCTCTTAGCAAAACCTCGAACAGACAGACAGACAGACGGACATGACGAAACTATAAGGGTTCCTTGTAGGCTAGTGCCTACGGAACCCTAAAAACTTGAAAATTATTTTTTTGTCTGATCAATGCCCTAGATTGATGAGGAAAGTAGAGTGATGACTGGTACCTACCTAACGAATTATTTAGCTATATACATTTTAAACTACATTATAATTACCTTTATTTTAAAAAAAACCGTTTATCTTATAAGAGTGGAGATGACCAATGTTTAATCTTTACTGCTTCTCAGTCGTGCAATTCTGCCAACGCCGAGCTCGCAAATAGGTCGCTATTTAAAATTTTCACGCGGCTTAAAGCCACGTAAGCTTGGCCTTTTGCAAAAGCTTTTTTGCCCAAATATACTACAGCCTTTGCAACTGTGGTTCCTTGCAACATATGTACAGACACAGTAACAGCCCAACTTAAAATAATCGGAAAAATTGTTCTCTCAATGTTGCCATACCCTCTGTGACCTTGAAAAAATATACTTTGTGGTCGTATGGGAATCCAACCATTTTCGTCATTAGAACTCTCTTAAAACTCGTCATCAAATTTAATAAATATTGTTTTTGGTAGTTCACCTTCTTTGAGTTGGTCTCGGCGAAGTGCAATCCCGATTTTTTTGATAATCCCCATGCTTCCATTAACTAGCCCTTCAGACACCTTTAAAGGAATTCGGTGTCATGTCGTTGGTTCCGCATTTTCGTTTCTTGACACCTTTTTTTGTGAAAAAAACTTTTTATTTATTAACATTGATGAACGACTTTCGTTTCATTGTTGTTATGACACACAGAGCGGCGAGCGACTTTAGAACTACAGTCAGACGTTTCACGCTGTTTTACAAAACCTCTGGTCGTTGACCCGCTGCATTGATAAATGCAAAACCTTTAAGCAATCCTGCGAATCCTGCGTGGTAATGTTCAGTAATTACGTGTAAAACCGCTAAGCGTCGTTCAGTTGTTTTACATAACGGAGCTGTCCTGTAAAACGACTAGCAGTTTTGTAAAACAGCGGATTCTGCAATCCATCTGCGACATAAGCACACTAAGTATCATATCAATGCAGGAGAGGTGTAAGAATGCGGTTCGAAGCGTGCTGTGCGAGCTGATGGCGGCTCTGCCGCTGTCGTCCCCCTTGTCGCCGGGGCGCGGTCGCCGCACGCGCTCGCCGAGCTACGCGCGCTCGCCGCGCCACGCGCGCCCTCAGCGCCACGCGCGCTCCCCGCGCCAACGTCGCGCGAGCCAAGTCGCGCCCGCTAGCAGTGCGCCGCCGCCGCCGCTGCAGAAACCGCCCAGCGCTTTCTACGCGCATGGTCACAATCGGTAGGTCTGTCGGCAACAGTCACAGCTGTGTTCATAACTTATACATAAATATGTACTATATCTTAATACTATGCTACTATTATATTTTAAGAGGCAATGCGGCTGGTCGTTTCTCCATAGAAACGCTCTCGCCTGTTTTCTTTCTGGTTGATGACCATAAAGCAATGATTTTTACAGAATAATAAATATTAACCACTTGTATGTCCCTATGTTTTCCTTTTCGATGATAAGTACATTATTTTTATAAGCACCAGAAACCTCATAAAATGTCAATTTAAACCGTTGTCAACAGAGGCATAGTGTACTTTGACAACTATTAATGAAAAAAGAAAAACAGAGGGACACAGTATACATATCCTTCTTATTCAGTTTATGAAATATCTTATAAATTGGTCCAATATTGGAGGGCGAAATAGGCGAGAGCCAAGCCTCGAGTTATGACTTTTTACTTAGGCTTTTTCTAGTCTCTCCGACCGCATTTTCCCCAAAAAGGTTTACAGCTTCATTCGAAGCAATTTATTGTTTACGTATTGTAGCAGCGCCTCCGAGTACATACCAGCCTTGCACGGATTTTTAGAGATAAATAAAAGAATTTTTATTTTTTTTATCATTTCACTGGCAACTCTGTAACCAAAGAGATTTAAGATAGGTACAATAGAGAGGCTATGCAAAAAAATGTCTTAGAAAAACTGTGATCTCAGTGACGTCATCTAACATAATATAGCAAAATTAGGGCGGCATAATCACCGAATAGAAAATTGGAAATGCAACTTTAGCGAAAAGGAGGTGTTTTTTTTTTCATACATTTGTGGCCAAACAATGTACCTTATGAACAAAAGTACTGAAATACAGAAAAAAATCGCAGATTCTGAAAAAATATAATATTGGATTTATTTATACATTTGTACCACATGAAATTGTCGTTCAAAGATGTTAATAACTTGCAACCCATGAATTAATTTGGCAATCTCATGAATTCATGATACAATAATAATAATTCAATAGTACAAGTTTGGCCGAAAAAAATACATCCTTTCGTTCTCCTCTGTCATTATACATATTATAAAGTGATGCGTACCGCCATACTGGGGATGATACTGTCACATAATACAATAATTCCGATGATGCGTTTTGTTACTTCATTTTATAATAAACTAGCTGACCCGGCAAACGTTGTTTTGCCATATAAATTATTTCTAGCTGCCCGGCGCTACTTCGTTTGCGTGGTGTCCTACCCCTTACCCTACCCTACCCATAACCCTACGCCTACACTACTCCTACCCTGCTCCTACCCTACACTACTCCTACACTACTCGTACCCTACTCCTACCCTACTCCTATACTACTCCTACCCTACTCCTACACTACTCCTACACTATTCCTACCCTACTCGTACCCTACTCCTACCCTACTCGTACCCTACTCTTACCCTACTCCTACACTACTCCTACTCTACTCCTACCCTACTCCTACACTACTCCTACCCTGCTTCTACCCTACTCCCATAGATATATTAAATTTTTCTCAGCGTAAGAACCATCCTCGTACTTCAAGGAATATTCTAAAAAAAGAATTAGCGAAATCGGTTCAGCTGTTCTCGAGATTTGCGCTCAACAACACATTCAGCGATTCATTTTTATATTATAGAAGATGTAACATAAAGAAATTATCCTGATTATTATCTTATTTTTGTATTTAAAAAAGTTTTTTTCCTTAGATAAGACATTATTTTTGTGAAACATTTAGCGAACAAGAGTTAAAAAAATACATTTACTTTTTAACCGACTTCTAAAAAAGGAGGAGGTCCTCAATTCGGATGTTTGTATTTTTTTTTTTTATGTTTGTTCGCGCATAACTCCGTCGCTTGCCAACCGATTTGAAAAATATTTTTTTGTGGGAAAGAGTACTTTCCAAATGGTCCCATAAAAATTATATTGAAATCGGACAAGCGGTTTTTGAAAAATCAACAAAAATCTAATAATTTATCTACATTGTCTACATTAACGATCTTTTGTTTACTCTGCATTGCGTTTTTTGTTCGCGCATATCTCCGTCATTTACGAACCGATTTGGAAAATTCTTTTTTTATAGTAACTTGAGCACTTGCTCTCGGAGATCATCATTTGGTAAAGTGGAGCTGATGATAAAGACCACAGATGGCCATCGGAACTACTCAATGACAAATATTTCACGGGTTGCGATTCGATTAGGTACTATTATGTGGTTACTAAGCATTTATGCTCGTAACAATGCGTATTTTGAAGTGGAGCTGATGGTGACTTCTCAGTCAGCTCCAGTTCTCCTGGTTCTTACTAGGAGAACTCCTTAACAATTAACGTCCCTTCATCGGAAAAGCAATATTTTGTAAAAGGTGATGAGCAGTTGACATTAGGCTATTTTTAGATAAATTACAAACTGACCCACTAAAAAGTGAAAAATAAAAACATTTTCCCAAAAAAAACTTTTTACACAAAAAAAAACAACCGACTTCCAAAAAAAACACTACAAATTGAAAAATAACTTTAATTTCGGAAGTCTGTGTCTTTGTTAGACACAGACTTCCGAAATTAAATTTATTTTAGTTATTAATATTAGTTATTATATAATTATTAAAGTTATTTTTCAATTTGTAGTGTTTTTTTTGAAAGTCGGTTGTTTTTTTTTTGTAAAAAGTTTTTATTTTTTACTTTTTAGTGGGTCCGTTTGTAATTTATCTAAGTTACAATAGCCTAATGTCAACTGCTCATCACTTGTTAAAAAATATTGCTTTTCTCGATGTTGGGACGTTAATTGTTGAGGAGTTCTCCTGGTAAGAACCAGAAGAGCTCCTCAACAACCACTCACCATACGCATTGTGACGAGCATAAATTGCTTAGCAACCATATTAAAGTAATCGAATCGCAACCCGTGAAATATTTGTCATTGAGTAGTTCCAATGGCCATCTGTGGTCTTCTTCATCAGCTCCACTTTACCAAATGATGATTTCCGAGAGCAAATGCTCAAGTTATTTAAAAAAATACCCAAATCGTTATAGCTTTGCCTATAAAATTTGAGGGTTTCCCTCGATTTCCATGGGATCCTCTCATCAGATTCCAACGTGATGATAATGGGACCACCTCGAGAGTATACCCTTTCAAACAAAAAAAGAATTATGAAAATCGGTCCACAATTAACGGAGTAATCGCGTAACAAACACACAATAAAAAAAAAAACATACCGTCGAATTGAGAACCTCCTCTTTTTTGTAGTCGGTTAAAAAAAACAACCGACTTCCAAAAAACACTATAAAGTGAAAAATAATTTTAATTTCGGAAGTCGGTGGCAAAAAACTAAAATACAAATCCAAAGACACCGACTTCCGAAATTAAAGTTATTTTTCACTTTATAGTGTTTTTTGGAAGTCGGTTGTTTTTTTTTTGTATAAAAGTTTTAATTAGATTATTGTACATACGTTTGGATAGCTTTCTGAAAGGCCAAAAGACTGTGGCCCAAGGCCGATAATTTTTTTTTTTTTTATTAGTTCTCGTTAAGTACCTACCAATAATGCCATCAATTCATCATTCCGTTTCGGTTCCTCGCCATTGTTCGTTGGTTTCCTGTCTCTTGGAGTCCTATTTCGTGCGTGATTTCATACTTGTTGATTTGGCTATTCTTCCCTGGACTTTCGATTGATTTCTTAAATCTTGACGACCTGGTTAACCCATTTAGACTTAACACTTAATTAGTTTAGTTTGACAGCTTTCAGCTGTCACTGCTGTTATGAAGTTTCGTTGAACGCAGTTACGATGTGAGGTAGTGATTTTTTATATTCTTTTATTTCTTAATCTATCGAATATTGGAGGATTTTAAATACTGCTAATAACAGAATTTATTGCAAGGAATTTCACTTGTAATTTGTACCTCGGTACGAGTTTGGCCGAAAAAAAACACATCCTTTGGATCTCCTCTGTCATTATATTATAAAGTGATACATACCGCCGTACTGGGGCTGATACTGTCACATAATACTTGTTTAGTGATGCGAGGCTACCAAGTTTGGGTCTCCTCTGTCATTATATTATAAAGTGATGCGTACGCCATACTGGGGCTGATACTGTCACATAGTACTTGTTTAGTGATGCGAGGCTACCAAGTTTGGGTCTCCTCTGTCATTATATTATAAAGTGATACATACCGCCATACTGGGGCTGATACTGTCACATAATACTTGTTTAGTGATGCGAGGCTACCAAATTTGGGTCTCCTCTGACATTATATTATAAAGTGATGCATACCGCCGTACTGGGGCTGATACTGTCACTTATTACTTGTTTACTTAAGTGATGCGAGGCTACCAAGTTTGGGTCTCCTCTGTCATTATTATAAAGTGATGCATACCGCCCTACTGGGGCTGATACTGTCACATAATACTTGTTTAGTGATGCGAGGCTACCAAGTTTGGGTCTCCTCTGTCATTATATTATAAAGTGATGCATACCGCCGTACTGGGGCTGATACTGTCACATAATACTTGTTTAGTGATGCGAGGCTACCAAGTTTGGGTCTCCTCTGTCATTATATTATAAAGTGATGCATACCGCCCTACTGGGGCTGATACTGTCACATAATACTTGTTTAGTGATGCGAGGCTACCAAGTTTGGGTCTCCTCTGTCATTATATTATAAAGTGATATATACCGCCGTACTGGGGCTGATACTGTCACTTATTACTTGTTTACCTAAGTGATGCGAGGCTACCAAGTTTGGGTCTCCTCTGTCATTATTATAAAGTGATGCATACCGCCGTACTGGGGCTGATACTGTCACTTATTACTTGTTTACCTAAGTGATGCGAGGCTACCAAGTTTGGGTCTCCTCTGTCATTATTATAAAGTGATGCATACCGCCGTACTGGGGCTGATACTGTCACTTATTACTTGTTTACCTAAGTGATGCGAGGCTACCAAGTTTGGGTCTCCTCTGACATTATATTATAAAGTGATGTACCGCCCTACTGGGGCTGATACTGTCACATAATACTTATCTAAGTGAAAAATAACTTAAATTTCAGAAGTCGGTGTCATTGGGTTTGCATTTTCGTTTTTTGACACCGACTTCCGAAATTTAAGTTACTTTTCACTTTGTAGTGTTTTTGTTGAAAATTGGTTGTTTTTTTTTTTTGTAAAAAAGTTTTATTTTTCACATTTTAGTTGTACCTACCTACCCCACACAAATTCATATAAGTAACACTACTTGCTATGTGAATATCAGTGACAGTAAGCTATATATTGAACACATCTGCCTACCCCTTTAAAGGGTACAGGCGTGATGTTATGTTGTGTGATTGCGCAAACAATGCAAACATATGGGATAGCAGCAATCGCGGTTGATTTGCAGGCATATATTGAAGAATTCTGTTGTCTGTCTTTGAAACTCATATTTAAATGGGACCATTTCGGTATAACCTCTTTCGAACAAAAAAAAGAATTTTGCATATCCGTCCATATATGAGGAGTTATGCCCAAACATACATAAAAATATATATATATAAACATCCGAATTGAGAACCTCCTCCTTTTTAGAAGTCGGTTAAAAAACAGTGTATGCATCAAAACAGTATATACAGTGTATGCATGTTTCCTGGAACAGTCAAAAGCATTCGACCTGGTTTCCTATAATGCCTTGTGGGGAAAGCTTCGAAAGCGGGCGTTCCTGCTTCGTTGGTGTCCACGTTATATGATTGTGGTATGTCTGACCCCTACAAGGTAGAGTGTGGTGTTACACAGGGCCAGGGGGGTCTTACCTCGCCAAGACTTTTTAACATTTATGTTAATAAATTAATGGTAGAGAGCTCAGCAACACACATGTCGGAAGCCACATAGATGGAGTTAGTTTTAATAACTTGAGCTACGCAGACGAGACGGTGTTGCTGAGCCCATCTATCTGCGGAATGAGAAAATTGGTTTTAATTTGTGAGGGGTATGCCGAACAGTATGGGCTAAAGTACAACCCTAAGAAAAGTGACCCTAAGAAAAGCGAGCTGCTGGTGTTTAGAGATCGAAATAAAAGTCCATCATATTATATCCCTACGGTAACGCCATGCGGTTCACTTTTACCGAGAGTAACCTAGTTTAATTTTTATTTCAAGCCTTACATTCAGGGGATGCCGCTTGAAGACTTACTTTTTGCAGGTGGTTAAGTGGAAAAATAAGCAGAGATTACCATTTTCTGAATTTCATATTATGGTCTGAGGAAACAAATTTTTCTAATAATGGAATGTACAGCCGCCAAAATCACCATTATTGGTGTAGAGAAAATCCTCTCAGGTTTCGCGAAATACATACGAGTAATCAAGTGCGATTTTCTTTTAATTGTTGGTGTGGTATAATGTGAAACCGAGTGGTAATAGTGGAATTTTATGGAGGCATCTTGAATTCCAACATTTATAACAACAGAATATTAGAGAATCTTGAAAACCTCGTCGATGATTTACCTCTGTCGGAATCAAGAATAATGTTTTTTCAACAAGATGGCGCTCCACCTCACAACAGCCGCAGTACGCGTTCGACTTTGAACCGACAGTTTGGTGATCAATAAAAAATATGATGACGTGTAAAAGTGTTTGTAAAAACCTACTTACAGAAAATAAATCATTTATCATTTAATGGATAGGAACACATGGTCCTATTTCTTGGCCAGCGCGTAGTCCAGATCTGACCCCTCTAGATTTCTTTTGTGGGGCTACCTGAAAACTGAGGTTTACAAAAAGCAATACGTTAAAGAACTTAAAGACTCACTAACCACAATTTTGTATGGAATTCATACAAATAAATTGTCAGCAGCCACTAGGTCGGTACAGAAACGAATCAATTTATGTATTCGCCAAAATGGCGGTCACTTCAAGCACTTGATATCGTAGGGCAAGAAACAGCAAGATTTTAAATAAGAATAACATCATCAAGTTATGTTAGTTAATAAAAAAAGAAAATTAATACGCCTTCTTTTTGATATGTGTAAAATTCTACGTGATCTTGTCTTTTGTTTTATTTTTTGTATTTCAGTTAAGTACACAAATTCTTTACAAAATGTAAGGAAAAGTTTTCTGCAATTTGTGACTTTTTGAGTGGGTACCTACTCCAACGATGGTTGGTCCCATAGAAGTTTTTGATCAGTATTAGAAACAGGGTCGATTGGCATCAAAAAATGTTTTTGTGTAAGATGGCTATTTTCTTGCTAACTGTATTTTTTTTTTTTGAAAATCTGTGAATGGGGATCAAAATTCCATAAAAAATTATGGATAGTCTCCTAAGACCATTTTCGCGTAGCTGCAACGGATAAGGTACTTCCCCTTACTGCCCCGCTGAAAGTCTCCACCTTGTATATATTATACCTAAGTGTATGTTATAGTAAATAGTGTGTGTGTATATAACCTATTTATGTATTTGTGTAGGTACCTAGTTTTAATAGTTTTTTTTTAATCATTTTTCCTCTCAAAGTCTTAACCAAAGCACCTGCCATCTAGTCTCTTATCTAGGTATTACATTTGTGTAATTTTATAAGTTTACCAAAACCGTAGATTATAAATAAATCAAATACCTATTAATAATAATGTCCAACACCATACATAAATACAAAGTAATATTTGCACAATAAAATTTGGCGCCTTTCTTACTTCCGTCTATTTTAGAAAAAAATTAATACCACGTAAAGAAGCGAAGCTCACTTTCGCCGCCGCCCGCGCAGTTTATGATTGGGGACGGGGAATTTCGTGTTGTAAACTCGTAACTCGTAATACACTTGAGGCGTGGACAGATTAAGCGGGGTGATGACGATGAGGACCTCTTGAGGCCCCACATGGCTGGACTAGCGCTAATTGTACTATACATAATTAAATTTTACAGCAACATATTACTCCTGGACGACTCGATACGGAGCGCGGGCACCCTGGTAAGCGTTGTGAGCGCAGCCAGTGCGGCCAGTGCGGGCAGAGCGGGCAGCGCGGACAATTCTGGCAGGGCGCGTAGCGCTGGCAGCGCGCAGCGCGAGTGGCCTCGAAGCGTAGCGACACAGGTGCACGCCCTCGGGTGCGCACTGCCTTTATCATTCATTACACATCTCCGGTCGAAGACCATACAGAGAGAACCCGCCCACATAAAGTTACGAGTGTACGACCAAGCTAACGCAACCAGTCTGCACGGCCGCGGCTGCACTAGTATGTATTTTTAAACCAAAGTGCATTATTATATGTATAACTGGGTTAAGAGATTCTGGACTGTATTCAATGCAGCGTCTGCTCGCACGATACTTTTAATTATATAGGTAACTAGCTGACCCGGCAAACGTTGTTTTACCATATAAATAATTTCTAGCTGCCCGGCGCTACTTCGTTTGCGTGGTGTCCTACCCCTTACCCTACCCTACTCCTACACTACACCTACCCTACTCCTACCATACTCCTACCCTACTCCTATACTACTCCTACCCTACTCCTACCCTACTCCTACCCTACTCCTACCCTACTCCTACCCTACTCTACTTCTACCCTACTCCTACACTACTCCTACCCTACTCCTACCATACTCCTACCCTACTCCTACCATACTCCTACCCTACTCCTATACTACTCCTACCCTACTCCTACCCAACTTCTAACCTACTCCTACCCTATTCCTACCTTACTCCTAACCTAAAACTCCTACTCCTACCCTACTCCTGCCCTACTCCTACCCTACTTCTACCCTACTCCCATACATATATTAATTTTTTCTCTGCGTAAGAACCATCCTGGTACTTCAAGGAATATAAAAAAAAAAGAATTAGCGAAATCGGTTAGCTGTTCCCGAGATTTGCGCTTAGCAACACATTCAGCGATTCATTTTTATATTATAGATTTACAAATTAAAATTAATAAATTGGTGACACCGGCCGGGTGGAAGGCGTTGTTCATCATCGGTCAAGCGTTTTCCCAACTTTGTTAGGGTCGGCAACGATTTATATTATGTTATTAGAAAAATAATAAATAAAGGCAAATTGCGCTTGGAAATGGCTTCAATAGTGTCTATAGCCTTTCTTTACATGACTGCGCGCCTCGCCTGGCGCAGTCTGATAGGCTGATAGCGAACGCGCTATCGAGGCTGACTGCTGCACGCCAATTGATCGAAACTGCGGCCGCGGCCCTGTTCAGTGCACGGGTATCCGACGCGTTGGCTTGGCCGACGCCGCGGTGGTCGAGGCGCATCGCGCGACTCTGCGCGTGCGTACTGAGTACAGTCGCACGCAGCCCTGCGGTCGCGGGTGATACACACGTTTCCAGTAAACCCTCACTAAATTAAGTTTGTCTCATGGATAATATGTAAATAAATTGATTCAATTGTTTTCATTCTGTGCAGGTATGTTCATCGCGACGACTGGCACCCAGGTTAGCCTTTGAAAGTTAATAATCTCTATACCTACACTTGATTTAAAGGTACTTGATTTAGTCTAGCGTACCTATCACCGGAAAGGAAATGGGTGGTCATCTAAATCTGCATTTCGGTTCTAGTAAATTTGATATGCGTTTAATTTAACTAGCCACACAGCACAGCAGCCACAGCCAGCTAAGACATTCATTATACTAGACTTTGTCCTCGAGATTAGCATAGAGATCATGTAGTAGACAACCGGTGTCGCCATATGCATTGTATGAGAGTTTTTTTTTTCAATTCCCGCCTTCGTCTGGCAGCCCCACAGCAAACTTAATTACACATTCAGTGCTTTGCCATTAAGCAAACTTTCCGTTAAATTTATAATTTTGTGTTGTACATCAGTTCGTTCTGACCATTGGTAAACGTTCTCGACCAGTGGAAGAGAATTATGAAACTATTGCCAATAAATTCATCCTCATTATCGATCGTTGCGTTTTTCGTCAAGTTCTACATCATCGCGCTCACGTTCAAGATCGCCAAGGCGTGAGACGGCAGCCCGCCGCAGCCAGTGCGTCTATACATTGAAGACATGCCTACAACGGCAGGCGCCGACGTCAATCGGCAACCGTCGACAAGTACCGCTGAGCTTCAGCCGTCAACCAGTACCGCAGTGCCACTGCCGGTGCCTACGCCACCGCTGCATTCAGAAGCGTCACCTGCACCTTTGGAACTGGATGTTGAACTGCTGGAAATATTAGGGGAGGACCCTTCTCGGACCAAGATGTACGATATGAATATACAATCTGATCTTGCCTGATCTCGCCTGCAGCACATAGCTACTACAGGCTTATCTAAGGAAGAGCGCATGGAACTGTTGCAAAAATATTTGCCTCCAGCAAATTGCACTTCAATTGATGCCCCCGTTCTCTATCCTGAGGTCAACGCTGTCATCTCAGAGACTGTCTACAAAAGAGACAAATGCATCGAATTCAAACAAAGACAAACTTCCTCCGCAACATCATGTTTAGCTGAAGTGCTCACCTTACTCATTTCATCAGAACCAAAAAATACGACATTAATCAAACTACTTATGGACGCTATCAAACTGTTGTGCGATAGTCAGTTCTCAGATTCTGTCACACGCAGGAACTTTGTGCTGTCTCTCAATCTGAAAAAGGCGTTGAAAGACCAGCTGCAAGCAACAAAAATAGACAAATTCCTTTTCAGTGAAGATCTGTCAGAAGCATTAAGGGCAGCCAAAGCTATCACGAAGTCAGGAGCTGACCTAAAATTCACACCGTATCCACCCAGCAAAAAGCCGGCGAAGAATAAAAATAAACCGCACCAGATAAATTTAAAACGGCGTGGTCCTGAGTCACAGGCCGAGGAGGAATCAGAGGACGAAGGAGCCTGGATACAAAAGTCGTCAAGATAACATCGTCGCGTCAAGATCGGATTCGCAGCCGCCGCCGATAGACTCGGTAAAATACGCCGGTAGGCTATCTTACTTTCGCGACCAATGGTCACTTTTTGTGTTTTCAAGGCCTGTGAAACAGACCATTATGCATACAAAAAGACTCTATAGCCGTCGGATAAAGACATAAAAAGTGGCTAAATTCGTAAAGCAGATGTAGTTCTGCATTTTTGGTATGTTGTATGGGTCTGTTAGGATAGTGTGAATTCAAATTAGCAACTTCGAAAAACCTGTGGAAACTGAGAAAATCGAGAAAAGCTTCGAAATTTTGGGACTTTTTTACTATTTGCTCTCCAGGGCCAAAACTGTGCATTTTTTGCAAATGATGTTTTTACACTTATAAACTGTATTAAATTACCTACAATTTGAGCTCAATTGCAGCTCTATTGACCCCATAGGAGCCAAGCTATTGTACTTCGAAGATGGCCAATTTTACTCGAAAATTTAAATTTTCAGGTTTTACTCACTTATTTCGCGAAATATTGGCAAAACTACTTGCCCTACGAAGAAATATTACAAAAAATATTTTGTAGTACATTTATTTAGCTTTTATTATAGCCCAAAACAAAGTCTGTGAGACTAACAGTTCACTCACAATCTCGAAAAAACGAAAAGAAGGTAAAATGGGTTATAAAGGCAAAAGACTCAATGTATTTATTTATTATTTATTTATTTATTTATTATTATTAATTACAACGGTTATACACCAGTGACAGTAATTAATTACATCACACAGTACAGACAGTTTCAGTACACAGAGTTATTGGAAATTAGACCGGAATCTTATAAGGGGCGATGGGGGATGTCATAAATAACAGATAGAATTTGAAAAAAAAAAATGTAAAAATATAAAAAAAGTCCTAGGTTGATATTTTAGGAGCTGTGAGACTAAAACTCTATGGCCGCGCCTTTGAAACGGTGAAAAACACGTTATCGCCGATATCTCGCTGAAAAAGCATCGCAGACGTCTGAAGTTTTTTGTGAACCTAGATTTGAATTTGTCAAAATTTGTAAAAATACAACAAAACATCCTAGGTTTATATTTCAGGAGCTGTAAGACTAAAACCCTGTGGCCGCCCCATTGAAACGGTGAAAAACACGTTATCGCCGATATCTCGCTGAAAAAGCATCGCAGACGTTTGAAGTTTTTTGTAAAACCTAGATCTGAATTTGTCAAAATTTGTAAAAATACAACAAAACATCCTAGGTTTATATTTCAGGAGCTGTAGTAAGATATCGCGTACAAATAAGTCGTGATTATTTATCGAAGCAACTAAGCATTAGCGAGCAAACAAAACCTATTTATTAATATGTAAAACTATCGATAATGGACAAGCAAAAATCATATTGTAAAACCTTCAACAAGTTTTGAATATTTCGATAGGGTGACCATGGCTTAACTTTCCACCTATTGTATTATCAATTATATCTCAAGGATTTAAATTAAATTAAAATGAAACTGGGACCGCCTCTATTTATTATCTATATTAATGACTTTCCTACAGCGTCAACATATCCTATGACAATGTTTGCGGACGACAGCACTTTACTATTTAATAATGACGAAGTAAGTACATTAGAGGCTGACATTAATTCTAATTTAAAATCAGTTGTGAATTGGCTTCAAAATAATAATTTGATTATAAATCTAGACAAAACAGTATTAATGACATTTCAGCAAAGAGTAAATCACAAATTGAACTTAAATATTAGATATAATGACAAAGTTATTAATGAAACAAATGTAACAAAATTTCTCTTTTATTTTAGGATTACATATAGAAAACACATTAAAATGGAATTCACATATTGACAAAATGTGTAGTAAACTAAACCAATACTCCTATGCCTTGCATATTGCATATGTTAAGTAAAACAGCCGATCGGACAACAGTATTAACAGCATGTCATGGTCTGGTGGCCTCAACATTAAGATATGGAATTATATTTTGGGGAAATGCTACGGGTAAAAATACAGTATTTAAGTGCCAAAAAAGATGCATAAGAGCTATCTACAACTTACAGACAACTGACAGTTGCAAACCATTTTTTAAAGATAAGAAAATATTAACAATGCCATCGTTGTACATATTTGAAACGACCATGTTTGTCAAAAATAATCTGCACAAATTTGCTCGAGTAAGTAGCCAGCGCCGTTGTGACCGGTTACAAACAGTTGGGTCTAAAACTGCACTATTTAGGAACAGTGTTTTTGCAATGGCTCCAAGGTTATATAATAAGTTACCAAAATGTATAAGAAGTGAAGAAAATGTCCACAAATTTAAAAGTAATTTGTTTTTATTTCTAGTTGACAAGACGAATTACTCTATTGAAGATTTTTTAAATGACAAACTATGATATAATTCCTTTATGTAATATTATCTTCCTTTGACATGCATGTAAAATTTAATTTAATTGACATTTATTCATTTAATTGACATTTATTCATTTAATTGACATTTATTTACCTTTATTTACTATTTTAATTACTGTTTAATCTGGTTTTTTTATGATATAAGTAACAAAAAAATTACTATTTGTACACCAATTTTATTGGTAGAACGTAGAGCTCGACTACAATAATATGTATATTCAAGACCTTTTATGTATACCTATGTTCACAAATAAAGATTGATTGATTGATTGATTGAACGATAAGATACAAAAACTTTGTATATTTCTTTAAAAATTTCACAAATCCCAGATTGTTTACTTCCACTTAGGTATTTTTTATTATTACGATCTTATCGCTTAAGGACTTTCTCTAAATAACATTTGTCGAAATCTTGAAAAAAAAAGTTGACCTTTTCACACAAACAAAATCTATAAAATGAGGTAGAAAGAAAAGAAATAAAAATGTATTCTTTAATTTAGTTTACAAATAAAAAGACAAAATATACACATACAGCGTAGTCAAATACCTCGCACTCAAGCTTAAAAAATGTTGTCAATTTTCTCCATTGCTCGATGTCTGGGCCAGGGACAAAAGCTAGTAGTTTTCTTCTTAGTCTGTGATTATTTGACATTGACAATTTGAGATTGACTTCAAATCAAACAAATCAATCCGTGAATCCGTTCCGTCTCTAACGAGCGCGAGCGCCCGCGACACTGGCTTAATATTATGACAACAGAACAAAAACAAGTGGAAAAATAACTACTTTTGCAACTCAAACTCAAACTCAAACTCAAAGCATTTATTTCAATTAAACCTTTAACAGGCACTTTTGAATTGTCAAGAAGTCGGTCAGTCAGAAAATATGAAGCTAGTTGCCCATTCCAAAGCGTAGGTACCTATGGAGAAGAACGGGCAAGAAACTCCATGGACACTCTTTTTAAATTACATTTTACAAAAATATTTGTTACATCATTACTTTTAAATTTATGATTATATAATGTGAGAACGATGTAAAAAACAAAAAAAGACGTCCGCGTTAAAAGCATCCAGAATACAACAAATTGTAACAAAACAACAATCCAAAATTAAAACAATTAAAATAAGCCCAGGCGGCTAAGTGATGACCAGCCCCAACTGACGGCGCCCGTTCACGAACATGACGTATATACCACAATAAACAAACAACAATAATACGGACAATTAAGCCGTGTGTCGCATCTGTACAAGAACAGGTCGTTGCTCAGCAAAATGCTGTGACATCGGACGAACGTATCGTAACAGTTTATTCCTACTGTAAAGTATAATTTAAAATTACCCTGTTTTATATGTATATCTTTTAGGTTTTAAAAACTTTGATGTGATTTCGTTTTGTTTTTGTGTTATTTCATCATCAATAAGTTACATTGGGAGGGATGTATCGATAGTTTTACAATGGCAATGTAATCATCATCTATGAGACCATTATGTTAAATTTATATATTGTCAGAGGTTGTTCAGGACTTGCGAGTGTTCCGGTTTTATTATCGTCATAACAAATCATTCTGGAATTATTTACTAATGACACTTGTAATGACCAATCAGTTCTACAACCAGGGGAACATATTCCACAGCACCTATCAGCGTATATTTGTTTTGCTTTATTTCTAAGTAATGAGGTATTTCTTCTAGCGTAATTTTATCTGTGCCATTGAGATCAAATAAAATAATATTACTAAATTCGTACGTAAATCTCGTGGTTTCATTATTGCACTTTAAACAGCTTTTTAAATTGCAGTCATCGATAATGATAAATGATAATATCTTCCAGTCCTCCGATTCCGAATAAATTTATGGTTTCCATATTGATCGATAAAAACACTATGGTTCTTTTTGAGTGGTTAGCGCATGTCGGTTAAACTTTCTTTAGTACATAGGCACTGTACAAATACTCTAAAAGTATGTGTTCAAATATAAAAGCCATATCAAGTACTATCGCATCCATATGTATTGTTTTCGCTCTTGTAATATTTAGTAATGATTTCCTCTCGTAGTTTATAAGCACTATTTAAATTTAACGATTCTGCTAACATTTTTATAAATCCGCGGATTAATTTGCTTGTGCATGTATTAAATATTTGTTGGGTACTCAGAACTACATTATTTTCAGCTACCAAGCAATGGAGGGGTAACTAAACATGTAATATAATCTGTGATTTATGTAATTTTTAAAGAAATAGACACTTGTTTTTTTTATCTTATTGTTTCAATTTAATTTAGAGTCCTTGAGATATAATTTCTAATACAATAGGTGGAAAGTTTTCTGTAAACAATAAGCCATGGTCACCCTATCGAAACATTAAAACCGGCCAAGTGCGTGTCGAGCCACGCACAGTGTAGGGTTCCGTAGTAGCCCGTTATCACAATGTAGTACGATTCTGTTGTCCTTTATACTGAATAGGTAAAAAAAAAAACATATTTTGGTTTTCAATGCAAGTCTTTACCCATTATAAACAAGCAACTACTTCATCTTAGTCACTTTAAAGGATTAATGCTAAGGATTTTGTATTTGGTACAAAATTATCCAACACCCAAGTTCAACGACTATTACTGCTAAACTAATAAAGTTATCTTAATTGCTATACTTTTCCTTTAAAGTTCATGAAATGCACTTTCATCGAGAATTTTTCCAGATTTTTCAAGCTAGTAGTTTAGCTTTTAGAGGGGGGGGACGCCCAACTGGAACAAAAATTTGCACTTTAAACTTTAATATTTCGTAAATGAAGCATTAAATCGAAAAATAATTTTAGCAACCCCGAAGCCATTTTAGAAGACCTATTCAACGATACCCCACACGATGAGGTAGATGATGAAAAAAATATTCATCCCCACTTCACATGTAGGGGAGCTAAACTAAAAAAAATATTTTCCAAAATTTTATTTTACCACTTTGTTGGCGTAACTGATATACGTACTCCTACAAAATTTCAGCTTTCTAGTGCTAACGGTCACAGAGATTAAGCGAGGACGAACAGACAGACAGACGGACGGACAGACAGACATGGCGAAACTATAAGGGTTCCTAGTTGACTACGGAACCCTAAAAACGGGTTTTAGTCTTACAGCTCCTGAAATATAAACCTAGGATTTTTTTGTATTTTTACATATTTTGTCAAATTCAAATCTAGGTTTTACAAAAAACTTTAGACGTCTGCGATGATTTTTCAGCGAACGTGTTTTTCACCATTTCAATGGCGCGGCCATAGAGTTTTAGTCTCACAGCTCCTAAACTATAAACTAGGACTTTTTTCTATATTTTTACATTTTTTTTTACAAATTCAATCTATTATTTACCTAAATTTATCTCTGCAACGCTTAGTTTTAAAGATCTCCGTGGCCGCGCGGTTCTCCGCGTTTCTATGGCGCGGCCACGTTCAAACCCTTCTAACTTTTTGACCATAACTTTGACAAATTTATGGTTTTGGGAATCAACTTTTACAAATTTTTACTAAATCTTGGTATAGTTTTTTAGGGTTCCGTTGCCAAATGGCAAAAAACGGAACCCTTATAGATTCGTCATGTCTGTCTGTCTGTCTGTCCGTCTGTCTGTCCGTCCGTATGTCACAGCCACTTTTCTCCGAAACTATAAGAACTATACAGTTGAAACTTGGTAAGTAGATGTATTCTGTGAACCGCATTAGGATTTTCACACAAAAATAGAAAAAAAAACAATAAATTTTGGGGTTCCCCATACTTAGAACTGAAACTAAAAATTTTTTTTTTCGTCAAACCCATACGTGTGAGGTATCTATGGATAGGTCTTCAAAAATGATATTGAGGTTTCTTATATCATTTTTTTCTAAACTGAATAGTTTGCGCGAGAGACACTTCCAAAGTGGTAAAATGTGTCCCCCCCCCCCCGTAACTTCTAAAATAAGAGAATGATAAAACTAAAAAAAATATATGATGTACAATACCATGTAAACTTCCACCGAAAATTGGTTTGAAAGAGATCTAGTAAGTAATTTTTTTTTAATACGTCATAAATCGTAAACCGCAATTTACCTTTTATTCAACCAACTCAAATATAAAAAAATAAAAAAAACATTTAATTTCATAAACATAAACCTTATGCATAAACCCGGATGTTACGGAACCCTCGGTGAGCGAGTCCGACTCGCTCTTGTTTATAAATATAGCCGTAATCCGCGCCATCGAAACGCCAAACATAAGATTATATCTGAAGTGAGCGATTTCTTTGCTAAAAGCATTGAACAAAATGCTTTTTGCAAAAAGTTATACCGATTGATTTAACATTATTATTGACTAGCTGTGCCCGCGACTTCGTCCGCGTGGAATAGTGACTTTTAGGGCAGCATATTTTGAATTACATATACCATTTACAGACCGGGCATTTGCTGTCCGAACCCTCTGAGAACTCAGGCGAATTTCATTGAAAGTCTCAGACTCACGCGATAGTGCTTGAGCTTCACGATCGGCAGTGAGACGTATTTCTCGTTCTTCCTGTGTTTCTTGAGACCGAGCATTTGCTGTCCGAACCCTCTGAGAACTCAGACGAATTTCCCTATCAGTGAAAGTCTCAGACTCACGCGATAGTGCATGAGCTTAACGATCGGCAGTGAGACGTATTTCCCGTTCGTCCTGTGTCTCCTGGGATCGAGTATTTGTTGTCCGTACTCTCTGGGAGCTCAGGCGGATTTCCCTGACAGCAAAAGTCTCAGACTCACGCGATAGCGCGTGAGCTTCGCGATCGACAGATAAACGTGCCTTTCGTTGTTCCCCGTTTTCCCTATTTCGAGTTGTCATCATTCGAGAACGATTTGAACTCAGTCGAGATTCTCGCTGAGTCGAAGTTTCTGCAGCACGAAACCTAGCCTGGTGCAGAGAGCCTTTTGCCTCACGACCTTCCTCAGATTCCTGTGATCGAACTAATCTCATCCTTTTAGCATTTCTGCTACATTGGGAGAGGTTGGATCTTCTTCGAGGCATTCTTACAATAAAATAGTACTTACTACTTAACACACAGTTATTTAGTAAACATGTACTATCGTAAACAATTAAATTATAAATACTTACAGATTGGTAATTGGTATTACGGGCTGGTTTCCGCAACTCCACGTCAATGCGCGTATTTTGCGTACGGGTGGGAAAATCGATTATTCGATCCACCCCAGCTCCTCAAGGAAGGCCAGCAACGCCTTGATGTTGCTGACCGTCTCGCGTAGGGTACCTGGGTTACCGAAGTACTTTGCCCTGTACGTGGTGATCACCGGGCAGTTTAGAAGCACATGTGCCGCTGTCTCGTCATCCTCCATGCAGGCCCTGCACAGCGGACTGTCTGTTACTCCTATGACATAGAGGTGTTTATTAAATGACCCGTGGCCAGTTAAAGCTGCCGTAACTATACGCAGCTTTTGTTTAGTTAGACGGAGAACCTGTTTCGTGAGGCGGGGATCCAAAGTGGGAAGTGCTTCCCTAGCCTGCCTGCAATCGCCTTGATCCGTCCAAAGTTTGTCGTGTTGGTCTCTGGTGCGTTTCCTTACCAGAGTGCGTAAAAACCCGAAGGGAAGTGGCGCGATGGGCTCAGGTCCCACTGGTGCCATGCTCGAACCTCTCCTGGCAAGCTCGTCGGCTGCATCGTTGCCCAGCGAACCGCTGTGTCCTTTGATCCATTGAATGGTTATTTTATTGAGGTTACCCACCTGGTTGAGGCGCTGGTGACACTCGTATATTAGCCCAGAGTCAACTGTATAACTGTTCAGCGCTTGCAGAACAGCCATACTGTCTGAGAGTATGCGGAAAAGACCACTCGGTCTTTTACTTCCCTAGCCATAATGGCTGAAGCTGCCAGAGAAATACCCATGCATTCGGCCTGGAACACTGTGTTGTGGGCCCCCAATGGTGTGGCAATATGTATGTTGAGATCCTCCGAAAAGATTCCAGCACCTGTGCCACTACCTGTTTTAGATCCATCCGTGAAGATGCGCAGCTCCGTAGGTCGTAGCCCCTCGCATCGACGATCCTCGTGAAGTTGGATCTTGTATTTTTTATCAAAGATAAATTGTTTGGGTACCTTGTCTTTAATGGCTTTCGTAATGGGGAACTCCTTGTGTAGTCCCTCAAGCAGCATGGTGTGTGGTGTGATACTCTTACCCCAGAGATTTAGTGTATCAAGACGTACTGCCGCCATCGTCGCTTCCTTTTGTATGAACAGATGGAGCGGTGGGATTCCCAGGATGGCTTCAACTGCTGCCGTCGGAGTAGTCCTCATGCAACCTGTAGTCGCCATGCAGGCTAGTCTTTGCATGCGTTGTAGTTTGTTGGCGGCTGTAACTAGCTTGGTGCGGGGCCACCAGACCACAGCCCCGTAGGTGATCATGGGGCGGATCACTGCAGTGTACAGCCAAAGTGTAATTTTAGGGGATAGGCCCCACTTCTTACCTATCATTCTCCTGCACTGCCAAAAGGTTATGCAGGCCCTGTTCAGTTTATTGTCCAGGTGACTGCTCCAGTTTAACTTACTGTCTAGTGTGACACCAAGGTACTTTACCTCGTTGGCCAACTGGAGTTCAGTATCGAACAGTTTTGGTAGGCGGAAAGGGCCCATAGCTCGTTTGTGGGTAAACATGACCAGCTCGGTCTTAGTAGGGTTCACTGATAGGTCAAAATCCCTGCACCATTTTTCTACGATTCGTAGCGCTTGCTGAGTGAGGTTGCATATCGTGCCCGTCACCTTCCCCGACACTAGGATTGCAAGGTCATCGGCATAACCTACTGTGTAAAAGCGGTTGGCGTTGAGTTTGGCGATGAGGTCATTGATCACCAGATTCCATAGAAGGGGGGACAGCACCCCTCCCTGGGGGCAGCCTCTGGCTATCATGGCCAGCTGCTGCTCACCTTCAAGGCGAACCACTCGTTTACTTAGCATGTTAGTGATCCAGTCCGCTAGTACCTGTTCTACCCCATGTCTGGAGAGGGCGCTGTTGATACTGGAGAAGTTAGTTTTGTCGAAGGCTCCTTCGATGTCTATAAAAGTGCCCAGACAGGTGCCTTTCTGGTGAATCGCTTCCTCTATCTGGCTGACTACCAGGTGAAGGGCGGATTCAGTCGACTTACCTGAGCTGTATGCATGTTGGTTGCCGTGTAGCGGTATAGTCTTCAAGGCGCCATCTCTCAGTTCCCTATCACACAGCCTTTCCAGAGTCTTTAGTAGAAAAGAGGTCAGGCTTATTGGTCGGTGGGATTTGGCGTTTGTGTAGTCACCCTTACCTGGCTTAGGGATGAATATAACTTTCACTTCCCTCCATCCCTTAGGAACGTATCTGAAGGCCAGGCACGCTCTCAATAAAGGCAGCAGTTTTAAAGCGACAGAGGTGCCTCCCCACTGCAGTAAGGCGGGGAACACTCCATCCGGACCGGCTGCCTTAGAAGGATGGAAGCTCTGAATGGCCCATTGGAGTTTCTCCAACGTGATCACCTTGCTTGCGTAGAGCCAATCATTATCTGATGGTGTCTGTGTTGCATCCTGCCAGTCGATTACCTGTGCGAAGATGCATCCGGGGAAGTGAGTTTCAATTAGGATGCGTCTCGTTTCTTCTGGTGAGGATGTTAATATATTGTCAGGTTTCCGAAGGGTAGCAGGCCCAGGTGTGTGCTGTTGCGCTAGTACTTTCCTCACCCTGTTCGCCTGCTGGCAAGATTCAATACCTCCACAGAATTTGCGCCATCCCATGGTACTTCTGAACCTGATGCATTTTTTATAGCTGGATTTGGCTGCGTAATAGTCATCCCAGTCCTCATCCGCACTTGTGTTCATAGCTCTATTCAGGGCTTTCCTTACCTTACCGCGCCTGCGCTCCAGCTCGGCGCCCCACCAGGGTTGTTTGCCCGGTGTGCTGCGCGGGGTGGTCTCTGGGCAGGCAGTATGGTAGCTGTCTATCATTGATTTAGTAAGGTGACTTACTTGTGTTTCAATCTGTGTCGGATCCGCAAATATTGTCGGATCGTCTGCTGTCGCCAGCTTTGATTCAAGGCTGCGTGCGTAGGTGGCCCTATCCGTGTTGCGCGGATTGCGCCGTGGTTGTGTGGGTGGGATGCAGACCTGGATGTCGAAGCGGATCCACCTGTGATCAGAGCAGGACGCCTCTTTGGAGACATGCCACCCAGTGATGACTTCCGACGCTCCCTCTGTAGCCAGAGTTAGGTCAATGATTGTCCGGCTACGCCTTGTTACGAACGTTGGTTCGGATCCCATGTTTAGTAGGGTTAGGTTAGTGGAGAAAAGATAGTCTACCAAGGCCTTACCCCTTTCATTTTGCGTGTCCATACCCCACAGCTGATGGTGAGCGTTGGCATCGGCCCCAACCACAACGTCAAGCCCGCTCCTCTCGCAGTGGCTCACAAGGCGGGCGAAATCGTGCGGGGGCGGCGCCTCTGCCTCAGGCATATATACCGAGGCGAGGACGATCACCATCTCCATGGCGTTTTCACGCTGTATTAGCAGCTTTGCTGCAGAGACATCTCTGCAACAAAAATCGGTTAATAGCTGTGTTTTATGGTTACCTGTGATATAAATGCACGATCTGGGATGTTCGTGCTCTGTGGTGACCAGGAGCTTACCGCCAAGATTGGAGAGTCCTTGTATGCGGCCTGCCCTTATCCACGGCTCCTGGATCAAGGCGATGGCCGTGTGTTTAACCTCCAGCCACTTGCGAAGCTGAGCCGTCGCGGTCTGACTGTGGTGGAGGTTTGCCTGGAGGATTTTACAGGCCGACGAAAGGGACGCCATCGCTGGCCAACCCCTCCTCGTCCCCCTCCAGTCTGAGCCCGGCGAACAGGTCGCCCTCGTCGAAGCCGTCCCCCCCCTGGGTCGAAGCCGGGGACAGGATCATGTCGTCCAGCTCCGTACCAGATAAGGGGACGGCGCCCACGGTGGCGGCAGCGGGGGCGGCCGACCCTGCCGGGGCAGGTTCAGTCGCGGATGCCTCCGGGTTGCTTGTAGTGGGAGATGACTCCCCCACTGGTGTCTGCGGCTGGTCTGGCACCTCACCAAGGGTACCCGTGGCGGGGTCCCATCCCTGAGGGGTGTCGGTGAACCTACCGTTCCGACCCTGGAACTTCACGTACACCGCTCCCAGTCCGATTGAGAGTCGGCGTCCGGCCTCCATCAGGGTCGGGATTTGGTCCACAGGGACGCCGACCACCACGAACCATTGCTCAGCCTGCTTATCGGCAAAGAGCTGCACCCACCTCTTTATATCTACCCAGGGATTTTGGTAGCTGAGAGCGCGGCCAATATTGGTCGACTCTCCATATACCCCCTGCTCGTCTGGGATTAGGATGCCACATCTTATTCGCTTTTCGATCTCCGACTGGCTCTTGACTACCAACGGGATGTTGATACGTAGAGAGAGGTCGGAGACTGTTTTCTTCAGCCAGGCTAAAGTGTGGTCGTTACCGCACCACAGTTACACGACGCCCCCGGCGACCAGCGGCTTGGCGTTGAACGTCGGTCCCGGAGTGTCTGGTTTGGGGGAGCAGGCCTCAAGGATAATCTGCCTCTGGATGGCAGCGAGTACCTGATCCGATACCTCCCCGCTGAGGATCCCTGTGCGTTCGCAGGTAATCGCGACGTCCAGGGTTGCGCTGGCAGCTTGGGCGTAGCTTCTATGAGGGACCCGTCTGGATTGATCAAGACGCGGCCGCTTATGCTCTCCCCGAGGTGTTGAAGTCTCGTTGAGAGCTCGCTTGGCCGCAGCCTGATCCTTCCAATCGGGTCGCTGTGTGCTGGAGTTACCTACCTGATCCTTCGGAACACCGGTTGGCGGCTGACCGGGCGCAGGTCGGCTAGTGCCGGCCCCTACCTGCGACCGCTTTCCGGCGGCGAAGTTCAGCTGGCCGCTAGTCGGATTGACCGGCTTAGCGGCAGTGGCCTGTTTCTGACGACTGCCCTTACCTAGCAGCCTGCGTTGTTGTCGTCTCTCCTTCCTCGTCAATCTCTCCCTCTGCTTGCTCTGAGAAGAGGAAGCTGGTGGACCTGAGGGGTCAGTGCGGGGGCATCGGGCTTGTGGAGTGTTGTTTTTACCCTTGCCCTTGCGTTTCTGCACTTGCCAGGCACGTGAGAACGCGTCCTCAGTGCAACCGATCGTCACCGTCTGACCGGTGACGGCCGCCTGATGTGAGGTGGGTTGAGGGGATAGCGGAGAAGGAGGGTGTTTGTGAGGGCGCCCGGCGCCGGTGTTACCCGACTCCGGGGTCTGTATGGAGAGGGTCAGACCGGCAGTGGTATTAGTCGTCGCCTTGGTCTTTCCCTGGGTTTTAGAAGGGTCGGTACTGGTCCCAGTCAGCGCCGACGTCCTTTGTTTGTTTTGGGACTTTTTGCGTTTGGTCTTGGCTGCGGTTCTCGCCACAGCTGGACCAGCACCCGCGCTAGTACCTGCAGCGTTAACTGCAAGGACACTAGGGGCGAGGGAAGTGCAAGCACCTCCCTTGGGAGTCTCATTGGCTTTCGCCTCCACTCCGGTTGGTTGGTTGTTAACTGGCCTTAAATTATCCATGTTAAAGTTTATATAAATTTCATCTCTCTGGCTTCCCACCCTCCATGGAGCCCGCACCTGGGAACGTCTCACTACAAACTAGCTCGAACGTTAGGACTACCAGAGAGATATAGGTGCGCAAGGCTGGCTTACAGTGCGACATCGGGTGCTCGATCGGGTTGGCATAGAAGGTTCAAAGGGCCAAACCCCCTACGAACTGATCAACCCTCACTTACACCGTCAGCATGACCTTTACCTACCGCTTTGGCCGCTCAAGAACGACCTCCACGGACCTCACGCACCTCGCCTGTGACCCTCTGACGGGACACGTGACCATTTCCCTACCCCCGGCTATTGGGTAGGGCCACCGTTTCGCTTGAAATCCAGACCAAAGGGGGCGTGTTGCCTTTCAGCTCAACCCCCCAGGACTCCTTCATCCCCGCTTACGGCGCTCAACTGCGCAGGTCCTAGCGCAGGTGACTGCTTACTCCTACTCGCCATCAGCTGATTTTAGTGATAGGCGGGCCCGCTGCCACCCAGTCACGGGGGGTCGCGGTTAGGAGTGGACATTGGAATGGTGGAGGTGGAAGGAATGGGGATGAGGGTGGGATGGAGTGAGGAAGGAGTGTGAAATCCGGGGCAGGAAGCTGAAAGGCGGGAATAAATGGGTTAAAAGGGAACTAGGCTAGGGATGCACTGGCGCCTGGTGGTTTTTGTTGCGTCTGTTTCTTAAGGAATCAGACCAAGAAACGGGGTGGCAACCTCGAGAAGGTACATCCGCCAGACTTGCCTTGAGGATCTACACGACTGTAGCGCTCTCCCTCAAGACCCCGCCACCCTACCACCTCAGAAGGAGGTGGCAGGGTAGGCCTGTATCTATACTACCAAGCAAAGCAAAGCAAAGCATGTCGTTGTGCAACCGCAAAAGCATAAATACAGACCCTCCCCATCGTCGTGTCAGCCGATAGACGTCCACTGCTGGACATAGGCCTCCCCCAATTTTGGGGGGGGTTTGCCATAATCGCCACGCTTGGCAGGCGGGTTGGCGATCGCAGTATGGTATGATGGTGGAATAAATAGAGAACGCTGCTGCCCATTCTCCGGTAAGACCCTTAGTCGCCTTTTACGACACCTCCCCATACTTACAGATTATTATACATTCTAAAATTATCACAGTTTAAGAAATAAGTGTTAAGACGTGTAAACCAAACGTCATCATCATCATCATTTCAGCCGATAGACGTCCACTGCTGGACATAGGCCTCCCCCAAATTTGGAGGGGTTTGCCATAATCGCCACGCTTGGCAGGCGGGTTGGCGATCGCAGTATACTATGGTGGTGGAATGCATAGAGAACGCTGCTGCCCATTCTCCGGTGAGACCCTTAGTCGCCTTTTACGACACTCACGGGAAGTAAGGGGTGGTGCTATTCTTTAAGTCCGACACCACACAGACAAACGTATTAACTTTATAAAACAAAAGAATTGCTAGAAAAAATAATTACTAACCTGAGCTAATGAACTTATACTTAATAAAGAAAATCAAGAAAAGAAATGCCTAACCTATACCAAATACTTATAATATTTATATACAAACCCTAAATACAAATTAAGATAAGTATACCGAAAATCAGGGAAAGAAATGCCTAACCAATAATAAATGCTTACAATATTTATTTACAAACCCTAAATAAAAATTAAGATTAGTAAATACCCAAAAATCAAGGAAAGAACCGCCTAACCTATACCAAATACTTACAATATTTATTTACAAAATTTTAAAGAAAATTAAGAAAAAGAACCTAACCTACAAACCCTAAAATATAAATAAATGAAATATGCAAACAGTCAGTATTCAAGTGAATCGCAATAATCGAATCCAACTATTCGCCTATACTCTCCAGGATACGTGCGTTCGCTACGAATAACTGAATCCTTATAGCAGCGGCGCGTTTTCTTTTGAAATGGTCATCTCGCAGTTCAACCTGAGGGGTTGTCGACTGCTTAACCTAGCTTTCCTGTGGATGCCTCAATAAATTAAGGCCTCCAGCCAGGGCATAATACACAACTTAACTACACAATATAAACTTAAAAACTAAGCGACTACACGCTAAGGGCACCCCCTGTGGGGTACGGACCTCGGCTTAGGGCGTCGCTGGGAGAGGGCAGCAAGGGACAGGCTGGATCGGAATTATGGCAGCGGCGCGTCTCTCAGCGCGCTTTATATATACAGCCACGGATGCGCAGGCGCGAAGCGTTTACGTACTCTGATAAATGTTTTCTACTAACTTTTTAGACCTTTGTATCCTGCTTACGCGTATGAAGTTTCATTAAAATCGGTTCATTCATTTCGAAAAATAAGGGCTTGAAAGTTTGTATGAAATGCCGTTCGGCGTAAACGCTCTTAAATTGACATAACTTTTTTATTTATGAACCGATTGACATGAAGTAAACACTAAATGTTAAGTGAAGCTTACTACAATATATTAGTGAAAACCGCATCTAAATCGAATAAGCCGTTTCTGATATTAGCGTGCACAAACACAGCAGATAAACAGACAAACAGACAAACCGACAAACAGACAAAAAAAAAATTAATTACAATTTCGGGTTCGGCATCGATATAATAACAACCCCTGCTACTTTTTTTTTATATATTTCCATTGTACAGACACCACTTTTCTACAATTTTATTATATGTATAGATGAGCAGAAAATTACTAAATTTATATTTTTGTATTAAAGGAAATAAAAATGATCCTCGATGATTTTTTCAAAACCGTGTTTAATTATTGTTGACATTTTCATAAAGAACTCTCAAGATCTTCATGTAATCTCGAGGACAAAGTCGAGTATAATTAATGATTAAACGAACATATAAGTGAAATTCGATCATAATAATATTAAACGAAGGCTTTATCCGAAGAGATTAGCATCTCACCCTCCCATCTCCAGTGTATTCAAATATCAACCAGTTGCTCTGAAGTAAATGAAGTTCGCTGTGGGACTGTCAGATGAAGGCGGGAATTGAAAAAAAAACTCTCAAACAGTGCAGATGGCGACATCGTATGTCTACTATAATATGTTATCTCTATGCTAATCTCTTCATTAAATATCCACCATCAGACACGAAGGGTCACTTGTTACATAATGCGCATTTGTTTATTAACACAAACAAACTGGGATAGGTCTCATTCGTGTCGGGCATCGCATGAATAAATTTGGTAAGACTTGTTTTTTCTTACGGGAAACAACGAACGAGGCAAGTTTTACTTCACGGCGATCTGAAATATAATTAAAAGCACATCAGTATTTCCTACACACACATATATACACACATCAAAAGTGTCTAGGGATCAAGCATTTTTATGCGGATTTCTTGAGATTGAGATGTGGCTTTGTAATAAATTTATGATTTTATAAATTTATATGGATCCTTTTTGGTGCATTTCATAATTTGAATCAGGAACTGTGAATCAAATTCGAGTAAAAGACGAAAATCAGCTGTCAATATTTTTCCTATAAAAACATACAACGCATTGAAGACATTATTAGTGCTACTGTTTCCCTATTACTGATTAAAACCAACGTTATTATGGAGCGGCGACGTCATTTAAGCAGGGAAGAAATGCTCAGAGCCGTGGGAATGATAGAAGCTGGTTCCCGGCAACGTTCTGTGGCTTTAGCTCTGAATACAAGTCAGAGTGTTATCAGTCGACTTTGGACACGTTACTGAAGCACTGGTACCGTGGCTGAGCGCCATGGAGGACGGTATCGCTGCACCACACGGAGACAAGACCGATACATTCAAATCTTAACTCGAAGAGCTCCAACAATAACCGCCATGATGTTAGCCGTGAGGCTTCATCACTCTTCAGGGAACTTAATTAGCGACCAAACAGTCAGAAACCGCTTGCATGAAGTGAACCTTCATTCCCGAAGACCGCTACGGGTACCACCTATAGCAATGCACAATCGTAGGATTCGATATCAATGGGCTCTTGAACACAGAAATTGGGCAGAAGAACAATGGCGTTTCGTGTGCTTTTCTGATGAGTCTCGTTTTGGTATGAGACCGGATACAAGACGTATACGACACTGGAGAACCCCTGGACGCCAACAGCGATTAAAATCCTGCCAGGAAGTCCATCCTTATAGTGGTGGAACCATCATGGTATGGGTGGGTATTTGGATCGGCGGAAGAACTGAGTTGATTTGGATCAGAGGCAACCTCAACGCTCAAATTTATGCTGAGACGATTGTATCAGACGTCATCGTTCCTCTACAAGTGCAAATCGGTCCCTTATTTCAGTTAATGCATGATAATGCACGACCGCACACCGCAAGAGTTGTAAGACAGACTCTCGCCGCAGCTAACATCAATGTCCTGCCCTGGCCTGCTCAGTCGCCAGACTTGAACCCGATTGAGCATGCATGGGATATGCTACAGAGAAGAGCTCTGCCGAATATGGAGGGTATCCAGTCGCAAGAAGACCTTTTTTTGTTGTTGCAACGAACATGGGCGGCCATTCCACAGCGTGATTTGGATGAACTCATTTTGAGTATGCCAAACCGATGTTCTTGTGTTGTTAGTGTTCGCGGTAGAAACACGGATTATTAATTGTTTAAGTTACCCAATAAAATTTTAAAGAAAACTGTTATTTCAGTCTTTTTTTCGAACTTTTGTGTTAGTGGTTCAAATGTCAAAAATCCCTTTATTAGGAAAATGGCAAATTTCTTTATTAATGCAAAGGTGACTTGGTTTATCGTTACTGTGACAAACGAAAACACTTTATTTGATGAATCCTTGAAAGAAAATTTTAATTAATATCAATCAGGAGAAAAGTTATTGCAAAAATATATGTTGATCCCTAGACACTTTTGATGTGTGTACTTACTGCAATAATAAAATTAGTACACCTGATTCACTTATCCTTTTAGGAAAACCTTTGAATGTAAGTATGTGGAAAACGCACTAGGTATAGGAAACAGAGCTGTTCCTTATCCGAATTATTCCGGTCTGATCCTGGGATCTCTAAAACAAGTGACACTTTGAGTTGCCGACACATGATACGGTGAAAGGTGTTGATCAAGATTTTTAAATAAAAAAATGGTTGTTGTGCTTAACTCGAAATAGATAGGTATAGTGTGTGGCGGACTTTTTTGTAGATATTTTTAAGGTCTTTAATTAATTACAACATTTTATGGTTCTATAGTTTATAGTTTAGGCGGCGTACGCCAAATAAGGAACTTTTTTGGATGATTTTTTACACCTTGGGTCCGAAAATCCCAAATATCTTACGGACCTTTGCATGAAGTGAACCTTCATTCCCGAAGACCGCTACGGGTACCACCTATAGCAATGCACAATCGTAGGATTCGATATCAATGGGCTCTTGAACACAGAAATTGGGCAGAAGAACAATGGCGTTTCGTGTGCTTTTCTGATGAGTCTCGTTTTGGTATGAGACCGGATACAAGACGTATACGACACTGGAGAACCCCTGGACGCCAACAGCGATTAAAATCCTGCCAGGAAGTCCATCCTTATAGTGGTGGAACCATCATGGTATGGGTGGGTATTTGGATCGGCGGAAGAACTGAGTTGATTTGGATCAGAGGCAACCTCAACGCTCAAATTTATGCTGAGACGATTGTATCAGACGTCATCGTTCCTCTACAAGTGCAAATCGGTCCCTTATTTCAGTTAATGCATGATAATGCACGACCGCACACCGCAAGAGTTGTAAGACAGACTCTCGCCGCAGCTAACATCAATGTCCTGCCCTGGCCTGCTCAGTCGCCAGACTTGAACCCGATTGAGCATGCATGGGATATGCTACAGAGAAGAGCTCTGCCGAATATGGAGGGTATCCAGTCGCAAGAAGACCTTTTTTTGTTGTTGCAACGAACATGGGCGGCCATTCCACAGCGTGATTTGGATGAACTCATTTTGAGTATGCCAAACCGATGTTCTTGTGTTGTTAGTGTTCGCGGTAGAAACACGGATTATTAATTGTTTAAGTTACCCAATAAAATTTTAAAGAAAACTGTTATTTCAGTCTTTTTTTCGAACTTTTGTGTTAGTGGTTCAAATGTCAAAAATCCCTTTATTAGGAAAATGGCAAATTTCTTTATTAATGCAAAGGTGACTTGGTTTATCGTTACTGTGACAAACGAAAACACTTTATTTGATGAATCCTTGAAAGAAAATTTTAATTAATATCAATCAGGAGAAAAGTTATTGCAAAAATATATGTTGATCCCTAGACACTTTTGATGTGTGTACTTACTGCAATAATAAAATTAGTACACCTGATTCACTTATCCTTTTAGGAAAACCTTTGAATGTAAGTATGTGGAAAACGCACTAGGTATAGGAAACAGAGCTGTTCCTTATCCGAATTATTCCGGTCTGATCCTGGGATCTCTAAAACAAGTGACACTTTGAGTTGCCGACACATGATACGGTGAAAGGTGTTGATCAAGATTTTTAAATAAAAAAATGGTTGTTGTGCTTAACTCGAAATAGATAGGTATAGTGTGTGGCGGACTTTTTTGTAGATATTTTTAAGGTCTTTAATTAATTACAACATTTTATGGTTCTATAGTTTATAGTTTAGGCGGCGTACGCCAAATAAGGAACTTTTTTGGATGATTTTTTACACCTTGGGTCCGAAAATCCCAAATATCTTACGGACCCCTATTTTTTATAAAATAAAATATAGCCTATGTTACTCGCAGATAATGTAGCTTTCTAATGGTCAACGAATTTTTAAAATCGGTTCAGTAGTTTTTGAGTTTATCCATTACAAACAAACAAACAAACAAAAATACAAATTTTTCCTCTTTATAATATTATTATAATAATTTCCTTTTCTCTTTTTTCTCGGAACCATTGGGTCCCGGTCCTTTGGAAGGCGTACGAGGGGCCGAAGCCAACTCGCAGAGGCCCCTTAGGAAATTTTAATGAAATGCGGCACCAACCGACGATTATCCCTGTATGCGCTATGCAAGTGCACCCAAGGATAATCCCCGGTTGGTGTAGGACTATTGCAGGATATGGAAAAATAATAAGTTGGACTATGGGTTTGGGTGGCTAAAGTGGACTGGTTACCAAGAACTATGGAATAACTACGACCCCTGCCTGATCAATGTTTTATATAAACACGGATAAAATGGCAGAGGGTGACTTGCACACTCAACAATGGGCCCCCGGAAACGGTCGCTAGCACATAGTGACGTAGCAACAAGGGGGCAACATGTCCTGAGGTGCTTATGAGGAGTGGAGAGGTATTCCACGGCTATCAGGACAATCCCGGAAGTACGGTCAAGATCCCTACCAGCATCTTACTGGAATACTTCCTTCCTCTGAGCACGTTTGCTCTTGCGAATTTCCACTCAAGCCGGCCAATAAAGGCAAGAATGAGGTGGGAGCTCTGTTCATCGTCATTGTTCACTCCAGCCGGCCAATAAAGGCAAGCCAGAGGTGAGGAACAAGACTTCTCCCTGAAGATAGGGTCCGTGGGGTCGCTACTGCCCAACAGCTCGCCACATGCTGCCCTGCGGATTTCTGTATCTCTCTTAGTCTGGCTCCTCACCTTAGACCTGTTCCAGCAAAGTAAACTCTTCCGGCATAGGCCTAGAGTTCGGAGCGCGCAAGCCCCACCACGGCGTCAACGTAGAGATACGGCGGCGGGGATATAATTATTATTATATTAATATTATTACTTATATATTAATTATATATATTATAAATATTATATAGTGTAGATTGTAAAACTAGAAGTGTTTAAAAAAATGCGTGTGTTATTGCGCGTTGCCTTGGCCGGTCCTCGCTGCAGCAGCAGGTCCACGCTGCAGCAGCAGGTCCTCGCTGCAGCAGCAGGTCCTCGCTGCAGCAGCAGGTCCACGCTGCAGCAGCAGGTCCTCGCTGCAGCAGCAGGTCCTCGCTGCAGCAGCAGGTCCACGCTGCAGCAGCAGGTCCTCGCTGTAGCGTCCAGTTCTTGCTCGTCATTTTGTTATCGTAACAGTGTTGGACTCACACTATGCCATTGCAACAGTGTTGCATTGACGAGTAAAGTTCTGGCCAAACTGAGGCAATCTCGCGCGCAGCCGCGTCCCGCGTCTGTGCGTGGTTCGTCTCAGTGTGGCCAGTGCTTCATAGATCTATCTAGTTAGGTACCTACGACAAATAATACTGATGGTAGATTTATCTATACTTACCTAACTTATATAGAACTAGCACTTTGCCCGCGACTTCGTCCGCGTGTATTTCGTAATTTCCTCTAAAAATTTCGTGAATATATGTTTGTGATCTTTATAATTTATTTAGATAAACTAGCTGTGCCCGCGACTTCGTCCGCGTGGAATAGTGACTTTTCGGGCAGCATATTTTGAATTACATATACCGTCTACAGACCGGGCATTTGCTGTCCGAACCCTCTGAGAACTCAGGCGAATTTCAGTGAAAGTCTCAGACTCTAGTGCTTGAGCTTCACGATCGGCAGTGAGACGTATTTCTCGTTCTTCCTGTGTTTCCTGAGACCGAACATTTGCTGTCCGAACCCTCTGAGAACTCAGACGAATTTCCCTATCAGTGAAAGTCTCAGACTCACGCGATAGTGTATGAGCTTCACGATCGGCAGTGAGACGTATTTCCCGTTCGTCCTGTGTCTCCTGGAATCGAGCATTTGTTGTCCGTACTCTCTGGGAGCTCAGGCGGATTTCCCTGACAGCAAAAGTCTCAGACTCACGCGATAGCGCGTGAGCTTCGCGATCGACAGATAAACGTGCCTTTCGTTGTTCCCCGTTTTCCCTATTTCGAGTTGTCATCATTCGAAAACGATTTGAACTCAGTCGAGATTCTCGCTGAGTCGAAGTTTCTGCAGCACGAAACCTAGCCTGGTGCAGAGAGCCTTTTGCCTCACGACCTTCCTCAGATTCCTGTGATCGAACTAATCTCATCCTTTTAGCATTTCTGCTACATTGGGAGAGGTTGGATCTTCTTCGAGGCATTCTTACAATAAAATAGTACTTACTACTTAACACACAGTTATTTAGTAAACACGTACTATCGTAAACAATTAAATTATAAATACTTACAGATTATTATACAGTCTAAAATTATCACAGTTTAAGTAATAAGTGTTAAGACGTGTAAACCAAACGTCATTATCATCATCATTTCAGCCGATAGACGTCCACTGCTGGACATAGGCCTCCCCCAATTTTGGGGGGGTTTGCCATAATCGCCACGCTTGGCAGGCGGGTTGGCGATCGCAGTATGGTAAGGTGGTGGAATGCATAGAGAACGCTGCTGCCCATTCTCCGGTGAGACCCTTAGTCGCCTTTTACGACACCCACGGGAAGTAAGGGGTGGTGCTATTCTTCTACACAGACAAACGTACTAACTTTATAAAACAAAAGAATTGCTAGAAAAAATAATTACTAACCTAAGCTAATGAACTTATACTTAATAAAGAAAATCAAGAAAAGAAATGCCTAACCTATACCAAATACTTATAATATTTATATACAAACCCTAAATACAAATTAAGATAAGTATACCGAAAATCAGGGAAAGAAATGCCTAACCAATAATAAATGCTTACAATATTTATTTACAAAACCCTAAATAAAAATTAAGATAAGTAAATACCCAATAATCAAGGAAAGAACCGCCTAACCTATATCAAATACTTACAAAATTTTAAAGAAAATTAAGAAAAAGAACCTAACCTACAAACCCTAAAATATAAATAAATGAAATATGCAAACAGTCAGTATTCAAGTGAATCGCAATAATCGAATCCAACTATTCGCCTATACTCTCCAGGATACGTGCGTTCGCTACGAATAACTGAATCCTTATAGCAGCGGCGCGTTTTCTTTTGAAATGGTCATCTCGCAGTTCAACCTGAGGGGTTGTCGACTGCTTAACCTAGCTTTCCTGTGGATGCCTCAATAAATTAAGGCCTCCAGCCAGGGCATAATACACAACTTAACTACACAATATAAACTTAAAAACTAAGCGACTACACGCTAAGGGCACCCCCTGTGGGGTACGGACCTCGGCTTAGGGCGTCGCTGGGAGAGGGCAGCAAGGGACAGGCTGGATCGGAATTATGGCAGCGGCGCGGCTCTCAGCGCGCTTTATACAAGGTGTAACGGAAAGGGGGTATCAACCCTGAAGGAGGTGAATGTGCTCATGAAACTGAACAAATTTCCCCAAAGAACATAGGTCGAAATATGAAAAAAAATTTGGACCTCCCATAGTTATAGTAAATCATTGATGTGCTATTACTATGGGAGGTCCAAATTTTTTTTTTATCTTCATTCACCTCCTTCAGGGTTGATACCCCCTTTCCGTTACACCTTGTATATATAGCCACGGACGCGCAGGCGCGAGGCGTTTACGTACTCTGATAGAATACCTTAACAAATGTTCGCCGTGATTCTTTAAATTGACATAACTTTTTTATTTATGAACCGATTGACATGAAATAAACACTAAATGTTAAGTGAAGCTTACTACAATATATTAGTGAAAACCGCATCTAAATCGAATAAGCCGTTTCTGATATTAGCGTGCACAAACACAGCAGACAAACAGACAAACAGATAAACAGACAAACAGACAAAAAAAATTTAATTACAATTTCGGGTTCGGCATCGATATAATAACAACCCCTGCTACTTTTTTTAATATATTTCCATTGTACAGACACCACTTTTCTACAATTTTATTATATGTATAGAAGATAGGTACTCGGGCCAATTTTTAAGTTTGTAGTTCAAAGGAATCAGATTTTTCACATAAACTTTATCCCCGCTTTTCACCCCTACAAAGGTGGAATTATGAAAAATTGTTTGGGATGTGTTCTTAACGTCACTCAAAGACCGATACCCATTTTCGAGATAATGGAAGCAAGCAGTAAAATCCACCCCTTCTTCTTCTTAGCGTGTCGATAGCAATCTAAATGAACTCGGCCCAGAATTCGGCTACTTGTTTGGAGCCATTACCAGCGTCCACCACTTTCTGTAACGTGCAGCTGACAGGATGTGCTTGACACGATATTAAGTGTCCCATCGTTTGTGGAATAGCACCAAATTTACACTCCAAGGCGGAGTCGTCTGTGAATAGGTTACCCAAGGTTACTCATGTCCAGGTGGGAGGTCTTCAGAGGGTAAAACGAACGGTTTGGGTAAGGAAGCACTGTCTCGCCACAGCTTCAGTCTTTCTTGTGATGGTTCACCAGTGAGTGGGACGACACAATTTAAAAAATTGTTTCAGCTTTTCAGCCTTTGTGGCACAAGGATGTTGTAGTGCAAGGGTGTCGTATGTCGGAGACCATTTTGGCTCTTTCGCTGGAGCTCGCCAGCGCTCTGCGAACCACTGCAATGGTGGTGCTATTCCTGCTAGTGGATACAGCATTTCCTACTATATTTCCCAGCAATCCACCCCTTAAACTTTATTACCCTTTTCCACTTTGGTAGGAATCGATTTTTGAAAAACCCTTAAACACATACCTACTTTTTTATTTCAGTAGTACCGAGTTTCGAGTTAATCCGACAGCGGATTACATGTTTTTCTAACCTATTAACTTTGTCACCCTATATATGCTCTGTGAGGGGGTTTTTTAAAACTAAATGTGACATTCTTTATTATTTACTGAGTCAAATATTGCCAAGTTTCAAGTTTATTAACTCAAAGACAAACTAAAGACTCAAAGATTTATTATACCAATTTTACAATCAAGCCACGTGATAAAACACTCTCTTATGAAATTGACTATCCCTGTTCACCCCGTCAGGGGATTTACTATAAGTCCCGATATACTTTATTATTTATTTTGGTCTTACAAACTGAGTTTCGAGTTAAAAGGATCGCGCGTTAAAATTCTTCGGTACTAAATTTTACACCCCAATCTCCCTTTAGTTTCAAGTTTATTAACCAAATGAATAAGAGTTTTCATATAAACTGTATCCACGCTTTTCCCCCCACACAGGGCTGGAATTTCGAAAAATCGTTTGAATGTGTTTATTACTTGACACGAAGATTTATTGAGAGCAATTTTCGACTTATCAAGCCACGCAGTAAAATCGTCGCCTGTATGAAAACGTCAACTTTTCACCCCGTTCAGGGTAAACTTCAAAAAACCCTGATTACACATTATTCTTTATTTTTGGTCTAAAGTATAAATATTGAGTTTCCAGTTAAACGGACCACGTGTTAAAATTCATCCATACAAATATAATAATTTACTTAGATAAGTATTCGTGCCAAGTTTCAAGTTTATTAACCAAATGAATAAGATTTTTCATATAAACTGTATTCCCGCTTTTCACCCCCACAGGGGTGGAATTTCGAAAAATCGTTTGGGTTATGTTCATGACTTGACTCAATTTATACCAATTTTCGAGTTAATCAAGCCACGCCGTAAAATCCTCGCCTGTATAATTAACTACCCCTTTTCACCCGGTTAAGGGTAGATTTTCGAAAAACCCTGACACACGTCATTCTTTATTTTTGGTCTTAAGTATAAATAAATACTGAGTTTAGAGTTAATCAGACCGCGCGTAAAATTCTTCCATACAAAATTTCATACGTCCCAATCCCCCTTTAGCGGATAGTTTAGATAAACAAAAAATGCCAAACTTCATAATTTACTTAGATAAGTATTCGTGCCAAGTTTCAAGTTTATTAACTCAAGGAATAAGATTTTTCATACAAACGAAATCCCCCCTTTTCACCCCCTTAAAGGTAAAATTTCCAAAAACCCCTTCTTGGTGCTCCCCTACATTATAAAAGGAAGCCATGTGCAAAATTCCACATTCCTAGACCCAGAAGTTTCGGCTTTGCGTTGATCTGTCAGTCAGTTTCTCCTTATACAATGTGTCCGGTCATGGACTAGCGATATTCTAGGTACTTATAAAGCAACTATTCTAGTACACAAATTCACTACACACTAGGGTCCAATCTGCTTCCCCGCTATTTGGCAGTCATTTTGTTGAGATATTCTCTACGTGTGTACAAAGAAAACATATCTCTCAAAGTTTTGGTCCTATTGAGATAAAAGTAGGCTTATTCGGAGGGTAACAATACTGTCTATCGTTTCCATTACGATCCAATGGGTTCACATTCTCGTAACATTAAAAAAAAAAAAAGAACTCAAAAAAAAAATTTCAAAAAATTATGCCAATCAACAAATTATTGTAAGTTACTGCAAAAACAACCCCTATGACCCTTTTTATTTTTTTCCTAGATCGACAGATTTTGAGCTAAGTTACAATACAACATTAAATTAACATTAATATTTTAGTGGATTGGACCCTAGTGTATAGTGTATTTGTGTACTAGAATAGTTGTTATATAAGTACTTAGAATATCGCTAGTCCATGACCGGACACACTGTATATAGATTGAAGAATAAACGACGGTTTGACATATTATTGCTGTCAAACCACAATTTTTATTCTTCAAATAAAAATTATCTGAAAATCAGCCCTTAATCCAAAATTCCGCAGACGAGTGGCTGGGAGGAATGCGAGCGCTGCGCGACTCGCACGTGCGCCTCGTGTTGCGCCAGCTGCGTCACATCGAGCGCCTCAACCATGCGCTTGATCGCACCGCAAGCCCTAACACGCCGCCGGGAGCCGCACGCGACGACCGCACGCCGCGCACCCCTCACGCCCCTCACGCCCCTCACGCCCCATCTCTGATGCGCTGACGAGTTCATTAAATGGATTATTCCAATTATAACATCAGTGACTTTTTATTGTACAATGCCGAAGGCATGGTATACATACTATGCCAAATAATCGAATATCAATTGATCGACCACTATAGATCGTGCTGTCAACAGCAAAAGTAGATGATCAAAATCAGAAATTCAATATTAATGAACGGAGTCCGCGTCAGAACTGTGTGGCGTCGAAGTGATTTCTGTGTGGCGTTGATGTGGCGTTGAGTGGTTAGAATCACTTCGACGCCACACAGTTCTGACGCGAACTCCGTTCATTAGTATTGAATTTCTGATTTTGATCATCTGCTTTTGCTGTTGACTGTACCTACGTCTAAAAACTCGAACGTTCTTAATATCGAATGGTTATTAAATCGAACATGCGATATATTGAATATCGCACCTTGTTGATCGAAAGTATCGCACACTCAATACATAGTTTGCCTTTTGAGTGCTCCTTTTTAAAAATGCATTATATTATTACGAAATCAAGGAAGAATTTAGGAAATAATTGTGAAAACGTCATGGTGAAGATTAAAAAATTGTGAAATCTGTGGTGAGAAAGTCGTGGTCAATTAACTAGAACACTCAATCTGTTAACCTGAGAATATACTGTTACTCGTGTCTCAAAATATACTCAAAATCAAAAATCAAAATCAAAATGTTTTAGTAATTAAACATCGATATTTGAGAGCAGTTAATAGACATTTACATAGTTATGCTGTTAATGAGAAGCCAAGGAAGCCACATGTGCAAGAGGAATTATTGCCAGACTACCTTGTCTTCGACGTAGTCTTTAATCTTATAATATGCTTTTATGATAAGGACACGTTTGATGAGAGTTTTGAACTTTCCATCGCTAAGTTCTGTAACCGGCTTTGGCAACTTGTTATAAAAACGGATGCTGTTTACAAGAAATGACTTGCTAGTTTTAGTTAATCTAAATTTAGGTGCCACAATTTCATTTTTACTACGTGTATTTATATTATGGAAATCGCTTCTTATTTTGAAGAGTCCTAAGTTTTTGCGAACATACAAAATACTTTCTAAAATATAAAGAGAAGGCAGAGTTAGTATACCAATTTCATTGAATTTGTTTCTAAGAGGACCTTGCGAGGACCCGTTTTATAGATTGCGCGGATTGCCCTCTTCTGTAAAATGAAAATTGAATCTACGTCAGCTGCCGATCCCCACAGCAGAACACCATAAGACATAATACTGTGGAAATAACCAAAGTATACTAACCTAGCTGTGGCTATATGTGTCAACTGCCTTATTTTTCTTACTGCATATGCAGCTGAACTTAATCTACTTGATAGCATCTAGTCTTTTGCCATCAAGTTCTAAATTCAGACCCACTTGAGGTACATTTGGTAATGAAAACTTCAGACATTTAGTTTTGTTCGCATTAAGTAAAATATTATTAGCTGCAAAGCATTTCGAGAGAACAGCCAGACTATCGTTAACATGTAAGAGATCAAAGGAATCAGATTTTTCAAACACTATATCCCCGCTTTTCACCCCCACAGGGGTGGATTTTTGATAAATCGTTTGGGATGTGTTCATAACTTGACTCAAAGACCGATACCCATTTTCGAGTTAATGGAAGCAAGCAGTAAAATCTTCCTTCCCTTCCTTCCTAGCCTTCTTCTTCTTAGCGCGTCGATAGCAATCTAAATGGACTCAGCCCAGAATTTGGCAACTTGTTTGGCGCCATCACCAGTGTCCACCAGTTCCTGTAACGTGCAGCTGACAGGATATGCAGGACACGATATTAAGTGTCCCATCGTTTGTGGAACAGCACCAAAACACTCCAAGACGGAGTTTTTTTTTTTCTTGAACAATTTAATTAATGTTTTCATGCCTTGAATAAGGTAGATTGTACAAGGCTCACCCATCTTATTGTAACATCTTATTTTATGTACCTGCAATCTATACAAATAAAATTTACTTTACTTTACTCGCACGACAAGTGTTAGCGAAGACCAGCTAAACAAACCCTGTCGCTCTACAACCCTCCGTTGCAGAGATATAGATGTTTAGAATTTTACAAACATGGCGGTGCAGCTGTCAAAGTCAATCTTTGACAGGTGATATCTCCGCTTTGGCTGGTCGCAGAACACCCGAGTTTGGACTTTTCTGGCATGGCCCGACTCGCTCCTACGCGCAAGATGGCCTCCGGATCCCTGAAAATTTTCAGCCCTGAAACGCCTGAAACCTATATTACACGATAGGACTTGTCTCCCCAAACATAAATTTTGAAACGGCAACTCTCTGCGATCACTGAGTCCGGAGCTACGTAGAGTCAAAGTTTTTCAAAATGGCCGCCCAACTGTCAAATGCCAATTTTAAGTGGCTGCAACTGCGCAACAGCTTATTGGAGAGAGTTGCGATTTCAAATGTGGGACTTGCCCTGACCTCCCGCGTATACCAAAAATGTTTTCAGCGCTGAAAATTTTCAGGCCTGAAAAGCGCCTGAAAGCAATTTTTTAATGTTCCCACAAGTACCCCGCTCCAAAATATGCAAATCCGGGTCTTCTACGCCCAATAAAAGATCCCCCAATAAAAGAGCCCCTTGAAAGATCCTCTAATGGCATACTGTGGGCCGATAGGGATGAGCAACAAAAACAACTTTACGAGTATAGTAAGATATGTAATGATCACTTTAGAACGGTAGATTTTCTATCAAAATTGTCGGATTGCTGTGATGATTTATGTCACAATATAAAGATCACAGAATAGTTTTAGACAGAATGTACAGGTTACGACTATGTCTGAAGCGGCTGTGATTAGTTCTAATTATTGTAAAGGTAATTGTTTGCGATGATGGACGCCTCAGCGCTGTTTTTTAAAAGATAGTAATGTAAGTAGGTACTTAGTGTTTATTTTAAAAGAATAACAATGATATTAAATTGTAATATCATTGATTAATTATCCTTTTATAATTTACTGTTTGTTTATGTGTATGAATGTGATAATTATTGTGTTTCCAATTTCCATAAATATTGTTCTAATAAATGGCGGGGTGGTTGCGAGCGTCGCGAGACAGATAGCCAATAATATAAGTAAGTGTGCGAGGGAGCAGGATCGTGGCGATCCCGCTCGCCCCCGCCACCGAGTAGTCGCCGGCCAGACACGACGCCGAAAGGGCGGAACCGTACGCGCACCGGACACGTCTGCGCAGCTACCCCGTGTTAGCATATTTTCGTGGTTTCCTTTCAACAGTGCAACGATCCGCTACAGTAATATAATAAAAAAAAAAAACGTGTTGTACTAGGCTGGAATAGGCATGTTCGTGGTGTTCACGAGATTGCCAGGCTAAACTTTCAAACCTGGTTACTATTCGGTAAGCCTGCAAGTGGACCTATCTATAATAACATGGTGGAGTCTCGGCGTCGTTTCAAATATAAGCTACGATGGTGCCAAAATAACGCCGAGCAAATTAAGATGGATATTCTCGCATCACACCTCGCAGACAAAAAATTTAAAGGCTTTTGGAAAGGCACGAGAAAACTAAATAGTAGACCTTCTGTCCCTCTAAATGTTAACGGAGTAACTGAGCCGCGTGACATTGCGAAAATGTTTAAAAGTCTTTTTCAGATAGAACCTCCTTCCTGTGTGTCGGGGATGCTCAATACTAGTGAAGCTGGGCAAACTTCGCTTGGGCCGGCAGTATTCCCAGCTTTTACTGCTAAGCATATATCTGCCATTATAAAGCATATGACGAGGGGTAAGTCCCCAGGCCACGATGGAATTAGTATTGAGCATTTGCAGCATGAGGGGGTTCATCTGCCAAGGGTTCTGGCTATGTTTTATAAGTTTTGTTTGAGACACTCATACCTGCCGGATGAATGCATGAAGATCGTCGTTGTGCCAATAATCTATAATATAAAAATGAATCGCTGAATGTGTTGCTAAGCGCAAATCTCGAGAACAGCTGAACCAATTTCGCTAATTCTTTTTTTAGAATGTTCCTCGAAGTACGAGGATGGTTCTTACGCAGAGAAAAAATTAATATATCTATAATATTATAAAAATGGATCGCTGAATGTGTTGCTAAGCGCAAATCTCGAGAACAGCTGAACCGATTTCGCAAATTCTTTTTTTAGAATATTCCATGAAGTACGAGGATGGTTCTTACGCAGAGAAAAATTTAATATATCCATGGGAGTAGGGTAGAAGTAGGGTATGAGTAGGGTATGCGTAGGGTCGTGCGTAGGGTGGGTGGGTGCGTGGGTATCTATCTAATCTACTCCTACCCTACTCCTAACCTACTGGTTAGGAGTAGGGTAGGAGTAGATTAGAAGTAGTGTAGGAGTAGGGTAGGAGTAGAGTAGGAGTAGAGTAGGAGTAGTGTAGGAGTAGGGTAGGAGTAGGGTAGGAATAGGGTAGGAGTAGGGTAAGAGTAGTGTAGGAGTAGAGTAGGAGTAGGGTAGGGGTAGGACACCACGCAAACGAAGTAGCACCGGGCAGCTAGCAATAATTTATATGGCAAAACAACGTTTGCCGGGTCAGCTAGTCAAAAATAAAACTGGTGATGCGTCAGACAACAGCAATTATAGGCCCATTTCGCTTCTACTACCGTTGCGAAAGTGCTGGACAGTCTGCTTGATCGTATTTTGAGCAGTCACATAAAGCTGAACGACGCGCAATTCGGTTTCCGACAAGAGCTGTCGACAGAAACGGCAGTTCTATGCCTCAAGCACACTGTCCGGTACTACACCGATAGAAAGACTCCGGTCTACGCCTGTTTTTTAGACCTTTCGAAAGCTTTCGATTTGGTGTCCTATGATGTGCTCTGGTACAAAATGAGGACAGAAACCAGCCTCCCTAAAGAAGTCGTTAGCATTTTTGAGTATTGGTACAACAATCAAAGTAATGTTATAAATGGGCGGGCGCGATCTCCGATGAGTACAGATTGAGGTGTGGCGTAAGGCAAGGAGGCTTAACTTCGCCTCGTCTCTTCAATCTGTATGTAAACGGACTCATCGAGAGACTCAGCAGCGCCAAAGTCGGCTGCTCTATAGATGGAAAATATGTCAACAACATCAGCTACGCTGACGATATGGTGCTGTTGCGCCCCTCCATAAGTGCTGTTCGAAAACTCCTCGCTATATGTATTGAATACGCCGAGGGTCATGGGCTCAGGTATAATGTAAAGAAGAGCGAACTTTTGGTGTTCCAATCACCAGGTCATAAGGTCACGCACGTACCACCCGTCCATATAGACGGTGTTTCCCTACGCAGAGTTTCGCGTTTCAAGTACCTGGGCCACTGGGTCTTGGATGACCTCTCAGACCACGAGGATATTGAAAGGGAGCGCCGGGCGTTGGCTGTCCGATGCAATATGTTGGCTCGTAGATTTGCAAGCTGCAGTAAGGCAGTAAAAATAACATTGTTTCGGGCGTTCTGCCAATCTTTTTATACGTGCAGTCTATGGGTCAAATATACGCAGAAGACAATCAACGCCCTGCGCGTTTAGTACAACAATGCTTTTAGGATGCTGATGCGGCTGCCGAGGCACTGCAGCGCGTCGGGCATGTTTGCCGACGCTCGCATTGATGGATTTCATGCCATCCTCAGAAAGAGAGCGGCGTCATTGCTCAGTCGTGCTCGCGGCAGTGGCAACAGCATTCTTAGCGTTGTCGCTGGCAAAATCGACTGTCCAATATTGTGGCATTGTGTGCAGTTGCAGGTGCAGAGAAGCAGGCCTTGTCCTACCTGCTGAGGATAGGATAATTAATGTTATATTTAAATTCTATTTATATTTTTCCTTTTCTTTTGTTTTTTATGATTTTAATGAAATTCTTGTTGTTTAATTAATAATTTAAAGAAGTACTTAATTGGTTTTAAAGATTGTAATAATTTTGATTTTATATATTTTATAATAGTATAATTGTGGCATGTATTTTTATTTTTTGTTTTTATAATTTTAATTTTTGTTTTACTAACATAATGTTTAAGTATACTAACATAAATATGGATCACTGTGTCTGATGTAAAATAAATAATAAATAAATAACTTTGGAGATATTTGCAGTTTAAAATTTTAACCAATAAAACCAAAATGGCTGAAAAAGCTATTTCCGCGAGTTTGAAAGTTTTTGGACGCGACTTTGGGCTTAAAGTACACACAATACACTCAAAAAGTCAATTCTATGCTTAAAATTTAATCATTCATATTTATATCTATTTATTATTGAAAAATAGCTAAAAATTCAATAACTTTGGATCCGCTTATCGGACAATTTTGAAAAAATACCTAAATAATCTACAAATAACACACTTTACGATTGTAGCATAAAATTTGAAAAATTAAAAAATATTCGTCGTTATGACGTTGGCCGCTCTCCCTATCCTCTGCGGCCGAAAATTGGCAGGCGGCGGGGCCAATGACCTGACCCGTCGCAGGGGGACCAAGGGTGCCCAGACACGGGGTCGTCTGGCGCCCATGTGCTGGTTTGGTCCCTGAGGTGGTCACGGCGTGCTATGTGTTCTGTTGCGCCGGTGATGGGGAGTACTCCCCAGAGGAGGGTCCGGTGACGGACAGCCGCGTGCCCGTGTTCCCGCCGTAAGCGGCAGAGGAGGACGCTGTGGAGTTTTAGTGGGTTAGAGTCCCACATAACTGCAATATCTCCCCGTGGTAGTGCAGAATGCATGAGCATTTCTCCACGATAAAAAAAAAAAAAAGTTAGGTTTGAACAGGTTAGGTTCGCTCAGGTTAAGGTTCGCTCAGGTTAAGGTTCGCTCAGGTTAAGGTTCGCTCAGGTTAAGGTTCGCTCAGGTTAAGGTTCGCTCAGGTTAAGGTTCGCTCAGGTTAAGGTTCCTTTGCGGAGGTGGAGACGTTGTCGGATCACCGATACATCCGTTTCGACGTCTCCGCCCAGACCGCCGGCGGCCGCGGTTTACCGGCCCCGCGTACGGACGGTCCGCGCTGGGCGCGTAAGCGCATCGACAGGGAGCTTCTCGAGGAGGCCGCTGTTGTCCAGGCCTGGTTCCGGGAGTTGGCAACGGATGGACCCGTCGACGTCGAGCAGGAGGCGCTGTGGTTCCGCGGGGCGATGACGCAAATCAGCGACGCGTCCATGCCCCGGGTCCACACACAGTCGGCAAGGCGCCAGGTGTACTGGTGGACCGCCGAGATCGCGCAGCTGCGCGTCGCGTGCGTGGCGGTCAGGCGCCAGTACACCCGATACCGGAGGAGACGTCGTCGGGTCCCTGACGAAGAAGCCGCGCTGTATGAGGTGTACCGCGCGGCGAAGAGGACTCTGTGGCTGGCCATCGGCGAGGCGAGGACGCGAGCCAGGGAGGAGATGTTGGAGACTCTAGACGGGGATCCGTGGGGACGCCCCTATCGCGCGGTTCGAGGGAAACTTCGAGCCGCGGCGCCCCCACTTACGGAGAGTCTCCAACCCGAGCTGCTGGAGGAGGTGGTCGCAGCCCTCTTCCCGGCTAGAGCGGAGCACACACCGCCGCCGATGGCTTTGCCCACAGCCGCAGAGTCCACTGAAGAGAACGCCATCAGCGTCCCAGAGGTGACAGAGGCAGAGATGGGGGCAGCCGTGATGCGGCACCGGGCCAAGAACGTGGCTCCGGGGCCCGACGGGATCCACGGCTGCGTATTAGCCCTCGCTCTGAAGGAGCTTGAGCCCCAACTGAGAGGACTCTACACAGCGTGCCTTGAGCAGGGCCAGTTTCCCACTTTGTGGAAATCTGGTCGTCTGGTCCTGCTCAGGAAGGCCGGGCGCCCCGCGGACTCGCCGTCCGCGTACCGGCCCATAGTGTTGCTAGACGAGGTGGGTAAGCTGTTTGAGCGGATAATCGCAGCCCGCCTCGTCGGCCACTTGTGCGGAGAGGGGCCGGACCTGGACGGTAATCAGTTCGGTTTTCGGCAGGGGCGCTCCACCATTCACGCTGTGTCGCGGGTGAGGGTCCTGGCGGAGGAAGCGGTGGCCCGGGGCGAGGTGTTGTTGGCGGTGTCCTTGGACATCTCCAACGCCTTCAACACCATGCCCTGGAGTACTATTCGGGAGGCACTGCGGTATCATCGGGTGCCTCTCTACCTCCGCCGCATCATTGGGGCTTATCTGTCGGAGAGGAGTGTCACCTACATGGGACGCGATGGCGAAATCCAGCACCGCATGTCGTGCGGTGTTCCACAGGGCTCGGTCGTTGGCCCGCCCCTGTGGAACATCGGGTACGACTGGGTGCTGAGGAGTGAGCTCCAGCCGGGCGTGGAACTGACGTGTTATGCCGACGACACGCTGGTCACTGCCCGGGGGAGCTCGCACAGGGAGGCAGCGTTGCTAGCGACGGCTGCGGTGTCACAGGTGGTGAGCCGCATACGTCGCCTGGGCCTGGAGGTGGCCCTCAACAAGTCGGAGGCCATGGTGTTTCATGGCCCCCGGCGGGCGCCGCCGCCCGGCTTACACATAGTGGTCGGGGGGGCTCGGATCGCTGTCGAGTCTACCATGAAGTACCTGGGATTGGTGCTCGACAGCCGGTGGGATTTCGGCCCCCACTTCCGGCGGCTGGCGCCCAAATTGTTGGGCGCGGCTGGGGCGCTGTCAACGCTGCTTCCCAATCTGGGGGGCCCGAGCGCCGCCTGTAGGCGGCTCTACGTGGGGATCGTGCGATCGATGGCCCTGTATGGGGCCCCGATCTGGGCGACTGACCTGACGGCCGGCAGCATCGCAGTCCTGCGGAAGCCGCAGAGAGCGATGGCCGTCAGAGTCGTCCGCGGATATCGCACGATCTCCTACGAGGCGGCTTGCGTACTGGCTGGATCCCCGCCCTGGGACCTGGAGGCGAAAGTGCTCGCGTCGCTGTACCGGTGGCGCGAGGAAGCGCGGGCGCGAGGCGAGGGGCTGATGCAGCGCCATATGGAGCTGCGTCGGTCTCAGCTTCGCGAGGTCCTGGTGGCGGAATGGCGGGACAGGCTCTCACGCCCTACCGCCGGCCTCAGCACTATCGAGGCGGTCCGGCCAGTACTCGAGCCCTGGCTCGGGAGGAGGCACGGCTCCCTGTCGTTTCGGGTGACGCAGGTACTTTCGGGGCATGGTTGCTTCGGGAAGTACCTGTGTCGCATAAACAGGGAGCCGGACGCCCGGTGTCACCACTGCGTCGACTGCCGGGAGGACACGGCGTGGCATACGCTGGCAGAGTGTGCCGCTTGGGAGGAGCCGCGCCGTGCCCTCATCACAGAAGTAGGCAGTGACCTGTCGCTGCCGGCCGTGGTCGAGTCGATGGTCGGCAGCGAAGAGTCCTGGGACGCGGTGGTTTCCTTTTGCGAAACAGTCATGTCGCAGAAGGAGGCTGCGGAAAGGGAGAGGGAGATCTCGTCCACTCACCCTGCCCGCAGCAGGCGCACCGGGCGTCGGCGGAGGGCGGACAACGCCCTCTTCCAGCCCCCCTAAATGGGTCCAGGGGCGACGGACTAGGGGACGTCCGCCGCCCCCCACACATCAGGACCCGAGGTGGCGGCGCGTAGTGTTCCACGCGCGCCCCTCTTAGACGTCACGGGGGGAGTCAAACACCTCACTCCCCCCCCTGACCCGACGAGGCCCGCAGTGGCGGGCCGGCACCAGCCGGGGGTTGCGGAAGGATCGAACGTTCCCGCGACCCCTGGCGTAGGTGTGAGATGGAACACCGGGGTGGTTTTTAGTCAGTAAGAGTCTGACAGACCCCGTCGCCCGCCCCAGGGCGGCGGACATCCATGAGGATTTTCCACCCCGGAACAAAAAAAAAAAAAAAAAAAAAAAAAGGTTAGGTTAGGTTAGGTTCCCCCCCGGTGGGTTCCCGCATTGTCGAGGCGGGGGGGCTCAGTAGCCGTGGCTTGGACACCCACGGTGAAGCGAAGAGGAACCCGAGGAGGGGCCGCTCGTCAGGGCTTTTGCCTGTAAGCCGACGACGTAGCGGCCAACAAGTAGGTTGCGGTGCCGCTTCGGCGACATCGCAACTGAGGCGGGCCGCGATGTCGTAACGGAGGCATCGCGGCTGAGGGTTGAAGGCCGCGGCGGGAGAGGAGTGCCGGTATTGCGGTGCGCCGCTCTCCCTACCTTGCGCGGCCTTGACGGGGTCGCCACCGTTCGATGGCGGACGCGGTGGGGCCGCAGGGGAGGAGGAGTGTCGGTATGACGTTGGCCGCTCTCCCTATCCTCTGCGGCCGAAAATTGGCAGGTGGCGGGGCCAATGTCCTGACCCGTCGCAGGGGGACCAAGGGTGCCCAGACACGGGGTCGTCTGGCGCCCATGTGCTGGTTTGGTCCCTGGGGTGGTCACGGCGTGCTATGTGTTCTGGTGCGCCGGTGATGGGGAGTACTCCCCAGAGGAGGGTCCGGTAACGGACAGCCGCGGCGGGTTCACGGATGAGTGCTAACGCGTGCCCGTGTTCCCGCCGTAAGCGGCGGAGGAGGACACCGTGGAGTTTTAGTGGGTTAGAGTCCCACATAACTGCACTACCTCCCCGTGGTAATGCAGAATGCATGAGCATTTCTCCACGTTAAAAAAAAAAAAAAAAAAAAAAAAAAAAAAGGTTAGGTTGAGCAGGGCCAGTTTCCCACTTTGTGGAAATCTGGTCGTCTGGTCCTGCTCAGGAAGGCGGGGCGCCCTGCGGACTCGCCGTCCGCGTACCGGCCCATAGTGTTGCTAGACGAGGTGGGTAAGCTGTTTGAGCGGATAATCGCAGCCCGCCTCGTCGGCCACTTGTGCGGAGAGGGGCCGGACCTGGACGGTAACCAGTTCGGTTTTCGGCAGGGGCGCTCCACCATTCACGCTGTGTCGCGGGTGAGGGTCCTGGCGGAGGAAGCGGTGGCCCGGGGCGAGGTGTTGTTGGCGGTGTCCTTGGACATCTCCAACGCCTTCAACACCATGCCCTGGAGTACTATTCGGGAGGCACTGCGGTATCATCGGGTGCCTCTCTACCTCCGCCGCATCATTGGGGCTTATCTGTCGGAGAGGAGTGTCACCTACATGGGACGCGATGGCGAAATCCAGCACCGCATGTCGTGCGGTGTTCCACAGGGCTCGGTCGTTGGCCCGCCCCTGTGGAACATCGGGTACGACTGGGTGCTGAGGGGTGAGCTCCAGCCGGGCGTGGAACTGACGTGTTATGCCGACGACACGCTGGTCACTGCCCGGGGGAGCTCGCACAGGGAGGCAGCGTTGCTGGCGACGGCTGCGGTGTCACAGGTGGTGAGCCGCATACGTCGCCTGGGCCTGGAGGTAGCCCTCAACAAGTCGGAGGCCATGGTGTTTCATGGCCCCCGGCGGGCGCCGCCGCCCGGCTTGCATATAGTGGTCGGGGGGGCTCGGATCGCTGTCGAGTCTACCATGAAGTACCTGGGATTGGTGCTCGACAGCCGGTGGGATTTCGGCCCCCACTTCCGGCGGCTGGCGCCCAAATTGTTGGGCGCGGCTGGGGCGCTGTCAACGCTGCTTCCCAATCTGGGGGGCCCGAGCGCCGCCTGTAGGCGGCTCTACGTGGGGATCGTGCGATCGATGGCCCTGTATGGGGCTCCGATCTGGGCGACTGACCTGACGGCCGGTAGCATCGCAGTACTGCGAAAGCCGCAGAGAGCGATGGCCGTCAGAGTCGTCCGCGGATATCGCACGATCTCCTACGAGGCGGCTTGCGTACTGGCTGGATCCCCGCCCTGGGACCTGGAGGCGAAAGTGCTCGCGTCACTGTACCGGTGGCGCGAGGAAGCGCGGGTGCGAGGCGAGGGGCTGATGCAGCGCCATATGGAGCTGCGTCGGTCTCAGCTTCGCGAGGTCCTGGTGGCGGAATGGCGGGACAGGCTCTCACGCCCTACCGCCGGCCTCAGCACCATCGAGGCGATCCGGCCAGTACTCGAGCCCTGGCTCGGGAGGAGGCACGGCTCCCTGTCGTTTCGGGTGACGCAGGTACTTTCGGGGCATGGTTGCTTCGGGAAGTACCTGTGTCGCATAAACAGGGAGCCGGACGCCCGGTGTCACCACTGCGTCGACTGCCGGGAGGACACGGCGTGGCATACGCTGGCAGAGTGTGCCGCTTGGGAGGAGCCGCGCCGTGCCCTCATCACAGGAGTAGGCAGTGACCTGTCGCTGCCGGCCGTGGTCGAGTCGATGGTCGGCAGCGAAGAGTCCTGGGACGCGGTGGTTTCCTTTTGCGAAACAGTCATGTCGCAGAAGGAGGCTGCGGAAAGGGAGAGGGAGATCTCGTCCACTCACCCTGCCCGCAGCAGGCGCACCGGGCGTCGGCGGAGGGCGGACAACGCCCTCTTCCAGCCCCCCTAAATGGGTCCAGGGGCGACGGACTCGGGGACGTCCGCCGCCCCCCACACATCAGGACCCGAGGTGGCGGCGCGTAGTGTTCCACGCGCGCCCCTCTTAGACGTCACGGGGGGAGTCAAACACCTCACTCCCCCCCCTGACCCGACGAGGCCCGCAGTGGCGGGCCGGCACCAGCCGGGGGTTGCGGAAGGATCGAACGTTCCCGCGACCCCTGGCGTAGGTGTGAGATGGAACACCGGGGTGGTTTTTAGTCAGTAAGAGTCTGACAGACCCCGTCGCCCGCCCCAGGGCGGCGGACATCCATGAGGATTTTCCACCCCGGAACAAAAAAAAAAAAAAAAAAAAAAAGGTTAGGTTAGGTTAGGTTAGGTTCCCCCCCGGTGGGTTCCCGCATTGTCGAGGCGGGGGGGCTCAGTAGCCGTGGCTTGGACACCCACGGTGAAGCGAAGAGGAACCCGAGGAGGGGCCGCTCGTCAGGGCTTTTGCCTGTAAGCCGACGACGTAGCGGCCAACAAGTAGGTTGCGGTGCCGCTTCGGCGACATCGCAACTGAGGCGGGCCGCGATGTCGTTGTAACGGAGGCATCGCGGCTGAGGGTTGAAGGCCGCGGCGGGAGAGGAGTGCCGGTATTACGGTGCGCCGCTCTCCCTACCTTCCGCGGCCTTGACGGGGTCGCCACCGTTCGATGGCGGACGCGGTGGGGCCGCAGGGGAGGAGGAGTGTCGGTATGACGTTGGCCGCTCTCCCTATCCTCTGCGGCCGAAAATTGGCAGGCGGCGGGGCCAATGTCCTGACCCGTCGCAGGGGGACCAAGGGTGCCCAGACACGGGGTCGTCTGGCGCCCATGTGCTGGTTTGGTCCCTGGGGTGGTCACGGCGTGCTATGTGTTCTGGTGCGCCGGTGATGGGGAGTACTCCCCAGAGGAGGGTCCGGTAACGGACAGCCGCGGCGGGTTCACGGATGAGTGCTAACGCGTGCCCGTGTTCCCGCCGTAAGCGGCAGAGGAGGACACCGTGGAGTTTTAGTGGGTTAGAGTCCCACATAACTGCACTATCTCCCCGTGGTAGTGCAGAATGCATGAGCATTTCTCCACGTTAAAAAAAAAAAAAAAAAAAGGTTAGGTTAGGTTAGGTTAGGTTGGGGTGCATGTTGAAAGCCTCCTCGCGGCGCACCCTGGGCAACGTCAGCACCAATTGCCCACTGGTTCTGGTGGACTCTTGGGGCTGGCGGCTAATTTTCAACACACGGGGAAAGGTCATGGTTCCAATCACCGATCATCCTTGATGGTCGGTGAAGGGAACCGGGCTACAGACGGACGGTCATACGTCCACTCCACCTCTGCTTACAGAGGGTCGTGAGTGGGCGTAGGCTGAGAAGGAGCGGTTCGCGCCGCTGTACCCACGGGAAGGTGGGTGGTGGAAGGTGTCCAATGTCCGCGCTGCGTCTGTCCGGCATCCGGCGGCAGCGTGGGGACGCCGGGGCGGCGGTTGGTTCTGCCCAATCGTCGGCCACCCCGTAATCCTGAGTTCAGGACCGGGGGTCCGGGCCACTGAGGCTCGGGCCGCGAGGAAGACAACCTCTCTAAAAAATTACCCCAATCCCAAGGTCTAGCGTGCCGAGGGGATGAATGGCCGGAGGGGATCCGGTCGTTAGCGCGACGAAAAGGGACCTCACCCTTAAAAAGGAACAAAATGGAAAAGGCTGATAACAAAACTATTCCCCAGGCGGGTACCCTCCTACCCAAGGAGGGACAATCCCGCCCTTCTTCGGAAGGCAGCCCCTTCGTATCTGGGGGGGGCACTATTAGTCTCGTGGGCCGGCAGACAACCGCCGACCTTCGTCAACCTGCGCCGCAAGAAAAGGAGCTCCGGGTTAGCCTGGAGCGACTGTGCGACGCAACAGAACCGTTTGCCGTCGTTGACGGCAACAAGAGCCGAGGAGGCTCATGTCCTGAAATGGACAAAGACGTACAGGGGTGCACCTCCAAAAGTTGGAGGAAGCGCCCGCGAAGCGGGGACTTGGGGTCGATGGGGCTCTCCTCCAGTGAGGAGAACCTGTTGGCCGCCAAGGTCCCAACGGGACAGAGAGGGCGGGGTCGCACGATGGCGAGAGGAGCCCCCACTCGGTTGCCGGGCCGTGACCGAGCGGGTCGTTTCGTGCCGATCTCTCGGCCCGCAACACCAGATCCTGAAGAGCGTCCGATGGAGAGCGTAGAGAGCGACCCCGGGCCCTCGATAGTGGACCTGAGCGAGGGCTCCTCGCTGACCTCGTTGGGGTCCAATAAGGCGGAGGCGAACGCCGCAAAGCGGGCGCAGCGGAAAGCGGTAGCGGCTGACGAGGTCAGCGAGATGGCCCGGCTGGCCCGAGAGCGACGCTCTGCTCAGGCGGCTGCCGGGGAGAACCTGTCGGCGGTGGCGCTCAGTCGCCAAGTTTTGGATGGAGTGGACGTTGTCCTGAAGGTTGCCACTAAATCCGGCAGCCTGAAGGGCACGTTTACCCGTGCACTGAAGGAGGCGGCTGATGGCATCAAGGAGGCAGTTGGGGTCCTCCTGAACCGCACAAGCTCAGAGGAGACGGCGAAGCTGTGGGAGGAGAATGGCCGTCTCAGATCTGAGCTCGAGGACCTCAAGCGGGAGCTTGCCGCGCAAAGGGCAGAATGGCAGCAGAGACGTCCCGCGGCCACCGGTGTCACTCCCATCACTGCCCCGCCACCGTCGGCCCCATCGTCGGCCCCATCGTCGGTCCCTGCCCCTACACCTGCGGATGCCGAGATCGAGAAGATCGTTCGCATCTGCATGCTGCAGTGTGGGGGTATGGTGAATGCCCGTCTGCAGGGCCTAGAGTCGAGGCTCCTCCCGGCGGAGACTCTCCGGCCGCCGCTAGCTGCTGACAGGCGGAGTAAGGGGGAGCCCGCTAAGCTGGGCCCGACGGTCGGAAAACCCAAGGGGGCCAAAAAGCCCGCGGAGGGGTCCAAAAAGCCCGCGGAGGGGCCGAGCCAGGCCGTGAAAGGCACGTCCGCGCCACTGCCGACCGCACCCCCGGCGACCGCACCCCCGGCGACCGCACCCTCGGCGACCGCACCCGGGTCCACCACGGAGACCTGGACGACGGTCGTCAAGAGGGGCCGCCGTAAGAGGAAGACGGCGGCGCCGCCACCGGTACCCGCTAGAGCACCGGCACCGGCATCGAAGAAGGCTCAGGGGCCGCCTAGGGTCAGAGCCCCACGCTCCGCGGCTGTAGTGATTACGCTGCAGCCCGGAGCCGTCGAAAGGGGCATCTCCTATAAGGCGGTCCTTATGGAGGCGAAAGCCAAAGTCGCGTTCCCCGACCTTGGCATACCGTCCGGCCTCAGACTGAGGCCGGCGATTACGGGGGCGCGACTGCTGGAGGTGTCGGGTGCCTCTAGCGGCGAAAAGGCGGACGTCCTGGCCGCCAAGCTGAGGGAGGTCCTCAACCCGGAGGACGTTCGGGTGTCCAGGCCCATGAAGACCGCTGAACTGCGCGTCAACGGTCTGGACGACTCGACGACTCCGGCCGAGGTCGTGGCGGCCGTCGCCAGAGCCGGTGGATGTCCGCCCGAGAACGTGCGGACAGGCGAGATTCGCGTCGACGCTTCCGGGCTCGGCGCGATCTGGGTGCGGTGCCCGGTGGCGGCGGCGAACAAAGTCGCCGACGCTGGGCGTCTGTTGGTGGGGTGGGTTGCAGCGAGGGTGAAGCTGCTGCAACCCCGGGCCTTGCGGTGCTACCGTTGCCTCGACATTGGGCATGTCAGGGCACGGTGCACCTCCATAGACCGCAGCGAGCAGTGCTATCGCTGCGGTCAGGCCGGCCACAAGGCGGCCCAGTGCTCCGCGGCGCCAAACTGCAGCCTCTGTACAGCTGCAGGGAGGCCCGCTGGGCACAGAGCGGGCGGAAAAGCCTGTGGCGTGCCTGCCCAGAAAGGAAAGAGAAGGGGTGCCAAGGCTGCCGGGGGCTCTTTACCCCCCCCTCAGCCTGGCTCCTCTTCGGCCGACTCCCGGCCTAGGAATGGTGCGGAGGGAATGGATTGCGCATAAATGGCGCTGTACCATTTCCTCCAGGGCAACATCAACCACTCTGCTAGAGCTCAGGATCTATTGCTCCAGAGCATGGCAGAGTGGTCGATTCACGTGGCGGTGGTTGCCGAACCGTACTTTGTCCCCCCCAGGGATAACTGGGTGGGAGACCTGGACGGTTTGGTAGCCATCATTGGCGGGGCTCTTGCCAACCCGTCCCGAGGTCACGGCTGGGTGGCCGCCCTCGTGGACGGCATTGGCACGGTTGGGGCGTACTTTTCGCCCAACAAGAGCCTCGCCGACTTCGAGAGGTTCCTTGTCGAGTTGGGTGCCGTCGTGGGCCGACTCCACCCTCGCCCTGTGCTGTTGCTGGGGGATCTCAACGCCAAGTCTGCGGCGTGGGGATCTCCAGTGACCGATGCTAGGGGCGAGGTGCTGGAGGAGTGGGCGGTCACGACTGGCTTGACCGTCCTAAATCGGGGCTCGGTGCACACGTGCGTGCGGCAGCGGGGCGGGTCTATAGTGGACGTCTCGTTCGCTAGCCCCGCTGTCGCGAGCCGTGTCCGCGACTGGCGTGTCGCCGCGGAGGTGGAGACGTTGTCGGATCACCGTTACATCCGTTTCGACGTCTCCGCCCAGACCGCCGGCGGCCGCGGTTTACCGGCCCCGCGTACGGACGGTCCGCGCTGGGCGCGTAAGCGCATCGACAGGGAGCTTCTCGAGGAGGCCGCTGTTGTCCAGGCCTGGTTCCGGGAGTCGGCAACGGATGGACCCGTCGACGTCGAGCAGGAGGCGCTGTGGTTCCGCGGGGCGATGACGCAAATCAGCGACGCGTCCATGCCCCGGGTCCACACACAGTCGGCAAGGCGCCAGGTGTACTGGTGGACCGCCGAGATCGCGCAGCTGCGCGTCGCGTGCGTGGCGGTCAGGCGCCAGTACACCCGATACCGGAGGAGACGTCGTCGGGTCCCTGACGAAGAAGCCGCGCTGTATGAGGTGTACCGCGCGGCGAAGAGGACTCTGTGGCTGGCCATCGACGAGGCGAGGACGCGAGCCAGGGAGGAGATGTTGGAGACTCTAGACGGGGATCCGTGGGGACGCCCCTATCGCGCGGTTCGAGGGAAACTTCGAGCCGCGGCGCCCCCACTTACGGAGAGTCTCCAACCCGAGCTGCTGGAGGAGGTGGTCGCAGCCCTCTTCCCGGCTAGAGCGGAGCACACACCGCCCCCGATGGCTTTGCCCACAGCCGCAGAGTCCACTGAAGAGAACGCCATCAGCGTCCCAGAGGTGACAGAGGCAGAGATGGGGGCAGCCGTGATGCGGCTCCGGGCCAAGAACGTGGCTCCGGGGCCCGACGGGATCCACGGCTGCGTGTTAGCCCTCGCTCTGGAGGAGCTTGAGCCCCAACTGAGAGGACTCTACACAGCGTGCCTTGAGCGGGGCCAGTTTCCCACTTTGTGGAAATCTGGTCGTCTGGTCCTGCTCAGGAAGGAGGGGCGCCCCGCGGACTCGCCGTCCGCGTACCGGCCCATAGTGCTGCTAGACGAGGTGGGTAAGCTGTTTGAGCGGATAATCGCAGCCCGCCTCGTCGGCCACTTGTGCGGAGAGGGGCCGGACCTGGACGGTAACCAGTTCGGTTTTCGGCAGGGGCGCTCCACCATTCACGCTGTGTCGCGGGTGAGAGTCCTGGCGGAGGAAGCGGTGGCCCGGGGCGAGGTGTTGTTGGCGGTGTCCTTGGACATCTCCAACGCCTTCAACACCATGCCCTGGAGTACTATTCGGGAGGCACTGCGGTATCATCGGGTGCCTCTCTACCTCCGCCGCATCATTGGGGCTTATCTGTCGGAGAGGAGTGTCACCTACATGGGACGCGATGGCGAAATCCAGCACCGCATGTCGTGCGGTGTTCCACAGGGCTCGGTCGTTGGCCCGCCCCTGTGGAACATCGGGTACGACTGGGTGCTGAGGGGTGAGCTCCAGCCGGGCGTGGAACTGACGTGTTATGCCGACGACACGCTGGTCACTGCCCGGGGGAGCTCGCACAGGGAGGCAGCGTTGCTGGCGACGGCTGCGGTGTCACAGGTGGTGAGCCGCATACGTCGCCTGGGCCTGGAGGTAGCCCTCAACAAGTCGGAGGCCATGGTGTTTCATGGCCCCCGGCGGGCGCCGCCGCCCGGCTTGCATATAGTGGTCGGGGGGGCTCGGATCGCTGTCGAGTCTACCATGAAGTACCTGGGATTGGTGCTCGACAGCCGGTGGGATTTCGGCCCCCACTTCCGGCGGCTGGCGCCCAAATTGTTGGGCGCGGCTGGGGCGCTGTCAACGCTGCTTCCCAATCTGGGGGGCCCGAGCGCCGCCTGTAGGCGGCTCTACGTGGGGATCGTGCGATCGATGGCCCTGTATGGGGCCCCGATCTGGGCGACTGACCTGACGGCCGGTAGCATCGCAGTGCTGCGAAAGCCGCAGAGAGCGATGGCCGTCAGAGTCGTCCGCGGATATCGCACGATCTCCTACGAGGCGGCTTGCGTACTGGCTGGATCCCCGCCCTGGGACCTGGAGGCGAAAGTGCTCGCGTCACTGCACCGGTGGCGCGAGGAAGCGCGGGCGCGAGGCGAGGGGCTGATGCAGCGCCATATGGAGCTGCGTCGGTCTCAGCTTCGCGAGGTCCTGGTGGCGGAATGGCGGGACAGGCTCTCACGCCCTACCGCTGGCCTCAGCACTATCGAGGCGGTCCGGCCAGTACTCAAGCCCTGGCTCGGGAGGAGGCACGGCTCCCTGTCGTTTCGGGTGACGCAGGTACTTTCGGGGCATGGTTGCTTCGGGAAGTACCTGTGTCGCATAAACAGGGAGCCGGACGCCCGGTGTCACCACTGCGTCGACTGCCGGGAGGACACGGCGTGGCATACGCTGGCAGAGTGTGCCGCTTGGGAGGAGCCGCGCCGTGCCCTCATCACAGAAGTAGGCAGTGACCTGTCGCTGCCGGCCGTGGTCGAGTCGATGGTCGGCAGCGAAGAGTCCTGGGACGCGGTGGTTTCCTTTTGCGAAACGGTCATGTCGCAGAAGGAGGCTGCGGAAAGGGAGAGGGAGATCTCGTCCACTCACCCTGCCCGCAGCAGGCGCACCGGGCGTCGGCGGAGGGCGGACAACGCCCTCTTCCAGCCCCCCTAAATGGGTCCAGGGGCGACGGACTCGGGGACGTCCGCCGCCCCCCACACATCAGGACCCGAGGTGGCGGCGCGTAGTGTTCCACGCGCGCCCCTCTTAGACGTCACGGGGGGAGTCAAACACCTCACTCCCCCCCCTGACCCGACGAGGCCCGCAGCGGCGGGCCGGCACCAGCCGGGGGTTGCGGAAGGATCGAACGTTCCCGCGACCCCTGGCGCAGGTGTGAGATGGAACACCGGGGTGGTTTTTAGTCAGTAAGAGTCTGACAGACCCCGTCGCCCGCCCCAGGGCGGCGGACATCCATGAGGATTTTCTACCCCGGAACAAAAAAAAAAAAAAAAAAAGGTTAGGTTAGGTTAGGTTGGGGTTTCATGCGGTGTGTCCCTCCTCAACAGGGGGGCGGTCCACACGTGTGTGCGGCAACAGGGAGGGTCGGTGGTGGACGTCTCGTTTGCCACCCCCGCCCTAGCCGCCCGCGTCGTCAACTGGCGGGTGGAGATGGTGGAGACCTTGTCGGACCACCGATATGTGCGGTTCGACATCTCCACCCAGGGGGGGGGGATGGCCCGCGCCGGGCAATCTCCCTTCCCGCGGTGGGCACTCACCCGCCTGGACCGGGAGGCAGCTGAGGAGGCGGCCTTCCTCCAGGACTGGCTGTCGCCCCCTGTCGATGTCCTGGACGTGGACGCCGCAGCGGTCCGGCTCAGGGGGTCCCTGACCGAGGTGTGCAACTCCAGCATGCCTCGGTCTCGCCGTCCGCCTCCCCGTCGCGCCGTCTATTGGTGGACGGAGGAGCTGACGGGTCTCCGGGCCGCCTGCGTGGCGGCCAGAAGGGCCTACGCGCGGAGCCGACGTCGCAGCGCCCAAAACCGAGACCGGGCAGAAGAGGACCGCCTATACGCCTCTTACGTAGAGGCGAAGAAGGTCCTCAAGTCTGCAATGGGCGCTGCAGAAGACTCGGCGAGGGCCGAGATGCTGGAGGGTCTCGACAGAGATCCTTTTGGGAGACCATACAAGGCGGCGCGGAGCCAGCTACGCCCCTATGGTCCCCCACTGACGGAGACCCTCGAGCCAGCGTTGCTGGATGGGGTGGTCCGGTCCCTGTTTCCGCGCAGGACCGACTTCAGCCCACCGACGATGGATCCCCCGCAAGAAGCGGCTACGCCGGAGGAAGACGTCCCCCCGGTGACGGCGGCGGAGGTCCGCGCGGGGGTTCTCAGCCTCCGCGCGAAGAAGACGGCCCCCGGACCAGACGGCGTCCCCGCACGGGTGGTGGCGATCGCCGCCTCCCAAATGGAGGACAGGTTTCGGGACCTCTTCAGCGCGTGCTTTACGGCTGGGAGGTTCCCGAAACTTTGGAAGGAGGGGCAGCTCTGCCTCCTCCGAAAGGAGGGACGCCCGGCGGACTCCCCCTCGGCATACCGGCCCATCGTCCTGCTCGATGAGGTCGGTAAGATGTTCGAGGGGATCGTCGCGTCCCGGCTTGATAGCCTTTTGCGGGGGGTAGGGCCGGACCTGTCGGACGCCCAATTCGGTTTCCGTCGAGGGCGTTCGACGATCGATGCGCTGGCCCTACTCAAGGGCCAGGTGAGGGAAGCGGTGGAGGCGGGGGACGGAGTGCTGGCGGTGTCGTTCGACATTGCGAACGCCTTCAACTCCGTCCCCCACTCGACGATATTGGAGGCGCTTCGGTATCACGGAGTGCCCCAATACCTGCGGAACCTCCTGGCCAGCTACTTGGAGGGCCGAGAGGTCCTCCTCGTGGACAAGACGGCCACGGTGAGGCGGTACGGCGCAGAGTCCGGTGGTCCGCAGGGGTCAGTGCTGGGGCCGCCCCTGTGGAACATCGGGTTCGACTGGCTACTGCGGGGAGTCCTCCTCCAGGGCACGAGTGTCATCTGCTACGCGGATGACACTCTCCTCACTGCCCGGGGGAGGAACTTCGGGGACGCGGCCTGTCTGGCCTCGGCTGGCGGATCCTTGGTCGCAGAGAGGATCCGCCGCCTGGGATTGAAGGTGGCGCTGCACAAGACCGAGGCCGTGTTCTTTCACGGGCCTCGGCAGCTCTGCCCTCCCGACGCCCACATTGTCGTAGAGGGCGTCCGGATAGGGGTCCAGCCCCAGATGAAGTATCTGGGCCTGGTGCTGGACGACAGGTGGCGCTTCGGCCCGCATTTCAGCGGGCTGTCAACGCGCCTCTTGAAAGCTGCGGACGCCCTCTCCTGGCTCCTCCCGAACCTGGGGGGGCCCAAGGCGAAATGCCGGCAGCTGTATGCCGGCATCCTTAAGAGCATGGCCCTATACGGGGCCCCCATCTGGGCGGACTCCCTCCACAGGAGGGAGAACGCGACCGCCTTGCGCAAGCCCCAAAGGGCCATTGCACTGAGGGTGGCGAGGGCCTACCGCTCGGTGGGCTTCTCGGCGGCGTGCGCTCTGGCCGGCACCCCTCCTTGGGAGTTGGAGGCTTGGGTGCTCGCCAGAGTCTACGAGTGGACCGCGCACCGGAGGGCGCTCGGGGAGCGCCCCGTCGCCGAAGAGCGGGAGGCCGTGCGGCGGGAGGCGAGGGACGCCATCGTCCTCCACTGGACGGAGGACCTCGCCACCGCCGCCTTTGGCCGCCGGACGTTGGACGCGCTCGGTCCGGTCCTGCGGAGCTGGCTCGAGCGGTCCCACGGTTTCCTCTCGTTCCGTCTGGTGCAGGTGTTGTCCGGGCATGGCTGCTTCGGAACGTACCTGCACCGGATCGGGAGGGAGGAGACCCCGGCGTGCCACGACTGCGGCGCGGCGGAGGACACGGCGCAGCACACACTGGAGGTGTGCCCGGCTTGGTCCGAGCTGCGCCGCGGTCTGACCGCGGTGGTCGGACAGGACCTCTCGCTTCCCTGCGTGGTCGACGCCATGCTGGAGAGCGAGGGGTCCTGGTCAGCGGTTGCCTCCTTTTGCGAGGACGTAATCTCGCAAAAGGAGGAGGCGGAGCGCGCGCGGGAGGATGACCCTCTCGCTGTGCCGCTCCGCAGACGAAGAAGGGGTCGGAGAGGGCGACATCCTCCCCCTCCTCATGGTGGCGATGGGCGGGCGACAGGCGCGGGGGCGCCATCTCCCGCATTGCACCCATCACCACCTTCTTCGTCGGTCACTCCCGGGCCCATCCCCCTCCCCACGGGGGGGGTGTGAGGGGTCCGCCCTGAGGAGCAATCGTCGGCGGAGGACTGGACGTTAAGGCTGTGCCGGTTTCCCAGTCCCCCGCCACTCGGACGAAGCGGGAGTGCCGCTGGGTTATTTTAGTGGGTATACCGGGTCAGACCGGGGAGTCCCACATAGCCCCCCATCCCCCGATGGGAGGGTATGCGTAACGCATTTTTTCCCAGCGCAAAAAAAAAAAAAAAAAAAAAAAAAAAAAAAAAAAAAAAAAAAAAAAAAAAAAAAAAAAAAAGGTTAGGTTGGGGTTGCAGGGCCGCCAGCATGCGCGGTGTCATCGCGGAGCTGGTGCAGCGAAAGACCACCGACGAGACGCGGCAACTGCAGGCGAAGGTTGATCGCCTGCAGTCGGAGGTCAGCCAGCTTCATCAGAAGCTGGCAGAAGCCACGGCCCGGCCACAACAGGCCAAGACGAGCCCTGCGGCAGAGGGCCCCGCCTCCAACCTTGAGGACATCATCCGCAAGGTCGTAATGGAGGAGAGGGCCTTCACAAGAGCCTGCTTAGCAGGAATAGAGGACCGGCTCTTGCCAGAGAAACGCCTCCGACCGCCGCTTGCGGCGGATACGAGGCAGTGCGAGCCGGGGCCGTCCTCCTCCCAGGCGGAAGATGCCCTTCTCCCTTCTACGACCCCGTCCAACGAGTGGACGGAAGTGGTCCGTAAGGGGAAGGGAAAGGGCAAGAAGTCGACGACGGCCGTCCCTGTCGTCCCCGCCACCACCACTCCCAGCCAATCGCAGACGACTGGCAAGGGAAAGGGGACGGGGAAAGGGAAGGGGAGGGGAAAGGGGCGACTAGTCCCCCCAAAAACCGCGGCCGTCGTGGTGACGCTCACCGCGGAGGCTGCGGACCGGGGGGAGACCTACGCGTCCATTTTGGTACGGGCGCGTGCGAATGCCGATCCTGCCCAACTGGGGATCGGCAGCGTAACTTGCCGGCGGACCCAAGCCGGGGCTCGAATATTCGAGTTCCCGGGGGCACAGGGGAGTACCCATGCTGACCTCTTTGCAGCCAAGCTGCAGGAGGTCATCGCGGATTCCGCCAAGGTGGCCCGGCCGGTCAAGTCAGCGGCCATAGAGGTGGCTGACTTGGACGACTCCGTCACCAAGGAGGAGGTGATGGCGGCGGTCGCGGCGATAGGGGGCTGTGGCGTCGCGGCGGTCCAAGGCCGGGACATAAGACCCGGCCGCGGCGGCATGGGCACCATTCGCCTCGAGTGCCCAGTCGCCGCTGCCAAAGCCGTCCTTGCCAAGGGACGGCTGACAGTCGGGTTCAGCTCGGGTGCTGTCCGGGCACTCGAGGACCAGCCTCTGCGGTGTTTCCGGTGCTTCGGCATCGGACACACCCGGGCCCTGTGTCCGTCCACTATTGACAGGACGGACACGTGCTTCCGCTGCGGCAAGGAGGGCCACAAAGCCGCCTCCTGCGAGGCCGCTACGCCGCACTGCGCGGTGTGTGCCGCCAGTGGCTGCCCGGCAGACCACGTCACGAAGGGGAGGAACTGCAATCCTCCCCCTAAGCGGGGCAAAGCACCGGCGCCGGCCGGGTTTGCTGCTGCTGCCAAGAGCACCGTCGTTCCTGCGTCAGTGGCTGCGGAGGGGGGTGCGATGTCCGACTGATGGATGCGGTCGAACATCGCACACTCCAGGCGAACGACTTGGCGGTGGTCGCCGAGCCTTACTCGGTCCCTGGCCGTTGGCTGGGCGACCGGGACGGCTTGGTGGCGTTGGTGTCGCGGTCTTCCACAGACTCCCCTCCCCTCTCGCTCTTAGAGAGGTGACCGGGATACGTGGCCGCCGCGCGGGGAGACATGGCCCTGGTCGGGGTCTACTTCTCCCCGAACCGCTCTCTCTCGGACTTTGAGGATTTCCTCGAGATCCTCACCGCAGTCGTAGGGAGGGCGGCGCCGCGCCGGGTCGTGGTGCTGGGCGACCTCTCGCTTCCCTGCGTGGTCGACGCTATGCTGGAGAGCGAGTGGGCCTGTGCAGCGGTTGCCTCCTTTTGCGAGGACGTAATCTCGCAAAAGGAGGAGGCGGAGCGCGCGCGGGAGGATGACCCTCTCGCTGTGCCGCTCCGCAGACGAAGAAGGGGTCGGAGAAGGCGCAATCCTCTCCCTCCTCATGGTGGCGATGGGCGGGTGACAGGCGCGGGGGCGCCTTCTCCCGCATTGCACCCATCACCACCTTCGTCGGTCATTCCCGGGCCCGACCCCCTCCCCACGAGGTGGGGGGGCGTGAAGGGCCCGCCCTGAGGGGCAATCGTCGGCGGAGGACTGGACGTTAAGGCTGTGCCGGTTTCCCAGTCCTTCGCCACTCGGACGAAGCGGGAGTGCCGCTGGGTTGTTTTAGTGGGTATACCGGGTCAGACCGGGGAGTCCCACATAGACCCCCCATCCCCCGATGGGAGGGTATGCGTAATGCATTTTCTCCCAGCGAAAAAAAAAAAAAAAAAAAAAAAAAAAAAAGGTTAGGTTGGGGTGCATGTTGAAAGCCTCCTCGCGGCGCACCCTGGGCAACGTCAGCACCAATTGCCCACTGGTTCTGGTGGACTCTTGGGGCTGGCGGCTAATTTTCAACACACGGGGAAAGGTCATGGTTCCAATCACCGATCATCCTTGATGGTCGGTGAAGGGAACCGGGCTACAGACGGACGGTCATACGTCCACTCCACCTCTGCTTACAGAGGGTCGTGAGTGGGCGTAGACTGGGAAGGAGCGGTTCGCGCCGCTGTACCCACGGGAAGGTGGGTGGTGGAAGGTGTCCAATGTCCGCGCTGCGTCTGTCCGGCATCCGGCGGCAGCGTGGGGACGCCGGGGCGGTGGTTGGTTCTGCCCAATCGTCGGCCACCCCGTAATCCTGAGTTCAGGACCGGGGGTCCGGGCCACTGAGGCTCGGGCCGCGAGGAAGACAACCTCTCTAAAAAATTACCCCAATCCCAAGGTCTAGCGTGCCGAGGGGATGAATGGCCGGAGGGGATCCGGTCGTTAGCGCGACGAAAAGGGACCTCACCCTTAAAAAGGAACAAAATGGAAAAGACTACTGAGAAAACTATTCCCCAGGCGGGTACCCTCCTACCCAAGGAGGGACAATCCCGTCCTTCTTCGGAAGGCAGCCCCTTCGTATCTGGGGGGGGCACCACTAGTCTCGCGGGCCGGCGGATCACCGCTGACCTGCGTCAACCTGCGCCGCAAGAAAAGGAGCTCCGGGTTAGCCTGGAGCGACTGTGCGACGCAACAGAACCGTTTGCCGTCGTTGACGGCAACAAGAGCCGAGGAGGCTCATGTCCAGGAATGGACAAAGACGTGCAGGGGTGCGCCTCCAAATGTTGGAGGAAGCGCCCACGAAGCAGGGACTCGGGGTCGATGGGGCTTTCCTCCAGTGAGGAGAATCTGTCGGCCGCCAAGGTCCCAACGGGACAGAGAGGGCGGGGTCGCACAATGGCGAGAGGAGCCCCCGCTCGGTTGCCGGGCCGTGATCGAGCGGGTCGTTTCGTGCCGATCTCTCGGCCCGCAACACCAGCTCCTGAAGAGGGTCCGATGGAGAGTGTAGAGAGCGACCCCGGGCCCTCGATAGTGGACCTGAGCGAGGGCTCCTCGCTGACCTCGTTGGGGTCCAATAAGGCGGAGGCGAACGCCGCAAAGCGGGCGCAGCGGAAGGCGGTGGCGGCTGACGAGGTCAGCGAGATGGCCCGACTGGCCCGAGAGCGACGCTCTGCTCAGGCGGCTGCCGGAGAGAGCCTGTCGGCGGTGGCGCTCAGTCGCCAAGTTTTGGACGGCGTGGACGTCGTCCTGAAGGTTGCCACTAAATCCGGCAGCCTGAAGGGCACGTTCACCCGTGCCCTGAAAGAGGCGGCTGATGGCATCAAGGAGGCAGTTGGGGTCCTCCTGAACCGCACAAGCTCAGAGGAGACGGCGAAGCTGTGGGAGGAGAATGGCCGTCTCAGATCTGAGCTCGAGGACCTCAAGCGGGAGCTTGCCGCGCAGAGGGCGGAATGGCAGCGGAGACGTCCTGCGGCCACCGGTTTCGCTCCCATTACTGCCCCGCCACCGTCGGCCCCGTCGCCGGTCCCTGCCCCTACACCTGCGGATGCGGAGATCGAGAAGATCGTTCGCATCTGCATGCTGCAGTGTGGGGGTATGATGAATGCCCGTCTGCAGGGCCTAGAGTCGAGGCTCCTCCCGGCGGAGACTCTCCGGCCGCCGCTAGCTGCTGACAGGCGGAGTAAGGGGGAGCCCGCTAAGCTGGGCCCAACAGCCGGGAAACCCAAGGGGACCAAAAAGCCCGCGGAGGGGTCCAAGGAGGTGCCGAGAAAGCCCGTGGAAGGCACGTCCGCGCCCCTGCTGACCGCACCCCCGGCGACCGCACCCCCGGCGACCGCATCTCCGGCGACCGCACCTGGGGCCACCACGGAGACCTGGACGACGGTCGTCAAGAGGGGCCGCCGTAAGAGGAAGACGGCGGCGCCGCCACCGGTACCCGCTAGAACACCGGCACCGTCATCGAAAAAGGCTCAGGGGCCGCCTAGGGTGAGAGCCCCACGCTCCGCGGCTGTAGTAATTACGCTGCAGCCCGGAGCCGTCGAAAGGGGCATCTCCTATAAGGCGGTCCTTACGGAGGCGAAAGCCAAAGTCGCGTTCCCCGACCTTGGCATACCGTCCGGCCTCAGACTGAGGCCGGCGATTACGGGGGCGCGACTGCTAGAGGTGTCGGGTGCCTCTAGCGGCGAAAAGGCGGACGTCCTGGCCGCCAAGCTGAGGGAGGTCCTCAACCCGGAGGACGTTCGGGTGTCCAGGCCGATGAAGACCGCTGAACTGCGCGTCAACGGTCTGGACGACTCGACGACTCCGGCCGAGGTCGTGGCAGCCGTCGCCAGAGCCGGTGGATGTCCGCCCGAGAACGTGCGGACAGGCGAGATTCGCGTCGACGCTTCCGGGCTCGGCGCGATCTGGGTGCGGTGCCCGGTGGCGGCGGCAAACAAAGTCGCCGACGCTGGGCGTCTGTTGGTGGGATGGGTTGCAGCGAGGGTGAAGCTGCTGCAACCCCGGGCCTTGCGGTGCTACCGTTGCCTCGACATTGGGCATGTCAGGGCACGGTGCACCTCCGTAGACCGCAGCGAGCAATGCTATCGCTGCGGTCAGGCCGGCCACAAGGCGGCCCAGTGCTCCGCGGCGCCAAACTGCAGCCTCTGTACAGCTGCAGGGAGGCCCGCTGGGCACAGAGCGGGCGGAAAGGCCTGTGGCGTGCCTGCCCAGAAGAGAAAGAGAAGGGGTGCCAAGGCTGTCGGGGGCTCTTTACCCCCCCCTCAGCCTGGCTGCCCTTCGGCCGACTCCCGGCCTAGGAATGGTACGGAGGAAATGGATTGCGCATAAATGGCGCTGTACCATTTCCTCCAGGGCAATATCAACCACTCTGCTAGAGCTCAGGATCTCTTGCTCCAGAGCATGGCAGAGTGGTCGATTCACGTGGCGGTGGTTGCCGAACCGTACTTTGTCCCCCCCAGGGATAACTGGGTGGGAGACCTGGACGGTTTGGTAGCCATCATTGGCGGGGCTCTTGCCAACCCGTCCCGAGGTCACGGCTGGGTGGCCGCCCTCGTGGACGGCATTGGCACGGTTGGGGCGTACTTTTCGCCCAACAAGAGCCTCGCCGACTTCGAGAGGTTCCTTGTCGAGTTGGGTGCCGTCGTGGGCCGACTCCACCCTCGCCCTGTGCTGTTGCTGGGGGATCTCAACGCCAAGTCTGCGGCGTGGGGATCTCCAGTGACCGATGCTAGGGGCGAGGTGCTGGAGGAGTGGGCGGTCACGACTGGCTTGACCGTCCTAAATCGGGGATTGGTGCACACGTGCGTGCGGCAGCGGGGCGGGTCTATAGTGGACGTCTCGTTCGCTAGCCCCGCTGTCGCGAGCCGTGTCCGCGACTGGCGTGTCGCCGCGGAGGTGGAGACGTTGTCGGATCACCGTTACATCCGTTTCGACGTCTCCGCCCAGACCGCCGGCGGCCGCGGTTTACCGGCCCCGCGTACGGACGGTCCGCGCTGGGTGCGTAAGCGCATCGACAGGGAGCTTCTCGAGGAGGCCGCTATTGTCCAGGCCTGGTTCCGGGAGTCGGCAACGGACGGACCCGTCGACGTCGAGCAGGAGGCGCTGTGGTTCCGCGGGGCGATGACGCAAATCAGCGACGCGTGCATGCCCCGGGTCCACACACAGTCGGCAAGGCGCCAGGTGTACTGGTGGACCGCCGAGATCGCGCAGCTGCGCGTCGCGTGCGTGGCGGTCAGGCGCCAGTACACCCGATACCGGAGGAGACGTCGTCGGGTCCCTGACGAAGAAGCCGCGCTGTATGAGGTGTACCGCGCGGCGAAGAGGACTCTGTGGCTGGCCATCGACGAGGCGAGGACGCGAGCCAGGGAGGAGATGTTGGAGACTCTAGACGGGGATCCGTGGGGGCGCCCTTATCGCGCGGTTCGAGGGAAACTTCGAGCCGCGGCGCCCCCACTTACGGAGAGTCTCCAACCCGAGCTGCTGGAGGAGGTAGTCGCAGCCCTCTTCCCGGCTAGAGCGGAGCACACTCCGCCGCCGATGGCTTTGCCCACAGCCGCAGAGTCTACAGAAGAGAACGCCATCAGCGTCCCAGAGGTGACAGAGGCAGAGATGGGGGCAGCCGTGATGCGGCTCCGGGCCAAGAACGTGGCTCCGGGGCCCGACGGGATCCACGGCTGCGTATTAGCCCTCGCTCTGAAGGAGCTTGAGCCCCAACTGAGAGGACTCTACACAGCGTGCCTTGAGCAGGGCCAGTTTCCCACTTTGTGGAAATCTAGTCGTCTGGTCCTGCTCAGGAAGGCGGGGCGCCCCGCGGACTCGCCGTCCGCGTACCGGCCCATAGTGTTGCTAGACGAGGTGGGTAAGCTGTTTGAGCGGATAATCGCAGCCCGCCTCGTCGGCCACTTGTGCGGAGAGGGGCCGGACCTGGACGGTAACCAGTTCGGTTTTCGGCAGGGGCGCTCCACCATTCACGCTGTGTCGCGGGTGAGGGTCCTGGCGGAGGAAGCGGTGGCCCGGGGCGAGGTGTTGTTGGCGGTGTCCTTGGACATCTCCAACGCCTTCAACACCATGCCCTGGAGTACTATTCGGGAGGCACTGCGGTATCATCGGGTGCCTCTCTACCTCCGCCGCATCATTGGGGCTTATCTGTCGGAGAGGAGTGTCACCTACATGGGACGCGATGGCGAAATCCAGCACCGCATGTCGTGCGGTGTTCCACAGGGCTCGGTCGTTGGCCCGCCCCTGTGGAACATCGGGTACGACTGGGTGCTGAGGGGTGAGCTCCAGCCGGGCGTGGAACTGACGTGTTATGCCGACGACACGCTGGTCACTGCCCGGGGGAGCTCGCACAGGGAGGCAGCGTTGCTGGCGACGGCTGCGGTGTCACAGGTGGTGAGCCGCATACGTCGCCTGGGCCTGGAGGTGGCCCTCAACAAGTCGGAGGCCATGGTGTTTCATGGCCCCCGGCGGGCGCCGCCGCCCGGCTTGCATATAGTGGTCGGGGGGGCTCGGATCGCTGTCGAGTCTACCATGAAGTACCTGGGATTGGTGCTCGACAGCCGGTGGGATTTCGGCCCCCACTTCCGGCGGCTGGCGCCCAAATTGTTGGGCGCGGCTGGGGCGCTGTCAACGCTGCTTCCCAATCTGGGGGGCCCGAGCGCCGCCTGTAGGCGGCTCTACGTGGGGATCGTGCGATCGATGGCCCTGTATGGGGCCCCGATCTGGGCGACTGACCTGACGGCCGGTAGCATCGCAGTACTGCGAAAGCCGCAGAGAGCGATGGCCGTCAGAGTCGTCCGCGGATATCGCACGATCTCCTACGAGGCGGCTTGCGTACTGGCTGGATCCCCGCCCTGGGACCTGGAGGCGAAAGTGCTCGCGTCGCTGTACCGGTGGCGCGAGGAAGCGCGGGCGCGAGGCGAGGGGCTGATGCAGCGCCATATGGAGCTGCGTCGGTCTCAGCTTCGCGAGGTCCTGGTGGCGGAATGGCGGGACAGGCTCTCACGCCCTACCGCCGGCCTCAGCACTATCGAGGCGGTCCGGCCAGTACTCGAGCCCTGGCTCGGGAGGAGGCACGGCTCCCTGTCGTTTCGGGTGACGCAGGTACTTTCGGGGCATGGTTGCTTCGGGAAGTACCTGTGTCGCATAAACAGGGAGCCGGACGCCCGGTGTCACCACTGCGTCGACTGCCGGGAGGACACGGCGTGGCATACGCTGGCAGAGTGTGCCGCTTGGGAGGAGCCGCGCCGTGCCCTCATCACAGAAGTAGGCAGTGACCTGTCGCTGCCGGCCGTGGTCGAGTCGATGGTCGGCAGCGAAGAGTCCTGGGACGCGGTGGTTTCCTTTTGCGAAACAGTCATGTCGCAGAAGGAGGCTGCGGAAAGGGAGAGGGAGATCTCGTCCACTCACCCTGCCCGCAGCAGGCGCACCGGGCGTCGGCGGAGGGCGGACAACGCCCTCTTCCAGCCCCCCTAAATGGGTCCAGGGGCGACGGACTAGGGGACGTCCGCCGCCCCCCACACATCAGGACCCGAGGTGGCGGCGCGTAGTGTTCCACGCGCGCCCCTCTTAGACGTCACGGGGGGAGTCAAACACCTCACTCCCCCCCCTGACCCGACGAGGCCCGCAGTGGCGGGCCGGCACCAGCCGGGGGTTGCGGAAGGATCGAACGTTCCCGCGACCCCTGGCGTAGGTGTGAGATGGAACACCGGGGTGGTTTTTAGTCAGTAAGAGTCTGACAGACCCCGTCGCCCGCCCCAGGGCGGCGGACATCCATGAGGATTTTCCACCCCGGAACAAAAAAAAAAAAAAAAAAAAAAAAAGGTTAGGTTGGGGGACCACCCCACAGTGCTTGCGTCCACGTCGCGTCCCCTGGAAACGGCCCAGTTCTGACCACCGTAACGGAGTGGCAGACTGGGTACGGCCAAAGTGCACTGTGCATTCGCAACTTGTTTTTAACCCTATTGTCTTGTTTGTTTGCGAACCCGCGGGAAACATGTCGAGTCCTGCGCGGGACGCCTGCGGGCGTTTTTTAAAACAAAAAGGCCCTTCTCAGGGCCAACCCAAAGGCCCTTCTCAGGGCCAACCCAAAGGCCCTTCTCAGGGCCAAACCAAAGGCCCTTCTCAGGGCCAACCAAAAGGCCCTTCTCAGGGCCAACCAAAAGGCCCTTCTCAGGGCCAACCAAAAGGCCCTTCTCAGGGCCACTCCGACGCTTCAGCGTCAGAGACTAGCCGCGCGCCGTCTGCGGCTAGTTTCTTCGGAGGGGCGGACGAGTCGTCCGACAACGACTCACTGATCAGTGTGTCGGACGCGGACGACTCTCGTCCGCGGAAGCGAGTCCACCGGAGCGGTGGGTCCGAGGGCTCCTCGGCTTCGGGGTCGACGCGGTTTTCGAAGGCTAAAAAGCCGACGGTGGCCGCGGAGACCCATGTCGTTGGGCTGGCGAACGCCCAACGCCAGCTGGACCTGGCTCGGCGGGCTCAGCTCCAGCAAGAGCTGGAAGAGCGGGTGGCCGCTACTGAGAAACGGGCGCACGCCGCCCGGGCCAAGTCCGGGTACGGTGCGTCCCGCGTTCTCTACGCGGACCACTCTCTGGCCGAGCTGGAGGGAATGGCGGAGGAGGATGAGAGGGAGATCGTGGAGGTCGCCTCGAAGTCCTCCAACCTAAAGGGGACCTTGCAAAAGGCCCTCAAATGTAGGGCCGCGAGCATGCGCGGCATCGTCGCGGAGCTGGTCCAGCGCAAGGCCACCGACGAAACGCGGCAACTGCAGGCGAAGGTTGATCGCCTGCAGTCGGAGGTCAGCCAGCTCCATCAGAAGCTGGCAGAAGCCACGGCCCGGCCACAACATGCCAAAACGAGCCCTGCGGCAGAGGGCCCCGCCTCCAACCTTGAGGATATCATCCGCAAGGTCGTAATGGAGGAGAGGGCCTTCACAAGAGCCTGCTTAGCAGGAATAGAGGACCGGCTCTTGCCGGAGAAACGCCTCCGACCGCCGCTTGCGGCGGATACGAGGCAGTGTGAGCCGGGGCCGTCCTCCTCCCAGACGGAAGATGCCCTTCTCCCTTCCACGACCCCGTCCAACGAGTGGACGGAAGTGGTCCGTAAGGGGAAGGGAAAGGGCAAGAAGTCGACGACGGCCGTCCCTGTCGTCCCCGCCACCACCGCTCCCAGCCAAGCCCAGAGGACCGGCAAGGGAAAGGGGACGGGGAAAGGGAAAGGGAAGAGGGGAAAGGGGCGACTAGTCCCCCCAAAAACCGCGGCCGTCGTGGTGACCCTCACCGCGGAGGCTGCTGACCGGGGGGAGACGTACGCGTCCGTTCTGTTGCGGGCGCGTGCCAATGCGGATCCCACCCAACTGGGGATCGGCAGCGTCTCTTGCCGGCGGACCCAAGCCGGGGCTCGAATTTTCGAGTTCCCGGGGGCAGACGGGAGTACCCACGCGGACCTCTTCGCAGCCAAGCTGCAGGAGGTCATCGCGGATTCCGCCAAGGTGGCCCGGCCGGTCAAGTCAGCGGCCATAGAGGTGGCTGACTTGGACGACTCCGTCACCAAGGAGGAGGTGGTGGCGGCGGTCGCGGCGATAGGGGGCTGTGGCGTCGCAGCGGTCCAAGGCCGGGACATAAGACCCGGCCGCGGCGGCATGGGCACCATTCGCCTCGAGTGCCCAGTCGCCGCTGCCAAAGCCGTCCTTGCCAAGGGACGGCTGATAGTCGGGTTCAGCTCGGGTGCAGTCCGGGCACTCGAGGACCAGCCTCTGCGGTGTTTCCGGTGCTTCGGCATCGGACACACCCGGGCCCTGTGTCCGTCCACGGTCGACAGGACGGACACATGCTTCCGCTGCGGCAAGGAGGGCCACAAAGCCGCCTCCTGCGAGGCCGCCACGCCGCACTGCGCGGTGTGTGCCGCCAGTGGCTGCCCCGCCGACCACGTCACGAGGGGGAGGAATTGCAATCCTCCCCCTAAGCGGGGCAAAGCGCAGGCGCCGACCGGGCCTGCTGCTGCTGCCAAAAACACTGCGGCGGCTGCGGTGGCGGCGGAGGGGGGTGCGATGTCCGACTGATGGATAGGGTCGAACATCGCATACTCCAGGCGAACGCCAACCACTGCCGGGCAGCCCAGGATCTGCTGATGCAGACCATGGCTGAGTGGTTGGTGGACTTGGCGGTGGTCGCCGAGCCTTACTCGGTCCCTGGCCGTTGGCTGGGCGACCGGAACGGCTTGGTGGCGCTGGTGTCGCGGTCTTCCACGGACTCCCCTCCCCTCTCGCTCCTAGAGAGGGGACCGGGATACGTGGCCGCCGCGTGGGGAGACATGGCCCTGGTTGGGGTCTACTTCTCCCCGAACCGCCCTCTCTCGGACTTTGAGGATTTCCTCGAGATCCTCACCGCAGTCGTAGGGAGGGCGGCGCCGCGCCAGGTCGTGGTGCTGGGCGACCTGAACGCCAAGTCGGTGGCCTGGGGCAACCCGGCTGCCAGTTGCAACGTCCGGGGACGCGCCGTCGAGTATTGGTCGGCCTCATGCGGTGTGTCCCTCCTCAACAGGGGGGCGGTCCACACGTGTGTGCGGCAACAGGGTGGGTCGGTGGTGGACGTCTCGTTTGCCACCCCCGCGCTAGCCGCCCGCGTCGTCAACTGGCGGGTGGAGATGGTGGAGACCTTGTCGGACCACCGATATGTGCGGTTCGACATCTCCACCCAGGGGGGGGGGATGGCCCGCGCCGGGCAATCTCCCTTCCCGCGGTGGGCACTCACCCGCCTGGACCGGGAGGCAGCTGAGGAGGCGGCCTTCCTCCAGGACTGGCTTGCGCCCCCTGTCGATGTCCTGGACGTGGACGCCGCAGCGGTCCGGCTCAGGGGGTCCCTGACCGAGGTGTGCAACTCCAGCATGCCTCGGTCTCGCCGTCCGCCTCCCCGTCGCGCCGTCTATTGGTGGACGGAGGAGCTGACGGGTCTCCGGGCCGCCTGCGTGGCGGCCAGAAGGGCCTACGCGCGGAGCCGACGGCGCAGCGCCCAAAACCGAGTCCGGGCAGAAGAGGACCGCCTATACGCCTCTTACGTAGAGGCGAGGACGGTCCTCAAGTCTGCAATGGGCGCTGCAGAAGACTCGGCGAGGGCCGAGATGCTGGAGGGTCTCGACAGGGATCCTTATGGGAGACCATACAAGGCGGCGCGGAGCCAGCTACGCCCCTATGGTCCCCCACTGACGGAGACCCTCGAGCCAGCGTTGCTGGATGGGGTGGTCCGGTCCCTGTTTCCGCGCAGGACCGACGACTTCACCCCACCAACGATGAATCCCCCGCAAGGGGCGGCTTCGCCGGAGGAAGACGTCCCTCCGGTGACGGCGGAGGAGGTCCGCGCGGGGGTTCTCAGCCTCCGCGCGAAGAAGACGGCCCCCGGACCAGACGGCGTCCCCGCACGGGTGGTGGCGATCGCCGCCTCCCAAATGGAGGACAGGTTTCGGGACCTCTTCAGCGCGTGCCTAACGGCTGGGAGGTTCCCGAAACTTTGGAAGGAGGGGCAGCTGTGCCTCCTCCGAAAGGAGGGACGCCCGGTGGACTCCCCCTCGGCATACCGGCCCATCGTCCTGCTCGATGAGGTCGGTAAGATGTTCGAGGGGATCGTCGCGTCCCGGCTTGATAGCCTTTTGCGGGGGGTAGGGCCGGACCTGTCGGACGCCCAATTCGGTTTCCGTCGAGGGCGTTCGACGATCGATGCGCTGGCCCTGCTCAAGGGCCAGGTGAGGGAGGCGGTGGAGGCAGGGGACGGAGTGCTGGCGGTGTCGTTCGACATCGCAAACGCCTTCAACTCCGTCCCCCACTCGACGATATTGGAGGCGCTCCGGTATCACGGAGCGCCCCAGTACCTGCAGAACCTCCTGGCCAGCTACTTGGAGGGCCGAGAGGTCCTCCTCGTGGACAAGACGGCCACGGTGAGGCGGTACGGCGCAGAGTCCGGTGTTCCGCAGGGGTCAGTGCTGGGGCCCCCCCTGTGGAACATCGGGTTCGACTGGCTACTGCGGGGAGTCCTCCTCCAGGGCACGAGTGTCATCTGCTACGCGGATGACACTCTCCTCACTGCCCGGGGAAGGAACTTCGGGGACGCGGCCTGTCTGGCCTCGGCTGGCGGATCCTTGGTCGCAGAGAGGATCCGCCGCCTGGGATTGAAGGTGGCGCTGCACAAGACCGAGGCCGTGTTCTTTCACGGGCCTCGGCAGCGCTGCCCTCCCGACGCCCACATTGTCGTAGAGGGCGTCCGGATAGGGGTCCAGCCCCAGATGAAGTATCTGGGCCTGGTGCTGGACGACAGGTGGCGCTTCGGCCCGCATTTCAGCGGGCTGTCGACGCGCCTCTTGAAAGCTGCGGACGCCCTCTCCTGGCTCCTCCCGAACCTGGGGGGGCCCAAGGCGAAATGCCGGCAGCTGTATGCCGGCATCCTTAAGAGCATGGCCCTATACGGGGCCCCCATCTGGGCGGATTCCCTCCACAGAAGGGAGAACGCGACCGCCTTGCGCAAGCCCCAAAGGGCCATTGCACTGCGGGTGGCGAGGGCTTACCGCTCGGTGGGCTTCTCGGCGGCGTGCGCTCTGGCCGGCACCCCTCCTTGGGAGTTAGAGGCTTGGGTGCTCGCCAGAGTGTACGAGTGGACCGCGCACCGGAGGGCGCTCGGGGAGCGCCCCGTCGCCGAAGAGCGGGAGGCCGTGCGGCGGGAGGCGAGGGACGCAATCGTCCTCCACTGGACGGAGGACCTCGCCACCGCCGCCTTTGGCCGCCGGACGTTGGACGCGCTCGGTCCGGTCCTGCGGAGCTGGCTCGAGCGGTCCCACGGTTTCCTCTCGTTCCGTCTGGTGCAGGTGCTATCCGGCCATGGCTGCTTCGGAACGTACCTGCACCGGATCGGGAGGGAGGAGACCCCGGCGTGCCACGACTGCGGCGCGGCGGAGGACACGGCGCAGCACACGCTCGAAGTGTGCCCGGCTTGGTCCGAGCTGCGCCGCGGTCTGACCGCGGTGGTCGGACAGGACCTCTCGCTTCCCTGCGTGGTCAACGCCATGCTGGAGAGCGAGGGGGCCTGGTCAGCGGTTGCCTCCTTTTGCGAGGACGTAATCTCGCAAAAGGAGGAGGCGGAGCGCGCGCGGGAGGATGACCCTCTCGCTGCGCCGCTCCGCAGACGAAGAAGGGGTCGGAGAAGGCGCAATCCTCTCCCTCCTCATGGTGGCGATGGGCGGGCGACAGGCGCGGGGGCGCCATCTCCCGCATTGCACCCATCACCACCTTCTTCGTCGGTCACTCCCGGGCCCGTCCCCCTCCCCACGGGGGGGGTGTGAGGGGTCCGCCCTGAGGAGCAATCGTCGGCGGAGGACTGGACGTTAAGGCTGTGCCGGTTTCCCAGTCCCCCGCCACTCGGACGAAGCGGGAGTGCCGCTGGGTTATTTTAGTGGGTATACCGGGTCATACCGGGGAGTCCCACATAGCCCCCCATCCCCCGATGGGAGGGTATGCGTAATGCATTTTTTCCCAGCGCAAAAAAAAAAAAAAAAAAAAAAAAAAAAAAAAAAAAAAAAGGTTAGGTTAGGTTGGGGGACCACCCCACAGTGCTTGCGTCCACGTCGCGTCCCCTGGAAACGGCCCAGTTCTGACCACCGTAACGGAGTGGCAGACTGGGTACGGCCAAAGTGCACTGTGCTTTCGCAACTTGTTTTTAATCTTATTGTCTTGTTTGTTTGCGAACCTGCGGGGAAAAAAAATGTCGAGTCCTGCGCGGGACGCCTGCGGGCGATTTTTAAAACAAAAAGGCCCTTCTCAGGGCCAACCAAAAGGCCCTTCTCAGGGCCAACGCAAAGGCCCTTCTCAGGGCCAACCCAAAGGCCCTTCTCAGGGCCAACCAAAAGGCCCTTGTCAGGGCCAACCAAAAGGCCCTTCTCAGGGCCAATCCGACGCTTCGGCGTCAGAGACTAGCCGCGCGCCGTCTGCGGCTAGCTTCTTCGGAGGGGTGGACGAGTCGTCCGACAACGACTCACTGATTAGTGTGTCGGACGCGGACGACTGCCGATCGAGGAAGCGAGTCCACCGGAGCGGTGGGTCCGAGGGCTCCTCGGCCTCGGGGTCGACGCGGTTGCCGAAGGCTAAAAAGCCAACAGTGGCCGCGGAGACCCATGTCGTTGGGCTGGCGAACGCCCAACGCCAGCTGGACCTGGCTCGGCGAGCTCAGCTCCAGCAAGAGCTGGAGGAGCGGGTCGCCGCCACAGAGAAGCGGGCGCACGCCGCCCGGGCCAAGTCCGGGTACGGTGCGTCCCGCGTTCTCTACGCGGACCATTCTCTGGCGGAGCTAGAGCGAATGGCGGAGGAGGATGAGAGGGAGATCGTGGAGGTCGCCTCGAAGTCCTCCAACCTAAAGGGCACCCTACAGAAGGCCCTGAAATGCAGGGCCGCGAGTATGCGCGGTGTCGTCGCGGAGCTGGTCCAGCGCAAGACCACTGACGAGACGCGGCAACTGCAGGCGAAGGTGGATCGCCTCCAGTCGGAGGTCAGCCAGCTTCATCAGAAGCTGGCCGAAGCCACGGCCCGGCCACAACAGGCCAAGTCGAGCCCTGCGGCAGAGGGCCCCGCCTCCAACCTTGAGGATATCATCCGCAAGGTCGTAATGGAGGAGAGGGCCTTCACTAGAGCCTGCTTAGCAGGGATTGAGGACCGGCTCTTGCCGGAGAAACGCCTCCGACCACCGCTTGCGGCGGATACGAGGCAGTGTGAGCCGGGGCCGTCCTCCTCCCAGACGGAAGATGCCCTTCTCCCTTCCACGACCCCGTCCAACGAGTGGACGGAAGTGGTCCGTAAGGGGAAGGGAAAGGGCAAGAAGTCGACGACGGTCGTCCCTGTCGTCCCCGCTACCACCGCTCCCAGCCAATCGCAGACGACTGGCAAGGGAAAGGGGACGGGCAAAGGGAAAGGGAAGAGGGGAAAGGGGCGACTAGTCCCCCCAAAAACCGCGGCCGTCATGGTGACGCTCACCGCGGAGGCTGCGGACCGGGGGGAGACGTACGCGTCGATTCTGTTGCGGGCGCGTGCCAATGCGGATCCCACCCAACTGGGGATCGGCAGCGTATCTTGCCGGCGGACCCAAGCCGGGGCTCGAATATTCGAGTTCCCGGGGGCAGAGGGGAGTACCCATGCTGACCTCTTTGCAGCCAAGCTGCAGGAGGTCATCGCGGATTCCGCCAAGGTGGCCCGGCCGGTCAAGTCAGCGGCCATAGAGGTGGCTGACTTGGACGACTCCGTCACCAAGGAGGAGGTGGTGGCGGCGGTCGCGGCGATAGGGGGCTGTGGCGTCGCAGCGGTCCAAGGCCGGGACATAAGACCCGGCCGCGGCGGCATGGGCACCATTCGCCTCGAGTGCCCAGTCGCCGCTGCCAAAGCCGTCCTTGCCAAGGGACGGCTCACAGTCGGCTTCAGCTCGGGTGCAGTCCGGGCACTCGAGGACCAGCCTCTGCGGTGTTTCCGGTGCTTCGGCATCGGACACACCCGGGCCCTGTGTCCGTCCACGGTCGACAGGACGGACACGTGCTTCCGTTGCGGCAAGGAGGGCCACAAAGCCGCCTCCTGCGAGGCCGCCGCGCCGCACTGCGCGGTGTGTGCCGCCAGTGGCTGCCCCGCCGACCACGTCACGAGGGGGAGGAATTGCAATCATCCCCCTAAGCGGGGCAAAGCGCAAGCGCCGACCGGGCCTGCTGCTGCTGCCAAAAGCACTGCGGCGGCTGCCGTGGCGGCGGAGGGGGGTGCGATGTCCGACTGATGGATAGGGTCGAACATCGCATACTCCAGGCGAACGCCAACCACTGCCGGGCAGCCCAGGATCTGCTGATGCAGACCATGGCTGAGTGGTTGGTGGACTTGGCGGTGGTCGCCGAGCCTTACTCGGTCCCTGGCCGTTGGCTGGGCGACCGGGACGGCTTGGTGGCGCTGGTGACGCGGTCTTCCACGGACTCCCCTCTCCTCTCGCTCTTAGAGAGGGGACCGGGATACGTGGCCGCCGCGTGGGGAGACATGGCCCTGGTTGGGGTCTACTTCTCCCCGAACCGCCCTCTCTCGGACTTTGAGGATTTCCTCGAGATCCTCACCGCAGTCGTAGGGAGGGCGGCGCCGCGCCAGGTCGTGGTGCTGGGCGACCTAAACGCCAAGTCGGTGGCCTGGGGCAACCCGGCTGCCGGTTGCAACGTCCGGGGACGCGCCGTCGAGTATTGGTCGGCCTCATGCGGTGTGTCCCTCCTCAACAGGGGGGCGGTCCACACGTGTGTGCGGCAACAGGGAGGGTCGGTGGTGGACGTCTCGTTTGCCACCCCCGCCCTAGCCGCCCGCGTCGTCAACTGGCGGGTGGAGATGGTGGAGACCTTGTCGGACCACCGATATGTGCGGTTCGACATCTCCACCCAGGGGGGGAGGATGGCCCGCACCGGGCAATCTCCCTTCCCGCGGTGGGCACTCACCCGCCTGGACCGGGAGGCAGCTGAGGAGGCGGCCTTTCTCCAGGACTGGCTGTCGCCCCCTGTCGATGTCCTGGACGTGGACGCCGCAGCGGTCCGGCTCAGAGGGTCCCTGACCGAGGTGTGCAACACCAGCATGCCTCGGTCTCGCCGTCCGCCTCCCCGTCGCGCCGTCTATTGGTGGACGGAGGAGCTGACGGGTCTCCGGGCCGTGTGCGTGGCGGCCAGAAGGGCCTACGCGCGGAGCCGACGTCGCAGCGCCCAAAACCGAGACCGGGCAGAAGAGGACCGCCTATACGCCTCTTACGTAGAGGCGAAGAAGGTCCTCAAGTCTGCAATGGGCGCTGCAGAAGACTCGGCGAGGGCCGAAATGCTGGAGGGTCTCGACAGAGATCCTTATGGGAGACCATACAAGGCGGCGCGGAACCAGCTGCGCCCCTATGGTCCCCCACTGACGGAGACCCTCGAGCCAGCGTTGCTGGATGGGGTGGTCCGGTCCCTGTTTCCGCGCAGGACCGACGACTTCACCCCACCAACGATGGCTCCCCCGCAAGGGATGCCTTCGCCGGAGGAGGACGTCCCCCCGGTGACGGCGGCGGAAGTCCGCGCGGGGGTTCTCAGCCTCCGCGCGAAGAAGACGGCGCCTGGACCAGACGGCGTCCCCGCACGGGTGGTGGCGATCGCCGCCTCCCAAATGGAGGACAGGTTTCGGGACCTCTTCAGCGCATGCTTTGCGGCCGGGAGGTTCCCGAGACTGTGGAAGGAGGGGCAGCTATGCCTCCTCCGAAAGGAGGGACGCCCGGTGGACTCCCCCTCGGCATACCGGCCCATCGTCCTGCTCGATGAGGTCGGTAAGATGTTCGAGGGGATCGTCGCGTCCCGGCTTGATAGCCTTTTGCGGGGGGTAGGGCCGGACCTGTCGGACGCCCAATTCGGTTTCCGTCGAGGGCGTTCGACGATCGATGCGCTGGCCCTACTCAAGGGCCAGGTGAGGGAGGCGGTGGAGGCGGGGGACGGAGTGCTGGCGGTGTCGTTCGACATTGCGAACGCCTTCAACTCCGTCCCCCACTCGACGATATTGGAGGCGCTCCGGTATCACGGAGTGCCCCAATACCTTCGGAACCTCCTTGCCAGCTACTTGGAGGGCCGAGAGGTCCTCCTCGTGGACAGGACGGCCACGGTGAGGCGGTACGGCGCAGAGTCCGGTGTTCCGCAGGGGTCAGTGCTGGGGCCCCCCCTGTGGAACATCGGGTTCGACTGGCTCCTACGGGGAGTCCTCCTCCAGGGCACGAGTGTCATCTGCTACGCGGATGACACTCTCCTCACTGCCCGGGGGAGGAACTTTGGGGACGCGGCCTGTCTGGCCTCGGCTGGCGGATCCTTGGTCGCAGAGAGGATCCGCCGCCTGGGATTGAAGGTGGCGCTGCACAAGACCGAGGCCGTGTTCTTTCACGGGCCTCGGCAGCGCTGCCCTCCCGACGCCCACATTGTCGTAGAGGGCGTCCGGATAGGGGTCCAGCCCCAGATGAAGTATCTGGGCCTGGTGCTGGACGACAGGTGGCGCTTCGGCCCGCATATCAGCGGGCTGTCGACGCGCCTCTTGAAAGCTGCGGACGCCCTCTCCTGGCTCCTCCCGAACCTGGGGGGGCCCAAGGCGAAATGCCGGCAGCTGTATGCCGGCATCCTTAAGAGCATGGCCCTATACGGGGCCCCCATCTGGGCGGATTCCCTCCACAGAAGGGAGAACGCGACCGCCTTGCGCAAGCCCCAAAGGGCCATTGCACTGCGGGTGGCGAGGGCCTACCGCTCGGTGGGCTTCTCGGCGGCGTGCGCTCTGGCCGGCACCCCTCCTTGGGAGTTGGAGGCTTGGGTGCTCGCCAGAGTGTACGAGTGGACCGCGCACCGGAGGGCGCTCGGGGAGCGCCCCGTCGCCGAGGAGCGGGAGGCCGTGCGGCGGGAGGCGAGGGACGCAATCGTCCTCCACTGGACGGAGGACCTCGCCACCGCCGCCTTTGGCCGCCGGACGTTGGACGCGCTCGGTCCGGTCCTGCGGAGCTGGCTCGAGCGGTCCCACGGTTTCCTCTCGTTCCGTCTGGTGCAGGTGCTATCCGGCCATGGCTGCTTCGGAACGTACCTGCACCGGATCGGGAGGGAGGAGACCCCAGCGTGCCACGACTGCGGCGCGGCGGAGGACACGGCGCAGCACACTCTCGAAGTGTGCCCGGCTTGGTCCGAGCTGCGCCGCGGTCTGACCGCGGTGGTCGGACAGGACCTCTCGCTTCCCTGCGTGGTCAACGCCATGCTGGAGAGCGAGGGGGCCTGGTCAGCGGTTGCCTCCTTTTGCGAGGACGTAATCTCGCAAAAGGAGGAGGCGGAGCGCACGCGGGAGGATGACCCTCTCGCTGTGCCGCTCCGCAGACGAAGAAGGGGTCGGAGAGGGCGACATCCTCCCCCTCCTCATGGTGGCGATGGGCGGGCGACAGGCGCGGGGGCGCCATCTCCCGCATTGCACCCATCACCACCTTCTTCGTCGGTCACTCCCGGGCCCGTCCCCCTCCCCACGGGGGGGGTGTGAGGGGTCCGCCCTGAGGAGCAATCGTCGGCGGAGGACTGGACGTTAAGGCTGTGCCGGTTTCCCAGTCCCCCGCCACTCGGACGAAGCGGGAGTGCCGCTGGGTTATTTTAGTGGGTATACCGGGTCAGACCGGGGAGTCCCACATAGCCCCCCATCCCCCGATGGGAGGGTATGCGTAACGCATTTTTTCCCAGCGCAAAAAAAAAAAAAAAAAAAAAAAAAAAAAAAAAAAATGGTTAGGTTAGGTTGGGGGACCATGGGGGACCACCCCACAGTGCTTGCGTCCACGTCGCGTCCCCTGGAAACGGCCCAGTTCTGACCACCGTAACGGAGTGGCAGACTGGGTACGGCCAAAGTGCACTGTGCATTCGCAACTTGTTTTTAATTTTTATTGTCTTGAGAGATTGCGAACCTGCGGGGAGAAATGTCGAGTCCTGCGCGGGACGCCTGCGGGCGATTTTTAAAACAAAAAGGCCCTTCTCAGGGCCAACCCAAAGGCCCTTCTCAGGGCCAACCCAAAGGCCCTTCTCAGGGCCAACCCAAAGGCCCTTCTCAGGGCCAACCAAAAGGCCCTTCTCAGGGCCAACCAAAAGGCCCTTCTCAGGGCCACTCCGACGCTTCAGCGTCAGAGACTAGCCGCGCGCCGTCTGCGGCTAGTTTCTTCGGAGGGGCGGACGAGTCGTCCGACAACGACTCACTGATCAGTGCGTCGGACGCGGACGACTCTCGTCCGCGGAAGCGAGTCCACCGGAGCGGTGGGTCCGAGGGCTCCTCGGCTTCGGGGTCGACGCGGTTGTCGAAGGCTAAAAAGCCGACGGTGGCCGCGGAGACCCATGTCGTTGGGCTGGCGAACGCCCAACGCCAGCTGGACCTGGCTCGGCGAGCTCAGCTCCAGCAAGAGCTGGAGGAGCGGGTTGCCGCCACAGAGAAGCGGGCGCACGCCGCCCGGGCCAAGTCCGGGTACGGTGCGTCCCGCGTTCTCTACGCGGACCACTCTCTGGCCGAGCTGGAGAAAATGGCGGAGGAGGACGAGAGGGAGATCGTGGAGGTCGCCTCGAAGTCCTCCAACCTAAAGGGCACCCTACAGAAGGCCCTGAAATGCAGGGCCGCAAGTATGCGCGGTGTCGTCGCGGAGCTGGTCCAGCGCAAGACCACCGACGAGACGCGGCAACTGCAGGCGAAGGTGGATCGCCTGCAGTCGGAGGTCAGCCAGCTTCATCAGAAGCTGGCCGAAGCCACGGCCCGGCCACAACAGGCCAAGTCGAGCCCTGCGGCAGAGGGCCCCGCCTCCAACCTTGAGGATATAATCCACAAGGTCGTAATGGAGGAGAGGGCCTTCACTAGAGCCTGCTTAGCAGGGATTGAGGACCGGCTCTTGCCCGAGAAACGCCTCCGACCGCCGCTTGCGGCGGATACGAGGCAGAGCGAGCCGGGGCCGTCCTCCTCCCAGGCGGAAGACGCCCTTCTCCCTTCCACGACCCCGTCCAACGAGTGGACGGAGGTGGTCCGTAAGGGGAAGGGTAGGGGCAAGAAGACGACGACGGCCGTCCCTGCCGTCCCCGCCACCACCGCTCCCAGCCAAGCGCAGAAGGCCGGCAGTGGAAAGGGGACGGGGAAAGGGAAGGGGAGGGGAAAGGGGCGACTAGTCCCCCCAAAAACCGCGGCCGTCGTGGTGACCCTCACCGCGGAGGCTGCTGACCGGGGGGAGACGTACGCGTCCGTTCTGTTGCGGGCGCGTGCCAATGCGGATCCCACCCAACTGGGGATCGGCAGCGTCTCTTGCCGGCGGACCCAAGCCGGGGCTCGAATTTTCGAGTTCCCGGGGGCAGACGGGAGTACCCACGCGGACCTCTTCGCAGCCAAGCTGCAGGAGGTCATCGCGGATTCCGCCAAGGTGGCCCGGCCGGTCAAGTCAGCGGCCATAGAGGTGGCTGACTTGGACGACTCCGTCACCAAGGAGGAGGTGGTGGCGGCGGTCGCGGCGATAGGGGGCTGTGGCGTCGCAGCGGTCCAAGGCCGGGACATAAGACCCGGCCGCGGCGGCATGGGCACCATTCGCCTCGAGTGCCCAGTCGCCGCTGCCAAAGCCGTCCTTGCCAAGGGACGGCTGATAGTCGGGTTCAGCTCGGGTGCAGTCCGGGCACTCGAGGACCAGCCTCTGCGGTGTTTCCGGTGCTTCGGCATCGGACACACCCGGGCCCTGTGTCCGTCCACGGTCGACAGGACGGACACATGCTTCCGCTGCGGCAAGGAGGGCCACAAAGCCGCCTCCTGCGAGGCCGCCACGCCGCACTGCGCGGTGTGTGCAGCCAGTGGCTGCCCCGCCGACCACGTCACGAGGGGGAGGAATTGCAATCCTCCCCCTAAGCGGGGCAAAGCGCAGGCGCCGACCGGGCCTGCTGCTGCTGCCAAAAGCACTGCGGCGGCTGCGGTGGCGGCGGAGGGGGGTGCGATGTCCGACTGATGGATAGGGTCGAACATCGCATACTCCAGGCGAACGCCAACCACTGCCGGGCAGCCCAGGATCTGCTGATGCAGACCATGGCTGAGTGGTTGGTGGACTTGGCGGTGGTCGCCGAGCCTTACTCGGTCCCTGGCCGTTGGCTGGGCGACCGGGACGGCTTGGTGGCGCTGGTGTCGCGGTCTTCCACGGACTCCCCTCCCCTCTCGCTTTTAGAGAGGGGACCGGGATACGTGGCCGCCGCGTGGGGAGACATGGCCCTGGTTGGGGTCTACTTCTCCCCGAACCGCTCTCTCTCGGACTTTGAGGATTTCCTCGAGATCCTCACCGCAGTCGTAGGGAGGGCGGCGCCGCGCCAGGTCGTGGTGCTGGGCGACCTGAACGCCAAGTCGGTGGCCTGGGGCAACCCGGCTGCCAGTTGCAACGTCCGGGGACGCGCCGTCGAGTATTGGTCGGCCTCATGCGGTGTGTCCCTCCTCAACAGGGGGGCGGTCCACACGTGTGTGCGGCAACAGGGAGGGTCGGTGGTGGACGTCTCGTTTGCCACCCCCGCCCTAGCCGCCCGCGTCGTCAACTGGCGGGTGGAGATGGTGGAGACCTTGTCGGACCACCGATATGTGCGGTTCGACATCTCCACCCAGGGGGGGGGGATGGCCCGCGATGGGCAATCTCCCTTCCCGCGGTGGGCACTCACCCGCCTGGACCGGGAGGCAGCTGAGGAGGCGGCCTTCCTCCAGGACTGGCTGTCGCCCCCTGTCGATGTCCTGGACGTGGACGCCGCAGCGGTCCGGCTCAGGGGGTCCCTGACCGAGGTGTGCAACTCCAGCATGCCTCGGTCTCGCCGTCCGCCTCCCCGTCGCGCCGTCTATTGGTGGACGGAGGAGCTGACGGGTCTCCGGGCCGCCTGCGTGGCGGCCAGAAGGGCCTACGCGCGGAGCCGACGGCGCAGCGCCCAAAACCGAGACCGGGCAGAAGAGGACCGCCTATACGCCTCTTACGTAGAGGCGAAGAAGGTCCTCAAGTCTGCAATGGGCGCTGCAGAAGACTCGGCGAGGGCCGAGATGCTGGAGGGTCTCGACAGAGATCCTTATGGGAGACCATACAAGGCGGCTCGGAACCAGCTGCGCCCCTATGGTCCCCCACTGACGGAGACCCTCGAGCCAGCGTTGCTGGATGGGGTGGTCCGGTCCCTGTTTCCGCGCAGGACCGAAGACTTCACCCCACCAACCATGGATCCCCCGCAAGGTGCGGCTTCGCCGGAGGAGGACGTCCCCCCGGTGACGGCGGCGGAGGTCCGCGCGGGGGTTCTCAGCCTCCGCGCGAAGAAGACAGCCCCCGGACCAGACGGCGTCCCCGCACGGGTGGTGGCGATCGCCGCCTCCCAAATGGAGGACAGGTTTCGGGACCTCTTCAGCGCGTGCTTTACGGCTGGGAGGTTCCCGAAACTTTGGAAGGAGGGGCAGCTGTGCCTCCTCCGAAAGGAGGGACGCCCGGCGGACTCCCCATCGGCATACCGGCCCATCGTCCTGCTCGATGAGGTCGGTAAGATGTTCGAGGGGATCGTCGCGTCCCGGCTTGATAGCCTTTTGCGGGGGGTAGGGCCGGACCTGTCGGACGCCCAATTCGGTTTCCGTCGAGGGCGTTCGACGATCGATGCGCTGGCCCTACTCAAGGGCCAGGTGAGGGAGGCGGTGGAGGCGGGGGACGGAGTGCTGGCGGTGTCGTTCGACATCGCAAACGCCTTCAACTCCGTCCCCCACTCGACGATATTGGAGGCGCTCCGGTATCACGGAGTGCCCCAATACCTGCGGAACCTCCTGGCCAGCTACTTGGAGGGCCGAGAGGTCCTCCTCGTGGACAAGACGGCCACGGTGAGGCGGTACGGCGCAGAGTCCGGTGTTCCGCAGGGGTCAGTGCTGGGGCCCCCCCTGTGGAACATCGGGTTCGACTGGCTCCTGCGGGGAGTCCTCCTCCAGGGCACGAGTGTCATATGCTACGCGGATGACACTCTCCTCACTGCCCGGGGGAGGAACTTTGGGGACGCGGCCTGTCTGGCCTCGGCTGGCGGATCCTTGGTCGCAGAGAGGATCCGCCACCTGGGATTGAAGGTGGCGCTGCACAAGACCGAGGCCGTGTTCTTTCACGGGCCTCGGCAGCGCTGCCCTCCCGACGCCCACATTATCGTAGAGGGCGTCCGGATAGGGGTCCAGCCCCAGATGAAGTATTTGGGCCTGGTGCTGGACGACAGGTGGCGCTTCGGCCCGCATTTCAGCGGGCTGTCGACGCGCCTGTTGAAAGCTGCGGACGCCCTCTCCTGGCTCCTCCCGAACCTGGGGGGGCCCAAGGCGAAATGCCGGCGCCTGTATGCCGGAATCCTGAAGAGCATGGCCCTATACGGGGCCCCAATCTGGGCGGACTCCCTCCACAGGAGGGAGAATGCGACCGCCATGCGCAAGCCCCAAAGGGCCATTGCACAGCGGGTGGCGAGGGCCTACCGCTCGGTGGGCTTCTCGGCGGCGTGTGCTCTGGCCGGCACCCCGCCTTGGGAGTTGGAGGCTTGGGTGCTCGCCAGAGTGTACGAGTGGACCGCGCACCGGAGGGCGCTCGGGGAGCGCCCCGTCGCCGAAGAGCGGGAGGCCGTGCGTCGGGAGGCGAGGGACGCAATCGTCCTCCACTGGACGGAGGACCTCGCCACCGCCGCCTTTGGCCGCCGGACGTTGGACGCGCTCGGTCCGGTCCTGCGGAGCTGGCTCGAGCGGTCCCATGGTTTCCTCTCGTTCCGTCTGGTGCAGGTGTTGTCCGGGCATGGCTGTTTCGGAACGTACCTGCACCGGATCGGGAGGGAGGAGAGCCCGGCGTGCCACGACTGCGGCGCGGCGGAGGACACGGCGCAGCACACGCTCGAAGTGTGCCCGGCTTGGTCCGAGCTGCGCCGCAGTCTAACCGCGGTGGTCGGACAGGACCTCTCGCTTCCCTGCGTGGTCAACGCCATGCTGGAGAGCGAGGGGGCCTGGTCAGCGGTTGCCTCCTTTTGCGAGGACGTAATCTCGCAAAAGGAGGAGGCGGAGCGCGCGCGGGAGGATGACCCTCTCGCTTTGCCGCTCCGCAGACGAAGAAGGGGTCGGAGAGGGCGACATCCTCCCCCTCCTCATGGTGGCGATGGGCGGGCGACAGGCGCGGGGGCGCCATCTCCCGCATTGCACCCATCACCACCTTCTTCGTCGGTCACTCCCGGGCCCCCCCCCCCCCACGGGGGGGGTGTGAGGGGTCCGCCCTGAGGAGCAATCGTCGGCGGAGGACTGGACGTTAAGGCTGTGCCGGTTTCCCAGTCCCCCGCCACTCGGACGAAGCGGGAGTGCCGCTGGGTTATTTTAGTGGGTATACCGGGTCAGACCGGGGAGTCCCACATAGCCCCCCATCCCCCGATGGGAGGGTATGCGTTACGCATTTTTTCCCAGCGCAAAAAAAAAAAAAAAAAAAAAAAAAAAAAAAAAAAAAAAAAAAAAAAAAAAAAGGTTGGGGGACCACCCCACAGTGCTTGCGTCCACGTCGCGTCCCCTGGAAACGGCCCAGTTCTGACCACCGTAACGGAGTGGCAGACTGGGTACGGCCAAAGTGCACTGTGCATTCGCAACTTGTTTTTAACCCTATTGTCTTGTTTGTTTGCGAACCCGCGGGAAACATGTCGAGTCCTGCGCGGGACGCCTGCGGGCGTTTTTTAAAACAAAAAGGCCGTTCTCAGGGCCAACCCAAAGGCCCTTCTCAGGGCCAACGCAAAGGCCCTTCTCAGGGCCAACCCAAAGGCCCTTCTCAGGGCCAACCAAAAGGCCCTTCTCAGGGCCAACCAAAAGGCCCTTCTCAGGGCCACTCCGACGCTTCAGCGTCAGAGACTAGCCGCGCGCCGTCTGCGGCTAGTTTCTTTGGAGGGGCGGACGAGTCGTCCGACAACGACTCACTCATCAGTGTGTCGGACGCGGACGACTGCCGATCGCGGAAGCGAGTCCACCGGAGCGGTGGGTCCGAGGGCTCCTCGGCCTCGGGGTCAACGCGGTTGCCGAAGGCTAAAAAGCCGACGGTGGCCGCGGAGACCCATGTCGTTGGGCTGGCGAACGCCCAACGCCAGCTGGACCTGGCTCGGCGAGCTCAGCTCCAGCAAGAGCTGGAGGAGCGGATTACCGCCACTGAGAAGCGGGCGCACGCCGCCCGGGCCAAGTCCGGGTACGGTGCGTCCCGCGTACTCTACGCGGACCATTCTCTGGCCGAGCTAGAGAGAATGGCGGAGGAGGACGAGAGGGAGATCGTGGAGGTCGCCTCGAAGTCCTCCAACCTGAAGGGCACATTGCAAAAGGCCCTGAAATGCAGGGCCGCGAGCATGCGCGGTGTCGTCGCGGAGCTGGTCCTGCGTAAGACCAATGACGAGACGCGGCAACTGCAGGCGAAGGTTGATCGCCTGCAGTCGGAGGTCAACCAGCTTCATCAGAAGCTGGCTGAAGCCACGGCCCGGCCACAACAGGCCAAGACGAGCCCTGCGGCAGAGGGCCCTGCCTCCAACCTTGAGGATATCATCCGCAAGGTCGTAATGGAGGAGAGGGCCTTCACAAGAGCCTGCTTAGCAGGAATAGAGGACCGGCTCTTGCCGGAGAAACGCCTCCGACCGCCGCTTGCGGCGGATACGAGGCAGTGTGAGCCGGGGCCGTCCTCCTCCCAGACGGAAGATGCCCTTCTCCCTTCCACGACCCCGTCCAACGAGTGGACAGAAGTGGTCCGTAAGGGGAAGGGAAAGGGCAAGAAGTCGACGACGGCCGTCCCTGTCGTCCCCGCCACCACCGCTCCCAGCCAATCGCAGACGACTGGCAAGGGAAAGGGGACGGGCAAAGGGAAAGGGAAGAGGGGAAAGGGGCGACTAGTCCCCCCAAAAACCGCGGCCGTCGTGGTGACCCTCACCGCGGAGGCTGCGGACCGGGGGGAGACGTACGCGTCCATTTTGGTGCGGGCGCGTGCGAATGCGGATCCCACCCAACTGGGGATCGGCAGCGTCTCTTGCCGGCGGACCCAAGCCGGGGCTCGAATATTCGAGTTCCCGGGGGCAGAGGGGAGTACCCATGCTGACCTCTTCGCAGCCAAGCTGCAGGAGGTCATCGCGGATTCCGCCAAGGTGGCCCGGCCGGTCAAGTCAGCGGCCATAGAGGTGGCTGACTTGGACGACTCCGTCACCAAGGAGGAGGTGGTGGCGGCGGTCGCGGCGATAGGGGGCTGTGGCGTCGCAGCGGTCCAAGGCCGGGACATAAGACCCGGCCGCGGCGGCATGGGCACCATTCGCCTCGAGTGCCCAGTCGCCGCTGCCAAAGCCGTCCTTGCCAAGGGACGGCTCACAGTCGGCTTCAGCTCGGGTGCAGTCCGGGCACTCGAGGACCAGCCTCTGCGGTGTTTCCGGTGCTTCGGCATCGGACACACCCGGGCCCTGTGTCCGTCCACGGTCGACAGGACGGACACGTGCTTCCGCTGCGGCAAGGAGGGCCACAAAGCCGCCTCCTGCGAGGCCGCCGCGCCGCACTGCGCGGTGTGTGCCGCCAGTGGCTGCCCCGCCGACCACGTCACGAGGGGGAGGAATTGCAATCCTCCCCCTAAGCGGGGCAAAGCGCAGGCGCCGACCGGGCCTGCTGCTGCTGCCAAAAGCACTGCGGTGGCTGCGGTGGCGGCGGAGGGGGGTGCGATGTCCGACTGATGGATAGGGTCGAACATCGCATACTCCAGGCGAACGCCAACCACTGCCGGGCAGCCCAGGATCTGCTGATGCAGACCATGGCTGAGTGGTTGGTGGACTTGGCGGTGGTCGCCGAGCCTTACTCGGTCCCTGGCCGTTGGCTGGGCGACCGGGACGGCTTGGTGGCGCTGGTGTCGCGGTCTTCCACGGACTCCCCTCCCCTCTCGCTCTTAGAGAGGGGACCGGGATACGTGGCTGCCGCGTGGGGAGACATGGCCCTGGTTGGGGTCTACTTCTCCCCGAACCGCTCTCTCTCGGACTTTGAGGATTTCCTCGAGATCCTCACCGCAGTCGTAGGGAGGGCGGCGCCGCGCCAGGTCGTGGTGCTGGGCGACTTGAACGCCAAGTCGGTGGCCTGGGGCAACCCGGCTGCCGGTTGCAACGTCCGGGGACGCGCCGTCGAGTTTTGGGCGGCCTCATGCGGTGTGTCCCTCCTCAACAGGGGGGCGGTCCACACGTGTGTGCGGCAACAGGGAGGGTCGGTGGTGGACGTCTCGTTTGCCACCCCCGCCTTAGCCGCCCGCGTCGTCAACTGGCGGGTAGAGATGGTGGAGACCTTGTCGGACCACCGATATGTGCGGTTCGACATCTCCACACAGGGGGGGAGGATGGCCCGCGCCGGGCAATCTCCCTTCCCGCGGTGGGCACTCACCCGCCTGGACCGGGAGGCAGCTGAGGAGGCGGCCTTTCTCCAGGACTGGCTGTCGCCCCCTGTCGATGTCCTGGACGTGGACGCCGCAGCGGTCCGGCTCAGGGGGTCCCTGACCGAGGTGTGCAACTCCAGCATGCCTCGGTCTCGCCGTCCGCCACCCCGTCGCGCCGTCTATTGGTGGACGGAGGAGCTGACGGGTCTCCGGGCCGCCTGCGTGGCGGCCAGAAGGGCCTACGCGCGGAGCCGACGGCGCAGCGCCCAAAACCGAGACCGGGCAGAAGAGGACCGCCTATACGCCTCTTACGTAGAGGCGAAGAAGGTCCTCAAGTCTGCAATGGGCGCTGCAGAAGACTCGGCGAGGGCCGAGATGCTGGAGGGTCTCGACAGAGATCCTTATGGGAGACCATACAAGGCGGCGCGGAGCCAGCTACGCCCCTATGGTCCCCCACTGACGGAGACTCTCGAGCCAGCGTTGCTGGATGGGGTGGTCCGGTCCCTGTTTCCGCGCAGGACCGACTTCACCCCGCCGACGATGGATCCCCCGCAAGGGGCGGCTTCGCCGGAGGAAGACGTCCCCCCGGTGACGGCGGCGGAAGTCCGCGCGGGGGTTCTCGGCCTCCGCGCGAAGAAGACGGCGCCTGGACCAGACGGCGTCCCCGCACGGGTGGTGGCGATCGCCGCCTCCCAAATGGAGGACAGGTTTCGGGACCTCTTCAGCGCGTGCTTTACGGCTGGGAGGTTCCCGCAACTTTGGAAGGAGGGGCAGCTGTGCCTCCTCCGAAAGGAGGGACGCCCGGCGGACTCCCCATCGGCATACCGGCCCATCGTCCTGCTCGATGAGGTCGGTAAATTGTTCGAGGGGATCGTCGCGTCCCGGCTTGACAGCCTTTTGCGGGGGGTAGGGCCGGACCTGTCGGACGCCCAATTCGGTTTCCGTCGAGGGCGTTCGACGATCGATGCGCTGGCCCTACTCAAGGGCCAGGTGAGGGAGGCGGTGGAGGCGGGGGACGGAGTGCTGGCGGTGTCGTTCGACATTGCGAACGCCTTCAACTCCGTCCCCCACTCGACGATATTGGAGGCGCTCCGGTATCACGGAGTGCCCCAATACCTGCGCAACCTCCTGGCCAGCTACTTGGAGGGCCGAGAGGTCCTCCTCGTGGACAAGACGGCCACGGTGAGGCGGTACGGCGCAGAGTCCGGTGTTCCGCAGGGGTCAGTGCTGGGGCCCCCCCTGTGGAACATCGGGTTCGACTGGCTCCTACGGGGAGTCCTCCTCCAGGGCACGAGTGTCATATGCTACGCGGATGACACTCTCCTCACTGCCCGGGGGAGGAACTTTGGGGACGCGGCCTGTCTGGCCTCGGCTGGCGGATCCTTGGTCGCAGAGAGGATCCGCCGCCTGGGATTGAAGGTGGCGCTGCACAAGACCGAGGCCGTGTTCTTTCACGGGCCTCGGCAGCGCTGCCCTCCCGACGCCCACATTGTCGTAGAGGGCGTCCGGATAGGGGTCCAGCCCCAGATGAAGTATCTGGGCCTGGTGCTGGACGACAAGTGGCGCTTCGGCCCGCATTTCAGCGGGCTGTCGACGCGCCTGTTGAAAGCTGCGGACGCCCTCTCCTGGCTCCTCCCGAACCTGGGGGGGCCCAAGGCGAAATGCCGGCGCCTGTATGCCGGAATTCTGAAGAGCATGGCCCTATACGGGGCCCCCATCTGGGCGGACTCCCTCCACAGGAGGGAGAATGCGACCGCCATGCGCAAGCCCCAAAGGGCCATTGCACAGCGGGTGGCGAGGGCCTACCGCTCGGTGGGCTTCTCGGCGGCATGTGCTCTGGCCGGCACCCCTCCTTGGGAGTTGGAGGCATGGGTGCTCGCCAGAGTCTACGAGTGGACTGCACACCGGAGGGCGCTCGGGGAGCGCCCCGTCGCCGAAGAGCGGGAGGCCGTGCGGCGGGAGGCGAGGGACGCAATCGTCCTCCACTGGACGGAGGACCTCGCCACCGCCACCTTTGGCCGCCGGACGTTGGACGCGCTCGGTCCAGTCCTGCGGAGCTGGCTCGAGCGGTCCCACGGTTTCCTCTCGTTCCGTCTGGTGCAGGTGCTATCCGGCCATGGCTGCTTCGGAACGTACCTGCACCGGATCGGGAGGGAGGAGACCCCGGCGTGCCACGACTGCGGCGCGGCGGAGGACACGGCGCAGCACACGCTCGAAGTGTGCCCGGCTTGGTCCGAGCTGCGCCGCGGTCTGACCGCGGTGGTCGGACAGGACCTCTCGCTTCCCTGTGTGGTCAACGCCATGCTGGAGAGCGAGGGGGCCTGGTCAGCGGTTGCCTCCTTTTGCGAGGACGTAATCTCGCAAAAGGAGGAGGCGGAGCGCGCGCGGGAGGATGACCCTCTCGCTGCGCCGCTCCGCAGACGAAGAAGGGGTCGGAGAGTGCGACATCCTCCCCCTCCTTATGGTGGCGATGGGCGGGCGACAGGCGCGGGGGCGCCATCTCCCGCATTGCACCCATCACCACCTTCTTCGTCGGTCACTCCCGGGCCCGTCCCCCTCCCCACGGGGGGGGTGTGAGGGGTCCGCCCTGAGGAGCAATCGTCGGCGGAGGACTGGACGTTAAGGCTGTGCCGGTTTCCCAGTCCCCCGCCACTCGGACGAAGCGGGAGTGCCGCTGGGTTATTTTAGTGGGTATACCGGGTCAGACCGGGGAGTCCCACATAGCCCCCCATCCCCCGATGGGTGGGTATGCGTAATGCATTTTTTCCTAGCGCAAAAAAAAAAAAAAAAAAAAAAAAAAAAAAAAAAAAAAAAAAAAAAAAAAAAAAAAGGTTAGGTTAGGTTGGGGGACCACCCCACAGTGCTTGCGTCCACGTCGCGTCCCCTGGAAACGGCCCAGTTCTGACCACCGTAACGGAGTGGCAGACTGGGTACGGCCAAAGTGCACTGTGCATTCGCAACTTGTTTTTAACCCTATTGTCTTGTTTGTTTGCGAACCCGCGGGAAACATGTCGAGTCCTGCGCGGGACGCCTGCGGGCGTTTTTTAAAACAAAAAGGCCCTTCTCAGGGCCAACCCAAAGGCCCTTCTCAGGGCCAACCCAAAGGCCCTTCTCAGGGCCAACCAAAAGGCCCTTCTCAGGGCCAACCAAAAGGCCCTTCTCAGGGCCAACCAAAAGGCCCTTCTCAGGGCCACTCCGACGCTTCAGCGTCAGAGACTAGCCGCGCGCCGTCTGCGGCTAGCTTCTTCGGAGGGGCGGACGAGTCGTCCGACAACGACTCACTGATTAGTGTGTCGGACGCGGACGACTGCCGATCGAGGAAGCGAGTCCACCGGAGCGGTGGGTCCGAGGGCTCCTCGGCCTCGGGGTCGACGCGGTTGCCGAAGGCTAAAAAGCCGACGGTGGCCGCGGAGACCCATGTCGTTGGGCTGGCGAACGCCCAACGCCAGCTGGACCTGGCTCGGCGAGCTCAGCTCCAGCAAGAGCTGGAGGAGCGGGTCGCCGCCACAGAGAAGCGGGCGCACGCCGCCCGGGCCAAGTCCGGGTACGGTGCGTCCCGCGTTCTCTACGCGGACCATTCTCTGGCGGAGCTAGAGCGAATGGCGGAGGAGGACGAGAGGGAGATCGTGGAGGTCGCCTCGAAGTCCTCCAACCTAAAGGGCACCCTACAGAAGGCCCTGAAATGCAGGGCCGCGAGTATGCGCGGTGTCGTCGCGGAGCTGGTCCAGCGCAAGACCACTGACGAGACGCGGCAACTGCAGGCGAAGGTGGATCGCCTCCAGTCGGAGGTCAGCCAGCTTCATCAGAAGCTGGCCGAAGCCACGGCCCGGCCACAACAGGCCAAGTCGAGCCCTGCGGCAGAGGGCCCCGCCTCCAACCTTGAGGATATCATCCGCAAGGTCGTAATGGAGGAGAGGGCCTTCACTAGAGCCTGCTTAGCAGGGATTGAGGACCGGCTCTTGCCGGAGAAACGCCTCCGACCACCGCTTGCGGCGGATACGAGGCAGTGTGAGCCGGGGCCGTCCTCCTCCCAGACGGAAGATGCCCTTCTCCCTTCCACGACCCCGTCCAACGAGTGGACGGAAGTGGTCCGTAAGGGGAAGGGAAAGGGCAAGAAGTCGACGACGGTCGTCCCTGTCGTCCCCGCCACCACCGCTCCCAGCCAATCGCAGACGACTGGCAAGGGAAAGGGGACGGGCAAAGGGAAAGGGAAGAGGGGAAAGGGGCGACTAGTCCCCCCAAAAGCCGCGGCCGTCGTGGTGACGCTCACCGCGGAGGCTGCGGACCGGGGGGAGACGTACGCGTCGATTCTGTTGCGGGCGCGTGCCAATGCGGATCCCACCCAACTGGGGATCGGCAGCGTATCTTGCCGGCGGACCCAAGCCGGGGCTCGAATATTCGAGTTCCCGGGGGCAGAGGGGAGTACCCATGCTGACCTCTTTGCAGCCAAGCTGCAGGAGGTCATCGCGGATTCCGCCAAGGTGGCCCGGCCGGTCAAGTCAGCGGCCATAGAGGTGGCTGACTTGGACGACTCCGTCACCAAGGAGGAGGTGGTGGCGGCGGTCGCGGCGATAGGGGGCTGTGGCGTCGCAGCGGTCCAAGGCCGGGACATAAGACCCGGCCGCGGCGGCATGGGCACCATTCGCCTCGAGTGCCCGGTCGCCGCTGCCAAAGCCGTCCTTGCCAAGGGACGGCTCACAGTCGGCTTCAGCTCGGGTGCAGTCCGGGCACTCGAGGACCAGCCTCTGCGGTGTTTCCGGTGCTTCGGCATCGGACACACCCGGGCCCTGTGTCCGTCCACGGTCGACAGGACGGACACGTGCTTCCGTTGCGGCAAGGAGGGCCACAAAGCCGCCTCCTGCGAGGCCGCCGCGCCGCACTGCGCGGTGTGTGCCGCCAGTGGCTGCCCCGCTGACCACGTCACGAGGGGGAGGAATTGCAATCCTCCCCCTAAGCGGGGCAAAGCGCAAGCGCCGACCGGGCCTGCTGCTGCTGCCAAAAGCACTGCGGCGGCTGCGGTGGCGGCGGAGGGGGGTGCGATGTCCGACTGATGGATAGGGTCGAACATCGCATACTCCAGGCGAACGCCAACCACTGCCGGGCAGCCCAGGATCTGCTGATGCAGACCATGGCTGAGTGGTTGGTGGACTTGGCGGTGGTCGCCGAGCCTTACTCGGTCCCTGGCCGTTGGCTGGGCGACCGGGACGGCTTGGTGGCGCTGGTGACGCGGTCTTCCACGGACTCCCCTCCCCTCTCGCTCTTAGAGAGGGGACCGGGATACGTGGCCGCCGCGTGGGGAGACATGGCCCTGGTTGGGGTCTACTTCTCCCCGAACCGCCCTCTCTCGGACTTTGAGGATTTCCTCGAGATCCTCACCGCAGTCGTAGGGAGGGCGGCGCCGCGCCAGGTCGTGGTGCTGGGCGACCTGAACGCCAAGTCGGTGGCCTGGGGCAACCCGGCTGCCGGTTGCAACGTCCGGGGACGCGCCGTCGAGTATTGGTCGGCCTCATGCGGTGTGTCCCTCCTCAACAGGGGGGCGGTCCACACGTGTGTGCGGCAACGGGGAGGGTCGGTGGTGGACGTCTCGTTTGCCACCCCCGCACTAGCCGCCCGCGTCGTCAACTGGCGGGTGGAGATGGTGGAGACCTTGTCGGACCACCGATATGTGCGGTTCGACATCTCCACCCAGGGGGGGAGGATGGCCCGCACCGGGCAATCTCCCTTCCCGCGGTGGGCACTCACCCGCCTGGACCGGGAGGCAGCTGAGGAGGCGGCCTTTCTCCAGGACTGGCTGTCGCCCCCTGTCGATGTCCTGGACGTGGACGCCGCAGCGGTCCGGCTCAGAGGGTCCCTGACCGAGGTGTGCAACTCCAGCATGCCTCGGTCTCGCCGTCCGCCTCCCCGTCGCGCCGTCTATTGGTGGACGGAGGAGCTGACGGGTCTCCGGGCCGTGTGCGTGGCGGCCAGAAGGGCCTACGCGCGGAGCCGACGTCGCAGCGCCCAAAACCGAGACCGGCCAGAAGAGGACCGCCTATACGCCTCTTACGTAGAGGCGAAGAAGGTCCTCAAGTCTGCAATGGGCGCTGCAGAAGACTCGGCGAGGGCCGAAATGCTGGAGGGTCTCGACAGAGATCCTTATGGGAGACCATACAAGGCGGCGCGGAACCAGCTGCGCCCCTATGGTCCCCCACTGACGGAGACCCTCGAGCCAGCGTTGCTGGATGGGGTGGTCCGGTCCCTGTTTCCGCGCAGGACCGACGACTTCACCCCACCAACGATGGATCCCCCGCAAGGGATGCCTTCGCCGGAGGAGGACGTCCCCCCGGTGACGGCGGCGGAAGTCCGCGCGGGGGTTCTCAGCCTCCGCGCGAAGAAGACGGCGCCTGGACCAGACGGCGTCCCCGCACGGGTGGTGGCGATCGCCGCCTCCCAAATGGAGGACAGGTTTCGGGACCTCTTCAGCGCATGCTTTGCGGCCGGGAGGTTCCCGAGACTGTGGAAGGAGGGGCAGCTATGCCTCCTCCGAAAGGAGGGACGCCCGGTGGACTCCCCCTCGGCATACCGGCCCATCGTCCTGCTCGATGAGGTCGGTAAGATGTTCGAGGGGATCGTCGCGTCCCGGCTTGATAGCCTTTTGCGGGGGGTAGGGCCGGACCTGTCGGACGCCCAATTCGGTTTCCGTCGAGGGCGTTCGACGATCGATGCGCTGGCCCTACTCAAGGGCCAGGTGAGGGAGGCGGTGGAGGCGGGGGACGGAGTGCTGGCGGTGTCGTTCGACATTGCGAACGCCTTCAACTCCGTCCCCCACTCGACGATATTGGAGGCGCTCCGGTATCACGGAGTGCCCCTATACCTTCGGAACCTCCTTGCCAGCTACTTGGAGGGCCGAGAGGTCCTCCTAGTGGACAAGACGGCCACGGTGAGGCGGTACGGCGCAGAGTCCGGTGTTCCGCAGGGGTCAGTGCTGGGGCCCCCCCTGTGGAACATCGGGTTCGACTGGCTCCTACGGGGAGTCCTCCTCCAGAGCACGAGTGTCATCTGCTACGCGGATGACACTCTCCTCACTGCCCGGGGGAGGAACTTTGGGGACGCGGCCTGTCTGGCCTCGGCTGGCGGATCCTTGGTCGCAGAGAGGATCCGCCGCCTGGGATTGAAGGTGGCGCTGCACAAGACCGAGGCCGTGTTCTTTCACGGGCCTCGGCAGCGCTGCCCTCCCGACGCCCACATTGTTGTGGAGGGCGTCAGGATAGGGGTCCAGCCCCAGATGAAGTATCTAGGCCTGGTGCTGGACGACAGGTGGCGCTTCGGCCCGCATTTCGGCGGGCTGTCGACGCGCCTGTTGAAGGCCGCGGACGCCCTCTCCTGGCTCCTCCCGAACCTGGGGGGGCCCAAGGCGAAATGCCGGCACCTGTATGCCGGAATCCTGAAGAGCATGGCCCTATACGGGGCCCCCATCTGGGCGGACTCCCTCCACAGGAGGGAGAACGCGACCGCCTTGCGCAAGCCCCAAAGGGCCATTGCACTGCGAGTGGCGAGGGCCTACCGCTCGGTGGGCTTCTCGGCGGCGTGCGCTCTGGCCGGCACCCCTCCTTGGGAGTTGGAGGCTTGGGTGCTCGCCAAAGTCTACGAGTGGACCGCGCACCGAAGGGCGCTCGGGGAGCGCCCCGTCGCCGAGGAGCGGGAGGCCGTGCGGCGGGAGGCGAGGGACGCAATCGTCCTCCACTGGACGGAGGACCTCGCCACCGCCGCCTTTGGCCGCCGGACGTTGGACGCGCTCGGTCCGGTCCTGCGGAACTGGCTCGAGCGGTCCCACGGTTTCCTCTCGTTCCGCCTGGTGCAGGTGTTGTCCGGCCATGGCTGTTTCGGAACGTACCTGCACCGGATCGGGAGGGAGGAGACCCCGGCGTGCCACGACTGCGGCGCGGCGGAGGACACGGCACAGCATACTCTCGAAGTGTGCCCGGCTTGGTCCGAGCTGCGCCGCGGTCTGACCGCGGTGGTCGGACAGGACCTCTCGCTTCCCTGCGTGGTCAACGCCATGCTGGAGAGCGAGGGGGCCTGGTCAGCGGTTGCCTCCTTTTGCGAGGACGTGATCTCGCAAAAGGAGGAGGCGGAGCGCGCGCGGGAGGATGACCCTCTCGCTGCGCCGCTCCGCAGACGAAGAAGGGGTCGGAGACGGCGACAACCTCTCCCTCCACATGGTGGCGATGGGCGGGCGACAGGCGCGGGGGCGCCATCTCCCGCATTGCACCCATCACCACCATCTTCGTCGGTCACTCCCGGGCCCGTCCCCCTCCCCACGGGGGGGGTGTGAGGGGTCCGCCCTGAGGAGCAATCGTCGGCGGAGGACTGGACGTTAAGGCTGTGCCGGTTTCCCAGTCCCCCGCCACTCGGACGAAGCGGGAGTGCCGCTGGGTTATTTTAGTGGGTATACCGGGTCAGACCGGGGAGTCCCACATAGCCCCCCATCCCCCGATGGGAGGGTATGCGTAATGCATTTTTTCCCAGCGCAAAAAAAAAAAAAAAAAAAAAAGGTTAGGTTAGGTTAGGTTGGGGGGGGGCACCACTAGTCTCGCGGGCCGGCGGATCACCGCTGACCTGCGTCAACCTGCGCCGCAAGAAAAGGAGCTCCGGGTTAGCCTGGAGCGACTGTGCGACGCAACAGAACCGTTTGCCGTCGTTGACGGCAACAAGAGCCGAGGAGGCTCATGTCCAGAAATGGACAAAGACGTGCAGGGGTGCGCCTCCAAATGTTGGAGGAAGCGCCCACGAAGCAGGGACTCGGGGTCGATGGGGCTTTCCTCCAGTGAGGAGAATCTGTCGGCCGCCAAGGTCCCAACGGGACAGAGAGGGCGGGGTCGCACAATGGCGAGAGGAGCCCCCGCTCGGTTGCCGGGCCGTGATCGAGCGGGTCGTTTCGTGCCGATCTCTCGGCCCGCAACACCAGCTCCTGAAGAGGGTCCGATGGAGAGTGTAGAGAGCGACCCCGGGCCCTCGATAGTGGACCTGAGCGAGGGCTCCTCGCTGACCTCGTTGGGGTCCAATAAGGCGGAGGCGAACGCCGCAAAGCGGGCGCAGCGGAAGGCGGTGGCGGCTGACGAGGTCAGCGAGATGGCCCGACTGGCCCGAGAGCGACGCTCTGCTCAGGCGGCTGCCGGAGAGAGCCTGTCGGCGGTGGCGCTCAGTCGCCAAGTTTTGGACGGCGTGGACGTCGTCCTGAAGGTTGCCACTAAATCCGGCAGCCTGAAGGGCACGTTCACCCGTGCCCTGAAAGAGGCGGCTGATGGCATCAAGGAGGCAGTTGGGGTCCTCCTGAACCGCACAAGCTCAGAGGAGACGGCGAAGCTGTGGGAGGAGAATGGCCGTCTCAGATCTGAGCTCGAGGACCTCAAGCGGGAGCTTGCCGCGCAGAGGGCGGAATGGCAGCGGAGACGTCCTGCGGCCACCGGTTTCGCTCCCATTACTGCCCCGCCACCGTCGGCCCCGTCGCCGGTCCCTGCCCCTACACCTGCGGATGCGGAGATCGAGAAGATCGTTCGCATCTGCATGCTGCAGTGTGGGGGTATGATGAATGCCCGTCTGCAGGGCCTAGAGTCGAGGCTCCTCCCGGCGGAGACTCTCCGGCCGCCGCTAGCTGCTGACAGGCGGAGTAAGGGGGAGCCCGCTAAGCTGGGCCCAACAGCCGGGAAACCCAAGGGGACCAAAAAGCCCGCGGAGGGGTCCAAGGAGGTGCCGAGAAAGCCCGTGGAAGGCACGTCCGCGCCCCTGCTGACCGCACCCCCGGCGACCGCATCTCCGGCGACCGCACCTGGGGCCACCACGGAGACCTGGACGACGGTCGTCAAGAGGGGCCGCCGTAAGAGGAAGACGGCGGCGCCGCCACCGGTACCCGCTAGAACACCGGCACCGTCATCGAAAAAGGCTCAGGGGCCGCCTAGGGTGAGAGCCCCACGCTCCGCGGCTGTAGTAATTACGCTGCAGCCCGGAACCGTCGAAAGGGGCATCTCCTATAAGGCGGTCCTTACGGAGGCGAAAGCCAAAGTCGCGTTCCCCGACCTTGGCATACCGTCCGGCCTCAGACTGAGGCCGGCGATTACGGGGGCGCGACTGCTAGAGGTGTCGGGTGCCTCTAGCGGCGAAAAGGCGGACGTCCTGGCCGCCAAGCTGAGGGAGGTCCTCAACCCGGAGGACGTTCGGGTGTCCAGGCCGATGAAGACCGCTGAACTGCGCGTCAACGGTCTGGACGACTCGACGACTCCGGCCGAGGTCGTGGCAGCCGTCGCCAGAGCCGGTGGATGTCCGCCCGAGAACGTGCGGACAGGCGAGATTCGCGTCGACGCTTCCGGGCTCGGCGCGATCTGGGTGCGGTGCCCGGTGGCGGCGGCAAACAAAGTCGCCGACGCTGGGCGTCTGTTGGTGGGATGGGTTGCAGCGAGGGTGAAGCTGCTGCAACCCCGGGCCTTGCGGTGCTACCGTTGCCTCGACATTGGGCATGTCAGGGCACGGTGCACCTCCGTAGACCGCAGCGAGCAATGCTATCGCTGCGGTCAGGCCGGCCACAAGGCGGCCCAGTGCTCCGCGGCGCCAAACTGCAGCCTCTGTACAGCTGCAGGGAGGCCCGCTGGGCACAGAGCGGGCGGAAAGGCCTGTGGCGTGCCTGCCCAGAAGAGAAAGAGAAGGGGTGCCAAGGCTGTCGGGGGCTCTTTACCCCCCCCTCAGCCTGGCTGCCCTTCGGCCGACTCCCGGCCTAGGAATGGTACGGAGGAAATGGATTGCGCATAAATGGCGCTGTACCATTTCCTCCAGGGCAATATCAACCACTCTGCTAGAGCTCAGGATCTCTTGCTCCAGAGCATGGCAGAGTGGTCGATTCACGTGGCGGTGGTTGCCGAACCGTACTTTGTCCCCCCCAGGGATAACTGGGTGGGAGACCTGGACGGTTTGGTAGCCATCATTGGCGGGGCTCTTGCCAACCCGTCCCGAGGTCACGGCTGGGTGGCCGCCCTCGTGGACGGCATTGGCACGGTTGGGGCGTACTTTTCGCCCAACAAGAGCCTCGCCGACTTCGAGAGGTTCCTTGTCGAGTTGGGTGCCGTCGTGGGCCGACTCCACCCTCGCCCTGTGCTGTTGCTGGGGGATCTCAACGCCAAGTCTGCGGCGTGGGGATCTCCAGTGACCGATGCTAGGGGCGAGGTGCTGGAGGAGTGGGCGGTCACGACTGGCTTGACCGTCCTAAATCGGGGCTCGGTGCACACGTGCGTGCGGCAGCGGGGCGGGTCTATAGTGGACGTCTCGTTCGCTAGCCCCGCTGTCGCGAGCCGTGTCCGCGACTGGCGTGTCGCCGCGGAGGTGGAGACGTTGTCGGATCACCGTTACATCCGTTTCGACGTCTCCGCCCAGACCGCCGGCGGCCGCGGTTTACCGGCCCCGCGTACGGACGGTCCGCGCTGGGTGCGTAAGCGCATCGACAGGGAGCTTCTCGAGGAGGCCGCTATTGTCCAGGCCTGGTTCCGGGAGTCGGCAACGGACGGACCCGTCGACGTCGAGCAGGAGGCGCTGTGGTTCCGCGGGGCGATGACGCAAATCAGCGACGCGTGCATGCCCCGGGTCCACACACAGTCGGCAAGGCGCCAGGTGTACTGGTGGACCGCCGAGATCGCGCAGCTGCGCGTCGCGTGCGTGGCGGTCAGGCGCCAGTACACCCGATACCGGAGGAGACGTCGTCGGGTCCCTGACGAAGAAGCCGCGCTGTATGAGGTGTACCGCGCGGCGAAGAGGACTCTGTGGCTGGCCATCGACGAGGCGAGGACGCGAGCCAGGGAGGAGATGTTGGAGACTCTAGACGGGGATCCGTGGGGGCGCCCTTATCGCGCGGTTCGAGGGAAACTTCGAGCCGCGGCGCCCCCACTTACGGAGAGTCTCCAACCCGAGCTGCTGGAGGAGGTAGTCGCAGCCCTCTTCCCGGCTAGAGCGGAGCACACTCCGCCGCCGATGGCTTTGCCCACAGCCGCAGAGTCTACAGAAGAGAACGCCATCAGCGTCCCAGAGGTGACAGAGGCAGAGATGGGGGCAGCCGTGATGCGGCTCCGGGCCAAGAACGTGGCTCCGGGGCCCGACGGGATCCACGGCTGCGTATTAGCCCTCGCTCTGAAGGAGCTTGAGCCCCAACTGAGAGGACTCTACACAGCGTGCCTTGAGCGGGGCCAGTTTCCCACTTTGTGGAAATCTGGTCGTCTGGTCCTGCTCAGGAAGGCGGGGCGCCCCGCGGACTCGCCGTCCGCGTACCGGCCCATAGTGTTGCTAGACGAGGTGGGTAAGCTGTTTGAGCGGATAATCGCAGCCCGCCTCGTCGGCCACTTGTGCGGAGAGGGGCCGGACCTGGACGGTAACCAGTTCGGTTTTCGGCAGGGGCGCTCCACCATTCACGCTGTGTCGCGGGTGAGGGTCCTGGCGGAGGAAGCGGTGGCCCGGGGCGAGGTGTTGTTGGCGGTGTCCTTGGACATCTCCAACGCCTTCAACACCATGCCCTGGAGTACTATTCGGGAGGCACTGCGGTATCATCGGGTGCCTCTCTACCTCCGCCGCATCATTGGGGCTTATCTGTCGGAGAGGAGTGTCACCTACATGGGACGCGATGGCGAAATCCAGCACCGCATGTCGTGCGGTGTTCCACAGGGCTCGGTCGTTGGCCCGCCCCTGTGGAACATCGGGTACGACTGGGTGCTGAGGGGTGAGCTCCAGCCGGGCGTGGAACTGACGTGTTATGCCGACGACACGCTGGTCACTGCCCGGGGGAGCTCGCACAGGGAGGCAGCGTTGCTGGCGACGGCTGCGGTGTCACAGGTGGTGAGCCGCATACGTCGCCTGGGCCTGGAGGTGGCCCTCAACAAGTCGGAGGCCATGGTGTTTCATGGCCCCCGGCGGGCGCCGCCGCCCGGCTTGCATATAGTGGTCGGGGGGGCTCGGATCGCTGTCGAGTCTACCATGAAGTACCTGGGATTGGTGCTCGACAGCCGGTGGGATTTCGGCCCCCACTTCCGGCGGCTGGCGCCCAAATTGTTGGGCGCGGCTGGGGCGCTGTCAACGCTGCTTCCCAATCTGGGGGGCCCGAGCGCCGCCTGTAGGCGGCTCTACGTGGGGATCGTGCGATCGATGGCCCTGTATGGGGCCCCGATCTGGGCGACTGACCTGACGGCCGGTAGCATCGCAGTACTGCGAAAGCCGCAGAGAGCGATGGCCGTCAGAGTCGTCCGCGGATATCGCACGATCTCCTACGAGGCGGCTTGCGTACTGGCTGGATCCCCGCCCTGGGACCTGGAGGCGAAAGTGCTCGCGTCGCTGTACCGGTGGCGCGAGGAAGCGCGGGCGCGAGGCGAGGGGCTGATGCAGCGCCATATGGAGCTGCGTCGGTCTCAGCTTCGCGAGGTCCTGGTGGCGGAATGGCGGGACAGGCTCTCACGCCCTACCGCCGGCCTCAGCACTATCGAGGCGGTCCGGCCAGTACTCGAGCCCTGGCTCGGGAGGAGGCACGGCTCCCTGTCGTTTCGGGTGACGCAGGTACTTTCGGGGCATGGTTGCTTCGGGAAGTACCTGTGTCGCATAAACAGGGAGCCGGACGCCCGGTGTCACCACTGCGTCGACTGCCGGGAGGACACGGCGTGGCATACGCTGGCAGAGTGTGCCGCTTGGGAGGAGCCGCGCCGTGCCCTCATCACAGAAGTAGGCAGTGACCTGTCGCTGCCGGCCGTGGTCGAGTCGATGGTCGGCAGTGAAGAGTCCTGGGACGCGGTGGTTTCCTTTTGCGAAACAGTCATGTCGCAGAAGGAGGCTGCGGAAAGGGAGAGGGAGATCTCGTCCACTCACCCTGCCCGCAGCAGGCGCACCGGGCGTCGGCGGAGGGCGGACAACGCCCTCTTCCAGCCCCCCTAAATGGGTCCAGGGGCGACGGACTCGGGGACGTCCGCCGCCCCCCACACATCAGGACCCGAGGTGGCGGCGCGTAGTGTTCCACGCGCGCCCCTCTTAGACGTCACGGGGGGAGTCAAACACCTCACTCCCCCCCCTGACCCGACGAGGCCCGCGGTGGCGGGCCGGCACCAGCCGGGGGTTGCGGAAGGATCGAACGTTCCCGCGACCCCTGGCGTAGGTGTGAGATGGAACACCGGGGTGGTTTTTAGTCAGTAAGAGTCTGACAGACCCCGTCGCCCGCCCCAGGGCGGCGGACATCCATGAGGATTTTCCACCCCGGAACAAAAAAAAAAAAAAAAAGGTTAGGTTGGGGGACCACCCCACAGTGCTTGCGTCCACGTCGCGTCCCCTGGAAACGGCCCAGTTCTGACCACCGTAACGGAGTGGCAGACTGGGTACGGCCAAAGTGCACTGTGCTTTCGTAGCTTATTTTAATTTTATTGCGTTGTCGAGTCTGCGAACCTGCGGGGAAATGTCGAGTCCTGCGCGGGACGCCTGCGGGCGATTTTTAAAACAAAAAGGCCCTTCTCAGGGCCAACCCAAAGGCCCTTCTCAGGGCCAACCAAAAGGCCCTTCTCAGGGCCAACCAAAAGGCCCTTCTCAGGGCCAACCAAAAGGCCCTTCTCAGGGCCACTCCGACGCTTCAGCGTCAGAAACTAGCCGCGCGCCGTCTGCGGCTAGTTTCCTCGAAGGGGCGGTCGAGTCGTCAGACGACGACTCACTAATTAGTGTGTCGGACGTGGACGACTGCCGATCGCGTAAGCGAGTCCACCGGAGCGGTGGGTCCGAGGGCTCCTCGGCCTCGGGGTCGACGCGGTTGTCGAAGGCTAAAAAGCCGACGGTGGCCGCGGAGACCCATGTCGTTGGGCTCGCGAACGCCCAACGCCAGCTAGACCTGGCTCGGCGGGCTCAGCTCCAGCAAGAGCTGGAGGAGCGGGTGGCCGCTACTGAGAAACGGGCGCACGCCGCCCGGGCCAAGTCCGGGTACGGTATGTCCCGGGTTCTATACGCGGACCACTCTCTGGCTGAGCTGGAAAAAATGGCGGAGGAGGACGAGAGGGAGATCGTGGAGGTCGCCTCGAAGTCCTCAAATCTTAAGGGGACCTTGCAGAAGGCCCTGAAATGCAGGGCCGCGAGCATGCGCGGTGTCGTCGCGGAGCTGGTCCAGCGCAAGACCACCGACGAGACGCGGCAACTGCAGGCGAAGGTGGATCGCCTGCAGTCGGAGGTCAGCCAGCTTCATCAGAAGCTGGCCGAAGCCACGGCCCGGCCACAACAGGCCAAGTCGAGCCCTGCGGCAGAGGGCCCCGCCTCCAACCTTGAGGATATCATCCGCAAGGTCGTAATGGAGGAGAGGGCCTTCACTAGAGCCTGCTTAGCAGGGATTGAGGACCGGCTCTTGCCCGAGAAACGCCTTCGACCGCCGCTTGCGGCGGATACGAGGCAGTGCGAGCCGGGGCCGTCCTCCTCCCAGGCGGAAGATGCCCTTCTCCCTTCCACGACCCCGTCCAACGAGTGGACGGAAGTGGTCCGTAAGGGGAAGGGGAAGGGAAAGAAATCGACGACGGCCATCCCTGTCGTCCCCGCCACCACCGCTCCCAGCCAATCGCAGACGACTGGCAAGGGAAAGGGGACGGGGAAAGGGAAGGGGAGGGGAAAGGGGCGACTAGTCCCCCCAAAAACCGCGGCGGTCGTGGTGACCCTCACCGCGGAGGCTGCTGACCGGGGGGAGACGTACGCGTCCGTTCTGTTGCGGGCGCGTACCAATGCGGATCCCACCCAACTGGGGATCGGCAGCGTCTCTTGCCGGCGCACCCAAGCCGGGGCTCGAATTTTTGAGTTCCCGGGGGCAGAGGGGAGTACCCACGCGGACCTCTTCGCAGCCAAGCTGCAGGAGGTCATCGCGGATTCCGCCAAGGTGGCCCGGCCGGTCAAGTCGGCGGCCATAGAGGTGGCTGACTTGGACGACTCCGTCACCAAGGAGGAGGTGGTGGCGGCGGTCGCGGCGATAGGGGGCTGTGGCGTCGCGGCGGTCCAAGGCCGGGACATAAGGCCCGGCCGCGGCGGCATGGGCACCATTCGCCTCGAATGCCCAGTCGCCGCTGCCAAAGCCGTCCTTGCCAAGGGACGGCTCACAGTCGGCTTCAGCTCGGGTGCAGTCCGGGCACTCGAGGACCAGCCTCTGCGGTGTTTCCGGTGCTTCGGCATCGGACACACCCGGGCCCTGTGTCCGTCCACGGTCGACAGGACGGACACGTGCTTCCGCTGCGGCAAGGAGGGCCACAAAGCCGCCTCCTGCGAGGCCGCCACGCCGCACTGCGCGGTGTGTGCCGCCAGTGGATGCCCCGCCGACCACGTCACGAGGGGGAGGAATTGCAATCCTCCCCCTAAGCGGGGCAAAGCGCAGGCGCCGACCGGGCCTGCTGCTGCTGCCAAAGGCACTGCGGCGGCTGCGGTGGCTGCGGAGGGGGGTGCGATGTCCGACTGATGGATAGGGTCGAACATCGCATACTCCAGGCGAACGCCAACCACTGCCGGGCAGCCCAGGATCTGCTGATGCAGACCATGGCTGAGTGGTTGGTGGACTTGGCGGTGGTCGCCGAGCCTTACTCGGTCCCTGGCCGTTGGCTGGGCGACCGGGACGGCTTGGTGGCGCTGGTGACGCGGTCTTCCACAGACTCCCCTCCCCTCTCGCTCTTAGAGAGGGGACCGGGATACGTGGCCGCCGCGTGGGGAGACATGGCCCTGGTTGGGGTCTACTTCTCCCCGAACCGCCCTCTCTCGGACTTTGAGGATTTCCTCGAGATCCTCACCGCAGTCGTAGGGAGGGCAGCGCCGCGCCAGGTCGTGGTGCTGGGCGACCTGAACGCCAAGTCGGTGGCCTGGGGCAACCCGGCAGCCAGTTGCAACGTCCGGGGACGCGCCGTAGAGTATTGGTCGGCCTCATGCGGTGTGTCCCTCCTCAACAGGGGGGCGGTCCACACGTGTGTGCGACAACAGGGAGGGTCGGTGGTGGACGTCTCGTTTGCCACCCCCGCCCTAGCCGCCCGCGTCGTCAACTGGCGGGTGGAGATGGTGGAGACCTTGTCGGACCACCGATATGTGCGGTTCGACATCTCCACCCAGGGGGAGGGGATGGCCCGCGCCGGGCAATCTCCCTTCCCGCGGTGGGCACTCACCCGCCTGGACCGGGAGGCAGCCGAGGAGGCGGCCTTCCTCCAAGACTGGCTGTCGCCCCCTGTCGATGTCCTGGACGTGGACGCCGCAGCGGTCCGGCTCAGGGGATCCCTGACCGAGGTGTGCAACTCCAGCATGCCTCGGTCTCGCCGTCCGCCTCCCCGTCGCGCCGTCTATTGGTGGACGGAGGAGCTGACGGGTCTCCGGGCCGCCTGCGTGGCGGCCAGAAGGGCCTACGCGCGGAGCCGACGGCGCAGCGCCCAAAACCGAGTCCGGGCAGAGGAGGACCGCCTATACGCCTCTTACGTAGAGGCGAGGACGGTCCTCAAGTCTGCAATGGGCGCTGCAGAAGACTCGGCGAGGGCCGAGATGCTGGAGGGTCTCGACAGGGATCCTTATGGGAGACCATACAAGGCGGCGCGGAACCAGCTGCGCCCCTATGGTCCCCCACTGACGGAGACCCTCGAGCCAGCGTTGCTGGATGGGGTGGTCCGGTCCCTGTTTCCGCGCAGGACCGACGACTTCACCCCACCAACGATGGATCCCCCGCAAGGGGCGGCTTCGCCGGAGGAAGACGTCCCCCCGGTGACGGCGGAGGAGGTCCGCGCGGGGGTTCTCAGCCTCCGCGCGAAGAAGACGGTCCCCGGACCAGACGGCGTCCCCGCACGAGTGGTGGCGATCGCCGCCTCCCAAATGGAGGACAGGTTTCGGGACCTCTTCAGCGCGTGCTTTACGGCTGGGAGGTTCCCGCAACTTTGGAAGGAGGGGCAGCTCTGCCTCCTCCGAAAAGAGGGACGCCCGGCGGACTCCCCATCGGCATACCGGCCCATCGTCCTGCTCGATGAGGTCGGTAAATTGTTCGAGGGGATCGTCGCGTCCCGGCTTGATAGCCTTTTGCGGGGGGTAGGGCCGGACCTGTCGGACGCCCAATTCGGTTTCCGTCGAGGGCGTTCGACGATCGATGCGCTGGCCCTACTCAAGGGCCAGGTGAGGGAGGCGGTGGAGGCGGGGGACGGAGTGCTGGCGGTGTCGTTCGACATTGCGAACGCCTTCAACTCCGTCCCCCACTCGACGATATTGGAGGCGCTCCGGTATCACGGAGCGCCCCAGTACCTGCAGAACCTCCTGGCCAGCTACTTGGAGGGCCGAGAGGTCCTCCTTGTGGACAAGACGGCCACGGTGAGGCGGTACGGCGCAGAGTCCGGTGTTCCGCAGGGGTCAGTGCTGGGGCCCCCCCTGTGGAACATCGGGTTCGACTGGCTACTGCGGGGAGTCCTCCTCCAGGGCACGAGTGTCATCTGCTACGCGGATGACACTCTCCTCACTGCCCGGGGGAGGAACTTCGGGGATGCGGCCTGTCTGGCCTCGGCTGGCGGATCCTTGGTCGCAGAGAGGATCCGCCGCCTGGGATTGAAGGTGGCGCTGCACAAGACCGAGGCCGTGTTCTTTCACGGGCCCCGGCAGCGCTGCCCTCCCGACGCCCACATCGTCGTAGAGGGCGTCCGGATAGGGGTCCAGCCCCAGATGAAGTATCTGGGCCTGGTGCTGGACGACAGGTGGCGCTTCGGCCCGCATTTCAGCGGGCTGTCGACGCGCCTCTTGAAAGCTGCGGACGCCCTCTCCTGGCTCCTTCCGAACCTGGGGGGGCCCAAGGCGAAATGCCGGCAGCTGTATGCCGGCATCCTGAAGAGCATGGCCCTATACGGGGCCCCCATCTGGGCGGATTCCCTCCACAGAAGGGAGAACGCGACCGCCTTGCGCAAGCCCCAAAGGGCCATTGCACTGCGGGTGGCGAGGGCCTACCGCTCGGTGGGCTTCTCGGCGGCGTGCGCTCTGGCCGGCACCCCTCCTTGGGAGTTGGAGGCTTGGGTGCTCGCCAGAGTGTACGAGTGGACCGCGCACCGGAGGGCGCTCGGGGAGCGCCCCGTCGCCGAAGAGCGGGAGGCCGTGCGGCGGGAGGCGAGGGACGCAATCGTCCTCCACTGGACGGAGGACCTCGCCACCGCCGCCTTTGGCCGCCGGACGTTGGACGCGCTCGGTCCGGTCCTGCGGAGCTGGCTCGAGCGGTCCCACGGTTTCCTCTCGTTCCGTCTGGTGCAGGTGCTATCCGGCCATGGCTGCTTCGGAACGTACCTGCACCGGATCGGGAGGGAGGAGACCCCGGCTTGCCACGACTGCGGCGCGGCGGAGGACACGGCGCAGCACACGCTCGAAGTGTGCCCGGCTTGGTCCGAGCTGCGCCGCGGTCTGACCGCGGTGGTCGGACAGGACCTCTCGCTTCCCTGCGTGGTCAACGCCATGCTGGAGAGCGAGGGGGCCTGGTCAGCGGTTGCCTCCTTTTGCGAGGATGTAATCTCGCAAAAGGAGGAGGCGGAGCGCGCGCGGGAGGATGACCCTCTCGCTGCGCCGCTCCGCAGACGAAGAAGGGGTCGGAGAAGGCGCAATCCTCTCCCTCCTCATGGTGGCGATGGGCGGGCGACAGGCGCGGGGGCGCTATCTCCCGCATTGCACCCATCACCACCTTCTTCTTCGTCGGTCACTCCCGGGCCCGTCCCCCTCCCCACGGGGGGGGTGTGAGGGGTCCGCCCTGAGGAGCAATCGTCGGCGGAGGACTGGACGTTAAGGCTGTGCCGGTTTCCCAGTCCCCCGCCACTCGGACGAAGCGGGAGTGCCGCTGGGTTATTTTAGTGGGTATACCGGGTCATACCGGGGAGTCCCACATAGCCCCCCATCCCCCGATGGGAGGGTATGCGTAACGCATTTTTTCCCAGCGCAAAAAAAAAAAAAAAAAAAAGGTTAGGTTAGGTTAGGTTGGGGGCCCCCCCCGGTGGGTTCCCGCATTGTCGAGGCGGGGGGGCTCAGTAGCCGTGGCTTGGACACCCACGGTGAAGCGAAGAGGAACCCGAGGAGGGGCCGCTCGTCAGGGCTTTTGCCTGTAAGCCGACGACGTAGCGGCCAACAAGTAGGTTGCGGTGCCGCTTCGGCGACATCGCAACTGAGGCGGGCCGCGATGTCGTTGTAACGGAGGCATCGCGGCTGAGGGTTGAAGGCCGCGGCGGGAGAGGAGTGCCGGTATTGCGGTGCGCCGCTCTCCCTACCTTCCGCGGCCTTGACGGGGTCGCCACCGTTTGATGGCGGACGCGGTGGGGCCGCAGGGGAGGAGGAGTGTCGGTATGACGTTGGCCGCTCTCCCTATCCTCTGCGGCCGAAAATTGGCAGGCGGCGGGGCCAATGTCCTGACCCGTCGCAGGGGGACCAAGGGTGCCCAGACACGGGGTCGTCTGGCGCCCATGTGCTGGTTTGGTCCCTGGGGTGGTCACGGCGTGCTATGTGTTCTGGTGCGCCGGTGATGGGGAGTACTCCCCAGAGGAGGGTCCGGTAACGGACAGCCGCGGCGGGTTCACGGATGAGTGCTAACGCGTGCCCGTGTTCCCGCCGTAAGCGGCAGAGGAGGACACCGTGGAGTTTTAGTGGGTTAGAGTCCCACATAACTGCACTACCTCCCCGTGGTAGTGCAGAATGCATGAGCATTTCTCCACGTTAAAAAAAAAAAAAAAAAAAAAAAGGTTAGGTTGGGGGCGGTCCACACGTGTGTGCGGCAACAGGGAGGGTCGGTGGTGGACGTCTCGTTTGCCACCCCCGCCTTAGCCGCCCGCGTCGTCAACTGGCGGGTAGAGATGGTGGAGACCTTGTCGGACCACCGATATGTGCGGTTCGACATCTCCACCCAGGGGGGGAGGATGGCCCGCGCCGGGCAATCTCCCTTCCCGCGGTGGGCACTCACCCGCCTGGACCGGGAGGCAGCTGAGGAGGCGGCCTTCCTCCAGGACTGGCTGTCGCCCCCTGTCGATGTCCTGGACGTGGACGCCGCAGCGGTCCGGCTCAGGGGGTCCCTGACCGAGGTGTGCAACTCCAGCATGCCTCGGTCTCGCCGTCCGCCTCCCCGTCGCGCCGTCTATTGGTGGACGGAGGAGCTGACGGGTCTCCGGGCCGCCTGCGTGGTGGCCAGAAGGGCCTACGCGCGGAGCCGACGGCGCAGCGCCCAAAACCGAGACCGGGCAGAAGAGGACCGCCTATACGCCTCTTACGTAGAGGCGAAGAAGGTCCTCAAGTCTGCAATGGGCGCTGCAGAAGACTCGGCGAGGGCCGAGATGCTAGAGGGTCTCGACAGAGATCCTTATGGGAGACCATACAAGGCGGCGCGGAGCCAGCTACGCCCCTATGGTCCCCCACTGACGGAGACCCTCGAGCCAGCGTTGCTGGATGGGGTGGTCCGGTCCCTGTTTCCGCGCAGGACCGACTTCACCCCACCGACGATGGATCCCCCGCAAGGGGCGGCTTCGCCGGAAGAAGACGTCCCCCCGGTGACGGCGGCGGAAGTCCGCGCGGGGGTTCTCAGCCTCCGCGCGAAAAAGACGGCCCCCGGACCAGACGGCGTCCCCGCACGGGTGGTGGCGATCGCCGCCTCCCAAATGGAGGACAGGTTTCGGGACCTCTTCAGCGCGTGCTTTACGGCTGGGAGGTTCCCGCAACTTTGGAAGGAGGGGCAGCTGTGCCTCCTCCGTAAGGAGGGACGCCCGGTGGACTCCCCCTCGGCATACCGGCCCATCGTCCTGCTCGATGAGGTCGGTAAGATGTTCGAGGGGATCGTCGCGTCCCGGCTTGATAGCCTTTTGCGGGGGGTAGGGCCGGACCTGTCGGACGCCCAATTCGGTTTCCGTCGAGGGCGTTCGACGATCGATGCGCTGGCCCTGCTCAAGGGCCAGGTGAGGGAGGCGGTGGAGGCGGGGGACGGAGTGCTGGCGGTGTCGTTCGACATCGCAAACGCCTTCAACTCCGTCCCCCACTCGACGATATTGGAGGCGCTCCGGTATCACGGAGCGCCCCAGTACCTGCAGAACCTCCTGGCCAGCTACTTGGAGGGCCGAGAGGTCCTCCTCGTGGACAAGACGGCCACGGTGAGGCGGTACGGCGCAGAGTCCGGTGTTCCGCAGGGGTCAGTGCTGGGGCCCCCCCTGTGGAACATCGGTTTCGACTGGCTCCTGCGGGGAGTCCTCCTCGAGGGCACGAGTGTCATCTGCTACGCGGATGACACTCTCCTCACTGCCCGGGGGAGGAACTTTGGGGACGCGGCCTGTCTGGCCTCGGCTGGCGGATCCTTGGTTGCAGAGAGGATCCGCCGCCTGGGATTGAAGGTGGCGCTGCACAAGACCGAGGCCGTGTTCTTTCACGGGCCTCGGCAGCGCTGCCCTCCCGACGCCAACATTGTAGTAGAGGGCGTCCGGATAGGGGTCCAGCCCCAGATGAAGTATCTGGGCCTGGTGCTGGACGACAGGTGGCGCTTCGGCCCGCATTTCAGCGGGCTTTCGACGCGCCTATTGAAGGCCGCGGACGCCCTCTCCTGGCTTCTCCCGAACCTGGGGGGGCCAAAGGCGAAATGCCGGCGCCTATATGCCGGCATCTTGAGAAGCATGGCCCTTTACGGGGCCCCCATCTGGGCGGACTCCCTCCACAGGAGGGAGAACGCGACCGCCTTGCGCAAGCCCCAAAGGGCCATTGCACTGCGGGTGGCGAGGGCCTACCGGTCGGTGGGCTTCTCGGCGGCGTGCGCTCTGGCCGGCACCCCTCCTTGGGAGTTGGAGGCTTGGGTGCTCGCCAGAGTCTACGAGTGGACCGCGCACCGGAGGGCGCTCGGGGAGCGCCCCGTCGCCGAAGAGCGGGAGGCCGTGCGGCGGGAGGCGAGGGACGCAATCGTCCTCCACTGGACGGAGGACCTCGCCACCGCCGCCTTTGGCCGCCGGACGTTGGACGCGCTCGGTCCGGTCCTGCGGAGCTGGCTCGAGCGGTCCCACGGTTTCCTCTCGTTCCGTCTGGTGCAGGTGCTATCCGGCCATGGCTGCTTCGGAACGTACCTGCACCGGATCGGGAGGGAGGAGACCCCGGCGTGCCACGACTGCGGCGCGGCGGAGGACACGGCGCAGCACACGCTCGAAGTGTGCCCGGCTTGGTCCGAGCTGCGCCGCGGTCTGACCGCGGTGGTCGGACAGGACCTCTCGCTTCCCTGCGTGGTCAACGCCATGCTGGAGAGCGAGGGGGCCTGGTCAGCGGTTGCCTCCTTTTGCGAGGACGTAATCTCGCAAAAGGAGGAGGCGGAGCGCGCGCGGGAGGATGACCCTCTCGCTGCGCCGCTCCGCAGACGAAGAAGGGGTCGGAGAAGGCGCAATCCTCTCCCTCCTCATGGTGGCGATGGGCGGGCGACAGGCGCGGGGGCGCCATCTCCCGCATTGCACCCATCACCACCTTCTTCGTCGGTCACTCCCGGGCCCGTCCCCCTCCCCACGGGGGGGGTGTGAGGGGTCCGCCCTGAGGAGCAATCGTCGGCGGAGGACTGGACGTTAAGGCTGTGCCGGTTTCCCAGTCCCCCGCCACTCGGACGAAGCGGGAGTGCCGCTGGGTTATTTTAGTGGGTATACCGGGTCATACCGGGGAGTCCCACATAGCCCCCCATCCCCCGATGGGAGGGTATGCGTAATGCATTTTTTCCCAGCGCAAAAAAAAAAAAAAAAAAAAAAAAAAAAAAAAAAAAAAAAAAAAAAAAAGGTTAGGTTGGGGGACCACCCCACAGTGCTTGCGTCCACGTCGCGTCCCCTGGAAACGGCCCAGTTCTGACCACCGTAACGGAGTGGCAGACTGGGTACGGCCAAAGTGCACTGTGCATTCGCAGCTTGTTTTTAATCTTATTGTCGTGTTGAGTTTGCGAACCCGCGGGAAACATGTCGAGTCCTGCGCGGGACGCCTGCGGGCGATTTTTAAAACAAAAAGGCCCTTCTCAGGGCCAACCCAAAGGCCCTTCTCAGGGCCAACGCAAAGGCCCTTCTCAGGGCCAACCCAAAGGCCCTTCTCAGGGCCAACCAAAAGGCCCTTCTCAGGGCCAACCAAAAGGCCCTTCTCAGGGCCAATCCGACGCTTCAGCGTCAGATACTAGCCGCGCGCCGTCTGCGGCTAGTTTCTTCGGAGGGGCGGACGAGTCGTCCGACAACGACTCACTGATCAGTGTGTCGGACGCGGACGACTCCCGTTCGCGGAAGCGAATCCACCGGAGCGGTGGGTCCGAGGGCTCCTCGGCCTCGGGGTCGACGCGGTTGTCGAAGGCTAAAAAGCCGACGGTGGCCGCGGAGACCCATGTCGTTGGGCTCGCCAACGCCCAACGCCAGTTGGACCTGGCTCGGCGGGCTCAGCTCCAGCAAGAGCTGGAGGAGCGGGTTGCCGCTACTGAGAAACGGGCGCACGCCGCCCGGGCCAAGTCCGGGTACGGTGCGTCCCGCGTTCTCTACGCGGACCACTCTCTGGCCGAGCTAGACAGAATGGCGGAAGAGGACGAGAGGGAGATCCTGGAGGTAGCCTCAAAGTCCTCCAACCTAAAGGGGACATTGCAGAAGGCCCTGAAATGCAGGGCCGCCAGCATGCGCGGCGTCATCGCGGAGCTGGTGCAGCGAAAGACCACCGACGAGACGCGGCAACTGCAGGCGAAGGTTGATCGCCTGCAGTCGGAGGTCAGCCAGCTTCATCAGAAGCTGGCAGAAGCCACGGCCCGGCCACAACAGGCCAAGACGAGCCCTGCGGCAGAGGGCCCCGCCTCCAACCTTGAGGACATCATCCGCAAGGTCGTAATGGAGGAGAGGGCCTTCACAAGAGCCTGCTTAGCAGGAATAGAGGGCCGGCTCTTGCCGGAGAAACGCCTCCGACCGCCGCTTGCGGCGGATACGAGGCAGTGCGAGCCGGGGCCGTCCTCCTCCCAGGCGGAAGATGCCCTTCTCCCTTCCACGACCCCGTCCAACGAGTGGACGGAAGTGGTCCGTAAGGGGAAGGGAAAGGGCAAGAAGTCGACGACGGCCGTCCCTGTCGTCCCCGCCACCACCACTCCCAGCCAATCGCAGACGACTGGCAAGGGAAAGGGGACGGGGAAAGGGAAGGGGAGGGGAAAAAGGCGACTAGTCCCCCCAAAAACAGCGGCCGTCGTGGTGACGCTCACCGCGGAGGCTGCGGACCGGGGGGAGACGTACGCGTCCATTTTGGTGCGGGCGCGTGCGAATGCCGATCCTGCCCAACTGGGGATCGGCAGCGTAACTTGCCGGCGGACCCAAGCCGGGGCTCGAATATTCGAGTTCCCGGGGGCAGAGGGGAGTACCCATGCTGACCTCTTTGCAGCCAAGCTGCAGGAGGTCATCGCGGATTCCGCCAAGGTGGCCCGGCCGGTCAAGTCAGCGGCCATAGAGGTGGCTGACTTGGACGACTCCGTCACCAAGGAGGAGGTGGTGGCGGCGGTCGCGGCGATAGGGGGCTGTGGCGTCGCGGCGGTCCAAGGCCGGGACGTAAGACCCGGCCGCGGCGGCATGGGCACCATTCGCCTCGAGTGCCCAGTCGCCGCTGCCAAAGCCGTCCTTGCCAAGGGACGGCTGACAGTCGGGTTCAGCTCGGGTGCAGTCCGGGCACTCGAGGACCAGCCTCTGCGGTGTTTCCGGTGCTTCGGCATCGGACACACCCGGGCCCTGTGTCCGTCCACTGTTGACAGGACGGACACGTGCTTCCGGTGCGGCAAGGAGGGCCACAAAGCCGCCTCCTGCGAGGCCGCCACGCCGCACTGCGCGGTGTGTGCCGCCAGTGGCTGCCCGGCAGACCACGTCACGAAGGGGAGGAACTGCAATCCTCCCCCTAAGCGGGGCAAAGCACAGGCGCCGGCCGGGTTTGCTGCTGCTGCCAAGAGCACCGTCGTTCCTGCGTCGGTGGCTGCGGAGGGGGGTGCGATGTCCGACTGATGGATGCGGTCGAACATCGCATACTCCAGGCGAACGACTTGGCGGTGGTCGCCGAGCCTTACTCGGTCCCTGGCCGTTGGCTGGGCGACCGAGACGGCTTGGTGGCGTTGGTGTCGCGGTCTTCCACAGACTCCCCTCCCCTCTCGCTCTTAGAGAGGGGACCGGGATACGTGGCCGCCGCGCGGGGAGACATGGCCCTGGTTGGGGCCTACTTCTCCCCGAACCGCTCTCTCTCGGACTTTGAGGATTTCCTCGAGATCCTCACCGTAGTCATAGGGAGGGCGGCGCCACGCCAGGTCGTGGTGCTGGGCGACCTCTCGCTTCCCTGCATGGTCAACGCTATGCTGGAGAGCGAGGGGGCCTGTGCAGCAGTTGCCTCCTTTTGCGAGGACGTAATCTCGCAAAAGGAGGAGGCGGAGCGCGCGCGGGAGAATGACCCTCTCGCTGTGCCGCTCCGCAGACGAAGAAGGGGTCGGAGAAGGCGCAATCCTCTCCCACCTCATGGTAGCGATGGGCGGGCGACAGGCGCGGGGGCGCCTTCTCCCGCATTGCACCCATCACCACCTTCGTCGGTCATTCCCGGGCCCTTCCCCCTCCCCACGGGGGGGGCGTGAGTGGCCCGCCCTGATTGGCAATCGTCGGCGGAGGACTGGACGTTAAGGCTGTGCCGGTTTCCCAGTCCTTCGCCACTCGGACGAAGCGGGAGTGCCGCTGGGTTGTTTTAGTGGGTATACCGGGTCAGACCGGGGAGTCCCACATAGCCCCCCATCCCCCGATGGGAGGGTATGCGTAATGCATTTTTTCCCAGCGCAAAAAAAAAAAAAAAAAAAAAAAAAAAAAAAAAAAAAAAAAAAAAAAAAAAAGGTTAGGTTGGGGGACCACCCCACAGTGCTTGCGTCCACGTCGCGTCCCCTGGAAACGGCCCAGTTCTGACCACCGTAACGGAGTGGCAGACTGGGTACGGCCAAAGTGCACTGTGCATTCGCAACTTGTTTTTAACCCTATTGTCTTGTTTGTTTGCGAACCCGCCGGAAACATGTCGAGTCCTGCGCGGGACGCCTGCGGGCGTTTTTTAAAACAAAAAGGCCCTTCTCAGGGCCAACCCAAAGGCCCTTCTCAGGGCCAACCCAAAGGCCCTTCTCAGGGCCAACCCAAAGGCCCTTCTCAGGGCCAACCAAAAGGCCCTTCTCAGGGCCACTCCGACGCTTCAGCGTCAGAGACTAGCCGCGCGCCGTCTGCGGCTAGTTTCTTCGGAGGGGCGGACGAGTCGTCCGACAACGACTCACTCATCAGTGTGTCGGACGCGGACGACTGCCGATCGCGGAAGCGAGTACACCGGAACGGTGGGTCCGAGGGCTCCTCGGCCTCGGGGTCAACGCGGTTGCCGAAGGCTAAAAAGCCGACGGTGGCCGCGGAGACCCATGTCGTTGGGCTGGCGAACGCGCAACGCCAGCTGGACCTGGCTCGGCGAGCTCAGCTGCAGCAAGAGCTGGAGGAGCGGGTTGCTGCCACTGAGAAGCGGGCGCACGCCGCCCGGGCCAAGTCCGGGTACGGTGCGTCCCGCGTACTCTACGCGGACCATTCTCTGGCCGAGCTAGAGAGAATGGCGGAGGAGGACGAGAGGGAGATCGTGGAGGTCGCCTCGAAGTCCTCCAACCTAAAGGGCACATTGCAGAAGGCCCTGAAATGCAGGGCCGCGAGCATGCGCGGTGTCGTCGCGGAGCTGGTCCTGCGTAAGACCAACGACGAGACGCGGCAACTGCAGGCGAAGGTGGATCGCCTGCAGTCGGAGGTCAGCCAGCTTCATCAGAAGCTGGCTGAAGCCACGGCCCGGCCACAACAGGCCAAGACGAGCCCTGCGGCAGAGGGCCCTGCCTCCAACCTTGAGGATATCATCCGCAAGGTCGTAATGGAGGAGAGGGCCTTCACTAGAGCCTGCTTAGCAGGTATTGAGGACCGGCTCCTGCCGGAGAAACGCCTCCGACCGCCGCTTGCGGCGGATACGAGGCAGAGCGAGCCGGGCCCGTCATCCTCCTCCCAGGCGGAAGACGCCCTTCTACCTTCCACGACCCCGTCCAACGAGTGGACGGAAGTGGTCCGTAAGGGGAAGGGAAAGGGCAAGAAGTCGACGACGGCCGTCCCTGTCGTCCCCGCCACCACCGCTCCCAGCCAATCGCAGACGACTGGCAAGGGAAAGGGGACGGGGAAAGGGAAGGGAAGGGGAAAGGTGCGACTAGTCCCCCCAAAAACCGCGGCCGTCGTGGTGACTCTCACCGCGGAGGCTGCGGACCGGGGGGAGACGTACGCGTCTATTTTGGTGCGGGCGCGTGCGAATGCCGATCCTGCCCAACTGGGGATCGGCAGCGTATCTTGCCGGCGGACCCAAGCCGGGGCTCGAATATTCGAGTTCCCGGGGGCAGAGGGGAGTACCCATGCTGACCTCTTTGCAGCCAAGCTGCAGGAGGTCATCGCGGATTCCGCCAAGGTGGCCCGGCCGGTCAAGTCAGCGGCCATAGAGGTGGCTGACTTGGACGACTCCGTCACCAAGGAGGAGGTGGTGGCGGCGGTCGCAGCGATAGGGGGCTGTGGCGTCGCGGCGGTCCAAGGCCGGGACATAAGACCCGGCCGCGGCGGCATGGGCACCATCCGCCTCGAGTGCCCAGTCGCCGCTGCCAAAGCCGTCCTTGCCAAGGGACGGCTGACAGTCGGGTTCAGCTCGGGTGCAGTCCGGGCACTCGAGGACCAGCCTCTGCGGTGTTTCCGGTGCTTCGGCATCGGACACACCCGGGCCCTGTGTCCGTCCACTGTTGACAGGACGGACACGTGCTTCCGCTGCGGCAAGGAGGGCCACAAAGCCGCCTCCTGCGAGGCCGCCACGCCGCACTGCGCGGTGTGTGCCGCCAGTGGCTGCCCGGCAGACCACGTCACGAAGGGGAGGAACTGCAATCCTCCCCCTAAGCGGGGCAAAGCACAGGCGCCGGCCGGGTTTGCTGCTGCTGCCAAGAGCACCGTCGTTCCTGCGTCGGTGGCTGCGGAGGGGGGTGCGATGTCCGACTGATGGATGCGGTCGAACATCGCATACTCCAGGCGAACGACTTGGCGGTGCTCGCCGAGCCTTACTCGGTCCCTGGCCGTTGGCTGGGCGACCGAGACGCCTTGGTGGCGTTGGTGTCGCGGTCTTCCACAGACTCCCCTCCCCTCTCGCCCTTAGAGAGGGGACCGGGATACGTGGCCGCCGCGCGGGGAGACATGGCCCTGGTTGGGGCCTACTTCTCCCCGAACCGCTCTCTCTCGGACTTTGAGGATTTCCTCGAGATCCTCACCGCAGTCATAGAGAGGGCGGCGCCACGCCAGGTCGTGGTGCTGGGCGACCTCTCGCTTCCCTGCATGGTCAACGCTATGCTGGAGAGCGAGGGGGCCTGTGCAGCAGTTACCTCCTTTTGCGAGGACGTAATCTCGCAAAAGGAGGAGGCGGAGCGCGCGCGGGAGAATGACCCTCTCGCTGTGCCGCTCCGCAGACGAAGAAGGGGTCGGAGAAGGCGCAATCCTCTCCCTCCTCATGGTGGCGATGGGCGGGCGACAGGCGCGGGGGCGCCTTCTCCCGCATTGCACCCATCACCACCTTCGTCGGTCATTCCCGGGTTCGACCCCCTCCCCAGGGGGGGGGGGGCGTGAAGGGCCCGCCCTGAGGGGCAATCGTCGGCGGAGGACTGGACGTTAAGGCTGTGCCGGTTTCCCAGTCCTTCGCCACTCGGACGAAGCGGGAGTGCCGCTGGGTTGTTTTAGTGGGTATACCGGGTCAGACCGGGGAGTCCCACATAGCCCCCCATCCCCCGATGGGAGGGTATGCGTAATGCATTTTTTCCCAGCGAAAAAAAAAAAAAAAAAAAAAAAAAAAAAAAAAAGTTAGGTTAGGTTCCCCCCCGGTGGGTTCCCGCATTGTCGAGGCGGGGGGGCTCAGTAGCCGTGGCTTGGACACCCACGGTGAAGCGAAGAGGAACCCGAGGAGGGGCCGCTCGTCAGGGCTTTTGCCTATAAGCCGACGACGTAGCGGCCAACAAGTAGGTTGCGGTGCCGCTTCGGCGACATCGCAACTGAGGCGGGCCGCGATGTCATAACGGAGGCATCGCGGCTGAGGGTTGAAGGCCGCGGCGGGAGAGGAGTGCCGGTATTGCGGTGCGCCGCTCGCCCTACCTTCCGCGGCCTTGACGGGGTCGCCACCGTTCGATGGCGGACGCGGTGGGGCCGCAGGGGAGGAGGAGTGTCGGTATGACGTTGGCCGCTCTCCCTATCCTCTGCGGCCGAAAATTGGCAGGCGGCGGGGCCAATGTCCTGACCCGTCGCAGGGGGACCAAGGGTGCCCAGACACGGGGTCGTCTGGCGCCCATGTGCTGGTTTGGTCCCTGGGGTGGTCACGGCGTGCTATGTGTTCTGGTGCGCCGGTGATGGGGAGTACTCCCCAGAGGAGGGTCCGGTAACGGACAGCCGCGGCGGGTTCACGGATGAGTGCTAACGCGTGCCCGTGTTCCCGCCGTAAGCGGCAGAGGAGGACACCGTGGAGTTTTAGTGGGTTAGAGTCCCACATAACTGCACTATCTCCCCGTGGTAGTGCAGAATGCATGAGCATTTCTCCACGTTAAAAAAAAAAAAAAAAAAAAAAAGGTTAGGTTAGGTTAGGTTGGGGGACCACCCCACAGTGCTTGCGTCCACGTCGCGTCCCCTGGAAACGGCCCAGTTCTGACCACCGTAACGGAGTGGCAGACTGGGTACGGCCAAAGTGCACTGTGCTTTCGTAGCTTATTTTAATTTTATTGCGTTGTCGAGTCTGCGAACCTGCGGGGAAATGTCGAGTCCTGCGCGGGACGCCTGCGGGCGATTTTTAAAACAAAAAGGCCCTTCTCAGGGCCAACCCAAAGGCCCTTCTCAGGGCCAAACCAAAGGCCCTTCTCAGGGCCAACCCAAAGGCCCTTCTCAGGGCCAACCAAAAGGCCCTTCTCAGGGCCAACCAAAAGGCCCTTCTCAGGGCCACTCCGACGCTTCAGCGTCAGAGACTAGCCGCGCGCCGTCTGCGGCTAGTTTCTTCGGAGGGGCGGACGAGTCGTCCGACAACGACTCACTAATTAGTGTGTCTGACGCGGACGACTGCCGATCGCGGAAGCGAGTCCACCGGAGCGGTGGGTCCGAGGGCTCCTCGGCCTCGGGGTCGACGCGGTTGCCGAAGGCTAAAAAGCCGACGGTGGCCGCGGAGACCCATGTCGTTGGGCTGGCGAACGCCCAACGCCAGCTGGACCTGGCTCGGCGAGCTCAGCTCCAGCTAGAGCTGGAGGAGCGGGTTGCCGCCACAGAGAAACGGGCGCACGCCGCCCGGGCCAAGTCCGGGTACGGTGCGTCCCGCGTTCTCTACGCGGACCATTCTCTGGCCGAGCTGGAGGGAATGGCGGCGGAGGACGAGAAGGAGATCGTGGAGGTCGCCTCAAAGTCCTCAAATCTTAAGGGGACCTTGCAAAAGGCCCTCAAATGTAGGGCCGCGAGCATGCGCGGCATCGTCGCGGAGCTGGTACAGCGCAAGGCCACCGACGAAACGCGGCAACTGCAGGCGAAGGTTGATCGCCTGCAGTCGGAGGTCAGCCAGCTTCATCAGAAGCTGGCCGAAGCCACGGCCCGGCCACAACAGGCCAAGTCGAGCCCTGCGGCAGAGGGCCCCGCCTCCAACCTTGAGGATATCATCCGCAAGGTCGTAATGGAGGAGAGGGCCTTCACAAGAGCCTGCTTAGCAGGGATAGAGGACCGGCTCTTGCCGGAGAAACGCCTCCGACCGCCGCTTGCGGCGGATACGAGGCAGTGTGAGCCGGGGCCGTCCTCCTCCCAGACGGAAGATGCCCTTCTCCCTTCCACGACCCCGTCCAAGGAGTGGACGGAAGTGGTCCGTAAGGGGAAGGGAAAGGGCAAGAAGTCGACGACGGCCGTCCCTGTCGTCCCCGCCACCACCGCTCCCAGCCAATCGCAGACGACTGGCAAGGGAAAGGGGACGGGGAAAGGGAAGGCGAGGGGAAAGGGGCGACTAGTCCCCCCAAAAACCGCGGCCGTCGTGGTGACCCTCACCGCGGAGGCTGCTGACCGGGGGGAGACGTACGCGTCCGTTCTGTTGCGGGCGCGTGCCAATGCGGATCCCACCCAACTGGGGATCGGCAGCGTCTCTTGCCGGCGGACCCAAGCCGGGGCTCGAATTTTCGAGTTCCCGGGGGCAGACGGGAGTACCCACGCGGACCTCTTCGCAGCCAAGCTGCAGGAGGTCATCGCGGATTCCGCCAAGGTGGCCCGGCCGGTCAAGTCAGCGGCCATAGAGGTGGCTGACTTGGACGACTCTGTCACCAAGGAGGAGGTGGTGGCGGCGGTCGCGGCGATAGGGGGCTGTGGCGTCGCGGCGGTCCAAGGCCGGGACATTAGACCCGGTCGCGGCGGCATGGGCACCATTCGCCTTGAGTGCCCAGTCGCCGCTGCCAAAGCCGTCCTTGCCAAGGGACGGCTAACAGTCGGATTTAGCTCCGGTGCAGTCCGGGCGCTCGAGGACCAGCCTCTGCGGTGTTTCCGGTGCTTCGGCATCGGACACACCCGGGCCCTGTGTCCGTCCTCTGTTGACAGGACGGACACGTGCTTCCGTTGCGGCAAGGAGGGCCACAAAGCCGCCTCGTGCGAGGCCGCCGCGCCGCACTGCGCGGTGTGTGCCGCCAGTGGCTGCCCCGTCGACCACGTCACGAGGGGGAGGAATTGCAATCCTCCCCCTAAGCGGGGCAAAGCGCAGGCGCCGACCAGGCCTGCTGCTGCTGCCAAAAGCACTGCGGCAGCTGCGGTGGCTGCGGAGGGGGGTGCGATGTCCGACTGATGGATAGGGTCGAACATCGCATACTCCAGGCGAACACCAACCACTGCCGGGCAGCCCAGGATCTGCTGATGCAGACCATGGCTGAGTGGTTGGTGGACTTGGCGGTGGTCGCCGAGCCTTACTCGGTCCCTGGCCGTTGGCTGGGCGACCGGGACGGCTTGGTGGCGCTGGTGACGCGGTCTTCCACAGACTCCCCTCCCCTCTCGCTCTTAGAGAGGGGACCGGGATACGTGGCCGCCGCGTGGGGAGACATGGCCCTGGTTGGGGTCTACTTCTCCCCGAACCGCTCTCTCTCGGACTTTGAGGATTTCCTCGAGATCCTCACCGCAGTCGTAGGGAGAGCGGCGCCGCGCCAGGTCGTGGTGCTGGGCGACCTGAACGCCAAGTCGGTGGCCTGGGGCAACCCGGCTGCCAGTTGCAACGTCCGGGGACGCGCCGTCGAGTATTGGTCGGCCTCATGCGGTGTGTCCCTCCTCAACAGGGGGGCGGTCCACACGTGTGTGCGGCAACAGGGCGGCTCGGTGGTGGACGTCTCGTTTGCCACCCCCGCCCTAGCCGCCCGCGTCGTCAACTGGCGGGTGGAGATGGTGGAGACCTTGTCGGACCACCGATATGTGCGGTTCGACATCTCCACCCACGGGGGGGGGATGGCCCGCGCCGGGCAATCTCCCTTCCCGCGGTGGGCACTCACCCGCCTGGACCGGGAGGCAGCTGAGGAGGCGGCCTTCCTCCAGGACTGGCTGTCGCCCCCTGTCGATGTCCTGGACGTGGACGCCGCAGCGGTCCGGCTCAGGGGGTCCCTGACCGAGGTGTGCAACTCCAGCATGCCTCGGTCTCGCCGTCCGCCTCCCCGTCGCGCCGTCTATTGGTGGACGGAGGAGCTGACGGGTCTCCGGGCCGCCTGCGTGGCGGCCAGAAGGGCCTACGCGCGGAGCCGACGGCGCAGCGCCCAAAACCGAGTCCGGGCAGAAGAGGACCGCCTATACGCCTCTTACGTAGAGGCGAGGACGATCCTCAAGTCTGCAATGGGCGCTGCAGAAGACTCGGCGAGGGCCGAGATGCTGGAGGGTCTCGACAGGGATCCTTATGGGAGACCATACAAGGCGGCGCGGAACCAGCTGCGCCCCTATGGTCCCCCACTGACGGAAACCCTCGAGCCAGCGTTGCTGGATGGGGTGGTCCGGTCCCTGTTTCCGCGCAGGACCGACGACTTCACCCCACCAACGATGAATCCTCCGCAAGGAGCGGCTTCGCCGGAGGAAGACGTCCCCCAGGTGACGGCGGAGGAGGTCCGCGCGGGGGTTCTCAGCCTCCGCGCGAAGAAGACAGCCCCCGGACCAGACGGCGTCCCCGCACGGGTGGTGGCGATCGCCGCCTCCCAAATGGAGGACAGGTTTCGGGACCTCTTCAGCGCGTGCTTTACGGCTGGGAGGTTCCCGAAACTTTGGAAGGAGGGGCAGCTGTGCCTCCTCCGAAAGGAGGGACGCCCGGTGGACTCCCCCTCGGCATACCGGCCCATCGTCCTGCTCGATGAGGTCGGTAAGATGTTCGAGGGGATCGTCGCGTCCCGGCTTGATAGCCTTTTGCGGGGGGTAGGGCCGGACCTGTCGGACGCCCAATTCGGTTTCCGTCGAGGGCGTTCGACGATCGATGCGCTGGCCCTACTCAAGGGCCAGGTGAGGGAGGCGGTGGAGGCGGGGGACGGAGTGCTGGCAGTGTCGTTCGACATTGCGAACGCCTTCAACTCCGTCCCCCACTCGACGATATTGGAGGCGCTCCGGTATCACGGAGCGCCCCAGTACCTGCAGAACCTCCTGGCCAGCTACTTGGAGGGCCGAGAGGTCCTCCTCGTGGACAAGACGGCCACGGTGAGGCGGTACGGCGCAGAGTCCGGTGTTCCGCAGGGGTCAGTGCTGGGGCCCCCCCTGTGGAACATCGGTTTCGACTGGCTCCTGCGGGGAGTCCTCCTCCAGGGCACGAGTGTCATATGCTACGCGGATGACACTCTCCTCACTGCCCGGGGGAGGAACTTTGGTGACGCGGCCTGTCTGGCCTCGGCTGGCGGATCCTTGGTCGCAGAGAGGATCCGCCGCCTGGGATTGAAGGTGGCGCTGCACAAGACCGAGGCCGTGTTCTTTCACGGGCCTCGGCAGCGCTGCCCTCCCGACGCCCACATTATCGTAGAGGGCGTCCGGATAGGGGTCCAGCCCCAGATGAAGTATCTGGGCCTGGTGCTGGACGACAGGTGGCGCTTCGGCCCGCATTTCAGCGGGCTGTCGACGCGCCTCTTGAAAGCTGCGGACGCCCTCTCCTGGCTCCTCCCGAACCTGGGGGGGCCCAAGGCGAAATGCCGGCAGCTGTATGCCGGCATCCTTAAGAGCATGGCCCTATACGGGGCCCCCATCTGGGCGGACTCCCTCCACAGGAGGGAGAACGCGACCGCCTTGCGCAAGCCCCAAAGGGCCATTGCACTGCGGGTGGCGAGGGCCTACCGGTCGGTGGGCTTCTCGGCGGCGTGCGCTCTGGCCGGCACCCCTCCTTGGGAGTTGGAGGCTTGGGTGCTCGCCAGAGTCTACGAGTGGACCGCGCACCGGAGGGCGCTCGGGGAGCGCCCCGTCGCCGAAGAGCGGGAGGCCGTGCGGCGGGAGGCGAGGGACGCAATCGTCCTCCACTGGACGGAGGACCTCGCCACCGCCGCCTTTGGCCGCCGGACGTTGGACGCGCTCGGTCCGGTCCTGCGGAGCTGGCTCGAGCGGTCCCACGGTTTCCTCTCGTTCCGTCTGGTGCAGGTGCTATCCGGCCATGGCTGCTTCGGAACGTACCTGCACCGGATCGGGAGGGAGGAGACCCCGGCGTGCCACGACTGCGGCGCGGCGGAGGACACGGCGCAGCACACGCTTGAAGTGTGCCCGGCTTGGTCCGAGCTGCGCCGCGGTCTGACCGCGGTGGTCGGACAGGACCTCTCGCTTCCCTGCGTGGTCAACGCCATGCTGGAGAGCGAGGGGGCCTGGTCAGCGGTTGCCTCCTTTTGCGAGGACGTAATCTCGCAAAAGGAGGAGGCGGAGCGCGCGCGGGAGGATGACCCTCTCGCTGCGCCGCTCCGCAGACGAAGAAGGGGTCGGAGAAGACGCAATCCTCTCCCTCCTCATGGTGGCGATGGGCGGGCGACAGGCGCGGGGGCGCCATCTCCCGCATTGCACCCATCACCACCTTCTTCTTCGTCGGTCACTCCCGGGCCCGTCCCCCTCCCCACGGGGGGGGTGTGAGGGGTCCGCCCTGAGGAGCAATCGTCGGCGGAGGACTGGACGTTAAGGCTGTGCCGGTTTCCCAGTCCCCCGCCACTCGGACGAAGCGGGAGTGCCGCTGGGTTATTTTAGTGGGTATACCGGGTCATACCGGGGAGTCCCACATAGCCCCCCATCCCCCGATGGGAGGGTATGCGTAACGCATTTTTTCCCAGCGCAAAAAAAAAAAAAAAAAAAAAAAAAAAAAGGTTAGGTTAGGTTAGGTTAGGTTTTTTTTTTTTTTTTTTTTTTTTATTTTTTTATACTTCTACCTCCAACATAATCGGAGCCTATGTTAGCTTTACGTTCATTCCAGTTCTCGCTTTTTTGCCTCTCGTACTTTCGTTCCTCATACTTGTTCTTTCTTTCATCCTTCCTCATTTATGCCTTATGGGTGGGATTCCCAACTATCGCCTGTTCTGTCTAACTTTCCTTGTTTTTTATTTATTTATTCAGGATTGGGTGTTACAACAACTGGTGAGATATTTTTATTGTAGTTTTGCACTTACATTTATGTTATGTCTATCTTAACAGTTATATAATTATTTCTTATCTTCTTTTATTTATTCTATATACAGTTTCTAATTTCTATCCTTATTTTAATCTTACACATCCGGAGCAGTTTTGTTATTGCTCTTTCATTTACAGGTACTTATTCTATGCTTATTTCTATTTCTTAATACTAGAACATGTGTTTAAATTATATCTATCTTAAATTATATCTATTCTTACAAGTTCATGTTTCTTACAACTACTTCACCTACATTCTGATACATAATAGTATATTGCTCGTTATTATTTCATTGTTTTTTGGGCAATCAAGTGTTTGTTTATTGTTCATTTACGCTTTTACTTATATATTTAACATCCTTATTTGTCAATGCTTAACATTAATATTGTCTATAATATTATGTAAACATCTTTTGCTTAAGCACTTTTATTTCTTTTTATAACCTTTTTACATATCTTTATGCAATATTCCAATAATATCTCTCTATTTTTGCCCGCTATTATTTGCCACATATTTTCAGCATCGAGTTTTGTATTCAGTATGTGTTCAGCCTCTAATCTTTCTCTGTCGAACACGGGACAGCTGAACAATATATGTGGCACCGTTTCATCAATTTCAGGGTCACAGATGCACGACGGGCTCTCCTTACGCCTGAAACGGTTCAGGTATGCCGAGAACCCACCATGCCCCGTCATGATTTGTGTAACTACATTACCAATTTTGCACTTCCTGATTATCTTGTAGGCAGCCACCGCATCCGGGAAAAACAGTTTGGTGACTGAGGCAGTTTCTCCGGAACAGTATCTTTGGTTCCACTCGTCTAGCGTTGCCGTACGAATGCATCGCTTGACGAACGAAACCGGGCACGAGTCATAATCGGGCTTTCGTTTGGAACCTTCAGCGGCTCTCTTGGCTAATTCGTCGGCTCTCTCATTTCCGTCCAGTCCCGCATGTGCTTTGATCCAAAACAAGGTGACAGCCTTGTTTTGGATAGACAGAGATCTTATGTTGGCTCTTGCCTCCACTGCCAGTGGATGGTGTCGGTCGTGATTCTGTATGGTTTGGAGAGCTGCCATGGAGTCACTGAAGATTCCAAACGATTGCGCACTGTTTTTCAACATCTCCCTGGTTGCGACGCATATCGCCAGAAGCTCAGCCTGGTAGACGGTGCAGTAGTGTGGGAGAGCAAGCTTGCGAGCTTTGGTTTCGGCGCCACCACTCCACACGGAGAGTGCCGCCCCAACCTTGCCACCAATCTTGCTCCCGTCCGTAAAAATACGAACCTCAAGTTCGTTCTGGGCATCAAGTTGCTCTTTGTTTACCAGGCTTATGAGCTCCAGCTCAGCGCGCTCCGCAGGGTGTGGGGCCTCCATTGCCGAAGCAGCCTGCTCTACAGTCCTGTCGCCAAGTGCCGGCTGGGGCACCCCCCTCCTGGCCTCGTATAACGATGCTGCCTCGCGGACACGGAGGTCGAGAGGTAGTATCCCAGCCAGCACCAGCGCAGAGTTCAAGGATACTGTTCGGTAAGCCTTGCATATCTTCTGTGCAATACCGCGCTGAACTGCTCCCAACTGCCTCATGACGCCCAGCTTTCTAGCAGCCGGGGCCCATACGCTGGCTGCGTACAGGATGATTGGTTCCACGGTGGCCACATATATTATTCTTATGACTTCAGGGTGAAGTCCCCAGCTAGTCTTTGCTGCCCTGGTTAATTGTTTGTGGATTCCTATTGCCTTTCTGCAGACGTTTGCGACGTGTGTGTTAAAAGTCAGCTTTTCGTCGATAGTGACACCAAGGATTTTGATCTCTTTGGACATGGTAATGTCGATCCCGCCCATGCTCAGGCGTGGGGTGTCGTACTTTAGTTTGCGAGTTATAACCATTGCGTTGGTTTTTTGCGGGGCAAATTTAAGTTTGTTTTGTACCCCCCACGCCCGAACATGTTCGAGAGCGGCATTGGCACGTCCCTGGATCTCCATCGCCGTGTCACCATCGAAGATCAGCACAACGTCGTCAGCAAACGCCTGGCAATAGTCACCCCTTGCTTCTAGGCTCTTTAGAAGCGGGTCCAACAAAAGGTTCCAGAATATTGGCCCCCCTATGGAACCCTGAACACAACCCTTGCTTGTGGCTTTGCCGAACTCTTCACCTGCGTACCTGACTCTGACCCTTCGGTTTTCGAGATAGCTGTCGATGACCCTCCTCAAGCCGATTGGACACTTTTCCTCAGCCAGACGGACCCTTATGGCTGGCCACCAAGCGCTGTCAAAAGCTCCCTCTATGTCTAGAGATACTACGACTACTATTTTCTTCAGCTCTAGCTTGTTGCGTATGTGCTGCATTAGTACATAAAGGGAGTCCTCCGTGCTCCTCTGGGGCATGAATCCGTACTGGCGGGTACTCATCCTTGGGATCAAATGGAACTTGAGGCGGGCCACCAACATCTTCTCGTATATTTTGCCTAGTATTGGCAAAAGGCCGATTGGTCTGTACGCCTTTGGGGTGCTATAGTCGTCCTTTCCAGGCTTCTTTAAAACGATTACAATCGCCTCCTTCCAGACTTCAGGAAAGTGGTGGCATTTCAGGCAGCTGTTCAGGAGAGCGAGGGCCACCTCAGGGGCGCCTCCGATAGCTTGGCAACAAATATCGGCGGTGAAACCATCTGCTCCTGGAGCCTTTTTAACATTGAAGGACCTGCACGCCGCCATCAGTTCAGCCATCGTGAATGGTGGATCGCATGAGTTATCTTGCCCTCCAGCATTCACAGCACCGGCTTTTTCTCTGATAAGGCGGTGGTACGCGCTGTCACTGTCCTGATGGTCCTCCGGGTAAAATGTATTGGCCAGTAGTTCGACTGAACCTTTCATGTTTAGTACCTTCCCGTCCTTCACCAGCGGTTGGTCCTCTCCCCTTCCCTTGGTCCTTCCTATTACCCTGTATATTCCTTCCCAAACCCCCTCTCTGTCCTGCTTGGCGCAGAAGTTCTTCCAACTCTCGACCATATCTTTGGCTGCTTCTGTTTCATACTCAACTTTCTGTTTCAGGTACTCTTCGACGACCTTCGATCTTCGGGCCGGTGCAGCACATCTGATTCTGCGTTTCCTGGTTGCGACTTCCTGCTTCATCCTCTCGAGTTTCTCGGACCACCACGGCAAGGTGAGCACTTCATTCGTCTTTTTCATAGGCATTGATGAGGTGCATGCGTCCTTTATTACTTGTGTGTACTTGTTTATAATTATATTAAGGTGATCGACTGTATTTAATGTTTCTATTTCTAATTTATTGATTTTATTCTCTTGCATTAATTGGCTGAGTTTCTCACGAAACTCAGACCAATTTGCTTTTTTTGTATTGTAAATTCTAGTGGTTCTATTGATTTTTATGCCTTTAGACCTTTTTAATTTTATGTTAAAAACAATGCCGTTGTGATCCGAGTTTGTGAGGCCCTCATCTACCCTCCAGTCGTCTACCAGGTCCAGGATATCCGTCGAACATGCCGTGATATCGACGTGGCTGCAGTAGCGTTTCCCTCCTCTGATCGTGTCGAAGGTCGGAATTTCCCCTGCGTTGAGTATGTTAAGATTCATCTCATCGAGAACTCCAGCCACTTCTTCGCCCCTGCAGTCGATAGACAAGCTTCCCCACCAGGTGCTTTTCGCGTTTGCATCTCCTCCAACCACCAACATTCTGGAACCTACTTCTTCTTCAACGTGTTTGAGGTGCTCGAGGTATGGTCCTATTGGCTGATCCGGCTCGAAATAAAAAGAGACCAGCGTGATCCTCCAGGCACTGGTCCGGATCCCCACCACGGTGATGTTGTTCGTGGTGAGTTTCGGGTACTGTGTGACTATGAGGTCTTGATCGAAGACCGCTATTGCGGCCTTAACAGTCCCATCTCCGGTGTCAGTGCTCTGGAAGATCCGTACGCCCCTGTAATTCCTCATCACCTTAGCGCCCCCCACGTATGGTTCCTGGAGGAGAGCAATGGCGACTCCACGCTTTACGGCTTCCAAAAGGAGTTCGTTTGTTGCGAGTTTTTTCCGCTGGAGGTTGGCTTGTACTACTCTGTAGAGGTTTGGGTTGCCTTGGGTGCCCTTAGCAATACGCCACCGGTTAGGTTAGGTTAGGTTAGGTTAGGTTAGGTTAGGTTAGGTTAGGTTAGGTTAGGTTGGGGGACCACCCCACAGTGCTTGCGTCCACGTCGCGTCCCCTGGAAACGGCCCAGTTCTGACCACCGTAACGGAGTGGCAGACTGGGTACGGCCAAAGTGCACTGTGCATTCGCAACTTGTTTTTAACCCTATTGTCTTGTTTGTTTGCGAACCCGCGGGAAACATGTCGAGTCCTGCGCGGGACGCCTGCGGGCGATTTTTAAAACAAAAAGGCCCTTCTCAGGGCCAACCCAAAGGCCCTTCTCAGGGCCAACCCAAAGGCCCTTCTCAGGGCCAACCCAAAGGCCCTTCTCAGGGCCAACCAAAAGGCCCTTCTCAGGGCCAACCAAAAGGCCCTTCTCAGGGCCACTCCGACGCTTCAGCGTCAGAGACTAGCCGCGCGCCGTCTGCGGCTAGTTTCTTCGGAGGGGCGGACGAGTCGTCCGACAACGACTCACTGATCAGTGTGTCGGACGCGGACGACTCTCGTCCGCGGAAGCGAGTCCACCGGAGCGGTGGGTCCGAGGGCTCCTCGGCTTCGGGGTCGACGCGGTTGTCGAAGGCTAAAAAGCCGACGGTGGCCGCGGAGACGCATGTCGTTGGGCTGGCGAACGCCCAACGCCAGCTGGACCTGGCTCGGCGAGCTCAGCTCCAGCAAGAGCTGGAGGAGCGGGTTGCCGCCACAGAGAAGCGGGCGCACGCCGCCCGGGCCAAGTCCGGGTACGGTGCGTCCCGCGTTCTCTACGCGGACCACTCTCTGGCCGAGCTGGAGAGAATGGCGGAGGAGGACGAGAGGGAGATCGTGGAGGTCGCCTCGAAGTCCTCCAACCTAAAGGGCACCCTACAGAAGGCCCTGAAATGCAGGGCCGCGAGTATGCGCGGTGTCGTCGCGGAGCTGGTCCAGCGCAAGACCACCGACGAGACGCGGCAACTGCAGGCGAAGGTGGATCGCCTGCAGTCGGAGGTCAGCCAGCTTCATCAGAAGCTGGCCGAAGCCACGGCCCGGCCACAACAGGCCAAGTCGAGCCCTGCGGCAGAGGGCCCCGCCTCCAACCTTGAGGATATCATCCGCAAGGTCGTAATGGAGGAGAGGGCCTTCACTAGAGCCTGCTTAGCAGGGATTGAGGACCGGCTCTTGCCCGAGAAACGCCTCCGACCGCCGCTTGCGGCGGATACGAGGCAGAGCGAGCCGGGGCCGTCCTCCTCCCAGGCGGAAGACGCCCTTCTCCCTTCCACGACCCCGTCCAACGAGTGGACGGAGGTGGTCCGTAAGGGGAAGGGCAGGGGCAAGAAGACGACGACGGCCGTCGTTGCGGTCCCCGCCACCACCGCTCCCAGCCAAGCGCAGAAGGCCGGCAGTGGAAAGGGGACGGGGAAAGGGAAGGGGAGGGGAAAGGGGCGACTAGTCCCCCCAAAAACCGCGGCCGTCGTGGTGACCCTCACCGCGGAGGCTGCTGACCGGGGGGAGACGTACGCGTCCGTTCTGTTGCGGGCGCGTGCCAATGCGGATCCCACCCAACTGGGGATCGGCAGCGTCTCTTGCCGTCGGACCCAAGCCGGGGCTCGAATTTTCGAGTTCCCGGGGGCAGACGGGAGTACCCACGCGGACCTCTTCGCAGCCAAGCTGCAGGAGGTCATCGCGGATTCCGCCAAGGTGGCCCGGCCGGTCAAGTCAGCGGCCATAGAGGTGGCTGACTTGGACGACTCCGTCACCAAGGAGGAGGTGGTGGCGGCGGTCGCGGCGATAGGGGGGCTGTGGCGTCGCGGCGGTCCAAGGCCGGGACATAAGGCCCGGCCGCGGCGGCATGGGCACCATTCGCCTCGAGTGCCCAGTCGCCGCTGCCAAAGCCGTCCTTGCCAAGGGACGGCTCACAGTCGGCTTCAGCTCGGGTGCAGTCCGGGCACTCGAGGACCAGCCTCTGCGGTGTTTCCGGTGCTTCGGCATCGGACACACCCGGGCCCTGTGTCCGTCCACGGTCGACAGGACGGACACGTGCTTTCGCTGCGGCAAGGAGGGCCACAAAGCCGCCTCCTGCGAGGCCGCCACGCCGCACTGCGCGGTGTGTGCCGCCAGTGGCTGCCCCGCCGACCACGTCACGAGGGGGAGGAATTGCAATCCTCCCCCTAAGCGGGGCAAAGCGCAGGCGCCGACCGGGCCTGCTGCTGCTGCCAAAAACACTGCGGCGGCTGCGGTGGCTGCGGAGGGGGGTGCGATGTCCGACTGATGGATAGGGTCGAACATCGCATACTCCAGGCGAACGCCAACCACTGCCGGGCAGCCCAGGATCTGCTGATGCAGACCATGGCTGAGTGGTTGGTGGACTTGGCGGTGGTCGCCGAGCCTTACTCGGTCCCTGGCCGTTGGCTGGGCGACCGAGACGGCTTGGTGGCGCTGGTGTCGCGGTCTTCCACGGACTCCCCTCCCCTCTCGCTCTTAGAGAGGGGACCGGGATACGTGGCCGCCGCGTGGGGAGACATGGCCCTGGTTGGGGTCTACTTCTCCCCGAACCGCCCTCTCTCGGACTTTGAGGATTTCCTCGAGATCCTCACCGCAGTCGTAGGGAGGGCGGCGCCGCGCCAGGTCGTGGTGCTGGGCGACCTGAATGCCAAGTTGGTGGCCTGGGGCAACCCGGCTGCCAGTTGCAACGTCCGGGGACGCGCCGTCGAGTATTGGTCGGCCTCATGCGGTGTGTCCCTCCTCAACAGGGGGGCGGTCCACACGTGTGTGCGGCAACAGGGCGGCTCGGTGGTGGACGTCTCGTTTGCCACCCCCGCCCTAGCCGCCCGCGTCGTCAACTGGCGGGTGGAGATGGTGGAGACCTTGTCGGACCACCGATATGTGCGGTTCGACATCTCCACCCAGGGGGGGGGGATGGCCCGCGCCGGGCAATCTCCCTTCCCGCGTTGGGCACTCACCCGCCTGGACCGGGAGGCAGCTGAGGAGGCGGCCTTCCTCCAGGACTGGCTGTCGCCCCCTGTCGATGTCCTGGACGTGGACGCCGCAGCGGTCCGGCTCAGGGGGTCCCTGACCGAGGTGTGCAACTCCAGCATGCCTCGGTCTCGCCGTCCGCCTCCCCGTCGCGCCGTCTATTGGTGGACGGAGGAGCTGACGGGTCTCCGAGCCGCCTGCGTGGCGGCCAGAAGGGCCTACGCACGGAGCCGACGTCGCAGCGCCCAAAACCGAGACCGGGCAGAAGAGGACCGCCTATACGCCTCTTACGTAGAGGCGAAGAAGGTCCTCAAGTCTGCAATGGGCGCTGCAGAAGACTCGGCGAGGGCCGAGATGCTGGAGGGTCTCGACAGAGATCCTTATGGGAGACCATACAAGGCGGCGCGGAGCCAGCTACGCCCCTATGGTCCCCCACTGACGGAGACCCTCGAGCCAGCGTTGCTGGATGGGGTGGTCCGGTCCCTGTTTCCGCGCAGGACCGACTTCACCCCACCGACGATGGATCCCCCGCAAGGGGCGGCTTCGCCGGAAGAAGACGTCCCCCCGGTGACGGCGGAGGAGGTCCGCGCGGGGGTTCTCAGCCTCCGCGCGAAGAAGACGGCCCCCGGACCAGACGGCGTCCCCGCACGGGTGGTGGCGATCGCCGCCTCCCAAATGGAGGACAGGTTTCGGGACCTCTTCAGCGCGTGCTTTACGGCTGGGAGGTTCCCGCAACTTTGGAAGGACGGGCAGCTGTGCCTCCTCCGAAAGGAGGGACGCCCGGTGGACTCCCCCTCGGCATACCGGCCTATCGTCCTGCTCGATGAGGTCGGTAAGATGTTCGAGGGGATCGTCGCGTCCCGGCTTGATAGCCTTTTGCGGGGGGTAGGGCCGGACCTGTCGGACGCCCAATTCGGTTTCCGTCGAGGGCGTTCGACGATCGATGCGCTGGCCCTGCTCAAGGCCCAGGTGAGGGAGGCGGTGGAGGCGGGGGACGGAGTGCTGGCGGTGTCGTTCGACATTGCGAACGCCTTCAACTCCGTCCCCCACTCGACGATATTGGAGGCGCTCCGGTATCACGGAGCGCCCCAGTACCTGCAGAACCTCCTGGCCAGCTACTTGGAGGGCCGAGAGGTCCTCCTCGTGGACAAGACGGCCACGGTGAGGCGGTACGGCGCAGAGTCCGGTGTCCCGCAGGGGTCAGTGCTTGGGCCCCCCCTGTGGAACATCGGGTTCGACTGGCTCCTGCGGGGAGTCCTCCTCCAGGGCACGAGTGTCATATGCTACGCGGATGACACTCTCCTCACTGCCCGGGGGAGGAACTTTGGTGACGCGGCCTGTCTGGCCTCGGCTGGCGGATCCTTGGTCGCAGAGAGGATCCGCCGCCTGGGATTGAAGGTGGCGCTGCACAAGACCGAGGCCGTGTTCTTTCACGGGCCCCGGCAGCGCTGCCCTCCCGACGCCCACATCGTCGTAGAGGGCGTCCGGATAGGGGTCCAGCCCCAGATGAAGTATCTGGGCCTGGTGCTGGACGACAGGTGGCGCTTCGGCCCGCATTTCAGCGGGCTGTCGATGCGCCTCTTGAAAGCTGCGGACGCCCTCTCCTGGCTCCTCCCGAACCTGGGGGGGCCCAAGGCGAAATGCCGGCAGCTGTATGCCGGCATCCTGAAGAGCATGGCCCTATACGGGGCCCCCATCTGGGCGGATTCCCTCCACAGAAGGGAGAACGCGACCGCCTTGCGCAAGCCCCAAAGGGCCATTGCACTGCGGGTGGCGAGGGCCTACCGCTCGGTGGGCTTCTCGGCGGCGTGCGCTCTGGCCGGCACCCCTCCTTGGGAGTTGGAGGCTTGGGTGCTCGCCAGAGTGTACGAGTGGACCGCGCACCGGAGGGCGCTCGGGGAGCGCCCCGTCGCCGAAGAGCGGGAGGCCGTGCGGCGGGAGGCGAGGGACGCAATCGTCCTCCACTGGACGGAGGACCTCGCCACCGCCGCCTTTGGCCGCCGGACGTTGGACGCGCTCGGTCCGGTCCTGCGGAGCTGGCTCGAGCGGTCCCATGGTTTCCTCTCGTTCCGTCTGGTGCAGGTGTTGTCCGGGCATGGCTGTTTCGGAACGTACCTGCACCGGATCGGGAGGGAGGAGAGCCCGGCGTGCCACGACTGCGGCGCGGCGGAGGACACGGCGCAGCACACGCTCGAAGTGTGCCCGGCTTGGTCCGAGCTGCGCCGCGGTCTGACCGCGGTGGTCGGACAGGACCTCTCGCTTCCCTGCGTGGTCAACGCCATGCTGGAGAGCGAGGGGGCCTGGTCAGCGGTTGCCTCCTTTTGCGAGGACGTAATCTCGCAAAAGGAGGAGGCGGAGCGCGCGCGGGAGGATGACCCTCTCGCTGCGCCGCTCCGCAGACGAAGAAGGGGTCGGAGAAGGCGCAATCCTCTCCCTCCTCATGGTGGCGATGGGCGGGCGACAGGCGCGGGGGCGCCTTCTCCCGCATTGCACCCATCACCACCTTCTTCTTCGTCGGTCACTCCTGGGCCCGTCCCCCTCCCCACGGGGGGGGCATGAGGAGCCCGTCCTGAGGGGCAATCGTCGGCGGAGGACTGGACGTTAAGGCTGTGCCGGTTTCCCAGTCCCCCGCCACTCGGACGACGCGGGAGTGCCGCTGGGTTGTTTTAGTGGGTATACCGGGTCATACCGGGGAGTCCCACATAGCCCCCCATCCCCCGATGGGAGGGTATGCGTAATGCATTTTTTCCCAGCGCAAAAAAAAAAAAAAAAAAAAAAAAAAAAAAAAAAAAAAGGTTAGGTTAGGTTAGGTTAGGTTGGGGGACCACCCCACAGTGCTTGCGTCCACGTCGCGTCCCCTGGAAACGGCCCAGTTCTGACCACCGTAACGGAGTGGCAGACTGGGTACGGCCAAAGTGCACTGTGCATTCGCAACTTGTTTTTAACCCTATTGTCTTGTTTGTTTGCGAACCCGCGGGAAACATGTCGAGTCCTGCGCGGGACGCCTGCGGGCGTTTTTTAAAACAAAAAGGCCCTTCTCAGGGCCAACCCAAAGGCCCTTCTCAGGGCCAACCCAAAGGCCCTTCTCAGGGCCAAACCAAAGGCCCTTCTCAGGGCCAACCAAAAGGCCCTTCTCAGGGCCAACCAAAAGGCCCTTCTCAGGGCCACTCCGACGCTTCAGCGTTAGAGACTAGCCGCGCGCCGTCTGCGGCTAGTTTCTTCGGAGGGGCGGACGAGTCGTCCGACAACGACTCACTGATCAGTGTGTCGGACGCGGACGACTCTCGTCCGCGGAAGCGAGTCCACCGGAGCGGTGGGTCCGAGGGCTCCTCGGCTTCGGGGTCGACGCGGTTGTCGAAGGCTAAAAAGCCGACGGTGGCCGCGGAGACCCATGTCGTTGGGCTGGCGAACGCCCAACGCCAGCTGGACCTGGCTCGGCGGGCTCAGCTCCAGCAAGAGCTGGAAGAGCGGGTGGCCGCTACTGAGAAACGGGCGCACGCCGCCCGGGCCAAGTCCGGGTACGGTGCGTCCCGCGTTCTCTACGCGGACCACTCTCTGGCCGAGCTGGAGGGAATGGCGGAGGAGGATGAGAGGGAGATCGTGGAGGTCGCCTCGAAGTCCTCCAACCTAAAGGGGACCTTGCAAAAGGCCCTCAAATGTAGGGCCGCGAGCATGCGCGGCATCGTCGCGGAGCTGGTCCAGCGCAAGGCCACCGACGAAACGCGGCAACTGCAGGCGAAGGTTGATCGCCTGCAGTCGGAGGTCAGCCAGCTCCATCAGAAGCTGGCAGAAGCCACGGCCCGGCCACAACAGGCCAAAACGAGCCCTGCGGCAGAGGGCCCCGCCTCCAACCTTGAGGATATCATCCGCAAGGTCGTAATGGAGGAGAGGGCCTTCACAAGAGCCTGCTTAGCAGGAATAGAGGACCGGCTCTTGCCGGAGAAACGCCTCCGACCGCCGCTTGCGGCGGATACGAGGCAGTGTGAGCCGGGGCCGTCCTCCTCCCAGACGGAAGATGCCCTTCTCCCTTCCACGACCCCGTCCAACGAGTGGACGGAAGTGGTCCGTAAGGGGAAGGGAAAGGGCAAGAAGTCGACGACGGCCGTCCCTGTCGTCCCCGCCACCACCGCTCCCAGCCAAGCCCAGAGGACCGGCAAGGGAAAGGGGACGGGGAAAGGGAAAGGGAAGAGGGGAAAGGGGCGACTAGTCCCCCCAAAAACCGCGGCCGTCGTGGTTACCCTCACCGCGGAGGCTGCTGACCGGGGGGAGACGTACGCGTCCGTTCTGTTGCGGGCGCGTGCCAATGCGGATCCCACCCAACTGGGGATCGGCAGCGTCTCTTGCCGGCGGACCCAAGCCGGGGCTCGAATTTTCGAGTTCCCGGGGGCAGACGGGAGTACCCACGCGGACCTCTTCGCAGCCAAGCTGCAGGAGGTCATCGCGGATTCCGCCAAGGTGGCCCGGCCGGTCAAGTCAGCGGCCATAGAGGTGGCTGACTTGGACGACTCCGTCACCAAGGAGGAGGTGGTGGCGGCGGTCGCGGCGATAGGGGGCTGTGGCGTCGCAGCGGTCCAAGGCCGGGACATAAGACCCGGCCGCGGCGGCATGGGCACCATTCGCCTCGAGTGCCCAGTCGCCGCTGCCAAAGCCGTCCTTGCCAAGGGACGGCTGATAGTCGGGTTCAGCTCGGGTGCAGTCCGGGCACTCGAGGACCAGCCTCTGCGGTGTTTCCGGTGCTTCGGCATCGGACACACCCGGGCCCTGTGTCCGTCCACGGTCGACAGGACGGACACATGCTTCCGCTGCGGCAAGGAGGGTCACAAAGCCGCCTCCTGCGAGGCCGCCACGCCGCACTGCGCGGTGTGTGCAGCCAGTGGCTGCCCCGCCGACCACGTCACGAGGGGGAGGAATTGCAATCCTCCCCCTAAGCGGGGCAAAGCGCAGGCGCCGACTGGGCCTGCTGCTGCTGCCAAAAGCACTGCGGCGGCTGCGGTGGCGGCGGAGGGGGGTGCGATGTCCGACTGATGGATAGGGTCGAACATCGCATACTCCAGGCGAACGCCAACCACTGCCGGGCAGCCCAGGATCTGCTGATGCAGACCATGGCTGAGTGGTTGGTGGACTTGGCGGTGGTCGCCGAGCCTTACTCGGTCCCTGGCCGTTGGCTGGGCGACCGGGACGGATTGGTGGCGCTGGTGACGCGGTCTTCCACAGACTCCCCTCCCCTCTCGCTCTTAGAGAGGGGACCGGGATACGTGGCCGCCGCGTGGGGAGACATGGCCCTGGTTGGGGTCTACTTCTCCCCGAACCGCCCTCTCTCGGACTTTGAGGATTTCCTCGAGATCCTCACCGCAGTCGTAGGGAGGGCGGCGCCGCGCCAGGTCGTGGTGCTGGGCGACCTGAACGCCAAGTCGGTGACCTGGGGCAACCCGGCTGCCAGTTGCAACGTCCGGGGACGCGCCGTCGAGTATTGGTCGGCCTCATGCGGTGTGTCCCTCCTCAACAGGGGGGCGGTCCACACGTGTGTGCGGCAACAGGGCGGCTCGGTGGTGGACGTCTCGTTTGCCACCCCCGCCCTAGCCGCCCGCGTCGTCAACTGGCGGGTGGAGATGGTGGAGACCTTGTCGGACCACCGATATGTGCGGTTCGACATCTCCACCCAGGGGGGGGGGATGGCCCGCGCCGGGCAATCTCCCTTCCCGCGGTGGGCACTCACCCGCCTGGACCGGGAGGCAGCTGAGGAGGCGGCCTTCCTCCAGGACTGGCTGTCGCCCCCTGTCGATGTCCTGGACGTGGACGCCGCAGCGGTCCGGCTCAGGGGGTCCCTGACCGAGGTGTGCAACTCCAGCATGCCTCGGTCTCGCCGTCCGCCTCCCCGTCGCGCCGTCTATTGGTGGACGGAGGAGCTGACGGGTCTCCGGGCCGCCTGCGTGGCGGCCAGAAGGGCCTACGCGCGGAGCCGACGTCGCAGCGCCCAAAACCGAGACCGGGCAGAAGAGGACCGCCTATACGCCTCTTACGTAGAGGCGAAGAAGGTCCTCAAGTATGCAATGGGCGCTGCAGAAGACTCGGCGAGGGCCGAGATGCTGGAGGGTCTCGACAGAGATCCTTTTGGGAGACCATACAAGGCGGCGCGGAGCCAGCTACGCCCCTATGGTGGGGACCATACCATACCACCATCAGTGGGGGCACTGACGGAGACCCTCGAGCCAGCGTTGCTGGATGGGGTGGTCCGGTCCCTGTTTCCGCGCAGGACCGACTTCACCCCACCGACGATGGATCCCCCGCAAGGGGCGGCTTCGCCGGAAGAAGACGTCCCCCCGGTGACGGCGGCGGAAGTCCGCGCGGGGGTTCTCGGCCTCCGCGCGAAGAAGACGGCCCCCGGACCAGACGGCGTCCCCGCACGGGTGGTGGCGATCGCCGCCTCCCAAATGGAGGACAGGTTTCGGGACCTCTTCAGCGCGTGCTTTACGGCTGGGAGGTTCCCGCAACTTTGGAAGGAGGGGCAGCTGTGCCTCCTCCGAAAGGAGGGACGCCCGGCGGACTCCCCATCGGCATACCGGCCCATCGTCCTGCTCGATGAGGTCGGTAAATTGTTCGAGGGGATCGTCGCGTCCCGGCTTGATAGCCTTTTGCGGGGGGTAGGGCCGGACCTGTCGGACGCCCAATTCGGTTTCCGTCGAGGGCGTTCGACGATCGATGCGCTGGCCCTACTCAAGGGCCAGGTGAGGGAGGCGGTGGAGGCGGGGGACGGAGTGCTGGCGGTGTCGTTCGACATCGCAAACGCCTTCAACTCCGTCCCCCACTCGACGATATTGGAGGCGCTCCGGTATCACGGAGTGCCCCAATACCTGCGGAACCTCCTGGCCAGCTACTTGGAGGGCCGAGAGGTCCTCCTCGTTGACAAGACGGCCACGGTGAGGCGGTACGGCGCAGAGTCCGGTGTTCCGCAGGGGTCAGTGCTGGGGCCCCCCCTGTGGAACATCGGGTTCGACTGGCTACTGCGGGGAGTCCTCCTCCAGGGCACGAGTGTCATCTGCTACGCGGATGACACTCTCCTCACTGCCCGGGGGAGGAACTTCGGAGACGCGGCCTGTCTGGCCTCGGCTGGCGGATCCTTGGTCGCAGAGAGGATCCGCCGCCTGGGATTGAAGGTGGCGCTGCACAAGACCGAGGCCGTGTTCTTTCACGGGCCTCGGCAGCGCTGCCCTCCCGACGCCCACATTGTCGTAGAGGGCGTCCGGATAGGGGTCCAGCCCCAGATGAAGTATCTGGGCCTGGTGCTGGACGACAGGTGGCGCTTCGGCCCGCATTTCAGCGGGCTGTCGACGCGCCTATTGAAGGCCGCGGACGCCCTCTCCTGGCTCCTCCCGAACCTGGGGGGGCCCAAGGCGAAATGCCGGCACCTGTATGCCGGCATTCTGAAAAGCATGGCCCTATACGGGGCCCCCATCTGGGCGGACTCCCTCCACAGGAGGGAGAACGCGACCGCCTTGCGCAAGCCCCAAAGGGCCATTGCACTGCGGGTGGCGAGGGCCTACCGCTCGGTGGGCTTCTCGGCGGCGTGCGCTCTGGCCGGCACCCCTCCTTGGGAGTTGGAGGCTTGGGTGCTCGCCAGAGTCTACGAGTGGACCGCGCACCGGAGGGCGCTCGGGGAGCGCCCCGTCGCCGAAGAGCGGGAGGCCGTGCGGCGGGAGGCGAGGGACGCAATCGTCCTCCACTGGACGGAGGACCTCGCCACCGCCGCCTTTGGCCGCCGGACGTTGGACGCGCTCGGTCCGGTCCTGCGGAGCTGGCTCGAGCGGTCCCACGGTTTCCTCTCGTTCCGTCTGGTGCAGGTGCTATCCGGCCATGGCTGCTTCGGAACGTACCTGCACCGGATCGGGAGGGAGGAGACCCCGGCGTGCCACGACTGCGGCGCGGCGGAGGACACGGCGCAGCACACGCTCGAAGTGTGCCCGGCTTGGTCCGAGCTGCGCCGCGGTCTGACCGCGGTGGTCGGACAGGACCTCTCGCTTCCTTGCGTGGTCAACGCCATGCTGGAGAGCGAGGGGGCCTGGTCAGCGGTTGCCTCCTTTTGCGAGGACGTAATCTCGCAAAAGGAGGAGGCGGAGCGCGCGCGGGAGGATGACCCTCTCGCTGCGTCGCTCCGCAGACGAAGAAGGGGTCGGAGAAGGCGCAATCCTCTCCCTCCTTATGGTGGCGATGGGCGGGCGACAGGCGCGGGGGCGCCATCTCCCGCATTGCACCCATCACCACCTTCTTCGTCGGTCACTCCCGGGCCCGTCCCCCTCCCCACGGGGGGGGTGTGAGGGGTCCGCCCTGAGGAGCAATCGTCGGCGGAGGACTGGACGTTAAGGCTGTGCCGGTTTCCCAGTCCCCCGCCACTCGGACGAAGCGGGAGTGCCGCTGGGTTATTTTAGTGGGTATACCGGGTCATACCGGGGAGTCCCACATAGCCCCCCATCCCCCGATGGGAGGGTATGCGTAATGCATTTTTTCCCAGCGCAAAAAAAAAAAAAAAAAAAAAAAGGTTAGGTTAGGTTCCGGCGGACCCAAGCCGGGGCTCGAATATTCGAGTTCCCGGGGGCAGAGGGGAGTACCCATGCTGACCTCTTTGCAGCCAAGCTGCAGGAGGTCATCGCGGATTCCGCCAAGGTGGCCCGGCCGGTCAAGTCAGCGGCCATAGAGGTGGCTGACTTGGACGACTCCGTCACCAAGGAGGAGGTGGTGGCGGCGGTCGCGGCGATAGGGGGCTGTGGCGTCGCAGCGGTCCAAGGCCGGGACATAAGACCCGGCCGCGGCGGCATGGGCACCATTCGCCTCGAGTGCCCGGTCGCCGCTGCCAAAGTCGTCCTTGCCAAGGGACGGCTCACAGTCGGCTTCAGCTCGGGTGCAGTCCGGGCACTCGAGGACCAGCCTCTGCGGTGTTTCCGGTGCTTCGGCATCGGACACACCCGGGCCCTGTGTCCGTCCACGGTCGACAGGACGGACACGTGCTTCCGCTGCGGCAAGGAGGGCCACAAAGCCGCCTCCTGCGAGGCCGCCACGCCGCACTGCGCGGTGTGTGCCGCCAGTGGCTGCTCGGCAGACCACGTCACGAAGGGGAGGAACTGCAATCCTCCCCCTAAGCGGGGCAAAGCACAGGCGCCGGCCGGGTTTGCTGCTGCTGCCAAGAGCACCGTCGTTCCTGCGACGGTGGCTGCGGAGGGGGGTGCGATGTCCGACTGATGGATGGGGTCGAACATCGCATACTCCAGGCGAACGACTTGGCGGTGGTCGCCGAGCCTTACTCGGTCCCTGGCCGTTGGCTGGGCGACCGGGACGGCTTGGTGGCGTTGGTGTCGCGGTCTTCCACAGACTCCCCTCCCCTCTCGCTCTTAGAGAGGGGACCGGGATACGTGGCCGCCGCGCGGGGAGACATGGCCCTGGTTGGGGCCTACTTCTCCCCGAACCGCTCTCTCTCGGACTTTGAGGATTTCCTCGAGATCCTCACCGCAGTCATAGGGAGGGCGGCGCCACGCCAGGTCGTGGTGCTGGGCGACCTCTCGCTTTTCTTCATGGTCAACGCTATGCTGGAGAGCGAGGGGGCCTGTGCAGCAGTTGCCTCCTTTTGCGTGGACGTAATCTCGCAAAAGGAGGAGGCGGAGCGCGCGCGGGAGGATGATCCTCTCGCTGTGCCGCTCCGCAGACGAAGAAGGGGTCCGAGAAGGCGCAATCCTCTCCCTCCTCATGGTGGCGATGGGCGGGCGACAGGCGCGGGGGCGCCTTCTCCCGCATTGCACCCATCACCACCTTCGTCGGTCATTCCCGGGCCCTTCCCCCCTCCCCACGGGGGGGGCGTGAGTGGCCCGCCCTGAGGGGCAATCGTCGGCGGAGGACTGGACGTTAAGGCTGTGCCGGTTTCCCAGTCCTTCGCCACTCGGACGAAGCGGGAGTGCCGCTGGGTTGTTTTAGTGGGTATACCGGGTCAGACCGGGGAGTCCCACATAGCCCCCCATCCCCCGATGGGAGGGTATGCGTAATGCATTTTTTCCCAGCGCAAAAAAAAAAAAAAAAAAAAAAAAAAAAAAAAAAAAAAAAAACAAAAAAAAAAAAAAAAAAAAAAAAAAAAAAGGTTAGGTTAGGTTAGGTTAGGTTAGGTTAGGTTAGGTTAGGTTAGGTTAGGTTAGGTTTGGCGGATCCTTGGTCGCAGAGAGGATCCGCCGCCTGGGATTGAAGGTGGCGCTGCACAAGACCGAGGCCGTGTTCTTTCACGGGCCTCGGCAGCGCTGCCCTCCCGACGCCCACATTGTCGTAGAGGGCGTCCGGATAGGGGTCCAGCCCCAGATGAAGTATCTGGGCCTGGTACTGGACGACAGGTGGCGCTTCGGCCCGCATTTCAGCGGGCTGTCGACGCGCCTCTTGAAAGCTGCGGACGCCCTCTCCTGGCTCCTCCCGAACCTGGGGGGGCCCAAGGCGAAATGCCGGCAGCTGTATGCCGGCATCCTTAAGAGCATGGCCCTATACGGGGCCCCCATCTGGGCGGATTCCCTTCACAGAAGGGAGAACGCGACCGCCTTGCGCAAGCCCCAAAGGGCCATTGCACTGCGGGTGGCGAGGGCCTACCGCTCGGTGGGCTTCTCGGCGGCGTGCGCTCTGGCCGGCACCCCTCCTTGGGAGTTGGAAGCCTGGGTGCTCGCCAGAGTCTACGAGTGGACCGCGCACCGGAGGGCGCTCGGGGAGCGCCCCGTCGCCGAAGAGCGGGAGGCCGTGCGGCGGGAGGCGAGGGACGCAATCGTCCTCCACTGGACGGAGGACCTCGCCACCGCCGCCTTTGGCCGCCGGACTCTGGACGCGCTCGGTCCGGTCCTGCGGAGCTGGCTCGAGCGGTCCCACGGTTTCCTCTCGTTCCGTCTGGTGCAGGTGCTATCTGGCCATGGCTGCTTCGGAACGTACCTGCACCGGATCGGGAGGGAGGAGACCCCGGCGTGCCACGACTGCGGCGCGGCGGAGGACACGGCGCAGCACACGCTCGAAGTGTGCCCGGCTTGGTCCGAGCTGCGCCGCGGTCTGACCGCGGTGGTCGGACAGGACCTCTCGCTTCCCTGCGTGGTCAGCGCCATGCTGGAGAGCGAGGGGTCCTGGTCAGCGGTTGCCTCCTTTTGCGAGGACGTAATCTCGCAAAAGGAGGAGGCGGAGCGCGCGCGGGAGGATGACCCTCTCGCTGTGCCGCTCCGCAGACGAAGAAGGGGTCGGAGAGGGCGACATCCTCCCCCTCCTCATGGTGGCGATGGGCGGGCGACAGGCGCGGGGGCGCCATCTCCCGCATTGCACCCATCACCACCTTCTTCGTCGGTCACTCCCGGGCCCCTCCCCCTCCCCACGGGGGGGGTGTGAGGGGTCCGCCCTGAGGAGCAATCGTCGGCGGAGGACTGGACGCTAAGGCTGTGCCGGTTTCCCAGTCCCCCGCCACTCGGACGAGGAACATCGGGTACGACTGGGTGCTGAGGGGTGAGCTCCAGCCGGGCGTGGAACTGACGTGTTATGCCGACGACACGCTGGTCACTGCCCGGGGGAGCTCGCACAGGGAGGCAGCGTTGCTGGCGACGGCTGCGGTGTCACAGGTGGTGAGCCGCATACGTCGCCTGGGCCTGGAGGTAGCCCTCAACAAGTCGGAGGCCATGGTGTTTCATGGCCCCCGGCGGGCGCCGCCGCCCGGCTTGCATATAGTGGTCGGGGGGGCTCGGATCGCTGTCGAGTCTACCATGAAGTACCTGGGATTGGTGCTCGACAGCCGGTGGGATTTCGGCCCCCACTTCCGGCGGCTGGCGCCCAAATTGTTGGGCGCGGCTGGGGCGCTGTCAACGCTGCTTCCCAATCTGGGGGGCCCGAGCGCCGCCTGTAGGCGGCTCTACGTGGGGATCGTGCGATCGATGGCCCTGTATGGGGCCCCGATCTGGGCGACTGACCTGACGGCCGGTAGCATCGCAGTACTGCGAAAGCCGCAGAGAGCGATGGCCGTCAGAGTCGTCCGCGGATATCGCACGATCTCCTACGAGGCGGCTTGCGTACTGGCTGGATCCCCGCCCTGGGACCTGGAGGCGAAAGTGCTCGCGTCACTGTACCGGTGGCGCGAGGAAGCGCGGGCGCGAGGCGAGGGGCTGATGCAGCGCCATATGGAGCTGCGTCGGTCTCAGCTTCGCGAGGTCCTGGTGGCGGAATGGCGGGACAGGCTCTCACGCCCTACCGCCGGCCTCAGCACCATCGAGGCGGTCCGGCCAGTACTCGAGCCCTGGCTCGGGAGGAGGCACGGCTCCCTGTCGTTTCGGGTGACGCAGGTACTTTCGGGGCATGGTTGCTTCGGGAAGTACCTGTGTCGCATAAACAGGGAGCCGGACGCCCGGTGTCACCACTGCGTCGACTGCCGGGAGGACACGGCGTGGCATACGCTGGCAGAGTGTGCCGCTTGGGAGGAGCCGCGCCGTGCCCTCATCACAGAAGTAGGCAGTGACCTGTCGCTGCCGGCCGTGGTCGAGTCGATGGTCGGCAGCGAAGAGTCCTGGGACGCGGTGGTTTCCTTTTGCGAAACGGTCATGTCGCAGAAGGAGGCTGCGGAAAGGGAGAGGGAGATCTCGTCCACTCACCCTGCCCGCAGCAGGCGCACCGGGCGTCGGCGGAGGGCGGACAACGCCCTCTTCCAGCCCCCCTAAATGGGTCCAGGGGCGACGGACTCGGGGACGTCCGCCGCCCCCCACACATCAGGACCCGAGGTGGCGGCGCGTAGTGTTCCACGCGCGCCCCTCTTAGACGTCACGGGGGGAGTCTAACACCTCACTCCCCCCCCTGACCCGACGAGGCCCGCAGTGGCGGGCCGGCACCAGCCGGGGGTTGCGGAAGGATCGAACGTTCCCGCGACCCCTGGCGCAGGTGTGAGATGGAACACCGGGGTGGTTTTTAGTCAGTAAGAGTCTGACAGACCCCGTCGCCCGCCCCAGGGCGGCGGACATCCATGAGGATTTTCCACCCCGGAACAAAAAAAAAAAAAAAAAAAAAAAAAAAAAAAAAAAGGTTAGGTTGGGGTGCATGTTGAAAGCCTCCTCGCGGCGCACCCTGGGCAACGTCAGCACCAATTGCCCACTGGTTCTGGTGGACTCTTGGGGCTGGCGGCTAATTTTCAACACACGGGGAAAGGTCATGGTTCCAATCACCGATCATCCTTGATGGTCGGTGAAGGGAACCGGGCTACAGACGGACGGTCATACGTCCACTCCACCTCTGCTTACAGAGGGTCGTGAGTGGGCGTAGGCTGAGAAGGAGCGGTTCGCGCCGCTGTACCCACGGGAAGGTGGGTGGTGGAAGGTGTCCAATGTCCGCGCTGCGTCTGTCCGGCATCCGGCGGCAGCGTGGGGACGCCGGGGCGGCGGTTGGTTCTGCCCAATCGTCGGCCACCCCGTAATCCTGAGTTCAGGACCGGGGGTCCGGGCCACTGAGGCTCGGGCCGCGAGGAAGACAACCTCTCTAAAAAATTACCCCAATCCCAAGGTCTAGCGTGCCGAGGGGATGAATGGCCGGAGGGGATCCGGTCGTTAGCGCGACGAAAAGGGACCTCACCCTTAAAAAGGAACAAAATGGAAAAGGCTGATAACAAAACTATTCCCCAGGCGGGTACCCTCCTACCCAAGGAGGGACAATCCCGCCCTTCTTCGGAAGGCAGCCCCTTCGTATCTGGGGGGGGCACTATTAGTCTCGTGGGCCGGCAGACAACCGCCGACCTTCGTCAACCTGCGCCGCAAGAAAAGGAGCTCCGGGTTAGCCTGGAGCGACTGTGCGACGCAACAGAACCGTTTGCCGTCGTTGACGGCAACAAGAGCCGAGGAGGCTCATGTCCTGAAATGGACAAAGACGTACAGGGGTGCACCTCCAAAAGTTGGAGGAAGCGCCCGCGAAGCGGGGACTCGGGGTCGATGGGGCTCTCCTCCAGTGAGGAGAACCTGTTGGCCGCCAAGGTCCCAACGGGACAGAGGGGGCGGGGTCGCACGATGGCGAGAGGAGCCCCCACTCGGTTGCCGGGCCGTGACCGAGCGGGTCGTTTCGTGCCGATCTCTCGGCCCGCAACACCAGATCCTGAAGAGCGTCCGATGGAGAGCGTAGAGAGCGACCCCGGGCCCTCGATAGTGGACCTGAGCGAGGGCTCCTCGCTGACCTCGTTGGGGTCCAATAAGGCGGAGGCGAACGCCGCAAAGCGGGCGCAGCGGAAAGCGGTAGCGGCTGACGAGGTCAGCGAGATGGCCCGGCTGGCCCGAGAGCGACGCTCTGCTCAGGCGGCTGCCGGGGAGAACCTGTCGGCGGTGGCGCTCAGTCGCCAAGTTTTGGATGGCGTGGACGTTGTCCTGAAGGTTGCCACTAAATCCGGCAGCCTGAAGGGCACGTTTACCCGTGCACTGAAGGAGGCGGCTGATGGCATCAAGGAGGCAGTTGGGGTCCTCCTGAACCGCACAAGCTCAGAGGAGACGGCGAAGCTGTGGGAGGAGAATGGCCGTCTCAGATCTGAGCTCGAGGACCTCAAGCGGGAGCTTGCCGCGCAAAGGGCAGAATGGCAGCAGAGACGTCCCGCGGCCACCGGTGTCGCTCCCATCACTGCCCCGCCACCGTCGGCCCCATCGTCGGCCCCATCGTCGGTCCCTGCCCCTACACCTGCGGATGCCGAGATCGAGAAGATCGTTCGCATCTGCATGCTGCAGTGTGGGGGTATGGTGAATGCCCGTCTGCAGGGCCTAGAGTCGAGGCTCCTCCCGGCGGAGACTCTCCGGCCGCCGCTAGCTGCTGACAGGCGGAGTAAGGGGGAGCCCGCTAAGCTGGGCCCGACGGTCGGAAAACCCAAGGGGGCCAAAAAGCCCGCGGAGGGGTCCAAAAAGCCCGCGGAGGGGCCGAGCCAGGCCGTGAAAGGCACGTCCGCGCCACTGCCGACCGCACCCCCGGCGACCGCACCCCCGGCGACCGCACCCTCGGCGACCGCACCCGGGTCCACCACGGAGACCTGGACGACGGTCGTCAAGAGGGGCCGATATAAGAGGAAGACGGCGGCGCCGCCACCGGTACCCGCTAGAGCACCAGCACCGGCATCGAAGAAGGCTCAGGGGCCGCCTAGGGTCAGAGCCCCACGCTCCGCGGCTGTAGTGATTACGCTGCAGCCCGGAGCCGTCGAAAGGGGCATCTCCTATAAGGCGGTCCTTATGGAGGCGAAAGCCAAAGTCGCGTTCCCCGACCTTGGCATACCGTCCGGCCTCAGACTGAGGCCGGCGATTACGGGGGCGCGACTGCTGGAGGTGTCGGGTGCCTCTAGCGGCGAAAAGGCGGACGTCCTGGCCGCCAAGCTGAGGGAGGTCCTCAACCCGGAGGACGTTCGGGTGTCCAGGCCCATGAAGACCGCTGAACTGCGCGTCAACGGTCTGGACGACTCGACGACTCCGGCCGAGGTCGTGGCGGCCGTCGCCAGAGCCGGTGCATGTCCGCCCGAGAACGTGCGGACAGGCGAGATTCGCGTCGACGCTTCCGGGCTCGGCGCGATCTGGGTGCGGTGCCCGGTGGCGGCGGCGAACAAAGTCGCCGACGCTGGGCGTCTGTTGGTGGGGTGGGTTGCAGCGAGGGTGAAGCTGCTGCAACCCCGGGCCTTGCGGTGCTACCGTTGCCTCGACATTGGGCATGTCAGGGCACGGTGCACCTCCATAGACCGCAGCGAGCAGTGCTATCGCTGCGGTCAGGCCGGCCACAAGGCGGCCCAGTGCTCCGCGGCGCCAAACTGCAGCCTCTGTACAGCTGCAGGGAGGCCCGCTGGGCACAGAGCGGGCGGAAAAGCCTGTGGCGTGCCTGCCCAGAAAGGAAAGAGAAGGGGTGCCAAGGCTGCCGGGGGCTCTTTACCCCCCCCTCAGCCTGGCTCCTCTTCGGCCGACTCCCGGCCTAGGAATGGTGCGGAGGGAATGGATTGCGCATAAATGGCGCTGTACCATTTCCTCCAGGGCAACATCAACCACTCTGCTAGAGCTCAGGATCTATTGCTCCAGAGCATGGCAGAGTGGTCGATTCACGTGGCGGTGGTTGCCGAACCATACTTTGTCCCCCCCAGGGATAACTGGGTGGGAGACCTGGACGGTTTGGTAGCCATCATTGGCGGGGCTCTTGCCAACCCGTCCCGAGGTCACGGCTGGGTGGCCGCCCTCGTGGACGGCATTGGCACGGTTGGGGCGTACTTTTCGCCCAACAAGAGCCTCGCCGACTTCGAGAGGTTCCTTGTCGAGTTGGGTGCCGTCGTGGGCCGACTCCACCCTCGCCCTGTGCTGTTGCTGGGGGATCTCAACGCCAAGTCTGCGGCGTGGGGATCTCCAGTGACCGATGCTAGGGGCGAGGTGCTGGAGGAGTGGGCGGTCACGACTGGCTTGACCGTCCTAAATAGGGGCTCGGTGCACACGTGCGTGCGGCAGCGGGGCGGGTCTATAGTGGACGTCTCGTTCGCTAGCCCCGCTGTCGCGAGCCGTGTCCGCGACTGGCGTGTCGCCGCGGAGGTGGAGACGTTGTCGGATCACCGTTACATCCGTTTCGACGTCTCCGCCCAGACCGCCGGCGGCCGCGGTTTACCGGCCCCGCGTACGGACGGTCCGCGCTGGGCGCGTAAGCGCATCGACAGGGAGCTTCTCGAGGAGGCCGCTGTTGTCCAGGCCTGGTTCCGGGAGTCGGCAACGGATGGACCCGTCGACGTCGAGCAGGAGGCGCTGTGGTTCCGCGGGGCGATGACGCAAATCAGCGACGCGTCCATGCCCCGGGTCCACACACAGTCGGCAAGGCGCCAGGTGTACTGGTGGACCGCCGAGATCGCGCAGCTGCGCGTCGCGTGCGTGGCGGTCAGGCGCCAGTACACCCGATACCGGAGGAGACGTCGTCGGGTCCCAGACGAAGAAGCCGCGCTGTATGAGGTGTACCGCGCGGCGAAGAGGACTCTGTGGCTGGCCATCGACGAGGCGAGGACGCGAGCCAGGGAGGAGATGTTGGAGACTCTAGACGGGGATCCGTGGGGACGCCCCTATCGCGCGGTTCGAGGGAAACTTCGAGCCGCGGCGCCCCCACTTACGGAGAGTCTCCAACCCGAGCTGCTGGAGGAGGTGGTCGCAGCCCTCTTCCCGGCTAGAGCGGAGCACACACCGCCGCCGATGGCTTTGCCTACAGCCGCAGAGTCCACTGAAGAGAACGCCATCAGCGTCCCAGAGGTGACAGAGGCAGAGATGGGGGCAGCCGTGATGCGGCTCCGGGCCAAGAACGTGGCTCCGGGGCCCGACGGGATCCACGGCTGCGTGTTAGCCCTCGCTCTGAAGGAGCTTGAGCCCCAACTGAGAGGACTCTACACAGCGTGCCTTGAGCAGGGCCAGTTTCCCACTTTGTGGAAATCTGGTCGTCTGGTCCTGCTCAGGAAGGAGGGGCGCCCCGCGGACTCGCCGTCCGCGTACCGGCCCATAGTGCTGCTAGACGAGGTGGGTAAGCTGTTTGAGCGGATAATCGCAGCCCGCCTCGTCGGCCACTTGTGCGGAGAGGGGCCGGACCTGGACGGTAACCAGTTCGGTTTTCGGCAGGGGCGCTCCACCATTCACGCTGTGTCGCGGGTGAGAGTCCTGGCGGAGGAAGCGGTGGCCCGGGGCGAGGTGTTGTTGGCGGTGTCCTTGGACATCTCCAACGCCTTCAACACCATGCCCTGGAGTACTATTCGGGAGGCACTGCGGTATCATCGGGTGCCTCTCTACCTCCGCCGCATCATTGGGGCTTATCTGTCGGAGAGGAGTGTCACCTACATGGGACGCGATGGCGAAATCCAGCACCGCATGTCGTGCGGTGTTCCACAGGGCTCGGTCGTTGGCCCGCCCCTGTGGAACATCGGGTACGACTGGGTGCTGAGGGGTGAGCTCCAGCCGGGCGTGGAACTGACGTGTTATGCCGACGACACGCTGGTCACTGCCCGGGGGAGCTCGCACAGGGAGGCAGCGTTGCTGGCGACGGCTGCGGTGTCACAGGTGGTGAGCCGCATACGTCGCCTGGGCCTGGAGGTAGCCCTCAACAAGTCGGAGGCCATGGTGTTTCATGGCCCCCGGCGGGCGCCGCCGCCCGGCTTGCATATAGTGGTCGGGGGGGCTCGGATCGCTGTCGAGTCTACCATGAAGTACCTGGGATTGGTGCTCGACAGCCGGTGGGATTTCGGCCCCCACTTCCGGCGGCTGGCGCCCAAATTGTTGGGCGCGGCTGGGGCGCTGTCAACGCTGCTTCCCAATCTGGGGGGCCCGAGCGCCGCCTGTAGGCGGCTCTACGTGGGGATCGTGCGATCGATGGCCCTGTATGGGGCCCCGATCTGGGCGACTGACCTGACGGCCGGTAGCATCGCAGTGCTGCGAAAGCCGCAGAGAGCGATGGCCGTCAGAGTCGTCCGCGGATATCGCACGATCTCCTACGAGGCGGCTTGCGTACTGGCTGGATCCCCGCCCTGGGACCTGGAGGCGAAAGTGCTCGCGTCACTGTACCGGTGGCGCGAGGAAGCGCGGGCGCGAGGCGAGGGGCTGATGCAGCGCCATATGGAGCTGCGTCGGTCTCAGCTTCGCGAGGTCCTGGTGGCGGAATGGCGGGACAGGCTCTCACGCCCTACCGCCGGCCTCAGCACTATCGAGGCGGTCCGGCCAGTACTCGAGCCCTGGCTCGGGAGGAGGCACGGCTCCCTGTCGTTTCGGGTGACGCAGGTACTTTCGGGGCATGGTTGCTTCGGGAAGTACCTGTGTCGCATAAACAGGGAGCCGGACGCCCGGTGTCACCACTGCGTCGACTGCCGGGAGGACACGGCGTGGCATACGCTGGCAGAGTGTGCCGCTTGGGAGGAGCCGCGCCGTGCCCTCATCACAGAAGTAGGCAGTGACCTGTCGCTGCCGGCCGTGGTCGAGTCGATGGTCGGCAGCGAAGAGTCCTGGGACGCGGTGGTTTCCTTCTGCGAAACGGTCATCTCGCAGAAGGAGGCTGCGGAAAGGGAGAGGGAGATCTCGTCCACTCACCCTGCCCGCAGCAGGCGCACCGGGCGTCGGCGGAGGGCGGACAACGCCCTCTTCCAGCCCCCCTAAATGGGTCCAGGGGCGACGGACTCGGGGACGTCCGCCGCCCCCCACACATCAGGACCCGAGGTGGCGGCGCGTAGTGTTCCACGCGCGCCCCTCTTAGACGTCACGGGGGGAGTCAAACACCTCACTCCCCCCCCTGACCCGACGAGGCCCGCAGTGGCGGGCCGGCACCAGCCGGGGGTTGCGGAAGGATCGAACGTTCCCGCGACCCCTGGCGCAGGTGTGAGATGGAACACCGGGGTGGTTTTTAGTCAGTAAGAGTCTGACAGACCCCGTCGCCCGCCCCAGGGCGGCGGACATCCATGAGGATTTTCCACCCCGGAACAAAAAAAAAAAAAAAAAAAAAGGTTAGGTTAGGTTAGGTTAGGTTAGGTTGGGGTCGGGGGACCACCCCACAGTGCTTGCGTCCACGTCGCGTCCCCTGGAAACGGCCCAGTTCTGACCACCGTAACGGAGTGGCAGACTGGGTACGGCCAAAGTGCACTGTGCATTCGCAACTTGTTTTTAACCCTATTGTCTTGTTTGTTTGCGAACCCGCGGGAAACATGTCGAGTCCTGCGCGGGACGCCTGCGGGCGTTTTTTAAAACAAAAAGGCCCTTCTCAGGGCCAACCCAAAGGCCCTTCTCAGGGCCAACCCAAAGGCCCTTCTCAGGGCCAACCCAAAGGCCCTTCTCAGGGCCAACCAAAAGGCCCTTCTCAGGGCCAACCAAAAGGCCCTTCTCAGGGCCACTCCGACGCTTCAGCGTCAGAGACTAGCCGCGCGCCGTCTGCGGCTAGTTTCTTCGGAGGGGCGGACGAGTCGTCCGACAACGACTCACTGATCAGTGTGTCGGACGCGGACGACTCTCGTCCGCGGAAGCGAGTCCACCGGAGCGGTGGGTCCGAGGGCTCCTCGGCTTCGGGGTCGACGCGGTTGTCGAAGGCTAAAAAGCCGACGGTGGCCGCGGAGACCCATGTCGTTGGGCTGGCGAACGCCCAACGCCAGCTGGACCTGGCTCGGCGAGCTCAGCTCCAGCAAGAGCTGGAGGAGCGGGTTGCCACCACAGAGAAGCGGGCGCACGCCGCCCGGGCCAAGTCCGGGTACGGTGCGTCCCGCGTTCTCTACGCGGACCATTCTCTGGCCGAGCTGGAGAGGATGGCGGAGGAGGACGAGAGGGAGATCGTGGAGGTCGCCTCGAAGTCCTCCAACCTAAAGGGCACATTGCAGAAGGCCCTGAAATGCAGGGCCGCGAGCATGCGTGGTGTCGTCGCGGAGCTGGTCCAGCGCAAGGCCACCGACGAGACGCGGCAACTGCAGGCGAAGGTAGATCGCCTGCAGTCGGAGGTCAGCCAGCTTCATCAGAAGCTGGCCGAAGCCACGGCCCGGCCACAACAGGCCAAGACGAGCCCTGCGGCAGAGGGCCCCGCCTCCAACAACCTTGAGGATATCATCCGCAAGGTCGTAATGGAGGAGAGGGCCTTCACTAGAGCCTGCTTAGCAGGGATTGAGGACCGACTCCTGCCGGAGAAACGCCTCCGACCGCCGCTTGCGGCAGATACGAGGCAGAGCGAGCCGGGACCGTCATCCTCCTCTCAGGCGGAAGACGCCCTTCTCCCTTCAACCACCCCGTCCAACGAGTGGACGGAGGTGGTCCGTAAGGGGAAGGGCAGGGGCAAGAAGTCGACTACGGCCGTCCCTGTTGTCCCCGCCACCACCGCTCCCAGCCAAGCGCAGAAGGCCGGCAGTGGAAAGGGGACGGGGAAAGGGAAGGGGAGGGGAAAGGGGCGACTAGTCCCCCCAAAAACCGCGGCCGTCGTGGTGACGCTCACCGCGGAGGCTGCTGACCGGGGGGAGACGTACGCGTCTATTTTGGTGCGGGCGCGTGCCAATGCGGATCCCACCCAACTGGGGATCGGCAGCGTCTCTTGCCGGCGGACCCAAGCCGGGGCTCGAATTTTCGAGTTCCCGGGGGCAGACGGGAGTACCCACGCGGACCTCTTCGCAGCCAAGCTGCAGGAGGTCATCGCGGATTCCGCCAAGGTGGCCCGGCCGGTCAAGTCAGCGGCCATAGAGGTGGCTGACTTGGACGACTCCGTCACCAAGGAGGAGGTGGTGGCGGCGGTCGCGGCGATAGGGGGCTGTGGCGTCGCAGCGGTCCAAGGCCGGGACATAAGACCCGGCCGCGGCGGCATGGGCACCATTCGCCTCGAGTGCCCAGTCGCCGCTGCCAAAGCCGTCCTTGCCAAGGGACGGCTGACAGTCGGGTTCAGCTCGGGTGCAGTCCGGGCACTCGAGGACCAGCCTCTGCGGTGTTTCCGGTGCTTCGGCATCGGACACACCCGGGCCCTGTGTCCGTCCACGGTCGACAGGACGGACACATGCTTCCGCTGCGGCAAGGAGGGCCACAAAGCCGCCTCCTGCGAGGCCGCCACGCCGCACTGCGCGGTGTGTGCCGCCAGTGGCTGCCCCGCCGACCACGTCACGAGGGGGAGGAATTGCAATCCTCCCCCTAAGCGGGGCAAAGCGCAGGCGCCGACCGGGCCTGCTGCTGCTGCCAAAAGCACTGCGGCGGCTGCGGTGGCGGCGGAGGGGGGTGCGATGTCCGACTGATGGATAGGGTCGAACATCGCATACTCCAGGCGAACGCCAACCACTGCCGGGCAGCCCAGGATCTGCTGATGCAGACCATGGCTGAGTGGTTGGTGGACTTGGCGGTGGTCGCCGAGCCTTACTCGGTCCCTGGCCGTTGGCTGGGCGACCGGGACGGCTTGGTGGCGCTGGTGTCGCGGTCTTCCACGGACTCCCCTCCCCTCTCGCTCTTAGAGAGGGGACCGGGATACGTGGCCGCCGCGTGGGGAGACATGGCCCTGGTTGGGGTCTACTTCTCCCCGAACCGCCCTCTCTCGGACTTTGAGGATTTCCTCGAGATCCTCACCGCAGTCGTAGGGAGGGCGGCGCCGCGCCAGGTCGTGGTGCTGGGCGACCTGAACGCCAAGTCGGTGGCCTGGGGCAACCCGGCTGCCAGCTGCAACGTCCGGGGACGCGCCGTCGAGTATTGGTCGGCCTCATGCGGTGTGTCCCTCCTCAACAGGGGGTCGGTCCACACGTGTGTGCGGCAACAGGGAGGGTCGGTGGTGGACGTCTCGTTTGCCACCCCCGCCCTAGCCACCCGCGTCGTCAACTGGCGGGTAGAGATGGTGGAGACCTTGTCGGACCACCGATATGTGCGGTTCGACATCTCCACCCAGGGGGGGAGGATGGCCCGCACCGGGCAATCTCCCTTCCCGCGGTGGGCACTCACCCGCCTGGACCGGGAGGCAGCTGAGGAGGCGGCCTTTCTCCAGGACTGGCTGTCGCCCCCTGTCGATGTCCTGGACGTGGACGCCGCAGCGGTCCGGCTCAGGGGGTCCCTGACCGAGGTGTGCAACTCCAGCATGCCTCGGTCTCGCCGTCCGCCTCCCCGTCGCGCCGTCTATTGGTGGACGGAGGAGCTGACGGGTCTCCGGGCCGCCTGTGTGGCGGCCAGAAGGGCCTACGCCCGGAGCCGACGGCGCAGCGCCCAAAACCGAGACCAGGCAGAGGAGGACCGCCTATACGCCTCTTACCGGGAGGCGAAGACGGTCCTAAAGTCTGCAATGGGCGCTGCAGAAGACTCGGCGAGGGCCGAGATGCTGGAGGGTCTCGACAGGGATCCTTATGGGAGACCATACAAGGCGGCGCGGAACCAGCTGCGCCCCTATGGTCCCCCACTGACGGAGACCCTCGAGCCAGCGTTGCTGGATGGGGTGGTCCGGTCCCTGTTTCCGCGCAGGACCGACGACTTCACCCCACCAACGATGGATCCCCCGCAAAGGGCGGCTTCGCCGGAGGAAGACGTCCCCCCTGTGACGGCGGAGGAGGTCCGCGCGGGAGTTCTCAGCCTCCGCGCGAAGAAGACGGCCCCCGGACCAGACGGCGTCCCCGCACGGGTGGTGGCGATCGCCGCCTCCCAAATGGAGGACAGGTTTCGGGACCTCTTCAGCGCGTGCTTTACGGCTGGGAGGTTCCCGAAACTTTGGAAGGAGGGGCAGCTGTGCCTCCTCCGAAAGGAGGGACGCCCGGTGGACTCCCCCTCGGCATACCGGCCCATCGTCCTGCTCGATGAGGTCGGTAAGATGTTCGAGGGGATCGTCGCGTCCCGGCTTGATAGACTTTTGCGGGGGGTAGGGCCGGACCTGTCGGACGCCCAATTCGGTTTCCGTCGAGGGCGTTCGACGATCGATGCGCTGGCCCTGCTCAAGGGCCAGGTGAGGGAGGCGGTGGAGGCGGGGGACGGAGTGCTGGCGGTGTCGTTCGACATCGCGAACGCCTTCAACTCCGTCCCCCACTCGACGATATTGGAGGCGCTCCGGTATCACGGAGCGCCCCAGTACCTGCAGAACCTCCTGGCCAGCTACTTGGAGGGCCGAGAGGTCCTCCTCGTGGACAAGACGGCCACGGTGAGGCGGTACGGCGCAGAGTCCGGTGTTCCGCAGGGGTCAGTGCTGGGGCCCCCCCTGTGGAACATCGGGTTCGACTGGCTACTGCGGGGAGTCCTCCTCCAGGGCACGAGTGTCATATGCTACGCGGATGACACTCTCCTCACTGCCCGGGGGGGGAACTTCGGGGACGCGGCCTGTCTGGCCTCGGCTGGCGGATCCTTGGTCGCAGAGAGGATCCGCCGCCTGGGATTGAAGGTGGCGCTGCACAAGACCGAGGCCGTGTTCTTTCACGGGCCTCGGCAGCGCTGCCCTCCCGACGCCCACATTGTCGTAGAGGGCGTCCGGATAGGGGTCCAGCCCCAGATGAAGTATCTGGGCCTGGTGCTGGACGACAGGTGGCGCTTCGGCCCGCATTTCAGCGGGCTGTCGACGCGCCTCTTGAAAGCTGCGGACGCCCTCTCCTGGCTCCTCCCGAACCTGGGGGGGCCCAAGGCGAAATGCCGGCAGCTGTATGCCGGCATCCTTAAGAGCATGGCCCTATACGGGGCCCCCATCTGGGCGGATTCCCTCCACAGAAGGGAGAACGCGACCGCCTTGCGCAAGCCCCAAAGGGCCATTGCACTGCGGGTGGCGAGGGCCTACCGCTCGGTGGGCTTCTCGGCGGCGTGCGCTCTGGCCGGCACCCCTCCTTGGGAGTTGGAGGCTTGGGTGCTCGCCAGAGTGTACGAGTGGACCGCGCACCGGAGGGCGCTCGGGGAGCGCCCCGTCGCCGAAGAGCGGGAGGCCGTGCGGCGGGAGGCGAGGGACGCAATCGTCCTCCACTGGACGGAGGACCTCGCCACCGCCGCCTTTGGCCGCCGGACGTTGGACGCGCTCGGTCCGGTCCTGCGGAGCTGGCTCGAGCGGTCCCACGGTTTCCTCTCGTTCCGTCTGGTGCAGGTGCTATCCGGCCATGGCTGCTTCGGAACGTACCTGCACCGGATCGGGAGGGAGGAGACCCCGGCGTGCCACGACTGCGGCGCGGCGGAGGACACGGCACAGCATACTCTCGAAGTGTGCCCGGCTTGGTCCGAGCTGCGCCGCGGTCTGACCGCGGTGGTCGGACAGGACCTCTCGCTTCCCTGCGTGGTCAGCGCCATGCTGGAGAGCGAGGGGTCCTGGTCAGCGGTTGCCTCCTTTTGCGAGGACGTAATCTCGCAAAAGGAGGAGGCGGAGCGCGCGCGGGAGGATGACCCTCTCGCTGCGCCGCTCCGCAGACGAAGAAGGGGTCGGAGAAGGCGCAATCCTCTCCCTCCTCATGGTGGCGATGGGCGGGCGACAGGCGCGGGGGCGCCTTCTCCCGCATTGCACCCATCACCACCTTCTTCTTCGTCGGTCACTCCCGGGCCCGTCCCCCTCCCCACGGGGGGGGTGTGAGGGGTCCGCCCTGAGGAGCAATCGTCGGCGGAGGACTGGACGTTAAGGCTGTGCCGGTTTCCCAGTCCCCCGCCACTCGGACGAAGCGGGAGTGCCGCTGGGTTATTTTAGTGGGTATACCGGGTCAGACCGGGGAGTCCCACATAGCCCCCCATCCCCCGATGGGAGGGTATGCGTAACGCATTTTTTCCCAGCGCAAAAAAAAAAAAAAAAAAAAAAAAAAAAAGGTTAGGTTGGGGTGCATGTTGAAAGCCTCCTCGCGGCGCACCCTGGGCAACGTCAGCACCAATTGCCCACTGGTTCTGGTGGACGCTTGGGGCTGGCGGCTAATTTTCAACACACGGGGAAAGGTCATGGTTCCAATCACCGATCATCCTTGATGGTCGGTGAAGGGAACCGGGCTACAGACGGACGGTCATACGTCCACTCCACCTCTGCTTACAGAGGGTCGTGAGTGGGCGTAGGCTGGGAAGGAGCGGTTCGCGCCGCTGTACCCACGGGAAGGTGGGTGGTGGAAGGTGTCCAATGTCCGCGCTGCGTCTGTCCGGCATCCGGCGGCAGCGTGGGGACGCCGGGGCGGCGGTTGGTTCTGCCCAATCGTCGGCCACCCCGTAATCCTGAGTTCAGGACCGGGGGTCCGGGCCACTGAGGCTCGGGCCGCGAGGAAGACAACCTCTCTAAAAAATTACCCCAATCCCAAGGTCTAGCGTGCCGAGGGGATGAATGGCCGGAGGGGATCCGGTCGTTAGCGCGACGAAAAGGGACCTCACCCTTAAAAAGGAATCATGGAAACGGCTACTGGAAAAACTATTCCCCAGGCGGGTACCCTCCTACCCAAGGAGGGACAATCCCGCCCTTCTTCGGAAGGCAGCCCCTTCGTATCTGGGGGGGGCACCACTAGTCCCGTGGGCCGGCACACAACCGCCGACCTGCGTCAACCTGCGCCGCAAGAAAAGGAGCTCCGGGTTAGCCTGGAGCGACTGTGCGACGCACAAAAAACGCCACTTGCCGTCATTGACGGCAACAAGAGCCGAGGAGGCTCAGATTCTCGTGAGGACCACCTGCCCCATCAGGGCACGCGCGGGTTTAAACGCCCGCGAAGCAGGGACTCGGGGTCGATGGGCCTCTCCTCCAGTGAGGAGAACCTGTCGGCCCCCAAGGTGCCAACGGCACACAGAGGTAGGGGGCGTGCGATGGCGAGCGGAGCTCCCGCTCGGCTGCCGGGCCGTGACCGAGCGGGTCGCTTCGTGCCGATTTCTCGGCCCGCAACACCAGCTCCCGTAGAGCGTCCGACAGAGGGCGTGGAGAGTGACCCCGGGCCCTCGACAGTAGTGGACCTGTGCGAGGACTCCTCGTTATCCTTGCTGGGGTCCAACAGGGCGGAGGTGAACGCTGCCAAGCGGGCGCAAAGGAAGGCTGTCGCGGCTGACGAAGTCAGTGAGTTGGCCCGACAGGCCCGAGAGCGACGATCCGCTCGGATGGCTGCCGGGGGGAGCGTATCGGCGGTGGCACTCAGCCGCCAAGTTATGGACGGCGTGGATGTCGTCCTGAAGGTTGCCACTAAATCCGGCAGCCTGAAGGGCACGTTCACGCGCGCCCTAAAGGAGGCGGCTGACGACATTAAGGAGGCGGTTGGGGTCCTCCTTAATCGTACGAGCACGGAGGAGACGGCGAAGTTATGGGAGGAGAACAGCCGTCTCCGATCCGAGCTGGAGGACCTCAAACGACAGTTTGCCGCCCAGAAGGCAACTTCCCTGGCCGCTGGCATCTCTCCCAGCGCGGCTCCGGCATTGGCCCCATTTTCGGCTCCGTCGTCGGCTCCTGCACTTGCGGATGCGGAGGTAGAAAGGATCGCGCGCATATGCATGATGCAGTGCGGGAGTATGGTGGGTGCCCGGTTGGAGGCCATAGAGGCTAGACTCCTCCCGGCTGAAAACCTTCGCCCACCGCTCGCTGCGGACAGACGGAGAGAGGAGGGGCCAGCAAAACCGGGGCCAAAAGCCGCGGTGTCTGGGTCGAGTCTGGCCGGGAAGGGGGCCAAAAAGTCCGCGTCCACTTCCCGGACGTCCGCGCTCCTGCCGACCGCACCACAGGCGACCGCACCCCCGGCGACCGCACCCTCGGCGACCGCACCCGGGTCCACCACGGAGACCTGGACGACGGTCGTCAAGAGGGGCCGCCGTAAGAAGAAGACGGCGGCGCCGCCACCGGTACCCGCTGGAGCACCAGCGCCGGCATCCAAGAAGGCTCAGGGGCCGCCTAGGGTCAGAGCCCCACGCTCCGCGGCTGTAGTTATTACGCTGCAGCCCGGAGCCATCGAAAGGGGCATATCCTATAAGGCGGTCCTTATGGAGGCAAAAGCTAAAGTCGCGTTCCCCGACCTTGGCATACCGTCCGGCCTCAGACTGAGGCCGGCGATTACGGGGGCGCGACTGCTAGAGGTGTCGGGTGCCTCTAGCGGTGAAAAGGCGGACGTCCTGGCCGCCAAGCTGAGGGAGGTCCTCAACCCGGAGGACGTTCGGGTGTCCAGGCCGATGAAGACCGCTGAACTGCGCGTCGACGGTCTGGACGACTCGACGACTCCGGCCGAGGTCGTGGCGGCCATCGCCAGAGCCGGTGGATGTCCGCCCGCGGACGTGCGGACGGGCGAGGTTCGCGTCGACGCTTCCGGGCTCGGCGCGATCTGGGTGCGGTGCCCGGTGACGGCGGCGAACAAAGTCGCCGACGCTGGGCGTCTGTTGGTGGGGTGGGTTGCAGCGAGGGTGAAGCTGCTGCAACCCCGGGCCTTGCGGTGCTACCGTTGCCTCGACGTTGGGCATGTCAGGGCACGGTGCACCTCCGTAGACCGCAGCGAGCAGTGCTATCGCTGCGGCCAGGTCGGTCACAAGGCGGCCCAGTGCTCCGCGGCGCCAAACTGCAGCCTCTGTACAGCTGCAGGGAGGCCCGCTGGGCACAGAGCGGGCGGAAAGGCCTGTGGCGTGCCAGCCAAGAAAGGGAAGAGAAGGGGTGCCAAGGCTGCCGGGGGCTCTTTACCCCCCCCTCAGCCTGGCTCCTCTTCGGCCGACTCCCGGCCTAGGAATGGTGCGGAGGGAATGGTTTGCGCATAAATGGCGCTGTACCATTTCCTCCAGGGCAACATCAACCACTCTGCTAGAGCTCAGGATCTATTGCTCCAGAGCATGGCGGAGTGGTCGATTCACGTGGCGGTGGTTGCCGAACCGTACTTTGTCCCCCCCAGGGATAACTGGGTGGGAGACCTGGACGGTTTGGTAGCCATCATTGGCGGGGCTCTTGCCAACCCGTCCCGAGGTCACGGCTGGGTGGCCGCCCTCGTGGACGGCATTGGCACGGTTGGGGCGTACTTTTCGCCCAACAAGAGCCTCGCCGACTTCGAGAGGTTCCTTGTCGAGTTGGGTGCCGTCGTGGGCCGACTCCACCCTCGCCCTGTGCTGTTGCTGGGGGATCTCAACGCCAAGTCTGCGGCGTGGGGATCTCCAGTGACCGATGCTAGGGGCGAGGTGCTGGAGGAGTGGGCGGTCACGACCGGCTTGACCGTCCTAAATCGGGGATCGGTGCACACGTGCGTGCGGCAGCGGGGCGGATCTATAGTGGACGTCTCGTTCGCTAGCCCCGCTGTCGCGAGCCGTGTCCGCGACTGGCGTGTCGCCGCGGAGGTGGAGACGTTGTCGGATCACCGATACATCCGTTTCGACGTCTCCGCCCAGACCGCCGGCGGCCGCGGTTTACCGGCCCCGCGTACGGACGGTCCGCGCTGGGCGCGTAAGCGCATCGACAGGGAGCTTCTCGAGGAGGCCGCTGTTGTCCAGGCCTGGTTCCGGGAGTCGGCAACGGATGGACCCGTCGACGTCGAGCAGGAGGCGCTGTGGTTCCGCGGGGCGATGACGCAAATCAGCGACGCGTCCATGCCCCGGGTCCACACACAGTCGGCAAGGCGCCAGGTGTACTGGTGGACCGCCGAGATCGCGCAGCTGCGCGTCGCGTGCGTGGCGGTCAGGCGCCAGTACACCCGATACCGGAGGAGACGTCGTCGGGTCCCTGACGAAGAAGCCGCGCTGTATGAGGTGTACCGCGCGGCGAAGAGGACTCTGTGGCTGGGCATCGGCGAGGCGAGGACGCGAGCCAGGGAGGAGATGTTGGAGACTCTAGACGGGGATCCGTGGGGACGCCCCTATCGCGCGGTTCGAGGGAAACTTCGAGCCGCGGCGCCCCCACTTACGGAGAGTCTCCAACCCGAGCTGCTGGAGGAGGTGGTCGCAGCCCTCTTCCCGGCTAGAGCGGAGCACACACCGCCGCCGATGGCTTTGCCCACAGCCGCAGAGTCCACTGAAGAGAACGCCATCAGCGTCCCAGAGGTGACAGAGGCAGAGATGGGGGCAGCCGTGATGCGGCTCCGGGCCAAGAACGTGGCTCCGGGGCCCGACGGGATCCACGGCTGCGTGTTAGCCCTCGCTCTGAAGGAGCTTGAGCCCCAACTGAGAGGACTCTACACAGCGTGTCTTGAGCAGGGCCAGTTTCCCACTTTGTGGAAATCTGGTCGTCTGGTCCTGCTCAGGTAGGAGGGGCGCCCCGCGGACTCGCCGTCCGCGTACCGGCCCATAGTGCTGCTAGACGAGGTGGGTAAGCTGTTTGAGCGGATAATCGCAGCCCGCCTCGTCGGCCACTTGTGCGGAGAGGGGCCGGACCTGGACGGTAACCAGTTCGGTTTTCGGCAGGGGCGCTCCACCATTCACGCTGTGTCGCGGGTGAGAGTCCTGGCGGAGGAAGCGGTGGCCCGGGGCGAGGTGTTGTTGGCGGTGTCCTTGGACATCTCCAACGCCTTCAACACCATGCCCTGGAGTACTATTCGGGAGGCACTGCGGTATCATCGGGTGCCTCTCTACCTCCGCCGCATCATTGGGGCTTATCTGTCGGAGAGGAGTGTCACCTACATGGGACGCGATGGCGAAATCCAGCACCGCATGTCGTGCGGTGTTCCACAGGGCTCGGTCGTTGGCCCGCCCCTGTGGAACATCGGGTACGACTGGGTGCTGAGGGGTGAGCTCCAGCCGGGCGTGGAACTGACGTGTTATGCCGACGACACGCTGGTCACTGCCCGGGGGAGCTCGCACAGGGAGGCAGCGTTGCTGGCGACGGCTGCGGTGTCACAGGTGGTGAGCCGCATACGTCGCCTGGGCCTGGAGGTAGCTCTCAACAAGTCGGAGGCCATGGTGTTTCATGGCCCCCGGCGGGCGCCGCCGCCCGGCTTGCATATAGTGGTCGGGGGGGGCTCGGATCGCTGTCGAGTCTACCATGAAGTACCTGGGATTGGTGCTCGACAGCCGGTGGGATTTCGGCCCCCACTTCCGGCGGCTGGCGCCCAAATTGTTGGGCGCGGCTGGGGCGCTGTCAACGCTGCTTCCCAATCTGGGGGGCCCGAGCGCCGCCTGTAGGCGGCTCTACGTGGGGATCGTGCGATCGATGGCCCTGTATGGGGCCCCGATCTGGGCGACTGACCTGACGGCCGGTAGCATCGCAGTACTGCGAAAGCCGCAGAGAGCGATGGCCGTCAGAGTCGTCCGCGGATATCGCACGATCTCCTACGAGGCGGCTTGCGTACTGGCTGGATCCCCGCCCTGGGACCTGGAGGCGAAAGTGCTCGCGTCACTGTACCGGTGGCGCGAGGAAGCGCGGGCGCGAGGCGAGGGGCTGATGCAGCGCCATATGGAGCTGCGTCGGTCTCAGCTTCGCGAGGTCCTGGTGGCGGAATGGCGGGACAGGCTCTCACGCCCTACCGCCGGCCTCAGCACCATCGAGGCGGTCCGGCCAGTACTCGAGCCCTGGCTCGGGAGGAGGCACGGCTCCCTGTCGTTTCGGGTGACGCAGGTACTTTCGGGGCATGGTTGCTTCGGGAAGTACCTGTGTCGCATAAACAGGGAGCCGGACGCCCGGTGTCACCACTGCGTCGACTGCCGGGAGGACACGGCGTGGCATACGCTGGCAGAGTGTGCCGCTTGGGAGGAGCCGCGCCGTGCCCTCATCGCAGAAGTAGGCAGTGACCTGTCGCTGCCGGCCGTGGTCGAGTCGATGGTCGGCAGCGAAGAGTCCTGGGACGCGGTGGTTTCCTTTTGCGAAACAGTCATGTCGCAGAAGGAGGCTGCGGAAAGGGAGAGGGAGATCTCGTCCACTCACCCTGCCCGCAGCAGGCGCACCGGGCGTCGGCGGAGGGCGGACAACGCCCTCTTCCAGCCCCCCTAAATGGGTCCAGGGGCGACGGACTCGGGGACGTCCGCCGCCCCCCACACATCAGGACCCGAGGTGGCGGCGCGTAGTGTTCCACGCGCGCCCCTCTTAGACGTCACGGGGGGAGTCAAACACCTCACTCCCCCCCCTGACCCGACGAGGCCCGCAGTGGCGGGCCGGCACCAGCCGGGGGTTGCGGAAGGATCGAACGTTCCCGCGACCCCTGGCTTAGGTGTGAGATGGAACACCGGGGTGGTTTTTAGTCAGTAAGAGTCTGACAGACCCCGTCGCCCGCCCCAGGGCGGCGGACATCCATGAGGATTTTCCACCCCGGAACAAAAAAAAAAAAAAAAAAAAAAAAAAAGGTTAGGTTAGGTTAGGTTAGGTTAGGTTAGGTTAGGTTAGGTTAGGTTAGGTTAGGTTAGGTTAGGTTAGGTTAGGTTAGGTTAGGTTAGGTTAGGTTAGGTTAGGTTAGGTTAGGTTAGGTTAGGTTAGGTTAGGTTAGGTTAGGTTAGGTTAGGTTAGGTTAGGTTAGGTTAGGTTAGGTTAGGTTAGGTTAGGTTAGGTTAGGTTAGGTTAGGTTAGGTTAGGTTAGGTTAGGTTAGGTTAGGTTAGGTTAGGTTAGGTTAGGTTAGGTTAGGTTAGGTTAGGTTAGGTTAGGTTAGGTTAGGTTAGGTTAGGTTAGGTTAGGTTAGGTTAGGTTAGGTTAGGTTAGGTTAGGTTAGGTTAGGTTAGGTTAGGTTAGGTTAGGTTAGGTTAGGTTAGGTTAGGTTAGGTTAGGTTAGGTTAGGTTAGGTTAGGTTAGGTTAGGTTAGGTTAGGTTAGGTTAGGTTAGGTTAGGTTAGGTTAGGTTAGGTTAGGTTAGGTTAGGTTAGGTTAGGTTAGGTTAGGTTAGGTTAGGTTAGGTTAGGTTAGGTTAGGTTAGGTTAGGTTAGGTTAGGTTAGGTTAGGTTAGGTTAGGTTAGGTTAGGTTAGGTTAGGTTAGGTTAGGTTAGGTTAGGTTAGGTTAGGTTAGGTTAGGTTAGGTTAGGTTAGGTTAGGTTAGGTTAGGTTAGGTTAGGTTAGGTTAGGTTAGGTTAGGTTAGGTTAGGTTAGGTTAGGTTAGGTTAGGTTAGGTTAGGTTAGGTTAGGTTAGGTTAGGTTAGGTTAGGATAGGTTAGGTTAGGTTAGGTTAGGTTAGGTTAGGTTAGGTTAGGTTAGGTTAGGTTAGGTTAGGTTAGGTTAGGTTAGGTTAGGTTAGGTTAGGTTAGGTTAGGTTAGGTTAGGTTAGGTTAGGTTAGGTTAGGTTAGGTTAGGTTAGGTTAGGTTAGGTTAGGTTAGGTTAGGTTAGGTTAGGTTAGGTTAGGTTAGGTTAGGTTAGGTTAGGTTAGGTTAGGTTAGGTTAGGTTAGGTTAGGTTAGGTTAGGTTAGGTTAGGTTAGGTTAGGTTAGGTTAGGTTAGGTTAGGTTAGGTTAGGTTAGGTTAGGTTAGGTTAGGTTAGGTTAGGTTAGGTTAGGTTAGGTTAGGTTAGGTTAGGTTAGGTTAGGTTAGGTTAGGTTAGGTTAGGTTAGGTTAGGTTAGGTTAGGTTAGGTTAGGTTAGGTTAGGTTAGGTTAGGTTAGGTTAGGTTAGGTTAGGTTAGGTTAGGTTAGGTTAGGTTAGGTTAGGTTAGGTTAGGTTAGGTTAGGTTAGGTTAGGTTAGGTTAGGTTAGGTTAGGTTAGGTTAGGTTAGGTTAGGTTAGGTTAGGTTAGGTTAGGTTAGGTTAGGTTAGGTTAGGTTAGGTTAGGTTAGGTTAGGTTAGGTTAGGTTAGGTTAGGTTAGGTTAGGTTAGGTTAGGTTAGGTTAGGTTAGGTTAGGTTAGGTTAGGTTAGGTTAGGTTAGGTTAGGTTAGGTTAGGTTAGGTTAGGTTAGGTTAGGTTAGGTTAGGTTAGGTTAGGTTAGGTTAGGTTAGGTTAGGTTAGGTTAGGTTAGGTTAGGTTAGGTTAGGTTAGGTTAGGTTAGGTTAGGTTAGGTTAGGTTAGGTTAGGTTAGGTTAGGTTAGGTTAGGTTAGGTTA